>CM077027.1:99174315-99792323 GCA_039090855.1 Macrothele yani
CAGTGGACAACATTTTTAACATTCTGTATTAAGTTTGCCCAAGCATGTAAGAAGTTGTGGGTTGCGGGTTGAACAGACCTATGGTTTCATTATATTTTAAGTAAGAGCGTTTGGATCGTATGTGCTGGAAAAAATCCAAAAGTCTTGGAAATGTCCTGGAATTTTGTGATTGAAAAAGCGTATGAACCATGTTTAAAGTAGAAACAAATTTAAGCCAGCAGACCAACCACTCCAAAAGTTTGTAGTGTGGTTTACTGCTGCAACCCCCTTGGGAAGCCAAGCCATAAACATTACAAAGAAAATCTGAGACCAGTTTCCAAAAATCTATTGTTACAGAACAATGCTTAAAACTGGAGACAAGATCTGTGACAGTCATCGTAAAGCAATCCAGAAATTTAACTCTGAAGCTGCTGAACATTCCTCTTCACTTTGTGACAGTTTTAATGAGCAAAAAGCCGAAGCCCAAGCTTTTCCATCTGAAACCACTGGATTATCAACTCCTGAAAAAGTACAGGCTATAGAAGCACTTAACAGAAGTTTACAATGTCTGGATGAAACACCAATTAAGAAAAAAATGCCTGCAAGAAAAAAATATCATAAACAGAAATATAAAAAAGCCCAAGATAACCAAATTACTAAGCTTAAGTCCTGCGTTGGAACCAAAGGATATTCCATCTTCTGAACCAGAAATTATATAAGCCAGTTAAAAGAAAAATTTCATTCTGCAGAAAATAAAAGCATGAGAATGCAAATATTTACCACACTACCTAATTCTTGATCACTGAAACAAATTGAAATAGAATTTGGAGTTTCAAATTTCATGGCCAGAAAGGCTAAAAAGCTAGTAAAAGAAAAAAATATGTGTTCTCCTGTTCGAAAGCCAGGAAAGACTTTAGACAAAGACACAGCAAATTTCATCCAATAATTTAATGAGAGTGAACATGTAAGCCACCAAATGCCGGGAAAAAATACTTTTATTTTCTGTTAAAACAGAAAATAAGCATCAACAGGTGCAAAAAAAGTTGTTTCTGGGTAATTTGTGTGAATTGTATACTCTTTTTAAAGAGAGATTTCCAGCGAAGAAGGTGGGGTTCTCCAAGTTCTGTGAACTTCGCCCTAAGCACTGCGTACTTGCAGGAGCAAGTGACACACATTCTGTTTGGGTTTGTACAATGCATTAGAATGCTACTCTGATGATGGCACAATGCAAGTTACCTGAATTAACAGGAGACACTGTTCAGCCAATAAACTTCTATAAAGATGTCCTTGCAAACATAATTTGTGGAAACCCTACACCTGTGTGTTACTTCAGTCAGTGCAACAACTGTCCAGGACTAGAAGAGCTCAAGAAATTATTTGAAGATTGTTTTGAACTAAATAGTATAGAAAAGGTGACATTCAAACAATGGATGCAATTAGAGAAGAGAACAGTTCTTGAAATGTTATCAAAATCCACAGAAGAGGTTTTGGACCTGTTGTTTGGAAAACTTCTAGCACTGCTTCACCATTCTTTTATAACAACTCAACAGTCATGTTAACTAAGACACCTTAAAGACACGATAACAGACAATCAGTGCATAGTAATTTGTGACGTTGCTGAAATATTCTTTTGTGTTGCAAAATGCAGCTCAGGGTTTTAACTGGAACAATGCCCAGGCAACCCTATGTCCTATAGTTATATACTACTGTGATGAGAAAACTTTGAACCTAGGACATGTAAGTTTTGTTATTATACCCAATTACCTAATTCATGACAATATAGCTGTCCACCTGTTTCAGCATTACATAATTAATTTCATGCAGTCACATTTTTCTCAAAAACCTGGAAAAGATATTGTATTTTTCTGATGGAGCAGCTTCACAATACAAAAATAAGTCAAACTTCCTCAACTTGAGTTGCCACAAGACTGACTTTAATATAAAAGCATAATAATTTTTTTTTTTTTTTTTTTTTTTTGCAACAGCACATGGCAAAAATGCATGTGATGGGACAGGGGGACTGTGTGGCAGTTAGCTACAAAGACAAGTTTACGACTTGTTTATAATGATCAAATCATGACCCCACGCCAACTCTTTGAATGGACCAATGCTAATATTGCCTCCATTAACTTTCAGTTTGCAACAACAGAAAATTACAGAGAGGAGGAAATTATCCTTAAAAGTAGAATAACTTCTGCTATGACAATAAGTGGTACTCAGAAACTCCATTGTTTCATTTCTACAGGAAAATACAAATTATTAGTCAAAGCTTACTCACTTTCTGAACATTTTAAAGAAGAGATATTCGTAACAGACGAAGCTGAATAGAACATTAGTTTGGAAAATATGGTAGGTTTTGTGATTAGTAAATACTCAGAGCACTGGTGGTGGGGACGTGTACTTGGTGTGAATGAGGGCACAGAAGAGGTCAAAGTGAACTTTCTGGAGCCACATGGTCCATCTCCATCATACAAGTATCCTCAATCACCGGATATACTATTGGTTCATAAATCTGATGTTTTGTTTAAAAGTTGACCCTACGACAGCTACTGGAAGAGTATAAGCACCCCGGACAAAAAATTACAGAATGTTGTCATCCGAAGGAATAGTTGGGAACTGGTCAGGCAGAGAAAAATGCGTCTGTATAATGGAATGGAAAGTATTGTATCTTATTTGTTATTTTTTCAGCCTTGTAAGATGTGCATGCCTAATCAGTTTTATTGTTGCTTACTGGCAGTACCATGGGTAGAAAAGGTGACGTAACAGAATGGCAAAAGGGAGCTATCGTCTTTGGACGTGAACATGGTCATTCGCTGAGGGAGGTGGCGGAGTTCGTTGGCGTGTCCAAGTCCACAGTCAGTAGTGTTCATTTAGCGTGAAAGGAGTCGGCCAGAGACAACTCCCGTCGGAGCAGCTGCGACAGAAAAACCATCATGAGCCACCGTGATCGTCGACGTCTGGGGCGATTATCAACCGCAAAACGGTTCCAACCCCAGCAGGAATTGCTGCAAGAGTACAATGTGGGACCCAGTCAGTCTGTTTCCAAACGAACGCTTCGACAAGAACTGCATGGTGTAGGAATATTCAGTCGGGTAGCTAGGGTACGCCCCAAGCTGTCTGCCATACACAAGAAAAAGCGGCTGGAATGGGCGAGGGAACACCAACACTGGACCACAGAACAGTGGTGACGCATCATCTCATTGGATGAATCCAGGTTCTGCCTGTATTCCAATGATGGTCGATCCAGGGTCATGCGGAAGACCGGAGAAGCCTTCAACGCAGAGTGTGTGCAAAGGGCTGTACAGAAGGAGGGTGGAAGTGTCATGTTTTGGGGGTGTATATCCAGTGTTGGGATGGGTCCCTTAGTTCACGTGTCTAATGTCATGAAAGCGGTGGACTACGTGAAACTGTTGGATAACGAGGAGTTTCCATATGTCCAGTTCCTCCAAGAAGCCGCTATTCTAGATCCACGTTATCAAGACGAAAACTGCACTGTCCACTGAGCTGCCATTGTGCAGGATTGGTTTGCAGAACATGAGGTCGACGTCCCACATCTCACCTGGCCCGCCAATTCGCCTGATCTCAATGTTAAAGAGAAAATTTGGGACATGCTCGAACAGGCCGTTAAGAAGAGACAACAACACCTTCTCAATTGGACTGCTCTGCAGGACCAGTTGTTCACGGCGTGGGGCAAACTGGACATTAATGTCATCCACTTCCATATTGACAGCATGCCAAAGAAAATCAAGGCTGTGCTTCGGGCTCGTGGTGATGTAATCCCATATTAACCAATAAAATGAGCATTCAGTAATTTTTTGTCCGGTGTGCTTATAATTTAACAGTTACAGAGACAAAGAAGGCAAATCAAGCACTGGCATACAAGTGTGGCAAAATTTAAAAGGAAGACAAACAGCATTGCACATATAGAAGATAAAATTATTTTGTAAGTGTAAATATGCACATCAAACGTCATACAAAATTATGAATTAGACTGGAACACAGTTTCAAATGACATAGATGCTTATTTTCATTGTTTAACATTCACAATGTTTGGAAGAACATGTATGACATTTTACACAAACCAAATGAAGAATGCCCTGCCAGTCAGGAATGGAACCAGTAAGTACATCTGGCACATTTCAGTTGCATTGTTCTATGTTATTATTATTTTTTTTTATAGTGATCTCATTATGAAACTTTCAGAATATGTAGAAAAACAATGTATGTTAAACATATATTTTTTCGGATTTTTTTTAAAGACACTTGTTTTTTAATGTGTAAATTTAATTTTTTGAATAGCCTTGAAATTAAAATTGTTTCAATACATCATGTGGCATATGAAATGAAAGCCCAACTAAAGATCTTTAAAATGAGCCATAATTCATGAGAACTAGAGTAATTGGTAGTTCAAGTTCGCTCAGCATATGAAATTTCACGGTTTTTTTGAAATTTTAAAATTCAATAACTAAAAAACGGATGCATTAAAAATTCTGAAAAAAAATCATGTTTGTTTATGTTGATGAACACTTCAAATATACCAAGTTTCATAAAAATAAAAAATGATCCAGCTGTTCTGAATGGGTTGAGGGATTTAGCAAAAAAAAAAAAAATCCTTTCAGATGATGTTATTTACTTTTTTATGCAGATTTAATCAACATTGATGCAGATCTTTCACCAGTGAACAAGTTTTTGAAATCTATTGGTGGAAAAACCCCTTGTTTTGACCTTGTGAAACTGCTAAAATTTCTACTAGCCAATGTGGCTAGCGGAATCGAAATTTCACTAGCCAAATGGCAAAATCTACTGGCTATGCAAAGTAAAAAAAAATAAGAATGTTCCTGTGCTGTGAGCTGACTCTCGTCCTTCCCTGACACACGAGTCTTCCTGCACCTGAATAAACCCTGGAAAGAGACCAATTTCATAATCATGGCCTGCCCTACATCTTTTGTTGTCAGAGGAAAATATTCTATTGGGTTGTCGGAAAAGTCATAACGTATTTTGGCACCTGATGGCGGTTGGGTGGTTTTGGAATTACTAGAGGCATGCGCAGCTCTGTTATCGCTATGGCATGTGACAGGTGCCAGTTCTAGCTGCAGTCTTAAAGGAAATAGTGAGCGATTTGGTTGATTTGCGAAGATTTGACATCAAGTTGAAGATGGAAGACCAAACTGTGCATTTTCACCATATTTTACTTTTTTACTTCCGTAAAGGGAAGAACGCGCTCAAGCTTGTGAAAAGTTGCATAAAGTGTACGGTGATAATGCTCTACAAGAACGTCAGTGCCAGCGGTGTTTCGCAAAATTCTGTGCTGGTGATTTTGACCTCAACGATGCCCCTCGGTCCGGGAGGCCCACCGAGGTTGATGACGACCAAATCAAAGCATTGATCGAGTCAAACCCATGTTACACGACACAAGAGATTGCAGACACATTGCACATCAATCATTCAGGCATTCACGACCACCTGAAGAAGCTGGGATACGTAAGCAAGCTCGATGTGTGGGTTCCTGATTAACTCAAAGAAGCTCAATTCACGGCGCATATAAACATCTGCGATATGCTCATTAAACGTGAGGAAAACGATCCTTTTTTTAAGCGACTGATAACTGGTGACGAAAAGTGGATTGTGTACAACAATGTACTGCGCAAACAGTCTTGGTCCCGACGTGCTGCTTCGCCTCAAATGTGACATCCAAAGCAGACATTCATCAGCGGATGGTTCTGGTCTCAGTGTGGTGGGATTTTAAAGGTGTCGTGTTTTTCGAGCTCCTACCACGGTACCAAACAATCAATTCGAATGTGTACTGTCGACAATTGGACAGTTTGAACGAATCCATCATCCATAAACGTCCAGAGCTCGTTCGTCATAAAGGTGTTGCGTTCCATCACAACAATGCGAGACCACACACAAGTTTGATCACCCGCCAAAATGTATTGCCACCCCCAACATACTCGCCTGACCTTGCGCCGTCAGACTTCCACTTGTTTCGCTCTCTTCAACAGTCCTTGCGTGGTATAACGTTCAATTCAGATGAGGCTGTAAATTAGCACCTTGTACAGTCCACGAAAGACGGTCCTTCTATGAACGAGGCATTCTGCAGCTCACTGAAAGATGGCAAAAGGTTATCAAACAAAACGGGCATTATATCATTGATTGATCTTTGTTCTTTTTATCAATAAATGACCTTTGCAAAACATGGCTAAAATATGTCATGACTTTTCCGACAACCCCATATGTTATTCAAATATGACATAATCAAGGCTAGCACTAAGAAATTTGAAGTTTTAGCCAAATTAAAAAATTATAAGCCATATTTTGAAAATTTTAACCAATTTTGATGGTGTAAAAAATTGTTACAAAAAAACGCATATCAGAAATGTGTAAAATAAAATAAGGGAAATAAAGCAAAAATGGAAGAATTTTGCATAAAAAAAAAAAAAAACCAGTACTGTGGATAAAAAATAAAACTATTCACGATTTCTTCATGAAAATAGGTAAAACTTTTACATACACCATAGTTGACAAAGTGATGATGGCCCCAAACGTTTCGAATGCATCGGTAAAAGAGATATTAAATTTGCCATTAAAATTTTTATTTGGAGTTCTGTTCATGCCAACCACATAAGAAAGCCCAAATAAAAAAATTTCCTGGCTAGTTTATAAAGTTTTTAACCAATTCATGCAAAATATAGGTGGCCCATTCCTGTTAGCGATGTATGGTGGTGACAAAAGTTTCACTCATTTTAAAACTTGCAGAGATACAGTTTTGGGTTTTTAATCCCAGTCCTGATTAAGTTTAAGTTGCACATCAAACTGTGACAGACCACCTCACTGCTGCAAGCCTTCCGACCTGATGCTCCGGCGTGGAAGCCACTGCCGAGTACTGGCCGCATGGTGAGTGGTATGACCCCAAGACGAATCGAATGCTGGCCTGCTCATTATAGATTACACGCATTTCTTCCCTCCCGATGTTGCCTACCTCCAGCGACTCTTATTTCCATCCACTGCCCCAAATGAAAATGACTCCTGAGCGGCTGTAATAGGTCTTTCACAGTACTCCATGACAATCGCACTGGGCGGCACCATTTTAAGCACCGAACTTTGAAATCATATCGGCTGTGGTTTAGCTCCAAAATTACTGTAAATTGCAGTTCAGTTTTGAGTCAAAAACTGCCTAAGATTCACAAAATCATTTGCCACCATTTTCACCAATTCTAATTTTTTTTCACCGTATTTTGGATTTAGTCGTATTTGGCAACTTGGCGAATGCTTAGTGTGAGCCCTTCTAATATACCTTGCTTCTTTGGTTGAAAACCTCTTAATAAAATCTTTTTAAACTGTATGTGATTCACACGCTTGACCTGGTACTAGAATAACTGCAAATGAAATTAGAGTAGTTGAACAGCTGCTTAAGGTGCCAAAAATTGCAGAAGCTCATTGGCTGAAACAACATGCTCAGTACTGTGATATCTAGTGTCATCTCTGGCATATGTCAACTCAAGGGTAGAAAGCATAATTCAACCACAAACCTTTGCTGTAATGCTGTATTGAATAATTTAAAAGTCAGTTTAGGCTGATTTTTGTATTATGTCTGTAACTACTACTGAGACATAATTTTCTCTTTGGGTGTGTAGGGGACTTTTATTTCTTACCATTCATGGGTAATGAATTCAGAATGGAAAGACCTCAAAAGTTACATGTTAAAGCCTTTCCTTTTTAACTCTGTACAATAACACCAAAGTTGCATTTCCAGTTTTTGTATGTGAGATTACCTATATCAGTATAATAATTGCTGTTTGTTTCCAATAATTTCACAAAGGAAATCATCCTGGTGTAGAGATTTCTATGAATGGAGGCAGAGGCTTCCACCATCAATAATCACTACTGTTATATTGATATAGTACAAAGGAAGTTTGAAAAGTAATAAAGTAGCTCACATTGCTCAATACTTGAAAATAACATAAGAAAAAAGAGGTAGGGGGCAGCTGGCAATACACTGTTTAGAAATTAGTTGGTTACTTGGTTACTTGTATTACTTGTGAAAAAAAATCGCGGATATTCACGCCGCAACAGAATTGCTGACCTACAAGTAATGTATCTCTCTAGCACACAAATGATTCCTACGTCTCTTCTACAGTACCCAGGTTTCATTGCCATACATCAGAGTAGGAACAATTGCACTTTCACATACAGCCATTCGGGACTTTCTTGAGAACCCATCATTGCTGTGAAATCATCCCAAAGCAGCTATGACTTTCAGAGAAGAATTCACTCGTCTACTAATTGTCCCCATCTAATTTGTTCTCTCTCTCTCTCTCTCCAACATGCTTCCTAAACATACAAACTCATTCACCTGGTCAACCTCTGTGCCATTTAAACTTGTCTTGCATTCAGTACTAACAGTTCCTTGCTCAAAAACCATAACTTTGGTTTTTGCCTTATTTATAGTCAGTTTGAATTTCATACAAACTTTGTGCATTCGGGACAACATACTCTGCAACTCACTTTTGCTCTCTGCCAACAAGACTGTGTCATCAGCATACAACAATCTGCACACACAGACATTACCAAGATGCAAACCAGTATTGTCCATTTTGGCATCACGCATGCATGCATCCATAAATATATCAAACAGCCAGGTGACATTACACAACCTTGCCTGACTCCTGCATCAATACAAAGCTATTTTTATAAAAACACCATTCACTTGTTCACATGCTGTACTGCTATCATGGCTTTCACCCTGTGAAGTAAATTTGCAGTAATACCATATTTATTCAGTATCTTCCACAGAAGTATCCTATTTACTTGATCATAAGCTTTCTCTAAATTTATGAAGGCAGCAAAAACTTTCTTACCAACAGACAGATATTTTTTTATCATCATATGCAATGCAAAAATTTGATTAGTGCAGCCCTTGCCAGTCATAAAACCATTCTGTACATCCCGCACTTTCTCTGATGTAAGATCTCATACCTTATCAATGACCTTTCCAAACACTTTTCCTGACACACCCGGCAAGCTGATACCAGGATAGCTTTTGCGTTGAGTCTGATCACCTTAAACAAGGGAACAATGATAGCATCCCTCCAGTCCTGAGGGGCTATTCTTAACTCCCACCCAGCACTACTGGAAAATTTCGGTTAATCAGTCAATGATGGAGTCACCACCATATTTTAACATCTCTTCTGTTATGCCATCAAATCCTGAAGCCCTACCATTCTGAAAAGATTTTAAAGCTTTGCACACCTCTTCTCTTGAGCTCCCATCTGTTCTTCCATCTCTCACTGTGACGTCATCTGCTTCTGCCTCAGAAACACCTTTGCTTTCATGATCTAATAACTCACAGAAATATTCACCCCATCTTTCATTTCACTTTGCTCATTGAGCTCCCGTATCATTTCTCCCACCTTATTCTTCACACAGCTTAGAATTTTTTTTCATTTACTTCGAGAAAATGTTTCTATCTTTCCAAAAAGCCAATTCATGCTTTCCTATCTTTTGCCTTACTCTGGTGAACTAGCTTAGCTGCTTTACACTTCTTATAGCGATATTCATCCACAGAAACTCTACCTTGCAACATCCCCAAATAGGCTTCCTTCTTTCTCTTTACTGCCTCTTTAATCTCACTATTCCACCAAGCATCACCTCCATTGTTACCCACTATTGTGGTGCCACAGGCCTTTTCAGAAGCAGTGACAACACAGTTCTTAAAACATTCCCACTTCTTTTCTACATCCCTCTTGCATGAGCTCTTTTGGTCATTCTCTGAGTATGTTAGAGTAACACTGATGATCTTCAGGGAGTTTTTCAACCTTTATTCTTTCCATCCTAGGCCTCTTCCTATTCCTTTTCCTCCTATCAACATTCAGTTTCACTCGTGGCACTGCCAAGTAATGATCAGGGCCAACATCCGCACCTCTCATCACACAAGTGTCAACAACTAAGTGTTTCAGTTGCTGATTGTAAACAACAAAATCAATAACACTGTTTTGACCAAGAGTACAATTTTGCCAAGTATATGTGTGGATGTACTTGTGGTTAAAAAACATATTAGATGCACACAAACCATTCTCAATGCAGAGTTCAATTAATTTTTCACCATTATCATTCACACAAGGATCATTAAACTTACCCAGAACATTATCAGAAATTGCATTCTGTATACCTACTCCAGCATTGAAATCCCTTGCAATTATAACTTTCTCTTTAGTACCAAACTGGCTCAAAACAGCTTTTAGCTCATTTCAGAAATCCTCCTTCCTATCAGAAGGTTGTGAGTTAACAAGGAGCATACTCTACAACAATTACTATTCTCTTAAGTTTCACTTTCAAATGAATCTAAAGAATTTTCTCACTTATGCAGCTATAGTGAATCAAGTTGTTCTTCAACTTTTGACTTAAAAGCACACCTACACCAGCCCATCCTCTCACATTACCCAATACTCCAGACCACACACTTACTGTTCCATTCACTTCTTCTATCTCAATTTCCTTCTTTTTGGTTTCACTTACACACAGCACATCCAATCTATACTTAAACAAAGACATCACTCTTTCCATGTTTTAGCAACACACAGCAACCAAAAAATTGTTATTCGGTCACCGCTGGGGAATCGAATCCTAGATCTCTCGATATCTAGCTGAGCGCATTAGCCTTACACGGTTGTGGTGTGTTGCTAAAATGTGGAAAGAGTGATGTCTTTGTTTTTTCACTGATGCCACGTAGTTGGAGGATTTTCACTTTCAATCGGTCTTAGTGAGAGATGGGTTCGCCTCCTCGGGGCGCTTCATGGGTAATGGCACTCAGAACAGCAACAAGGGCCTCTGTGAATCTTGGAGAGGTGCCAGCTAATTCTGTGTGACATTGGCAAAAGGACTCCAACTCACTGGGTTTTGTTCCAGAATCCTTAGGTTGAACGACCAGCTGGAACCGTCAGCTGTGGGCTAATCCCTCACCCTGATGTACTTACCTGATTAAAAAGACACGAAGAAAAGAAAAAAAATGTCTCAAGTGTGGGATACGGTGGACCTACCATACTTGAGAAGGACGGTCCACCACGGAATAGACCTGGAAATTCTAAAAGGCGCATGAGAAAGAGATCACGGTTGAGTGAGTGTAAGATTGGTGTATGGAATACTAGAGGTATAAATGGCAAGATGAATGAGATGATTGAAAAGATTAATAAGTATTTTAAATGGGATGTGCTGTGTGTAAGTGAAACCAAAAAGAAGGAAATTGTGGTAGAAAAGTGAATGGCACAGTGGGTGTGTGGTCTGGAGTTTTAGATAATGTTAGGGTACAAGCTGGTGTAGGTGTGATTTTAAATGAAAAGATGAAGAACAACTTGATCCATTACAGCTGCATTAGTGAGAGAATTCTTTAGATATGTCTGAAAGTGAAACTTCAGAGAATAGTAATTGTTGTAGTGTATACTCCTTGTGACTCAAAACCTTCTGATAGGAAGGAGGATTTCTGGAATGAACTAAAAGCTGTTTTGAGCCAGTTTGGTGCTCAAGAGAAAGTTATAATAGCAGGGGATTTCAATGCTCGAATAGGTGTGTAGAATGCAATTTCTGACAATGTCCTGGGTAAGTTTAATGATCCTTGTGTAAATGATAATGGTGAAAGGTTCATTGAACTTTGCATTGAGAATGGTTTGTGTGTATCTAATATGTTTTTCAACCACAAGTGTATCCACACATATACTTGGGAAAATCGTACTCTTGGTCAAAAGAGTGTTATAGATTTTGTTGTTTACAATCTGCGTCTAAAACACTTAGTTGTTGACACTCGTGTGATGAGAGGTGCAGATGATGGATCTGATCATTACTTGGTAGTGTCGCAAGTTAAACTGAATGTTGGTTGGAGGAAAAGGAATAGGAAGAGGCCTAGGGTGGAAAAAATAAAGATTGAAAGGCTTCCTGAATATCATCAGCATTATGCTAACATACTCAGAGAACGACTGAAGAAGCTGAAGTCATGTGAGAGGGATGTAGAAAAGAAGTGGGAATGTTTAAAGAACTGTGTTGTTACTGCTACTAAGGAGGTCTGTGGTACCACAATAGTGGGTAACAATAGAGGTGATGGTTGGTGAATAGTGAAATTAAAGAGGCAGTAAAGAGAAAGAAGGATGCCTATTTGGGGATGTTGCAAGGTAGAGTTTCTGTGTATGAATACCGCTGTAAGAAGTGTGAAGCAGCTAAGCTGGTTTGCCAGAGTAAGGCAAAAAATAGGAAGGAGAAAGTGGAAAAGCATGAATAGGCTTTTTGGAAAGATAGAAAGACTTTCTGGAAGTTTGTGAGACTCTTGAAAAATAGGGGAAATAAAGTTGTAGGTTGTGTGAAGAATAGGGTTGGGGAAATGGTATGAGAGCCCAGTGAGTTAAGTGAAAGATTGAGTGAATACTTCTGTGAGTTATTAGATAAAGAAAGCAAAGGTGATTCTGAGGCAGAAGCAGATGATGTCACAGTGGAGGACGTAATCACAGGAGAAATCTCAAGAGAAGAGGTGTGTAAAGCTCTAAAATTTCTTCAGAATGGTAAGGCTCCGGGAGTTGATAGCATAACTGCTGAGATGTTGAAATATGGTGGTGACTCGGTAATTGACTCGTTAACTGAAATTTGCCAGTTGTGCTGGGAGCTACGAATGGTCCCTCGGAATTGGAAGGATACTATCATTGTTCTCTTGTATAAAGGAAAAGGTGATCAGACTGACTGCAAGAACTATCATGGTATTAGCCTACTGAGTGTGCCGGGGAAAGTGTTTGGTAAGGTCATTATTGAAAAAGTACGAAGTCTTACATCAGTGAAAGTGTGGGATGTTCAGAGTGGTTTCATGCCTGGTGAAAGCTACACTAACCAAATTTTTGCATTACACATGATGATTGAAAAGCATCTGGCTGTTGGTAAGAAAGTTTTTGCTGCCTTCATAGATTTAGAGAAAGCTTACAACCGAGTAAATAGGACACTTCTGTGGAAGGTATTGAATGAATATGGTGTTACTGGGAGTCTATTTAATAGTGTAAAAGCCATGTATGCTGGTAGTGGAGCTTGTGTACGAGTGAATGGTGGTTTATCAAAATGGTTTTCTATAGGTGCAGGAGTCGGGCAAGGTTGTGTAATGTCGCCCTGGCTGTTTAATATATTTATGGATGCATGCATGCGTGATGTCAAAATAGATAATACTGGTTTATCTTTTGGTGATATGCGTGTGTGCAGATTGCTGTATGCTGATGACACTGTCCTGTTGGTAGAGAGCAAAAGTGAGTTGCAGAGTATGTTGTCCCAGATGTACGAAGTTTGCATGAAATTCAAACTGAGTATTAATAAGGGAAAACCCTAAGTTATGGTTTTTGAGCGGGGAACTGGTAGTACTGAATGTAGCATAAGTCTAAATGGCACCGTGATTGACCAGGTGAATGAGTTTGTGTATTTAAGAAGCATGTTTGACAGAGAGAACAAATTGGATGGTGAAATTAGTAGGCAAGTGAATTCTTCATTGAAAGCCATAGCTGCCTTATGAGGATTTTACAGGAATGATGGGTTCTCAAGGGAGTCCTGCATGGCTGTGTATAAAAGTGTAATTGTTCCTTCTCTGATGTATGTCAGTGAAACCTGGGTACTACAGAAGAAGCATAGGAGTCGTTTGAGTCTGGGAGAAATGCGTTACTTTCGGGGGGTTTGTGGTAAGACACGTTCTGATCATGTGAGGAATGAAGATGTGTTGGAGTTTTGTAATGTGAAGCAAAATGTTGTTAGCAAGGTATAGACTAATATGCCTCAGTGGTTTGGGCATGTTGAAAGAATGAGTGATGAGATGCTTACTAAGAAAAATTTTTCAGCCCAAGTGGCAGGAAGGAAAAGCAGAGGAAGGCCAAAGGAAGTCATGGGAGCATCAGATTCAGTAGTGTCTGCATGAGAAAAAGATCATGAGTATGAAGTATGGACGGTAGACACTATAATTCGTGCATGAATACTAGTATTAAAAGAAATCCGTCTTGTTGCACGATGATATTTATTCAGCTAAAAAACGAAATCTATGTACAGTTTAAAAAACATGAGCACTTTCGGTGTCACATTGACACCTTCATCAGATGTGATTTCACCATGTGGTTACATGCTAGTCTTAAGTACGTGGAGTAGATGCATCATGGGAAAGGTATGTCAATGTCACATGATATACCAGATAACAAGACAGTCAAAAAAAGCATAATTAGCCAATTTGGTCATATACCATAAATCAGTTACATCAGTTTGTCAACGCTATGTCTGCTCAATACCCCTCCATCAAACTCACAATGGAACTTGAAAATAATTTTGTCTTACCTTATCTTGATTTTCAAATTACTCGTAACCCTTCTGACAATTCCCTGTCTTTTGCCGTTTATCGAAAACCTACTTCCACACCCACTCTAATTCCGTACAATTCTGCTCACATTTTTCAGCATAAAATTTCTGCTCTGCACTTCCTATTTAGAAGAGCATATTCACATTCTTCTAGCCATTTTGTCAGAGCTCAAGAACTACAATGGATATCATCCCTCGCTAAAAACCATGGTTACTCGGACAACGTTGTTAAGGGGGTGCACAATAAAGTACGGTTTTCTATGTCAACTGCTTTAATTAGTGAACAAGTGCCTAAAAAGTATGTTGGATCTGTTGATTTTAATCTACATATTGTAAACCTTCTTACCAACATATGTTCTCATCATAAAATACAATTTGGAATACGATCATGCAATCTATATACCATTATCCGCAACGATCATGACAAAATTTACAAAGGGAAAAAATGGGGTGTGTATGTTATTCCTATGCTAGACACTATCTCTGGTGAACTAAATAATCATTATGTGGGTTCTACCAAAAGAAATTTGGATTTGAGATTAAATGAACATAGATATGATCTAAAAATGAATCACCAAAGCACCTCTTTTGCAAGAACCATAAGTGCTGGAAATTCCATCCCAGACTGGGACAACGCTAAGATTATAAACACACCTGACTCTGTTTATTCCTTGTTATTTACAGAAAGCCTCTATATTTCGGCTTATAATACACGTTGCTGTAATGACTATTATCCTTGTGTTTTACCTGAACCTTGGAGCAATCTTGTTGGGAAGGACAGCACAATAACAATTGTTTCTGTTAAGTAATTTTCATTGGCTAATTATGCTTTTTTTGACTGTCTTGTTATCTGGTATATCATGTGACATTGACATTACCTTTCCCATGATGCATCTACTCCACGTACTTAAGACCAGCATGTAACCACATGGTGAAATCACATCTGATGAAGGTGTCAATGTGACACCGAAAGTGCTCATGTTTTTTAAACTGTACATAGATTTCGTTTTTTAGCTGAATAAATATCATCGTGCAACAAGACGGATTTCTTTTAATACTATGAAGTATAGAAGATCTTGTGTGCATCATGTAATGGATGCCAGTGAAGCTTGAATTGTGTGCCAAGATCGCTGTAAGTGGAGGAGTTTGATATGGCAACAGTAAGTAAATAATCAGATAAAAATTATCTGGTAGTTTGTCTTTTCTTTGTGGAGCTAACCTCTGGATCTCAGAGAACAGCTTAGTGATATGTATGTATGCATGTATGTATGTATCTAGCTATACTTATTCATTTCTTCAATCACCTCATTCATCTTGCCATTTATACCTCTGGTATTCCATACACCAATCTTACACTTGCTTAGCCAAGATCTTTTTCTTGTATGTCCTTTGGAAATTCCAGTTCGATCCCACACTAGAGTCTGGATATTTATTCCTTGGTGTCTTTTAGGTAAATACACCAGTGTGGGGAATTAGCCCACAGCTGACGGTTTCAGTTGGTCATTCAACCTAAGGATTCCGGAACAAAACCCAGTGAGTTGGAGTCTTTTTGCCAATGTCACACAGAACTAGCTGGTACCTCTCCAAGATTCACAGAGACCCTTGTTGCTGTTCTGTGTGCCATTGTTGCCCATAGAGTGCCCCAAGGAGGCAAGCTTATTTCTCACTAAGACCATCTGTGCTGTACAAATCTCCAAGATTGACAATCTTTTACCTCTCCCTGTTTTAACCATGTGCCAAAATCTTCATAAAATGAATTTACCTCTTCTAAACTGGAACCTTTTGCTGCTCCATAGACTATACCAAATTTTACAACCATGTAATCCTGTTTGAAAATGCCTCATTCAGTGCATTCATATGCATTTCCCTCACTAACCAACCTGGAGGCCATTGCATTATCAAAAGGTAAAGCAACACCAGCTTAAGCTTTACCCTTCTTTTCACCAGAATGAATCATACTAAAACCTGCCATCAAGATCATTTTCTCGTAACATAAACCTCTTGATTTCACTGGGTATTACAATTCTTTGATTGAATTTTTCTGATTCATTGAGTAATTCTGTCTCTTCCCCATCTGTCCTGCTTATATTCATTCATGTATTCCAGTTTAAACTGATGATAGCCACATATTTGAGCAAGTGATTTGAACACATCAGTGGCCATTTTCATGCTGCTTCTCAAACAATAACCAAATTCTTAAGGCTATTATTGGGTGGCTTCTGCTGTGAGACTATGTTTGTTCTTACTTAGAGTAATAATGTCTATTCTTGCAACTGCACTTTATGTGAAACTGTATTTTCTATGTCTTGCCATTTTATATTGCTGAAATCAGTTATACCTTGTAATAATACTAAAGGCATTATTATTTAAAATGAAATTCAAATTTAATTAATTATTTTACAGTGAAAATTTTGGCACTGAATATGAAGCAGCTCAAACTCATATGGTGGATGAATTAGAAGCTCTAAATAAAATTCTTCATCAGACTACCTGGTAATAATATTTACTTTTTTTTTTTTCTTAATGTTTTTCTCCTCTGTAAAGACAAACTTTCTATATTTGCAATTGTCATGATGTTATAAGTTTTGTAATCAGCCAAGTGTTATTTGTACCATTTACTGCCAAAAATGCATTGAAGCTATTCAAATTGTATTAATGCTGTTTTATAATGGCCCTTATCATATCATAGTAGGTACTGAAAAAATGTGTAGCTGATTATATAATTAGTACAAATTTTGAAGATGACAATCCGATTTTTGGCGTAAAGTGACAAGGATGGTAAGTCAGATAATATCCAAAAACTTGAAAAAAAATATTTTTTTTTTTCAAGTTTTCGGATGTTATCTGACTTAACATCCTTGTCACATTTACGCCAAAAATCGGATTGTCATCTTCAAAATTTGTATTATATGGCGTAATCCCGTATTTCTTTCATGATATATAATTAGTCATCAGACATTATGAACAAATATCTGATTCCTAATGAATATCCAAAAATAGTGTCATGAGCAATTTAAAAAACTTGTTAAAGTCACATTTCTCAAAAAAAAAAAAAAAAAAAAAAACTTGTTTCACATTGACATTTTTTGGTTAAAATCCTTCCACTATCCTTTCAATATTTTGTTCCTGGTCTCGCGCTGCACAAACCTT
Organism: Macrothele yani; assembly: GCA_039090855.1. NCBI lineage: Eukaryota > Metazoa > Arthropoda > Arachnida > Araneae > Macrothelidae > Macrothele > Macrothele yani. Next base: position 99,191,794 of record CM077027.1, read on the forward strand.
TCTGTCCAAATTGAGGCACAGTCCAAAGTTTGGTAAGTTTACACTTGTCCAACTGCCAAAAGGGTCTTCTTTAATCCATCTGTTCCTTCCTTAGTTCAGTAGTGATTGTGGGTATGCTCCTGGTGTCTTTTCCCACTCTTTTGGGTGCATTGCTTTACACATGTCTGAGGACATTGAAGTAGAACCTGGAATAGCCCTTCTAAGTCCCCCTTCTTTTTGCTATAAAACATCATTTGGTTGCTTTGTATGAGAAGAAAAAAAAACTGTAAGAACTATCACTCAGATCTTGTATGATGTTTTGTTACATCAGTGAATGCTGTTGCATGTTGATTTTGCTCATGGTCTCAGCAAATAGCATGAAATTATTTTGTGATTTTACCCCATTTTGGTAAAAAGCAAAATTTCTGTGTTTGAATATATGTAGTTAGAATGATAGACAATTCCATCCCAAACTGCTTTAAATTTTTAATACAGAAAAGGGGAAATAAAACATTAGACAAAATGAAGAGAATTAGTTTTTTAATCACATTTGCAGAAAATCATGTATTAGAGTGAATTCTTTCAACCTGGTAATAATTTCCTTTTTGACAGTGGCTGTTTTGCTGAATGATCCAGTACATTGGTAATTTCATCAACTTGTGATATGTTTGGTACATGCATTTAATAAGGTGACAAGTCCTGTATGCACAGATATGTGAATTATTTTAGAGGCTTGCATTTAAATTTATTTAATTTTTTTAGACTGTAGATGCTTGTTAGTCCTACAGTTACTGGATTTGTAATCAGTAACACCATTTCACTTAATAACTTTCATTGGCTTTAGTCCTTTTCCACCTGAATTGCTCTTATAAATCAGTGTAGCATAGTTATAGTGATGCCAGTAGTTCTGGTAGTTGCTGTGAAGCGGTGTTTGCTTCTCTACTCTTCCAGTCCCTTCTGTATGGATTGAAATGAACAACAACCTGCAAGTGAGAGCAAACTTCTGCATTTCTTGTTTACAAACGTTTCACAATTCAGTAAGTTATGACAAATTGTGGTTCAGAAATGTATTAAAAAACTCAACATTTTCAATAATTTCTTGTCTACTAACTTCAGGCTATAATCAAAGTAAATTTAATTATTTATCTACATTTAATGTAGAGCATATGTTACTGTTGGCCTAAGGGAAGCATTTAGTTGAAAATCAAATGGCTGCCATTTAGGTCATGTAAATTGAAATTGTAAAAGCAGAATTGTTATTCAATGCTTTAATTTCATAGTATTTAGGTTTGCTATAGAATATTGTATCTAGTAGAAATTAGAAACTTGATGTTGCTGTTCTAAAAGTTTCCATAAGCTTCCATACATAAGGCAGAATTAGTGCTGTGCATTGGATGCAACAAAATTTAACTTCAAATAACCTTGAGTGAAATGTGGTTTATGTTATCTTGGATTCTTTTTCATGTATTCGGCAAAAGTATCTCTACCTTGAATTGGTGAGAAAAGATATGGATATCAGTACATGATTTTGCAAGAATCATTTTTTCCATAAAATACTTTTGCCTTTGTAATGATTTCACTCATAAGTGTTTTGCTTCTATTGTGCTATTTTGACTACAAAAAGTGTTTGAAGTGTGAATCATCATCATCATATCACTAAGTTGTTCTCTGAGATTCAGAGGTTAGCTCCACAAAGAAATACAGGCCACCAGATAAATTTTTAACTGATTATTTACCTACTGTTGCAATATCAAACTTCTTTATTTACAGCAATCTTGACACACAGCTTGGGCTTCGCTGACATCCATCACCTGATGTACACAAGACCTTCTATACTTCATACTCATAATCTTGTTCTCATGCAGACACTTCTGAATCTGATCCTCCCATACTTACTTGGCCTCCTTCCTGCCACTTGAGCTAAAAAAAAATTTTCTTAGTAAGCATCTCATTACTCATTATATGTCCAAACCACTGAAGCATATTAATCTCCACCTTGCTAACAACATTTTGCTTCACATTACACAACTGCAACACATCTTCATTCCTCACATGATCAGAACATGTCTTGTCACCCCCCCCCCCCCCGTAAGTAACACATTTCTCCAGCACCCAAACAACTGTTATGTTTCTTCTGTAGTATCCATGTTTCACTGCCGTACAACAGAGAAGGAAAAATTACACTTTCATACACAGCCATGCAGGAGTCTTTTGAGAACCCATCATTCCTGTGAATACCTCCCAAAGCAGCTATGTCTTTCAATGAAGAATTCACTCCTACTAATTTCATCATCCAATTTGTTCTCTCTATCAAACATGCTTCCTAAATACCCAAACAAATTCACCTGGTCAATCACTGTACCATTTAGACCTACATTACATACAGGGCTAACAGTTCCTTGCTCAAAAAACATCCCTTATTTATACTTAGTTTGAATTTCATGCAAACTTCATGCATCCCGGACAACATACTCTGCAACTCTCTTTTGCTCTCTGTGTCATCAGCATACAGCAATCTGCATGCACGGATATTACCAAGACATGAACCTGTATTGTCCATCTTAGCATCACATATGCATGCATCCATAAATATATTAAACAGCCATGGTGACATTTCATTACCTTGTTGGACTTCTGCACCGATAGAAAGCCATTTTGAGAAAACACCATTCACTTGTACACAAGCTCTACTGCCAGCATACATGGCTTTTACACTATTAATTAGTTCCCAGTAACACCATATTTATTCAGTACATTCCACAAAAGTGTGCTATTTGCTCAGTCGTAAGCTTTCTCTAAATCTATGAAGGCTGCAAAAACTTTCTTACCAACAGCCAGATACTTTTCAATCATCATGTGTAATGCAAAAATTTGGTTAGTGCAGCCTTTACCAGGCATAAAACCACTCTGAACATCCCATACTTTCTCTGATGTAAGGCCTTGTACTTTTTCAATAATGACCTTACCAAACACTTTCCCTGGCACGCTCAGTAACTAATACCACGATAATTCTTGCAGTCAGTCTGATCACCTTTTCCTTTTTACAAGGGAACAATGATAGCATCCTTCGCCGCCCCGGTGGCGCAGTGGTCTAAGCGATGGCTTCTGATCATTCGTCCGAAAGGGGTCCGGGTTCGAATCCCGGTGAGGCATGGATGTTGTGTTTGTCTTACGGCACTGGCTCTCTCCCTTCCCTGGAGCCAGTGACCCTAAATTAGGGACGGGCGACTGCTTATAGCCCATTGAGTTGCTCACGGTGGTCGTTAAACCTCCAATCAAGACAAGAAGAAGAAGATAGCATCCTTCCAATGAATGCTAAATGTAAAATCTTGTTTGTATTATAGTTTTTGTTTGTTTGTTTAGGAGTTTAACAACCACCATGATAAACTCAGTGAGCTATAAGCAATCACCTGTCCCTAATTTAGGACCAGTGATTCTAGAGAAGGGGGAGAATCAGTGCTGTAAGAGACAAACGCAACATCTATGCCTCACCGGGATTCGAACTCGGACCTGTCTGGGACGAATGATCAGAAGACAGCACTTAGACCACTGCACCACTGTGGCAGCGCATTGTAATTTCAACACAGACTAAATTATTCAATAAATGTCATTATGTTCCAGATTAAGTTATCTTGGATTTTTGATTGCAAAGCAAAATGCTGGTGTTCAGTTTCTAGGTAATTGGTTGATGAAATTCTTATTGTATCTGTGCTCTGAAGCAGTATTGTCTGTTCATGGAATTTCATTTTCTGAAACTTCTGTGGTGCTATTTTGGCTACAAAAACCCAACTGTTTCATTGGAAATAGTGGGAGCCAGACGGATGGGACATTCAATTTCCAAAGTTTGTGAACATTCAACATTCCTTGATCCACAGTGCCCTGTGTGTACCAAGAATGCCTCATGGGAGACATTACCACTCACTGTGGACAATGCAGTGGCCGACCACGGGTGCTGAGTGACCATGACCAGGGATGTTTTACCAGGATTGTTCATGCTAACAGACAAGTGACACTAGCTCAAATAACATCCACATTCAATGCAGGAGGTGCCAGAGACATATCCATCAGGTCAGTGCAGCATACTTTATTATCCATGGGGTTTGGGAGCAGAAGACCCACCAGAGTGCCTTTGTTAACACCATGACATCAGACACAGTGCCTCATGTGGGCTTGTGAACATGGTAATTGGATCCTGGAAGCCTGGCAGCATGTGGCATGTTCCAATGAGTCATGCTACCAGTTGTTACAAGCTGATGGTAGGGTTCAGGTGTGGCACAGATCCCATGAGGCCATGGATCCAAGCTGTCAACAAGACACTGTTCAAGCTGGTGGTAGTTCTACACATGTCTTTATGTGGCACAGTTTAGGTTCTCTGGTCCTCATAAACATGTCATTAACCAGTATTCACTTTGTTGCTCTGCTGGGTTACCATTTGCAGCCCTTAATGGATTTTGTATAACCCAACAGCGATGGGATTTTCCAGGCTGACATTGTACCATGTCATCGGGCCCAAGTTGTTCAAAATTGGTTCGAGGAGCATTGTGGACAGTTCTAACTGATGGTGTGGCCACCACATTCTCCCGACATGAACCAAACTGATCACTTATGGGACATGGTGGAAAGGTCCATTTGCTCCCAAGATCCTACACCTACAAATTCCAGGGAACTGTGGACAGCTGTTCAGATGGCATGGCTCAACATCTCTCCAGAAGTCTTTTGGCCACTTGTGGAGTCGATGCCACGTTGAGTTGCTGCACTTCTCCAGGCTAGAGGAGGTCCTACAGAATACTAGGTACGTATCCCATGACTTTTGGCACTTCAGTGTACAATGCAGTTTTTTTTTAAATCAAAGTGCCCGAAAAACTTTTTTTTTTTTTTACAAGCAATGTATTATCCACATCAGCATATAATCTGCAGATCCTAAATTTTTACCTTTTTTAGAAGATAATCCATGGATTATATTGTTACAGTGGACACCCCCCCCCCCCCCATCCTAAAACTTGAAGAAAACTCTAAAATTTGTCCGCCATGTCGCGCATGGTATGAGGCAGCTAGGAATCACAGTTCGGCAGGCTCACATGTTCTTTTACAGTTCAGTTTTTTTTTTATTTATTTCTCATTTACGTTGTTTTTTCTTTCGGCTGTTCTCTAAATTAATTAACAAAATTGCGGGATAATTAGGAAGTCGCTCCAATGCTCTTGAAGGCAAGAAACGCAATATTTTTGCCATTTTGAATTGTTTCTACCTGTGGGAAAAGGTAGCACTCAATGGTTGCTCTGGAAATTGATAAGAGCAAAGCGATAGGCCCAGAAGAGGACTTCTGGATTTCTTGAGGAGGGGCCGATGTTACGACCCACCCCCGCCATTAATTTAGTAATTAATGGGCGTGGTTGATGTGTGAAATTAATTAAGTATTAATTATGTTCGAGGCTTGATTGGAGTTTAAAAGTGTAAACAGCAGATAAAGTTTTATCTGGGGGTTTGGAAAGAAAAGAGGCAAAGAATTCTCTCTCTGGCTGGGTGGTCTCAGAATAGCTCTGTTAGGTCATAAATATCAGGGCGCAGCTGACGGGAAACTAAGCAACACGGAATGGTACCTTTCGAAGAAGGGTCCACTTGAGTAAATGAATGAAGATGGGGACAAAAGGTTTAGCGAATAATCGTAAATTCGTCGATTGTTTGGGGCATTTTCGAGAACAATTGCTCTCTGTGTGGTCCGTGCAGAAAAATAAGATTTCGCACTTAGCGTGAAAATAAGGAAGAAAGTTTAGTTGTCTGTACGCTCTCCGATGTGACAGGCTGGATGCCTTGGATCTGCAAAAAAATGAATTGGGGAAAAATGAAGCAGCAAACCTCCCCGCATTTGGTAAGACATGGAGACAACTCGAGGCGGCTGATGGAGAAGCCAGATTGCCATAAAGACAGCGGAATGCCTAAATCCGCGTGATAAAGCTGCAATTTCTAGGCTGGAGCGTAATGGAAATCAGCGACTGTTTGGCCTAATGAAAGCCAAGTTACAGGCAAATTAAGAAGTCTGCGAGTGGACAGTGGTCATTCCAATGAGAAGCGAAGCCAAGCAAAGTCGGGTTCGGATGCCAACCACTGCAGTGTGGAATCGTCACCCCCATTCATCCCCTACTGTGGAGGAAGTGAAGAGACGCGCTTGTCTTACGGGGCGAAGCGAGGCCCCATGTGTGCGTGTGTGTGGTCACGTAAGCAGCGAAGCCACTACGTGTAAGTGCGACGGGATAAAAACATGGCGAAAGAAAATATGAGCGTAAGAGCGGTGGCTTCGATACCTAACAAATATACAGGTGAAATGTTGAGTTGCCGATATACGCTTAAGGTAAAAGCACGTCTGATTTCGCTCGGCCGAGAAAATTAATCTCAGGGCTGGCGGTCGCAACTCGATAAAAAAAAATGGAAACAAAACCTGCGAGAGGCATATTTGAACTGCGTACTCAGGCAGGGTAGATGTTATGCTAACGGAAAGGAACTGACTGAATAGGGAATGAACGGTCAAAAAGGACGGAAGGTAGCGACGGACGGAATCCACTATAGCAGCAGCGGAAGTGAGGGGGTTCCACTCTCCAAGCAGTTGATGGTCAAATTTATTTCTTCACGACAACAGAAATCATTTCCCAGGAACACAGAAAATCAATCTTGGAAACCGCAACAGCAGATGTGAGAGGGCCTATTTTACTTAACGGCCACCTTCAAATCGTCACGAGAATAGATCAGTGTGCATTCTAATCATTGCAACAAAGTGCGGCGTGATATTACCATTTTAATTGTGTGCTTCATTTACATCAAGCGTCAAAATGAAGTGTTGAATCATTGGTGCTGCCACATGGTGCAAGTGTCCGTGTGTGTGTGCGCGTTTTTTTTTTTTGTTGTGTGATATTATGTGATGCACGCTGGATTTGCACAGCAAAGTCACGAAACTGTAAGTAGATGAATATTTCCTTTTTCTTTCTTCGCACATCTGCGAACTTGTGCCATCCCGACACCCAAAGCTGCATGGACATAGATGCAGTAATGCTGAGTGACTGAACCTCAGAGGAAATACCTGCACATACAGATTTCAATTTCTTACAGGGCCCATTTCCTGATTATTTTTTACATGAATAAGGGAGAAGGTGTGGCCACAAATTCCGCTGGGCGGGACAGTTTCTTTTAACTTTGGTTCAGGACCAGCGTCAGCGGCAGGGTTCTGCATGTGCATGCTTATTAGATTTAGTTAATTAACTTTGGCAGTATTTCGCACCTATAATCTTATACCGCAAATTAACGTGCTTGTGTATTTTGTGTCGCAAATATTTTTAATGTGATCATTTGCATATAATTTTTTTTCATTCTCTAAGCAATTGTATATGAATATCACCTGCAGCTCTATTTAGTGTGTAAACGAGTAGTATCTCTTGTTCAGATAGTCCGGTGGAGACTCGGTCGGCTGCGTTATCCGACAGTAAAGTGTGACACCGTATGCTGCCCACATATGAGGGGCAATTGTCTATGCGCCTAGAGAGCGCCGGATCTGTTTAAATCTCGCAGAACGTTATTAAATGTTGTGTTGTGTATTTGAGAATCATGTGTTATTTGCGAAAGTGAGTGTTGTACTGGCTGGTTGGGGATTGAATGTACCGGAGTAAGATCCGGACCACTACACTCAGTCACGAATTGGTGATTGCGGGTGAACCTCATCACAACTCTGATCCCAAAGTATCGTTTTTTAGTTTATTTTATTTTTTATTTGTTGTTGTTATTTTGTTCACACGGGGGATTCACCCAAGCCTTATGCTTCGGGTCATTCTTCAACTTTTCATTTTTTATGTTCTGGTGTGAATCTTTGAGTGCAGCAGTGCACCTGAGATTCTCACCTGGTGCCGCGGCCAACTAAATTGTACTTCAGGTCTCAAGCACCGTTACCGGCCGACTCGGCAGGAACACTGTTAGCGCCGTGTAACATTAATGGTGCCGTTGTCCCAGGATCGATACCTATATTTTGCAGCTAGCGGAACAACACTCATGTTCGTAAAATAAGTGCGAATTGACTGCCATTACTGTTTTTATTTAGTTTTGTTCGGTTGCGAATTTTGTATAATTTAGCATTAAGTAAGCCTTAAGCTGTTTTCTAAGAACTGCCATAATTTTAGTGGGTAAGAAAAACAAAATGGCTAACACGAAGAAATCGTCATCTGCGAGTCACGTGGATTCAGATGATTCTGATGGTCCCTCTGACGGAGAACATGTGAGCACTGGGGCTGCAATTGTTCCGGAAGAGAATACACCTGTTACAAGTACAGCGGGTACATCACAGCTGAGACAAACAGCTTTAGCCGCACCTATGGTTTACGGGGAGCAGTCGAGATTATAGTGGATCCCCAGGAAGACTGTGTCACCACGATTATCTACGATGTTGAGAAGGAACTCGAAGACAGTGGAACGCAAGAATTTGGCATCGAGCGCAGATAAAAGCGGGCGTAGGAGCATCGAACGTGAGAGATCTGTGGAACTCGTGGATTCTCGAAGCTATGCCTCATATTTAAATTTTCTTTCCGCCTATCTCGACGGGTAGCAATGAACGTGTGATGAAATCCTTAAACTTTCCTTCCGCTCTCCGGGCACTTAAGTTCGGAATTAGGTGCCTTGCGACGGTGGGAAAGGGTTGAGTGTTTACAGTTAAAAAAAAATAGAATGATTGGATGAATAAACTTCATCCAGTCATCCCTTTTTTCTTTCATGGGGGGATGGAATGTTACAGTGGACACCCCCCCCCCATCCTAAAACTTGAAGAAAACTCTAAAATTTGTCCGCCATGTCGCGCATGGTATGAGGCAGCTAGGAATCACAGTTCGGCAGGCTCACATGTTCTTTTACAGTTCAGTTTTTTTTTATTTATTTCTCATTTACGTTGTTTTTTTCTTTCGGCTGTTCTCTAAATTAATTAACAAAATTGCGGGATAATTAGGAAGTCGCTCCAATGCTCTTGAAGGCAAGAAACACAATATTTTTGCCATTTTGAATTGTTTCTACCTGTGGGAAAAGGTAGCACTCAGTGGTTGCTCTGGAAATTGATAAGAGCAAAGCGATAGGCCCAGAAGAGGACTTCTGGATTTCTTGAGGAGGGGCCGATGTTACGATTTCCACCCCCGCCATTAATTTAGTAATTAATGGGCGTGGTTGATGTGTGAAATTAATTAAGTATTAATTATGTTCGAGGCTTGATTGGAGTTTAAAAGTGTAAACAGCAGATAAAGTTTTATCTGGGGGTTTGGAAAGAAAAGAGGCGAAGAATTCTCTCTCTGGCTGGGTGGTCTCAGAATAGCTCTGTTAGGTCATAAATATCAGGCGCAGCTGACGGGAAACTAAGCAACACGGAATGGTACCTTTCGAAGAAGGGTCCACTTGAGTAAATGAATGAAGATGGGGACAAAAGGTTTAGCGAATAATCGTAAATTCGTCGATTGTTTGGAGCATTTTCGAGAACAATTGCTCTCTGTGTGGTCCGTGCAGAAAAATAAGATTTCGCACTTAGCGTGAAAATAAGGAAGAAAGTTTAGTTGTCTGTACGCTCTCCGATGTGACAGGCTGGATGCCTTGGATCTGCAAAAATATGAATTGGGGAAAAATGAAGCAGCAAACCTCCCCGCATTTGGTAAGACATGGAGACAACTCGAGGCGGCTGATGGAGAAGCCAGATTGCCATAAAGACAGCGGAATGCCTAAATCCGCGTGATAAAGCTGCACATTTCTAGGCTGGAGCGTAATGGAAATCAGCGACTGTTTGGCCTAATGAAAGCCAAGTTACAGGCAAATTAAGAAGTCTGCGAGTGGACAGTGGTCATTCCAATGAGAAGCGAAGCCAAGCAAAGTCGGGTTCGGATGCCAACCACTGCAGTGTGGAATCGTCACCCCCATTCATCCCCTACTGTGGAGGAAGTGAAGAGACGCGCTTGTCTTACGGGGCGAAGCGAGGCCCCATGTGTGCGTGTGTGTGGTCACGTAAGCAGCGAAGCCACTACGTGTAAGTGCGACGGGATAAAAACATGGCGAAAGAAAAATATGAGCGTAAGAGCGGTGGCTTCGATACCTAACAAATATACAGGTGAAATGTTGAGTTGCCGATATACGCTTAAGGTAAAAGCACGTCTGATTTCGCTCGGCCGAGAAAATTAATCTCAGGGCTGGCGGTCGCAACTCGATAAAAAAAAATGGAAACAAAACCTGCGAGAGGCATATTTGAACTGCGTACTCAGGCAGGGTAGATGTTATGCTAACGGAAAGGAACTGACTGAATAGGGAATGAACGGTCAAAAAGGACGGAAGGTAGCGACGGACGGAATCCACTATAGCAGCAGCGGAAGTGAGGGGTTCCACTCTCCAAGCAGTTGATGGTCAAATTTATTTCTTCACGACAACAGAAATCATTTCCCAGGAACACAGAAAATCAATCTTGGAAACCGCAACAGCAGATGTGAGAGGGCCTATTTTACTTAACGGCCACCTTCAAATCGTCACGAGAATAGATCAGTGTGCATTCTAATCATTGCAACAAAGTGCGGCGTGATATTACCATTTTAATTGTGTGCTTCATTTACATCAAGCGTCAAAATGAAGTGTTGAATCATTGGTGCTGCCACATGGTGCAAGTGTCCGTGTGTGTGTGCGGCGTTTTTTTTTGTTGTGTGATATTATGTGATGCACGCTGGATTTGCACAGCAAAGTCACGAAACTGTAAGTAGATGAATATTTCCTTTTTTCTTTCTTCGCACATCTGCGAACTTGTGCCATCCCGACACCCAAAGCTGCATGGACATAGATGCAGTAATGCTGAGTGACTGAACCTCAGAGGAAATACCTGCACATACAGATTTCAATTTCTTACAGGGCCCATTTCCTGATTATTTTTTTACATGAATAAGGGAGAAGGTGTGGCCACAAATTCCGCTGGGCGGGACAGTTTCTTTTAACTTTGGTTCAGGACCAACGTCAGCGGGGCAGGGTTCTGCATGTGCATGCTTATTAGATTTAGTTAATTAACTTTGGCAGTATTTCGCACCTATAATCTTATACCGCAAATTAACGTGCTTGTGTATTTTGTGTCGCGAATATTTTTAATGTGATCATTTGCATATAATTTTTTTCATTCTCTAAGCAATTGTATATGAATATCACCTGCAGCTCTATTTAGTGTGTAAACGAGTAGTATCTCTTGTTCAGATAGTCCGGTGGAGACTCAGTCGGCTGCGTTATCCGACAGTAAAGTGTGACACCGTATGCTGCCCACATATGAGGGGCAATTGTCTATGCGCCTAGAGAGCGCCGGATCTGTTTAAATCTCGCAGAACGTTATTAAATGTTGTGTTGTGTATTTGAGAATCATGTGTTATTTGCGAAAGTGAGTGTTGTACTGGCTGGTTGGGGATTGAATGTACTGGAGTAAGATCCGGACCACTACACTCAGTCACGAATTGGTGATTGCGGGTGAACCTCATCACAACTCTGATCCCAAAGTATCGTTTTTTAGTTTATTTTATTTTTTATTTGTTGTTGTTATTTTGTTCACACGGGGGATTCACCCAAGCCTTATGCTTCGGGTCATTCTTCAACTTTTCATTTTTTATGTTCTGGTGTGAATCTTTGAGTGCAGCAGTGCACCTGAGATTCTCACCTGGTGCCGCGACCAACTAAATTGTACTTCAGGTCTCAAGCACCGTTACCGGCCGACTCGGCAGGAACACTGTTAGCGCCGTGTAACAATATGATGAAAAATACAGTACCAGACATTGAGATGTTATCTTCAAAAATAACCATTTTTAATTGAAGCAGGTATTGAATGTTAACAGTAAGCATTTGTTTCTTCTACCTTCAGAACACAGTTTTCTCTAAATCAGGCATGATAAATATGCAGAGGTGCCAACCATTACGGATTTTCCGTAATTATTACGGTTTCGGCTGCCTGATCACGGAATTACAGACAGGTTGGAAGAATTACGGATTTCCGTGTATTTCGTAAAAGTTCTGAATTTTGTGTCCTTTTTTGTTAAAATCACGGTTTAAACTGCGGTCGCATTTTGCGAATACATTTATAGTTCTTTTCGCACAATTGCGAAAACGTTTAATTGGTGCTGTTTCGAAGTAAGCACCATTTAAATTCAGATATTGGATACATTGGCAAAGCCAATATCGGACAGATATCGAGTGAAGAACGGCAAGGCGATATTGTGTAATATGTCGAAAAAGCCGTATCGGCACAATGACATCCACATACCTGCCAAGTATTCCGGATTTCCCGGAACGGATTTTGTGGTAGTTTTACGGTCGGAAGATAGTTTCTTCCGGATTTTCGCCAAAACAGCTCGTGATTTTTTATTTTTTTTATTAATGGAAATTGATATCGTTTTTTTATCGCTTTATGTAAACTCCTGCTTTTGTTTTATTATGATCTCATAGCGATTGAACCTTATGTTATATCGTGTTTCTAGCAGTGAGTGATATTTATTTATAGATCGCACACACCCTCCCGCCAATCCTTCCAAACTCCCACTCTATCAGTGTTGGAATAGCTGTGCTAATTGTGTCGAAGTTTGAAATTTTTTAATTCTGCGCGGTGCAGAGTTCGCCAAAATGCGTAATTACGCGTCTAGTTTGCATCAAAAAGTGTGTACGCATCAAAATTTTACCAACGCGTAAAAATACGCATTGAAGAATTTTACCATCACGTAAAAATATGCATCGGGGCGGTATTTTGTCTTTCAAAAAGGAAGTAAATGAAATAAAAAAATTTCCGTAATCGTAATTTCGTTTTCCTGCGATGCTGCCTCTTTCAAGTATTGTTGTTATACATAACTTTATTCCAAAAATATTTGTATTTCAGTGTGAAAGTGGAGGGAAAATTTCTGAAAACTTAAATTCGACAGCTCAAGAATTCCCCTATAATCTTAAGGCATGAGCGTGCAACGGCTTCGAGGAATTTCTCCTTTTTCGTCATAATTTGAGGTTTTTTTGTTTTTTTTTTATTGGAGGTTTAACGACCACCGTGAGCAACTCAATGGGCTATAAGCAGTTGCCCGTCCCTAATTTAGGGTCACTGGTTCCAGGGAAGGGAGAGAGCCAGTGCCGTAAGACAAACACAACATCCATGCCTGACCGGGATTCGAACCCGGACCCCTTACGGACGAATGATCAGAGGCCAGCGCCTTAGACCACTGCGCCACCGGGGTGGCTAATTTGAGTTATCCTCGCTATTGATGCATAACTGAACAGAAATATTGGGACAATTGGTAGTGGGGGTAAATGTTTTTCGCCTGAAACTCGAAAGCGGAAGTTTCGTCTTTCAAAACGTTCGAAAACGGAAGTTAGACGCAGTGAAAATTTCTCCCGTAATCGTAATTTTATTTTTCACGCGATGTTTCCTCTGCCTAGTATTGTTGTTAGATATCATTTTATTTCATAAATATTTGTATTTCAACTTGTAAATGGAGGGATAATGTCCGAAAACGGAAATCGGGCTTAGAAAAGATTTCTTCCGTAACTGTATTTTCCCCCCAACGATGTTCTGAACATGTATCCTGTATTCTTAAATATTCCCCCACCCCCCAAAAAAGATTTGCATTTCAGTTTGATAAACGATAAGATGGGGGAGGGAGGTGAAAACGAAAGGGACGAAGCTGAAAATTTGTGTTAAAAAGTATTCATATTCTCAAAGTTACACTGTTCATCATTTATCTAAAATCATGCTGTCATGCATTCATGATGGATAAAATTGTTATCCAAAGGCATAAAAAAAAAAAAAAAAAAAAAAAAGAAAGGTCACTGTCTTGTCATTGCTTAAATGAAATCAAGTTATTTCTAAAATTGTGTCATTCAATTAAAAAAAATCAAAACCTTGAAAATCATCACAATTTCTAAATTCTGTCTATGAGTGACTGATACAGAAAAATAATTGAAAACAAGTATCATCAAACATACTGCTAGCACATCCCATACATTACCACTTCTCCCCTAATAATAGATAATCAAGAATTAACAGTTCTTGTAGTCGCAAATCTTCTTGATTTTAAGATAAATCTTCTTAATTTTAGGAAAAATCTTCTTGATTTTATTGTAAATCTTGATTCTTGCAAGCAATCTTTTTGATTTAGGAAAATTTTGATTGGCAGGTATGTGTCTGATATTAACCGACATTCAGCTGTCATAACCAATATTGGCTCGATATCTAGCCGATATTCATTCCCACTTGGGTTATTAAAAAATATTAACCATTAAAATAGAAGGGTCATGTTATAAGGTGTTTGATTTTATAAGGTTATTACACATTTTGCACATTAATTTCTCATGAAATACCCTTCTTATAGGTACCGCAGAAGGTTGGCACCTCCGTGACATGAGATAAGTACAATATTGATAATTTAATTTCATATTTTTTTGTCAGGATAGTGTAAGCATATAAGGTTATTATTACACATTTCACGCATTAACGATGAGGCTTCGTATGGTGATTATCGATAGGCACCTCATACAAGTATTGCAGGTTACACAGTAGTACTATAATATTGCCCTTAACTTTGAAAAAAATGGTGTGTTACATTACTGAAAATATTACTGAAAGTTTGTGTTCCATCACTGAAACATTACTGAAAAATAATACCCTATTGATTACTGATAGGTTCTGCTAGAGGTTGGCACCTCTGAATATGCACTATTTTTTTTTTTAAATTTGCTTTTTTGTATTCTGATATGCTTTCCACAGCAGGGGGTTAAACATTGTTGGCAAAATGTTTACTCATTTAATAATTTTATAAGTGATTCGTAACCAATACTCTGTATTATGCTGTTTCATTTTGTTCAGTGTGAAAAGCAGGTGCAGCAAAATAGTGTTAATTCTTTTGTTATTTTTTATTGTAGTAACATTATTGATGTCTCTGCCATAAGTCCCCATCTTGAACAAAAGGAGTACTTGGATCGTGCTAAAATGTATCATCAGAAACTCAGTAGTCTGCAATTGGGATCTGTGGTCAAAGACAACCCACCTTTGTTAAGAGATCTACCACACCCTGAAAAGGTTCTGTCCTCCAATCCCCTTAGTTTGTCTGATGTCAAGTTGGTAAGTGGTTGCATAAAAACATTTTAATGCTTTCAATTACTATTTGTATACATACAACACTCCAAAAATATCACATGCCAATCAGTTTCTGTACCACTGGGTAATGTGTTGCTCACCCCCCCCCCCCCCTTCCTTTTCTCTTTGGCTGCTGTGATACTCTCCACCCGTTTGAAAGATCTTTCAAGTAATAAATGGCAGACCGCAGCTGGTAGTGTAATCCTCCATTCCTCCAGAAGGATGGCAGTAAATTCTGTTACAAGTGTGGGACTTATTGGTTTAACTCGCAGTTGTTGCCTCACTTCATTCCATAGGTATTCATTCGATAGAGTTTGATGGGACTGTGCACTCGCCAGTGCATAGTCCCATCATAGTCGTGAACCAATCTGTAACAGCACCTGGAATGTAACAAAAAGTATTTCAGTTGTAAATGAATTTATGGCTCCTCTATAATACTTCACTGTGTAAATAACTATTTTATAGGTCTTATAGAGGTAATTATTTAAAAGAATTGGTTGTCAAATTTTGGAACTAGAACCTAGTTCATCATCAGGACTACGTCACTGGAGTCGTTGCTGCCACTCAGTCGGAAGTGCCCAACCACAATTATCATTAATTGTGGTACTTCTTCTTGCTATTATCATCCTTTCTTCTAGCTTCTTCTTTACTAGATGTGATTGGTGGGCAATTATCTTTACTGAGTCCCAAATTATGGATTGTCCACTTGCTGTACATGTCTGTTTAGCCTTGTTTTGCTATTAATGTTCCTAATAGCTGTCTGGTGTTTTTTCAACAGTACTTTAATACTCCTTCCTGTTTCTCCTATATAGCTTAGTCCACAGTGTCTACAGAAAAATGGAAGCTGAATTGAGCAAGCCATTTTATGAAAAACTCACTGGTAACCCTATTGAGCAAACTGTCAAAAATCTTAAGAAATAATAACTTCCTTAAAAATTAAAAATCATCTGAATGAACTCTTCAAAAACTTCTCCAAAATCCAGACAAGAGTTCCACAACTCTATGGTACAATAAAAATCCACAAATAAGGCCATCCAATAAGACCTATCATTGACACTAAAAATTCCCCACTCTCCAACTTTAATTATTATCTGCTTATTCACCTCAAAGATACTTTACCTTTTCTCCTCCTTACCTTCTAAAAAAATTCCATGCAACTGAAGGAAAAACTTTACAACATTTCCAGAATTACTTCATCCAGCAATGGCAAGCCTAGATATAGTACCTATGTATACTAACATTAACCTAGACCTGCTTGAATTCATTGCAGATGACCTAGCAGAAAAAATAACCACAACAGAGAAATGCTAATTAGAATATATGAACTGCTCCTGTTTTCCTTCAAAAATAACGTCCAATTTGATAAGATATATTACAGGCAAACTTCAGGACTCGCAGTGGGATCTCCGCCAGCACTTTTGCTAGAAAATTATTATGTGAGTAAACTGGAAGCTAAAATCCTTATCCAACCTTCAGTATTTGCTCTCGTTGTCAGGTACGTGGATGATGTCTTATTTATTATAGATAATGATGACCAGTCTCTACCCTCTCAAATTCTAGCAGAATTTAACTTACTGGAAAATTCTTTGGAGTACACCTTGGAAATGGAAAAACACCATAGCATCAATTTCCTAGATTTAACCTTGACCTCTAGAGATGAAAAAATCTTCACTCAGATCTTAAGAAAACTCACTAACACAGGCAAGATGTCAGACTACTATTCTTTCCACCCAGACTATACTAAATATACTACAGCGAGACAATTTTTGGAGAAAATTAACGTCCGTGTCTCTACAGATACCCAAAAAGGCATCCACAAAGAAGAATTAAAAAGGATATTGGCAGAGAGCAATTACCACCTCCCCATTCATTAAGAAATTATTTTTAAAATTGCCAAAAAAGAAGCAACACGTGAACGACTTCAAATTCACCAGCAAAATTGTGTACCACAAAGTACTTTTTGAAAAACTAAAAAGCATCGGAGCAAAATATATTGGGTTGTCGGAAAAGTCATGACATATTTTAGCCATGTTTTGCAAAGGTCATTTATTGATAGAAAGAACAAATATCAATCAATGATATAATACCCGTTTTGTTCGATAACCTTTTGCCATCTTTCAGTGAGCTGCAGAATGCCTCGTTCATAGAAGGACCTGTCTTTCGTGGCGAAAAACTGTACAAGGTGCTGAATTACAGCCTCATATGAATTGAACGTTATACCACGCAAGGACTGTTAAAGAGAGCGAAACAAGTGGAAGTCTGATGGCGCAAGGTCAGGCGAGTATGCTGGGTTGGTAACACATCCCACCCCAAGCTCCAATAATTTTTGGCGGGTGATCAAACTTGTGTGTGGTCTTGCGTTGTCGTTATGGAACACAACACCTTTATGATGAACAAGCTCTGGACGTTTCTGGATGATGGATTCATTCAAACTGTCCAATTGCCGACAGTACACATTCGAATTGATTGTTTGGTTCCGTGGTAGGAGCTCAAAAAATACACCTTTAAAATCTCACCACACTGAGACCAGAACCTTTCGCTGATAAATTTCTACTTTGGATGTCGTTTGAGGCAAAGCAGCACGTCGGGACCAAGACTGTTTGCGCAGCACATTGTTGTACACAATCCACTTTTCGCCACCAGTTATCAGTCGCTTCAAAAAGGGATCATTTTCCTCACGTTTAATGAGCATATCGCAGATGTTTATACATGCCATCAATTGAGCTTCTTTGAGTTTATGAGGAACCCACGCATCGAGCTTGCTTACGTATCCCAGCTTCTTCAGGTGGTCATGAACGCTTGAATGATGGATGTGCAATGTGCCTGCAATCTCTCTTGTCGTGTAACGTGGTTTTGACTCGATTAATGCCTTGATTTGGTCGTCATCAACCTCGGTGGGCCTCCCGGTCCGAGGAGCATTGTTGAGGTCAAAATTACCAGCACAGAATTTTGCAAACCACCGCTGGCACTGACGTTCTTGTAGAACATTATCACCATCAGGGTTGTGCAATTACATGTAAAAAGTATTTTTACGCGACACGTAAAAAACGTGTAAAATACGTAGAAAACGTAAAAAACGCGTAAAATACGTAAAAAAATTACAAAAAACGTGGCTTTGTGCTGTTAATTAACTTGCTATGTATGAACACCACAAAAAACGGAGATCCTTCAAAAACCAACGTACCCTTCGGTATTTTTATATCATCTTATTGGAACAGTGCAAACTGCCACGTCCACGTGACATACACCAGGATACCACATACACATCAGTATCACGTCATATGTTTTTTTTTTCCTAGCCTTCATATTCACACAGGGAAATCATTTTCTTTATGATAATTAGTGTGGGGCCCACTTTAAAATATTATGTTCGGCAAAGGAAGTCAGAAGCCACGCCGCGGTGTAGTTTAAAGTGAAACGAAACGATTAGGAACAATAAAAATGAGACGTTGCCTCATGGCTCATCTTTGATATCCATCTGGCGGTACGCGCATGGGTATAACGTCGGCAACTTCTCATTAACTCGTTGGTAAAACTATAACTATGCGAACTACACATTTTTTCTGTTATTTAAATGCGGGAGGTTTTAGTGTTGGCTTCAGTTCAAAGCTGAGAGCATTCTTAATAAACACCGTTTTTTTCCTTAATCACTAGTCGTTGAAGGAGTCTCAACATTCTAATTGAAGATTCTTCCCACTATGAATCGCGGCGGTCGACCTCTTCATAATCTTGAATTCTATTCAATATACATTGGGATTTTTATCAATGCTAGTGCAAGAGGTAGATTATTTTCTCCATTTTTAATATACAAGAAAGAACAGTTACATTATAATTTCTAAAAGGAAATCTGTTAATAGGTGGCTAAGCTGTATGAACAATCGTAACAGAATAATGATTTCGTAGTGAAATGTACAGGACATTTTAAGTTTAAAATGTAATATAATAAAAGTGGTTTTTATATTATATTATTTATACACACACATGACAGAAAATTAGTTTTTTACGTCTGCGTAAAAAACTGGTTTTCTATGGCAAGTAAATTACCTGTATATTACGCGTAATTTACGTAAAATACATAACGAGTAAATTACCTTGCCAACCCTGATCACCGTACACTTTACGCAACTTTTCACAAGCTTGACGCGCGTTCTTCCCTTTACGGAAGTAAAACAGTAAAATATGGCGAAAATGCACAGTTTGGTCTTCCATCTTCAACTTGATGTCAAATCTCCACAAATCAGTTAAATTGCTCACTATTCCTTTTAGACTGCAGCTAGAACTGGCACCTGTCAAATGCCATAGCGATAACCTCTAGTACTTCCAAAACCGCCCAACCGCCATAGGGTGCCAAAATACGCCATGACTTTCCCGACAACCCAATAATATCAGACTTGCTCTGATCAGATATCAGAGATCTAAATAACAAGTTAAAGAAATTCTTACCTGCTCTAGAACAGAAAGAAAACGACATCCAAATGCAAGGAGTAGTCCATTGCATTGACTGTAACTGTGGACTAAGCTATATAGGAGAAACAGGAAGGAGTATTAAAGTCCAGTTGAAGGAACACCAGGCAGCTATTAGGAACATTAGGAGCAAAACAGGGCTAGACAGACAGGTACAAGCAAGTGGACGCTCCATAATTTAGGACTCAGTAAAGATAACCGCTCACCAATCACACCTAGTAAAGAGGAAGCTAGAAGAAGGGATGGAAATAGCAACAAGACGAAGTACCAGAATTAAAGATAATTGCAGTTGGGCACTTCCTTCTGAGTGGCAGCAACTACTCCAGTGATGTTGTCCTGATGATGAATTAGGAACTAGTTTGAAAATTTTACCACCAATTCTTTTAAATAATTACCTCTATAAGACCCATAAAATAGTTATTTACACTGTAAAGTATTTTATTTCAAGGAATTGTCACATTGTAGGAAGCATGGAATCATCTAGGATGTTGAGATAGGCATTAAAATCCATTGTTTCAGGCACAGCAACAGACAAAGGTTTGAAACCATACCATATAATTGCTTCCACACTATCATACCAGTCACCCATCTGATTGAAATAAGATGTAGCATGTTTCATCCTCCATACAATTGATTTCCACTGTTATTTGTACTTTGCAAGGCATGATTGTTGATTTCAGTTCATGATGTTGAGCCTGCATTTTGTCATTGCACTCTCATGATAAAGTGCAGTGTGTTCACACAGATCTCAGTGCTTGTTGGCACCTAAAACCTCTGGTTGATGCCTTGCTAGGATGACTAAGGAGTTTGATGTACTCCCTTCTGAGTGCCTTTCAGTCATGTATGGTGGGAACTCAGATGGAATGGTAATGGTATGCTCTTCCATTTCTGATAGTATCATCCATGGTTGGCTTTAAAAGGTGCAGCGTCTTATAGTTGCTTGAAATGGTAAGCCATCAATCTAACATTCAACCTTAACACCACTTGGGAAGTCTACCCACTAAGCTGACTTTTGTAGTTCACATAACTTCCTTATACACTGGAGAGTGTCTACTGTTAGGTTCCACTCTACCAGGAATGTATCTTGGACTGTTCTTGTTCATTCGTGGACTGTTCCAGGAGTGTATGGATATTTTTGGTACTTAATTTCTGGATTTTATGATAAATTTGAAGAACAAACAAAAAATTTTAAGTTAATGAGAAAATTGTTTCCACATCAGAAAAAACAAGTGGTGATTTTCCGTAATTTCATTGGTATGTCCATACTTATTTCATTGGTATGTCCATACTTATTTCATTCAAAATTCGTATTTCATTCAAAAATTAAGTATTTCATTCAGAAATTCGTATTTCATTCAGAAATTAAGTGTGTGTGTGTGTGACTATAAAAATATTGGACTGTTTTTCTGCTATTCTGTATGGCAATATTGGAAACTCTGGAATTTACTTAAACTGTTTCTCCAGTCTTCCCCGAGCATGCAGAATGAAATTGATCCTCCTTGAGGTCGGTATGCACTAGCAGTAGTGAGTTGACTACTGTCGATCTTTGAAGCTTGCTTGAGCTGCATAAAATTAGAATAGAATAGGCATAAAATTCTACGGTGTTCTAATGGCATAAATTTTCTTCGTGTTCTAAAGGCATAAAATTTCCTTTAGGGTGCTTAAAAGTCCTTAATTTTTGCCACAAATTCCAAAGGATACTTAAAAAGTGCTTATTTATCCTAACTGGCTGCATAAAATCCAGAAGTTATGATGTAGTGTTTAGAACTTTTGCTCCTGTTTCTCTGTGTTGATGGTGACATCACATGATGCCAGCTGAAAGTCTGTAGGAAAGCTTGGAACAGTATGAAAGAAGTAATTTGTCGAAAAAAGTAAAGGTCCATGGGCTCTCTAAATAACGTATATCCAGCAGGTTCTACTTAACAAGCCCCACCACCATCTCTTGGAAATGATAACTCACATTTTGTATTTCTCCTTATTGTATGTGCAAGTAATAATTATTCAGTTGTACCATAAGAAAATTGAGTGCAACATTGAAATCTTCAACACATAATTCTGACTGTGGTTTTGCAATTTAAACTATGAGATGGTTAAGTGTAAAATTCAAATCTACTCATAACTTTAACCTACCCTTTATTGTATATGTGATTATTCTCTCATCAGATAGGAAAACTATTTAACCCTAGTCTTTTAAATTGCATAAATTGAGATTTATTACATCCATTAACTTCATAGATGCCAACTAGTATGGATTTTCTGTAATTTTATGGATTTTTGGTCGCTGTTACAGAAGTATGGACATACTAATGAAATTACGGAAAATCACCACTTGATTTCTCTGATGTGGAAGCAATTTTCTCATCAACTTGAAATTTTTTTGTTTGTCCTTGAAGTTTATTGGGGTAGAGGGGGGGGGGGGGGGGGGATTTAAAGCTCTGTTCTGCATAATATAGATTTCTGTATCTTAATTGGTAATCCAATGAGCTATCTCTCTACAAAAGGAAATCCAATGACAGGGAATAATATAATAGCAGCCGCTTGACGCTGGCTCAGCCTTTTGCCCCCATTTTACCCCTCGTATGATGGGCTCCTGTGTTACCTTTGACACCTGCAGCTGCACAGAACATGTGTGTTTGTATGGATGCTCCTTCAATCAATTGATAGCCTTTTCTTTATTTATGCTCTATGGTCTCTTTTGCATGGGCAATCGATTGCGCGTCGTGAAGTTTTTTGTTTTTTTCTATTATTATTATTTATTTAAAATGAAGTGCTCTTCAGGCCAGCCTTCTTCATTTAAAAAGGAAGTGTTTCCTAGAAGTGTACCACAGAGACTGGCCTTGTTTTAAAAAGTCATAGGTTTCTATGAACCATGTGTTTTGCAGCATTCACTTTTAGTATCGCTCATGGTGGGTGGAAGTGGCCCAGGGGCCTGGGCCTTCCTCATTAGGAGGTATCACTTGGCCCTTTGTTCTTTGTTATTGGTGATTATATGTAATTAAACTCATATATGTTTTTAAATATATAATTTACGAATAATTGGAAGCGCACTTTAATATGGTGGACATATTATTATCGTTTCTCAATATTTTGGAGGATGTTTACTCTGGGGTATTTTCATTTGCATCTTCAATATTTTGGGCTACCCCATGAAAAAATCCTGGGTCAACTGGTGGGCAGGATGGTTGCCTGAAGGCACATAGAATCGAAGAAGCATTAACATTCCAAGGAATGGTTTTTCTTCATGTCTGGAGGTAATTTTTTGTAATATTTTTTCTGGTAGACAGTATTTTTTAATTTTTCCACGAATTTGTTGCCTGTGTTAAATACCCAAAATTTGCCGCTGTGGACTGGATTACAGAAAAAAAAATTTTTGGTTACTGGAAACTTCTTTTAGAGGTTGGCATCTGTGTAACTTAAATTATATTGTGAAGTATTGTGAATTTCAGCAGCATAGTTCAATTTGCTTAGTTAAGTCATGTGTAAAAAGATTTGTGGACATGTCTTTGTTTCATATGCAGTTGATAAGGTTGTTAAAAATACTGGGAAGGAGTGCTTAAAAGTCCTTAAAAAGTCCTTATTTTTTGTGGAAGAAAGGGAGTGGGAACCCTGTGAAAGTAATGAGCAAAGCTGCATTACACAGGCAGATTGAAAGAATGAAAAAGAATAATAGTGAGAAGTCACTACTAACCCCCTCCCCACCCCATCACTGAAACGATGTACCTTTATGTAGTCAGTAAATGTGAGTATTTTAGCTGTCTGCTAAAAGGAACTCATGTGTCATATCACAAAATTTACTCTAGTATGTATTGGGTTGATGGATAAGTTCATGCCGTTTTATTTTATGAGGGTTTTCCTGGTCAGTAGTGATGGTGCAGATGGCCAGTTGTATATCAAAATGCAGCCAGTAATATCATGTATCTAATTACACATTACACAGCACAATTACACATTGTGCTGTGTAATTGTGGCTAATGGTTTTTTTGTTTTCAGGTCCGGAAGTATGGAGTGCCAGGTAGAGAGGAATGAACATTTTCAACATCTGCTCCTCTACAAGTTTAACAAGGGATCCACAGCCGCCGAGGCTACTCTACAAATTTCTGCTATGTATGGGGAGGATGCTATTGCTCCGAGGACAGCCTGCAAATGGTTTGAGCGGTTCCGAGGTGGCAATTTTGACCTCAATGACTCTTTATGCTCAGGTCGTCCATCTCACTTTGATGAGGATTGTTTGAACCATCTCATCCACTTGCCTCCACATCAAATCACACGCGAATTGGGCATTGAGATGGACTGTGATCAGGCTACAGTGATGTGACACCTGGAACTATGGGAGAGGTCCAGTAATTGGGGTCTTGGGTGCGCCTCACACTCTCAACGAGAATAACAAGAATCAGCGTGTTGCCATATGTGGTTTCTTGCTCGCCCATTATTGTGAATGTTCTCAGCAACTCAAACCCTTTCTGCCATGTATTGTTACTAGAGATTAAAAGTGGTTCCTATACATGAATTTCAAGTATCAGAGTGGTTAAGCCCAAACAAGACGTCCACACCATGTCCAAAACATGACCTTCATCATGTGAAGATCATGTTGTGTGTCTGGTGGGACATGGAAGGCATTATTCACTGGAAAATGCTGCCGAGGAATCGGACCATCAACGCTGCACTCTATTGTGAGCAACTCCGCCGTGTGGAGGGAGCAACTCAGCAGGAACGGCCACATCGGTGGCGTGTTGTCCTTCTCCAACATGATAACGCACACCCTCACAGCTCACAGTGCAAACATGACCAAAATGGCCATTCAGTACATGAAATGGAAGATCCTTCCACATCTGGCCTATTCCCCAGATGTCGACCCCTTCAGACTATCACCTGTTGCGATCTCTGTCGAATGCACTCCATGGCCGAACGTTCAACAATGATGTTGATCTCCAGAATTTCCTTTATGATTTGTTCGCAGCAAAACCTGCCTGTTTTTTCAAGAATGGCATTACAGACCTATCTAGACATTGGGGCACCATCGTAAACAATGGGGGAATACATAGTTGATTGATTCCATTTTCCTTTCTGATGTAATACATTCCTGTAGTGCAGTGAAAAAAATGGCATGAAATGTATCAACCCAATACATTATACTCAACCACAGACATGGTGCAGTTGGCTAATGTGTGCAGTGTCAGAGTTGGCTAATGTGTGCTAATGTGTGCAGTGTTCTCATGTGGACGATGGCAGTTATCGGAGAATTTGCATCTAGTACTATCAACCAGCAGGAATGATGTTCAAACAAGAGTTTTGATCAGTTCGATTTCAAAACTGTGTGTCGTTCGTGAGTCATCACAAAAACTGCATGCATGTCTCTTTCATCGTGACTGCAGTCTCTGGGATCTCGTGAATTTAATGTGGTTTTGGAAGTAGGAAGCTGGAGGTAAAAAAAAGTTCTCTCGTTTTTGCAAAACAGTAAAAAGAAATAAATGCAGGGATTGTGCTGCCAGTCGCATTTTCCACAATTTGCAAAAAAAGAAGAAATCATTTTGGTTAAAATATTGGCAATTATTGCTTAGAAATTTTACGGGTAGTAATAAATACAAAACTGAAAATAAGTGTATATTTCTTTCTATTTTTTTTTTTTTTTTTAATTAAAGGTTTAACGACCACCTTTAGCAACACAATGGGCTATATGCAGTCGCCCATTCCTGATTTAGGGCCACTAGTTCCAGGGAAGGGAGAAAGTCAGTGCCATAAGACAAACACAACATCCATGCCTCACCGGGATACGAACCCAGACCCTTCTCAGACCAGTGCTTAGAAAGCACTGCCCCACCGAGACGGCTTCTTTCTATTAGGATTCAGAATCTATAAAATAATATTTTGCTGCTTAATTGTAAAGAATCTATAACCTATAGTTTTTGTGCAATTATAACACTTTATGGTTTTTATATTTCCAATAGACAGTGAAAAAAATTGGCGACTTCAGATTACATTTGGCGAAAAAAAATAGAATTTGGCAAATGGTTTGGCAAAAACTTTAAAAAATCCAGAACAACCGCTGTATATGGATAGACAGATATCTGTTGTCATAAATTCTGGTGTGCTTAAAGTAGTTTCTAGAATATTTGTAACTAGTGATTTAATTTTTTTTTTATTTTATTTTTTTTTTTTTTTTTTTTTTTTTTTTTTTTTTTTTTTATCATTACCATAACCTAATGGCATGACTAGTACTGTAGATTAATCTTGAGATTTTGTATTTGTGTGTGAGTGTTTAGAGGGCTATGTTTCCCCTTACATGTAGTTAGCATTATATTTAAAAGCAGCTAGTGTTTCATTGCAGAAATCTAACCCTTGATGAAGTATGTTTTCTGAATGCACATGCATATATATTTATTAAAAATATGTAAAAAAAATTAAGTAGTCAAACAAGTTACACAAAAATTTGTTTACAAGAATTAAATGTTCTTAATTATGTAGTTAACTTCAATTTTTTTTTTTTTTTTTTTTCATGCATTGTAATTTGCTTTGTTACAGATGCAGGATTCATTTCAGCTTGTATCTGCTGCACTTCAAGATATTAAGGTGGAGCACAAAGAAGACTTGGTAGCACATTTTGGAACATGAATTTATTATGTGCTTTTAAAGGGCTTGAAATATATTTTCTGAACTATGTTCTCTCTCTCTCTCTCTCTTTCTTCCTTCCTTTTAGTCCCATTATCCTCACTGGAAGGGAATAAGGGAGCTTTTTGTTAGAAACTACATGTTGATCATGTAAAAATCTGCTTATGTGCATTTATTTTTGTTTCACAAGCAGCATGAATATATCTTTAAAATTTTAGAAGACTTTTAATATCATCAAAAAATGTTACTGAGCATTGTGTTAACTTTGTAAGGCTCACGTAAATAAATAGCGCTTTATTTTTCGTGCTTTGTTTGTATGTCAAAATGCTGTGAAGTGCTTATTTTATTATAAATTTTAGCTCATTGGTGTTTTGGGCCTGTTTATCTCATATTGGGGTAATTTCTTATTGTGTATATAAACAAAATCTGTTTTGTTTCATCATTGGCTCACAGTACACAGGTCCGGTAACCATGCTGCTTTGAGTAGCTTGAAAAATGCTGATGCAGTATGGTGCAGATCAGTGTTTCTCAACACAGATCAGACTATTGTGAACAAAAAATATACATATATATATATATATATATGTTTATGTTCTCTGTTGGGATTAAATTATATGCACTTGTAAATTTACATTAAATTCTTTCATAGAATGAAGGAAGATATATTTGTTTCTTTTATTACCAAAATAAGATATGCATTCACATTAAAAAATAATATTTAAAGACAAAATGCGTAAAAAAATGTACCAAAGATGTATGAAAAATAAAAGTGGTGAAAATTTTAAGATGAACAGTGTGATATTTGTTATCCACCACCCTTTTTTTTTCATTTTTGCATTTATTAATTTTTCTGTTTGTGGAGCTTTGGATGTGACTGCAGAATGCAGACAGGTTCAAACATCATTGAGTTTCTTTGATTTTATTAGCATTGAAATTGAAAATATTGCTTCATGTAATTCTCGGGTTGCAACAACAATAACATTACCTGTTCATTCAGAATTTTATGTTCTGTCTTTACTTTTACCCATTTCTGAGTTATATTTATCAAATTAAACTCTGATTGTTTAAGTTAATTATTATTATTTTTTTTTTTTTTTTTCAGTAGTGCCCTGCTACTTTGAATCAAATTTTTAAGTCAACTATATTCACCTTCAGACTCTCAAATGCGCTTCACCACTGTTTCTGTAACAGTTGGTGAGACGCTGTTCGAGAATTAATGATAAAGACTTGTTGCCTTTAAAAATGCATCCAAAATTAGTAGAGCATTCATGGACAAATCCATTAAAATATTATGTGTATGTATACAGTGGGTCCTACTTACCGTGAGCACATTGAGCCTCAGATGTTTGGATGGCAGTATCCAAATAAATAACCTAACTCATGAAATTAAAAATCTCAGTAATAATATTGTTTACTCTCACAAAAGTAGGATGCTTATTACTGACATCTTAAGATCTATATCAGTACATACAGTGGAACTTATGTTATATGTTTTCCAGTTATGTGTTTTTCACTTTTATATGCAACCCTGCGCTGGTTCCTATATTTTATTGTAGTTACTATTGCTTTCTCAGTTTGGTTGTGGGTAATTCATTTACATGTTTTTTGCAATTATATGTTAAATTTTCAATTACAGATTATCAAAAACACAGTTCTTTGATTTTTTTATATGTAACCTAATACATTACAATTTTGAGAGAAGGGTCATTCCACATGAAGACACCCAAATTTTGTTCCACCATAGTAATAGATTTTTTTATTTTTACCATAGATGCACATGGTAATGAAACCCTCAAATCTGAATTCATAGATATTTTCCTCAATAATGGCTGAGAAATGAGCATTGGTTTCCGAAAAAAGCTGTTTCGGGCATAGTTTCAGAAATGTGCCAATTTTTTTTATGGTCCATAACAGTTAACTATTAATCTGAGGGTATTTTTTTTAATTTTTATGTAATAAAAATATTAAAATATACATTTACCATTGTTTTGATGCTACATATACACTCCTGATATAAATAGCTTTAAATTGGTACCAGAATTATTGAATTTGAACCATTAGTTCTCAAGTTATTACCAAAATAGACATATGTGGCAAATCCAATATGGCTACCATTTGTAAAAGTGACCATTTTTCAAACACTTGTACCTCAGCCATTATTGGGCAAAATATTTTCCTAATTCAGATTTGAAGGTTTAACTACCATGTACCTATGGTAAAAGTTTTAGAAAGATTCTGTCGCTATGGTGCAACAAGTTTGAGTGTCTTCAAGTGGAATGACCCAGAATCAAGACTGTGTTCCTTCTTGGTGCAGCCAAAGTTGAACCTTGATTTCATCAGAGAAGGACATGTTTACTTTCGGTTTAGATGGACACTTAGCTTCTTATTTCATGACTTATACACATGCACTACTTAAAAATTGATAAATCTCTGGGACGTAATTTTATAGCTCCACCATCTCGTGGCGTAGAAGAATGGAATCCTCGATGCATCATCAACATCCAGCAGTCTGGTTGCAAATGGGTGCACCAAGGATCTGCAGAAAAGAAGCTGTTAATTAACATGTTGCATATTGAAGCACTGGTCTAAGATTCTTGTGAGGATTTCACTTAATCTAGAATCTGAATTTTTATAGACAAATACAGCTGTCGAAAGAGAAGATCGATTTTCATAAGTTTTGTGGTTTTTGCCATGTGATAAAATACGTATGTATAATTTGTAACGCTTTTTTTTTCATTTGTTTTTGCTACCATTTTGACTTTAAATAAATCATTGTTAAGAAATATCTTGTACTCCTCCAAAGCATAAATTAAAAAATGGTATTTAACATTTAGAAATTTCTTTTATATGTTTTGTACATTTGTATGTTTTAAGGCCATTCCATAGAAAAACATATAACCAAAGTTCCACTGTATATTCATGATGTATGCAGACATATATATTTTTTTACACTATTTGACTGCTGTGTGTTTGGGCTGAAGTAAAAATAAGACTTCCATGCTCATGAACAATGTTCTTAATTCAAGTAATAAGCTAAAGACAAATTTACCTTGCTGTGATAGCTTATTTTAATGGACTGGAGTTACCATGTTAATGATGGTATTTGAAGCAGCCAAGAAATAAAGAAGTTCCTTTGATTGACAAGACTTGTTGGTGCAAGGTTATGAAAATGCCATACCAGTAGAGGAGTGAAAACCTTATGGAACTCAAGCCTCCTGAGAAAAATTGTAAACGTGGAAATATTGTGTTCATCTCTCCACAGAACACTGTGCTGTGGTGAAGACATTATGTAAAGTAGGCAAGACTTTTGTCAATAGTAGTTTAGCTCTTTAATTCTGCAGTTTACTACTAGCAAAATGGTAGAAAAGCAGAGAAAGGGGACAACAAAAAAGAGTCTGACTGATTGACTAGAGGTAAAGGGGGGGGGGGCAATAAAGATGTCACTAAATTCTTGGATGTAATTGAACATGTTTTAAATTCTATATAACAACCAAAAACAATTTTTCAAAGCAGATTTTCAAAAAAAGAAAGTGCATTTACTCCCTCTTGTCAAAAAACTGTGCTTTATTTAAGGTGTTGGGTTGGTGTGAATTAAATGTCTGGCGCGAATGAGCAGTGGAGACAGGCCCCCACCACAGCGGAATGGAACCACCCGCAGGTGTTGCGGGAATTGCGTCACAGAGTAGCTATAAATAGCTGGCCCGTGTGTGAAGAACAAGGTTCAGGAGTGGTTTGTTTGGACATAACGTGGCTTGCAAAGGAAACGTGCAGATGCCGGATTTGAGAGTCATCTTCCTGTAATAATTTAAACTGGGCCATTTTGCAGGAATTGTCGCTTGAAACGTTAACAAAGCGTTTGGAGAGATATAGCCAACGAACGATTTGGTGATGGTTTGTGAAGTTTTGAAGCAGAGATACGGACCTGCAAAATGAAGCACGTGGTCATCGACCTGTTGCTGTTTTTGATGATGTTCTGTAAACCCCCAAGAAACGTGTTGTGAGATAGCGGCAGAGGTAGGTGTCCACCACGTGACAGTTGTTCAGCGTCTGGATGCTCTGGGTAAGGTCAAAAAGCTGGACATGTGGCTGCCGCACAACTGCCAACAAGACTAGGTGTTTGAAAGTCTGCACATTGCCAGGAATAAACAGGAACCTCTACTGCATCAAATCATCATCTGCAACAAGAAGTGGGTCTTTTATGATAATCGGAAACGATCTGCACAATGGTTAAGCAAGGCACAGCCTGCTGAATGGCATCCTAAGCCACCCCTACACACCAAGAACATGATGCCGCTTGTCTGGTGGTCGACAGCTGGGATAATTCATCAGAATTTCTTGGCAAGAGGCCAAACCATCACTGCAGAATTTCATTGTGTTGAATTACACCAAATGCACCAGAAACTGCTGCAGAAACAACTGGCTTTGTTTAACAGACACGGTGGTGTTCTGCTCCAGGACAATGCCGCCCTCATGTCACACAACAAACAATACTGACACTAAGAGCCTTGGGCTATGAAGCACTGGTTCATCGTGCCTATTCCCCGGACTTGTCTCCAATAGACTATCATCTGTTTCGTTGCCTGAACCACTTCCTGTCTGGGAAACAGTTCACAACAGACGATGTTTAACGTGCAGTTGATGACTTCTTCAGGTCCCAGCTACAAGATTTTTCATGTTCCGGGATCACGGCCTTGTTGGACAGATGGCAACTACGTGTCGATGCTGAGGGGGATTATTTTGCCAAGATAAGTTGTCCTACTTTTCCGTTCTCGCCGTCCACGTGTGCTGGTCCTTTGCCGGACATTTCATTCTCCCCAACCCAATACAATATGAGCAGTGGTCTTCATAGTGAGTGAAACTAGTTATAGAAAATAATCTACTGGATTTATGCAAGTGTGAAACATTCACAAATAGAAATAGTGACTTATGTCCACTTGTTGCAGAAGTGTATGCTATGAAAAATCACAAATTGTTGATAAAATGTTCCTTGATAATCTGAGAC
Organism: Macrothele yani; assembly: GCA_039090855.1. NCBI lineage: Eukaryota > Metazoa > Arthropoda > Arachnida > Araneae > Macrothelidae > Macrothele > Macrothele yani. The sequence continues at coordinate 99,222,970 of CM077027.1, forward strand.
TGAAGGAATTTTCCAAATTGAACAATTAGAAGAAGATACACTGGTGTGCAAAAATTAAGGACGAAGTGGAGAAAGTAGCATAACTGCGGAACGAGCAGGCAGAACGAACCGAAAGACCACTCAGGAGATAAATTATGGTCCGGTATGGTAGGGCATGCGCATATATGCAGCCTGACGGGGGGGGAGTGTCGGAAGGGTATAAAGCACACTTAAGGACGAAGTGGAGAAATTAAGGACGAAGTGGAGAAATTAGCATAACTGCGGAACGAGCAGGCAGAACCAACCGAAAGACCACTCAGGAGATAGATTAGGGTCCGGTATGGTAGAGCATGCGCATATATGCAGCCTGACGGGGGGGGTGTCGGAAGCACACGGGCGGTGTACGCTCAGCAATTCGGTGAAAGCTATTGCACGGTGTACATTGGTTTGAACGACGTCGAGTTGCTGCCTCCGTGTGATGTGGCCAACAGGCAATCCAGTAGACAACATCTGGGTGACTTTACCCGAGGCCGCGTCATTGGGAAGTTGGAAGAAAGTCGAAATGTGACTAGTTTGGCCGAGGAGTTGGGATCGTTTCACGAGCTTGGAGAGCATTTCTAACGACAGAAACAGCTGTCAGAGAGTTTAGCAGTGGTCGTCCACGAGCAACCACGGCGTCGGACGACCGGTATATTGTCCTACAGGCGAGAAGAGACAGACGACAGACAGCGGGAGAAATCGCAAGGCACGTGCAACAGACAACTGGACGTCCGTTATCGCGTTTTACCGTGGCCAGGAGGCTGCACAAAGGTGGTTTATTTGCCCGACGACCGGTACGGTGTGTGCCATTAACGCCTGCTCATCTGAGACGGCAGTTTCTGTGGTGCCAGGAACACAAGAACTGAACACGTCAGCAATGGAATCGAGTTCTCTTTACGGATGAGAGCCGATTTAGTCGGACGAGCGATTCCGGACGTATACACATCTGGAGAGAGCAGGGAACACGCAATCACACCAACATCATCGAAAGGGACCGGTTTGGAGTTGGCGGAGTTCTCGTTTGGGGCGGTATCATGCTTGGTAGCCGTACTCACCTCCATATCTTCCAAGGAGGTTCTGCCGCCCGGTGGCACAGTGGTCTAAGCGATGGCCTCTGATCATTCGTCCGAACGGGGTCCGTGTTCAAATCCCGGTAAGGCATGGATGTTGTGTTTGTCTTACGGCACTGGCTCTCTCCCTTCCCTGTAACCAGTGACCCTAAATTAGGGACGGGCGACTGCTTATAGCCCATTGAGTTGCTGACGGTGGTCGTTAAACCTCCCCCAAAAAAGGTTCAGTCACTGGTGTCCGCTATTGTACCGAGGTTCTCCTGCGTCACGTGCGTCTGTTTAGAGGTGCTGTGCGTCCCGAGTTCCTGTTCATGGGCGACAACGCAACACCTCATCGTACAGTGGCTGTTGGAGAGTGAAGATATTCAACGCATGGATTGGCCCCCATGGTCCCCCGGACCTAAATCCAATCGAACACGTGTGGGACCTTCTCGTGAGACGCTTGGCAGCACATCACCAGCCGCCATCAACGATTTCGCAGCTGCGATTGGCGCTGCAAGAGGAATAAGCCGCGATGCCTCAACAGCTCCTTGACAACCTCGTCCTCAGCATGGACAGACGTTGTAAATCCTGCAACGCAGTCAGGGGTGATCATATCCCCTACTAAAGACTGGATTTTTCTTGGCAGCCGCCTGTCACATGGACGTTTCTGTCTTCTGTCAAGTTGTGCTCAAAGCTACCTTTTCAATAAAATGCCTTTGTATCCTTTGGATTCCTTGTTTTGACGGTTTTGCTCACTTGTCCCATATTCTTACATCTTGGGGATCTTATGGTATGATTTGAGTCGATGTGGAGCATTTCTGCACGACGTTACATTCGAAAAACCGTGTCTTCCTTAATTTTTGCATGCCAGTGTATATAGAGGGAAATGTGATATAACATAACACACCTAACTGAATAGCTGTGTGTTATTTGAAGAAGAAAATGGAGAGAAAATAAAAATAATTTTTTAAGGGATTCTTAGAATCAGAGATACTCTTTGACAAATACAAGTATAAGCTAGTACACTTGGTGACAGAACATTCTTTACAGCAAAAGCTATACGACGGAGAAAGAACGTTTTAAATGCAATGTCTATAAGCAGAGTTAGTGAACAAAATAATTTTTAATGTGGATCCCAAGTGAAAAACTGTGTTATTTAAAGAGAATAATGTTCACATCCTTTACCATAGTTGGTTGGCTGTTGACCAGTCGGAAAAAGCTCGGCATAAACCGCCTTTGCAGCTTCGTAGGCATTGCGATGACATTCGCCATAAAGCACGACCATTTCACAGTACTCAGAGTTCGAGTAGCCTGCCATCAGTGTTTGCAACATGTACGTTGACTGAGGTTCAAATCCCCGGCCTCGGTATTTTCTCTCACCGACCGACTTCTAGTCACTATCAATATATACATACGTATTTGAATCGTTCTCCATCGTGGGCCGGTATTTTTTATTGCCTAACCATCCAGCGACCGAGTGCACCTTATCAGCATGTTGACCCGTCCATGTACATAATTCCTGCACACCATATGTCGTTTCCTACTAATTAGACGATGCGCTACAACTTTGTAATTGGAATTTTGTTTCTATCACGCGTTGTTCGCGAGTTAGGTTTCCTAACTTCTTACCTTTACCGCTAGGGGCGCTCCAATCGCTTTCATTCGATCGGCCATCGTCCCTTTCGTATACATAGACCTAACTTGTGTACCACTCGGACCCTTTCTTCCGCAGTTAATGCCCTGAATAAGGACTTTCCTTTGAACCCTGTATATCCTCATGATTCGTGCATGAAAACTTTTGAACCCCACTAATAAATGCAAAGATATTGTGTCTACAGACGGACGGACGGAAAGACAAAGTACTATAATACACTGCTGGCCACCCAAAATGCAACACCAAGAAGGAAGCATCCCATTGGCCTGAAATTCGCAGCATGCGTCGCCCGCGAGAGGACATGCAAACGATTAGCATTGCAGGGCATATGCAAATCATGTGCGCCCGGCACGCCACCGAGAAGCACTATAAGAAGGTTACACAGAAGGCGGGGTGTAAGTAGTGGAAGTGTGTTGTGCTGCCGGACCTGTGCGTGGGAAGCTTCCTGATGCCTCATCGCAGAGTACGGCAGTCATTCCAGCAGGTTTCGGGGTTCGACAGATGACGAATAGTGGCTTATCGCGACAGCGGTTTATCGTACCGAGACATCGGCGCCCGTGTGGCACGACATCCAGCCACAGTGAGGCGAGTATAGATTAGGTGGATGCAGGAGGGACGGACGGACCGACGTGAGTGATTTCTGCAGCCGCGCACACGACCGAACGAGAGGGCCGGCATTGACGGCTCGCACCGCCACATCACGAACGTTAGCGCAGGAATTAGACTTGTCGCACGGCGCCCATTGCTCCGATTACCATTGACGTTACACCACAGACGAGTGCGGTGGCAGTGGGCCATTGAACGCCGCACCTGGACTACGGAATGGCACGACATCGTCTTTTCCGACGAATCCCGCTTCTGCCTGCAACACCACGATGGTCGGATCCGCGTGTGGCGGCGAGAGACTATGACGCCTGCATTATTCATCGCCATACCGGTCCGTCGCCTGACGTTATGGTTTGGGGCGCAATTGGATATGATACCCGCACCCCTGTGGTACGCATCGCCGGTACACTCAACAGCCACCGCACCATCCCGGACGTTTTGGAGCCTGTAGTCCTCCCTTAGCTGCCAGCGGCCACGTTTCAACAGGACAATGCGCGCCCGCACGTGCCACGCATCGTGGAACAATTCTTCACGGCCCACCAGGTGTCACTGCTGCCGTGGACCGCCTGTTCTCCCGATATGTCGCCCATCGAACACGTCTGGTCGCTGATCGGCAACGGAGTTGCCCGGCAAGCACCACCCGTGGCTACGCCTAGTGAGCTGTGGCAACGTGTGGAAGCAGCCTGGACTGACATACCCCAAGCCCACATCCAAAGCCTCTTTCGTTCGATGTCGCGGCGTATAGCGGCCGTTATTGCCAGCCATGGGGGCCACACGAACTATTGATGTCTGCGGGTTCCGCAAGTCGCACGGGCCTGTAAGCTCAATCGTTTCATCTTTGTATCTGTTGTCACGTGTCCAGTAAATCTGGCTTTGCTATCTCGTGTCCTTCTTGGTGTTGCATTTTGGGTGGCCAGCAGTGTATAATGATTTTCTCGACCCGACAGTTTAAGGTATGACTAGGGAATTTTGTAGCTGGTATGTGCTAAAAATTGCATATTCATACAAGAGCTCAGTCAGAGTTTTTTGTTTCTTTGGTGCCCTATAGCTAGTGAAAAAGTTGGGTTTCGTTTGTAAATGCAAACCGCTGTAATATACATATTTTAAGAATCTGAAGTTATGGTCGTTCAAAGACGTTTAATGTGTTATTGATGAGATATCCATGAATAAACTGCGCTGACGGAAAGGTCGACATGTAAGAAATGTGTCTTGTGTAAAACACTCAGATTTTACTGTAATCACCCGTCGCATTACATGAGTGCTTAATATTATACACTGCCGGACAATTGCTAAGGACGGATGACAATAGCAACGATAGCATCCATAAAACGGAAGGCAGGAAAATGTGGAAATTAGCATAAGTGCGGGATACAGTAAGATGTGTTGTGCGTATGCAAATTTTGGATTGCCGAACTTGTTCGTGACGTCATAGCGCTGATAAGAGATATAAAGGATTTGACGCGTATTGACCGTTGTTGTTCAAACGCAAAGTTGAAAGGGAAAGAATCAATTGACGAACTTGCAATTTTCAGTATGTCTTCCCGACATCACCTAGATGATTTTACACGTGGCCGTATTATTGGCAAGATTGAAGAAGGGCGAAAAATAACAGATGTTGCCAGGGAGTTCGACGTCAGCCGCAGTGTTGTTTCAAGGCTTTGAAAATCATTTCAAACAAATGGAGAGTGTAGCAAACGTCACGGGGAAGGTCGTGTTCGCAGTACGACACCTGCAGAAGATCGGTACATAGTGCTATCAACAAAAAGACACCGGCGCAGCACAGCTAGTGAGGTAGCAAATCAGTTTATGGCTGCTACTGGCAAGCGGATCTCCCGAAATACTGTCGCCAGACATTTGCATGAAGGATAACTATACGCCCGCCGTCCTGTTGTGTGCATCCCATTGTCCAGACGTCACCGTACCGCCCGTTTGCAATGGTGCCATCAACATCGCAATTGGACTGATAACGACTGGTCTGCTGTCCTCTTCTCAGATGAGAGTAGATACAGTCTATCGTCTGATTGTCGACGACAACTGATCTGGCGTGATATAGTGGTACTGCATATTGTCCAGCAAACATACAGGAAAGAGACCGATATCCGACATGTAGTGTCATGGTATGGGCTGGCATCATGATCAATGGCCGTACGTCCCTCAATGTGCTTCCAACTGGGACTACGACTGGCCAACGATATATTAATGATGTTCTGCTACCTCATGTTTGCATGTTCCGTGGTGCTGTCGGTGATAGATTCATTTTCATGGACGACAACGCAACATGTCATCGAACAGTCGCTGTCCAGGGGTGTCTTGAGAGCGAGGATATTCAACGCCTCGTCACGTTCTCCAGATCTGAATCCCATTGAAAATGTGTGGGATGCTTTGGGGAGGAGTCTTGCTGGTCGCCAATGCCCTCCAATAAACCAGGACACCCTCATCCGTGCACTGACAGAGGAATGGGATAAATTACCCCAACAGCTGCTTGATAATGTTGTGCAAAGCATGACACGACGTGTGGAATCTTGCATCGCCCTCCATGGTGGCCATATCCCGTATTGACATCTTACGCCGGAACGCCTGCGGACGGTAATTGCATTTTTTTCACGTTTACGTATTCTGCACAAAATGGCCTGTTTGTCCCTTGAACACGTTCCAAAGCCTTCTGGATTTCAGAGCACAATAAATTGTCTTTCTTGTAATGTCCTGGCATTCTGACATTATTGTATTTCACTTGGCATCCAACCACACTTACTTTTTTATGCGCTATATAGCCGTTTATGATCCGTCCTTAGCAATTGTCCAGCAGTGTACTACGTGGTAATGTATACTTTTTTTAGTTCTTAAGCATCATGTCCATTCTGTACGCGCTTGAGCACTGAGTTAATGTATCCAGACAATAATTTCGCTGTCTGTTTCCGCCTTCCCGATGACCGAGTGAGGTCTCAAGCAGGGACGTCGCTAGACTTTGAAATTAGGGTGCACGGGTACTATTTTTGCTGGGGAAAGTCTGATAGCAACCTTATTTGGGAAACACTGAAAGTAAACAGTTTTAATGCTTTTTACTACACGCTGCAAAGGAATTCGTGGGCCGCCCCCGGTGGCGCAGTGGTCTAAGCGATGGCTTCTGATCATTCGTCCGAGATGGATCTGGGTTCGAATCCCGGTGGCGCATGGATGTTGTGCTTGGCTTACGGCACTGTCTCTCTCTGTTTTCCTTGGAAGCAGTGACCCTCAATTAGGGGCAGACGACTGCTATAGCCCGATGTGTTGCTCATGGTGGTTGTTAAACCCCCAATCTAAAAAAGAAAAAGGTATTCGTGCAGTCCTCCTATTTCTGGGTACATACTTCTTAAATTAAGGATTGATTTTGCACTCTTTGGAACACAGAACAATTTGGGTCTTTTTTTTTTTTTTTTTTTTTTTTTTTTTGCGCTCTTTTTTGTTAATGTTCCGTCCATCCATTTTTAATCAAATTAATAAAACCTGTTACACGTATAAAAAACATGCCACCAGCATTAGTAAGAGCACACACGCACTGATTAAAAGAAAATTTTATGCCTAGGAGAATGGTCTGAAAGTAGAGGTGTATGCTAATTGAAAAAGTACAGAAACCCGCGGTGCTTTTACCTCTTCACTACCTTCCCCCCATTCCGCCTGTTCTTCCCTTTTTACTTTCTTATATTTATAATACAAGAAAGTATGGTGATCGGTCGAAATCAAATTTCTGGATTTACACGTTTCGGAATTCAAGGAACAAGATTTCAGCATTTTGGTAAAAAAACACCAAAATGTTGGCGCACAAATTGTGGCCGTTTTGGGGTTGCAAGAACTAAAATCAGCCCCATATTATCGAGTAAGATGTTGAAAGCGGAAACTAATTTAGAGTTCAATGGTGAAAGCCATTTTTTATTTTTTTTTTTTTTTTTTGATTGGAGGTTTAACGACCACCGTGAGCAACTCAATGGGCTATAAGCAGTCGCCCGTCCCTAATTTAGGGTCACTGGTTCCAGGGAAGAGAGAGAGCCAGTGCCGTAAGACAAACACAACATCCATGCCTGACCGGGATTCGAACCCGGACCCCTTACGGACGAATGATCAGAGGCCAACGCCTTAGACCACTGCGCCACCGGGGCGGCCATTTTTTATTGATAGTCAGTTCTCGAGATATTTGGATAGAGACAGTTTGGGTACAGCATGGATAATTCTATAGTCCTGAACAGCCTGGAGATTTATTGCTTCGACGGATTTTTTCCGCCTGTGTGAAACGGGACTAAAACTCCAGGGAGAAAAATAATTTCCTCTGCTTCCAGCATAATTAAGGGGCACTCGTAACTGGACTAAATTCACTGAGACTCACAACTTGGCTCCTTAAATAATGACTAGATTTTAATTAAATTCCCAATTACAATAATATCCCCACCTCAAAGTTCTTAACAGTAGAAAAAAGGAGTTTCAAGGGACTGCCAAATGAGAATGGATTTAAAGACGACTGTATTTTCAAACAAACATGGTGGCGAAGTGGTCTAAGCGATGGCTTCTGATGATTCGTCCGAAAGGGGTTCGTTTTCGAATTCCGGTGACGCGTGGCTGCTGTGTTTGTTTTACGGCACTGGCTCTCTCCCTTCCCCGGTATCAATGGCCCTAAATTAGGGACGGGCGACTGCTAATAGCCCATTGAGTTGCTCACGGTGGTCGTTAAACCTCCAATAAAAAAAAACATGGGACGTTAATTCCACTAAATGCGTAGTTTTTCTGTTGCATTTTTTTTATTGGAAAAGAATTATAGGACATTCACATTTTAAAATGAAAACAAATTTTGCTGTATAGGGTTCAGCGGAACGTGCCCTGCAACGGGGATAACTGGTTTTCCAGTTATTTGGGGAGCGGCGCCCCCACGGCCCGAGCTGACCTTGTGACTAGTCAACATCTGATGTCATGCCACCGCTTGTTTTTTATTTTGGTGTTTGCAGGGACGGCTGTTCATCCAGCTGTTGGGGAGTTGCGGCCCCACGATCCCTAGCTGGTCTTGTGTCTCGCTTTTTCGTTTTTATTTATTTTCTCCACTGGCTAGTTGCCCGTGTTGTATTCTCTACCTAATCGCTACCACGTTATGTACTAACACCCCGGTCTTGTGGTTTTGTTACCCTCCACCACTAACTGTTTTATATTAACCGCTCAGTTCGTAGGTTGCTGAGATTACGTTTAGGTTCCCTTCCAGGATTTGTCTTCTTTGGATTTCTTTTTTTCCTTTTAGCTGGTTTGGGTGCTAGACCTACCTGCATGTTTGCCGCGTGCGGAGACCCGTGAGGCGAAAATGGGATGTCTGGCGGCTGAGGTCGCAGGAGACCGGTTCAGTGCCTCCTGTGTACCAACACTCCTCTTCGACCCCGGCTTCGCTGTAAACGGGAGGCTAGAGACTAACCCACCTCTAGTCAGAAGTCATGTACCAAGTTGTGTACAGGGCTTTAGCGGCTTTTTTGTCGTATAGCACGGCAGGGTAAGCCCGGGGTTGTGGGATCATGCCAAAGGCGTTGGCATGACGGTACCAGGAGGCCGAAGTGTCCGCCGAGTGCGTGTGATCACAGCCAACGGACTATATCTGCAACGTATAAGCTCCAGAACTGTGTCCAGCGTCATTTTCTTGGCTTGCGGACCTCCAGTTCTCCCTTGTAGGGCTCGGTGGTGGGTGGAGTAGTCTGCAGACGAATCTTCCTTCTTTTTTTCCATGGGTAAACCCAAAAACAAACGCTCCAAATTTACGTCACCTGAAAAAAATTATTATTGACAATGACTCTCCTTCGTCTTCTCAACCTACCAAGTCTCATAACCTTAAACGATCTTTAGACCTTGACCTGGACCAAGAATGTGGAACCTCTTCTTCGGCAGCTGTACCAGTCGCTCCGAAGCGTCGTCTCCCTCGATTGCTGTGACTACGCATGCTACACACTTACTTGTAGAATCCATCGATCCGAATGAGAGACTGTCCACCAGATCTCCCTTTTTCATTTCTAAAGCTTTGGACGCTGCAGTTGGCCCCTTGAAGTCTGTGAGGAAGCTTCGCTCTGGGGACCTGCTTGTCCAAACTTGCAGTGTTTCTCAGAGTAACACTTTTCTGCACCTCACTAGTCTTCAAGGCATTCCTGTCAAAGTGACACCTCACCCGTTTCTTAACACCTCTCGGGGTGTTATTTCGGAGTTTGATCTCTTGCCATGCAGTGAGGACGAATTGGTGACTGAACTTGCGGATCAGGGTGTTCTTGCTGCACGTCGTATGATGTTCCGGCGTGATGGCTCTTTGATTAAATCTAAAAATGTAATCTTGACTTTTAACTCCCCGAAAGTTCCGACCGAAATCAAGGCTGGCTACTTGGTCTGTGGAGTTCGCCCTTACATTCCCAGTCCTCTGCGCTGTTTCAGGTGCCAGAGGTACGGGCATTCACAACGATTCTGTAAGAGTTCCGCTCGTTGCGCTAATTGTGGCTCCGGTGAACATGACGGGGAAGGTTGCACTTCTGCGGCCTGCTGTGTTAACTGTGGTGAGGCCCATGCTGCTTACTCCCGCAACTGTATGAAATGGAAGGACGAGATGGCGATCCAGCGCCTCAAGACCCTGGAAGGCCTCTCGTACCCTGCTGCGAAGGCCAAGTTGGGTATACCCACCAATCGACAGCGTACTTTTGCCGCAGTGGTTCAGCCTCTGCCACAACCCGTGCAGCCCTTTGTTCCGCGCCCTGTAGCTCTCGCCGCACTTGCCAAGCGATCTACAGTTGAACAAGCGACACAGGTGGATTTCACCGAGCTCCAGCTTATTCGACCAGCTGAGTCTGCGCCTTCTCTTTGAAGACGACCGACTCTTCCGGTTCCCAGCAGACAGCCTGCACGTGCGGAAGACCCGGCCCTCAATCCGCAAAGGTGTGCAGTGTCCATCCAACTGTCTCGGCCTCAGCGAGGTCCCCACCCTCAACCAACATTATAGAGGAACATGGGGGGAGGAGAGTGACAGTTCGTCCCCAGCCTCAACCAGCATTGCAGAGGAACATGGGGGGGAGGAGAGTGACAGTCTGTCCCGCCCTCTGCCAGCATTGCAGAGGAGTGTGGGGAGGAGAGTGACGGTTCGTCCCCCTCAATTAGTAAATTTTTTTATAAACCTAATTAACTGCCTTGTCTTTACAGCTTTCATCATACTCTTTTTCAACTTTTACCAAGCCTGTCTGCTCTTGCTCATTTTCCACGCTTTTAAAAATCTGTGGCTGATAGTTCTTTGTCTGGCGCTCTTTGGCCAAACCTGGCCCTTGCGCCACTAAAATCCACTAACCAACCAACCAACCATCAGCGGAACGTGTGTCGGCTAGAATAATAAAGTACCAGAACGCCGTTTCGGCCCCACTACACCACTGTCTGAAAGCAAATGTTTTCGTGGATTAGGGTTAAGCTGAAATAAGGACATGCAGACAGAATATCTTCCTCCCCCTAACTCCTTTCGTTCAAGCCAGCAACATTGTCTTGCACTCGTATCTTCCAAAGCAGTCGTCAGTTATTTCCTCACTGCCCTGCGGCAGACTTAAGTGCGCTGGTGCAGCTGTAGACTTCACTTTCCGTGTTGGAATCCCCTACCTTAGTAGAACATGAAAACAGCAGAGCAATTAGTAATAATTCCTATTCACCCTCCTCATTCACCCCTGGCCATACTAACATGAAAAAAAAAAAAAAAAAAGGCTTAAATTAAGGATTTGGAAGAGTGGAAAACAACTTTTTTTTTTTCTTTTCGTGGACTTGCAGAAGCTATTTTGATAACTTTTCTAGGAAGAAATAACGCACTTCCTATGGGGAAATATGTAGTGCTACACGACGTAAAACACAAGACTCCTTATTTCTTGGCAAAGTCCAGATTATATTTTAAAGTTTAAAATAAATTGAAAAATAGCACCACATCTTGAACTGGGTGGGCAAGAAGATTTTCAGGACTGATGCTCTTGGCGACATCCCTGGTCTGATGCTCTTGGCGACATCCCTGGTCTGATGCGCTGGCTTCTGGCCGTTCCTCCCTGTGTGCTGAGGTTCGAGTGCCGGATGAGGCATGGATGGTGTGCTTGTCTTATGGCACTGGCTCTTTCCCTTCCCTGGAAATAGTCACCCTAAATTAGGGACAGGCGACTGCTCTTAACCCTTAGAGTTGCTCACGGTGGCGTTCTCGGCCTCCAAATAAACAAGCACAAACATTTGTTTCCTGTTCAAACCAAAATTATACAAAAAATCAGGAAATTATGCGTATTTAAGGTCACATACGGCGGTCGTTACAAAAGTTCTCCACACTGTCCATTTTTGAGGAAAGTGTGAAGTAACGGAGAAAACTTACCTTATTGCCGTTCAGTGTACTCTCCTCCGCTGCTAATGTCACGGTGAGGTAGGTCCTGGATGCCCCTTAGTACGCCATGTTTGTTCAGCTGTCGTATTACTCGGGTCACGTCTAATGACAGTTCGTCCAGCGATTCGTAGCGGATGTCATGGAGCCGATTTTTTTAACTTTGGGAATTTGGGAAAAGATAAAAGTCGGGTGGACTGAGATCAGTGCTGTATGGTGGGAAGGATAAAGTTCCCCAGTCATATTTCGACAAAAGTCCCCGTACCGATGCTGCACCATGACACGATGCGTTGTCATGCAACAAGATAGCTCCCGCTTCCAACAAGTTGGGGCGATTTTGACGAATTTTCGGTTTCAACTTTGTCCTCAGAAAGTCACGATAATATTGTGCGTTGACATTTTACCCTACCGGCACTCGATCAGAGACCACAACACCCTGGGCATCGTACGCAAAAATCATCATTTGCTTCATTTTGGATTGTTGCCGACGACACTTTGAGGGGCATGGGGAACTTGGATACCTTCATTTCACTGATTGTGACTTCAGTTCAGGCTTAAAATCACGAGTCTATGTCTCATCAATTGCGACAGTTCTGTTCAGGAAGTTGTAGCCCTCCCTTTTGAACCTGTGGAAGTGATCCTGTGAGATGCTCACTTTGGCTGCCTTCTGCTCGGGGGTGAGTTGATGTGGCACCCAGCGCTCGGCAAATTTTCTTTTTCCTAGTGAGTCGGTCAAAATCCGGTGAACAGACATGGCGGACAAATTTGCCTGATGAACAATCTCCTCGACTGTCAAACGGTGATTCTCTTCGAGAAGCGTTGCAACAATGGTGACAAATGTTTTGTCTGTCGCTGTTTGAGGTCGGCCTCGGCGGTGATCTTCGATGTTGCTTCGGCGCTCCCGATAGGACGATGCCCAGCGAGAAATTGTGCTTCGATCAAGAGTTCCTTTCCCCTACAAACTTCTTGGGAGGCAGTGTGGATCTGTGTTGGAGTTTTTCTCCGCAGAATTTCTATTTTCACGTACGAGCGCCGGTCTAACGCTGTGACTCAACCTGAAGAGCTGCACCTTCCATTTCCAAACCCTCCCACGTCCACACAGCAAGTGATAGTGCGTAGTTCGGACACCACTGCGGTGCTGAGAGTCTGACCTTGACATGACGCAATTATTTTCCCGATTGCATCATCCGCTTCCGTTTTAGATTAACGTGTGCAGAACTTTTATCATGACCCTCGTATTTTCATAATTCGACAATAGTTGATGCTAAATTATGCAGTATTCATATATTTAAATCTTATTTCAAAAGCTGCTCGTGCTTTGCCCTTGGTTTTAATAAACGTTTAAGTCACAGTATAAGCCCAAATCATATGTTTTAAATGTCTAACAGTAAAAACGATTCAAATGCTAATTTCTACACTAGCATAGCCTAAGGAGTACAGTGCAATAAAACGAGCTGATTTAAAACCATCGAGTTTACACACTATCTACCAACAAGTAATTGGACACCTGCAATCGGCGATATCTGCGGTCCTGATTCACGTCACGGCCGCCGCCGTTAAATATCGTGTGGGAAACAACAACGCAGCCAGTCGCATGCAAGATGCCACGCAGTTCGGAGCTCTCTGATTTCGAGAAAGGTGTAATCGTCGGGTATCACAGAAATGGCCGATCCATACGTGACATCCAGCGAGTTGAAGTACCCAAAATCGATAGTGGCCTACGTGATTGGCAAGTGGAAGATGAAGGGTGACTGTCGGAATGTGCCCTGACCCGGCTGACCCACAAAACTGGGAGTTAGAGACCGACGGGTGCTGGCCAGAGAAGCTCGGAAGAACCGCACCAACTCGATGGGCCACATCCGCGAGGAGTTTCAACAGGCATCCGGGAGTGTTCTTTCGATGAATACCATCCGTAAGGAAGCCCATCTGCTCGGTTATCATGGACGTGCTGCCGCCCACAAGCCTTTGATCACCAAGTCCAATAGCGCTGCTCGGCGAGCATAGTGCAAAGAACGTCGACAGTGGACCGTTGAACAGTGGAAACAGGTTCTCTGGAGCGACGAATCAAGGTTCACCCTCTACCGTTTGGATGGCAGGGTCTGGGTTTGGCGTCTGCCTGGAGAACGCCTCCTGCCGGAATGTATTGTGCCAACTGTGAAGTTTGGCTGCGGTGGAATTATGCTATGGGGGTGTTTCTCCTGGTATGGCACGGGACCCTTGGTCGCAATTCCTGGCAGACTCAACGCCGAGACCTACTGCACCATTTTGGATGACCATGCGCTTCCTACATTGTGGCAGTTTTATGGGGTGGACCCATGTTACTTTGAGGATGACAATGCCACCTGTCATGTTGCGAGGTCCACCATGGCTTGGGATGGTGGCAATGGGGTTAATCGAATGGACTGGCCTGCGCAGAGCCCGGATCTTAACTCTATCGAGCACTTCTGGGACGAGGTGGAGCGTCGACTTAAGGGATGCCCCACCGTCCGAAATCGGTGAAGGAACTGGCCTGTCTTCTCCAAGCCGAGTGGAAGAAAATACCGCTAGCGTTCGTACAACGCCTGGTTGAGAGTATGCACCGGAGGGTCGCAGCTATAATCGCCTCTCGTGGAGGCTCCACGAACTATTGAAGGTGAATAAACTTCGTTTTCCTTTGCTGTCACAGGTGTCCAATTACTTGTTGGTAGATAGTGTATTAGGTGGAGTCACCACTCCTATCCACGCAGCACTGGCCGCCATAAGTCACCGCCCGCGCTGCTTGTGACGTCATAAGCAGGCAAGAAACTGCTTTGAAACTACTGAAACCAATGGAACAAAAGCTTCGAGGAGTGTGGACTGATAAAATGAGGGATTTCATAATCTTTATAAATTATACAAGCTTACTGTTTTATCAACTGTATAATTTATTTCGTTTTTGCCTGTATATGACGTCACTCCAAAGATTTGCTGTGACCAATGGCGGCAGAGCCAGTGGTGACCCCACCTAATATAAGCTCAAGGGCGCCCACAAGGGGGGGGGGCACCCCGTTGGTATAGCCAAATTTTTGATAAATTTAAAACACTAAAGTAGACGAAACCTTTTTTTAAAGCATTTTTTTAAAATAATAAGATATTCATGATTAATGGTTATCAATTATTTTTAGCACGTCTTTTGTAAAAAAAGATCGTGCTTCTGTTATCGGTTTGTCCGTCCGTCCGTCCGTCCGTTTATACCCACGATATCTCTGCAACTATTAGTCCGATTTGAAAAATTATTTTTGCATTCGGAAGCTTGAAATATGCAAATAATGATCCTTCATTTCGGTTTTTTTTACGATGTACAATTTCGCCGGTAGAGGGCGTAAATGCAGATGATGTCGAATTCAAAAAATACGTTTTATTCCACATATTTGCTTCTAAACATCCGATTGAAATTGTTTTTTTATCTTTCGATTCCATTTATGTCGAAGAGTATTCTAGATATAGTTACTTTTTCAAATTACGCACAGATTTTTCGCTAGGGGGCGTAAAAAAAATTACATTTTCCCCAATAACTCTTTTTCTAAAACTCCGATTTGAAAATTTTTTTCTTCCGCGGATACATCTTCTGATGAAAAATCTTTTGCATATAATTTCAAATTTTTGGTAAAGAATACTAGACACCAAGGGACGTAAGGGTTAATTTTTGCTTCTGATGAATTTGCCATACAATCGGAGCTTCTAAAATATCGATTGAAAAAATTCTTTCGTGAACTGATGCCACTCACATCGATAAAGCTTTTCGGAATATTTTCTTCTTGAAATATTCCACAGTTTCTCCGCCAGGGGGCGTAGATGTACATCTTATTCTTGTCAATATCTCTACTTCTAGGAGTCCGATTTGAAAAATTCCTTCTTTGTTGGATAGTGTTTTCCGTGTGACATGTTTTTCATATAATTTCAAAATTTTTAAGTAATTCATAGACTTTCCGCTAGAGGTCGTAGTGGCAAACTGCGTTTCCCCCTATATCTCTGCTTCTAAATCTCCGATTTGAAAAATTCTTTCTGCACGGGATACAGCTCCTGGTGGGAAATCGTTTGCACATAATTTCTAATTTTTGTAAAAACTAGTTTGGCCACCAAGGGGCGTAAATCTTAATTTCCGCTTCTGTTGTATTTGCAACAAAATATGAGCTTCTAAATTCTCGATTGAAAGAAACGTCTTTTGTTGACCGATACTATTCATGTCGACAAACCTTCTAGAAACATTTTCTTCTTAAAATAGTGCATGGTTTCTACGCCAGGGGGCTTACATGTATATCTTTTTTTTTTTGTCAATATCTCTACTTGTAGGAGTCCGATTTGAAAAATTCCTTCTTTGTTGGATAGTGTTTCTAGTGTGACATGTGGTTCATATAATTTCAAAATTTGTTAGTAATTCATAGACTTTCCGCTAGGGGGCGTAAATGTAAATTGCGTTTCCCCCTATATCTCTGCTTCTAAATCTCCGATTTGAAAAATTCTTTCTGCACCGCATACAGCTCCTGATGGGAAATCGTTTGCGCATAATTTCTAATTTTTGTAAGAAATGGTTTGGCCACCAGATGGCCAAACCATTAAGTCTTAATTTTCGCTTCTGTTGTATTTGCTGCAAAATATGAGCTTCTAAAATCTCGATAAAAAAAAGTCATTTGTTGACCGATACTACTCATGTCGACAAACCTTTTAGGAAAATTTTCTTTTTGAAAAAAATGCATGATTTCTACGCCAGGGGACGTAGATGTATATCTTATTTTTGTCAATTTCTCTACTTCTAAGAGTACGATTTGAAAAATTCCTTGCCGCCCCGGTGGCGCAGTGGTCTAAGTGATGGCCTCTGATCATTCGTCTGAACGGGGTCCGGGTTCGAATCCCGGTGAGGCATAGATGTTGTGTTTGTCTTACGGCACTGGCTCTCTCCCTTCCCTGAAACCAGTGTCCCTTAATAAGGGACGGACGACTGCTTATAGCCCATTGAGTTGCTCACGGTGGTCGTTAAAAAATCCAATCAATTAAAAAAAAAAATTCCTTCTTTGTCGGATAGTGTTTCAGATGCGAAATGTTTTTCCTATAAATTCAAAATTTTCAAGTATATCATAGACTTTCCGCTAGGCGGCACAAAGGTAAATTGCGTTTTCTGCGTTATTTCTGCTCCTAAAGCTCTGATTTGGAAAATTCTACCTGTATCGCATACAAGACCGGATGGAAAATATTTTTCACATAATTTCTAATGTTTGGTAAAGAATGGTTTAGCCACCAGGGGTCATAAGTGTTAATTTATGCTTCTGAAGTATTTGTAGCAAAATCTGGGATCCTGAAAACTCGCCTCATTTTTTTTTTTCTTGGACCGATACCGCTTATATGAATAAACCTTTTGAGAATACTTTCTTCCTAAAATAATGCATGGTTTTCCCACCAGGGGACGTAAAGTCACATCTTATTTTTGTCGATATCTCTGTTTCTAAGAGTTCGTAAGCTCACGATTCCGTTTACAGCAATATCTGAGGGATTAAAAACCCGATTGAAAATCTTCTTTCTTTCGTCAGATCTATTGTTTTCCATACCAGTTCCGTTGACTTTGAATAGCTTTGATAAATTTAATTTGCGTCAGAATGGATTCAAAAGACGTGCTTATTACGCCCGAAAATTCGGTGTCATCTTTCTTGTTTATTTTGTATCGCGAAAGACAGACACATACACACACACACGCACATATACACAAACTTCTTTTTATTATTATAGATTAAGCAAGTGTTGAGCTAACAGACGCAGTCTTACCATTTCTTCTTTTTTCAATTCAAACGATTTTTTTAAATAAATGTTAGTGAGCCAACTTTCGTGAAACGGTTCAAGTAAATGGCCATCTAGTTTTAATTGAAATTCCTCAATGACACGGAATTTCGGCATTCGGAAGGCAGAAACACCTGACAATGGACGATGTCCAATCGCATGCCAAAAATCACATTGATCGGATGTACCATGTCGTAGCTATGCCTGAACACCTAATTGTCCCGAGTCTCGTATAGAGAGCGCATTTTTTCAATTATTATTAAAATTGGTCAGCGTTTTAATGGTCATTATTTTTGTTGTATTTTGTCATCTTGTACATTAACTAAAATGTTTCACAGCCTTGAAGGAGGTAAGGATTTTTCTACCCCCCCCCCCCCCCCACAGTACTCATATGGGCGCCACTGTATAAGCTCGATGTTTAAAACAGTCGAAAATGAAACCCACAGACATATTTCGTTAAGAGTACCGCTCACTTTCTGCTGTTGTTGAGCTGCATACGGTCGAACTCCAATTAAGTGGCTAACGACCTTGGTGAATCATTTTCTAATTCCAGTGAATAAGTTCTGTCTGGTGCCTCTGCTTTAATAAAAGATTAAAGAAAGAAAAACGAAATGGGCGGTGATGAATTACATGAATGAATGAATGAATGAATGAAACTAGGTCCCATTAAACTGATGATTGAGATGTTGAATAATGATAGACAGGATGAATAAGGATTTCCTGCAAAACAAGAAGGATACAACCATCGATGTCGTTCGTGAGCTGAGATCGTTTCATGAAAGAAACAATGACACCGATTTCTCTTTTGACAAAACTCTTAAAAGCGACTGCCCTGAAAGTATTTAAAGGTAAATTTTTATTTTTATATAAAACCGAGTCATCAATAGTTTCGCACAATGAAATTGAAACTTACGCCTCCCAACGAAGAAACAGTTGCTATGAAAAGCTGGAAAATCACGGTCAGGTTGCAGTAACATGACATTTTTTTTTCTCTAAAGTAAACCATTTGGAAGTGCAGGCAAGTGACAAATGGAAATACAGTGTTGCGCTCCCTAGTTTGAAAGCAATTCTTGGTATTAAACTGATCGCAGTAGGGACTAAATATTTTTTTTATATTTTCCGTGCGATGCCCCTGTACCCAAAATAAAAAAAAATCCCCAATTTGAGTTTGTGGTATTTTTTTTAAAGAAAATAGACAATTACCAGCTTGTATTCTTTTTCATGTAAAAATGAAAAATTAGAATAAAATTACAGAATTGAATAAGAAGAAATTAATGAGATAGGCATATTTTCACAATGGTAACACTCTTCATTTTGCTCTCCGTTTTTACAGTAATTTTAGAAACTACCTAATAGAGGTATTTGCATCTTAATAGGATGGGGGAGCTTGTTTCTCGTCACACAAAACATCGAATCTGGGGACAATGTTCCATACAACTACGCGGATCTCTTTCTCAACGTTAACTTTGCTTCTATATCTGGATTTTATTACTGACAGAGCTGAAAATCCTGCCTCGCAAAGGTAGGATGTGGCAAAAGGGAGAACTATCTCACGGCTTTCTTACTCAATTCTGTGTACTCCTTTGCCAAACTGTTCCAAAACTGTGACAGAGTTCCGGAAGAGAATGCCATTTTCAGTGTGGAGTCTGAAGAAATGTCTGTTAACTGTTCCTGCTCAGCAGTAGTGAAGGTTGACAGTGGATCTGCTGTAAACGGGTCTGCAACCCACTTGTGTTCATCTGTCTCTGGAGGAAAATATTTGCCAAATTGAACGTTGAGTTCAATAGATGCTCCAAAATCTCAGATTTCAACTTCGCACTTAATAGCATCTCGGTTTCTTGTATACACTTGTGTAAAGTAGGAAAACATTCAAAATCACCTGATTTCGTATTGTTTTTTCACAAAATCATGATTTAACACGTCGTGAAAATTTGTGTGTTGCGTTTCACTATAAAATATAAGTTTTAGTTTTTCCTTACAGTCGCGATGCCCAGAACCAAGACCGGCGATTCACAGATTGGGAACCTCTGGTATGACCTATAAAAATTGAAATATCGTAGAACAAAGAATCAAAATAAACTCCACGTATCTACAAAACTTGGCATTAAAAAAAGCTGCAAAATGCACGGAAAAATTGTGTCCATGGCAACAGCAATCTGACGTAAAAATAATTTTAAAACCAGAGTTTTAGAAACACTTGCATTCGACATCGTCTCCTGGCGGAAAACAGTGCATCAGGAAAGTTGATGATATGTGTATTATATTAATCATGGCTAAAGACAGCTGCTACAAACGAGAATTTTAGTCCGACAGCGCGAAATGAATGCATTGTTGAGCTACATATGTGATGTTATGCGACCTACAGCGAACATTGTGCATCAGAAAAACTTAAAACGCATGAAGAATTATGGCGGTAATTGAAACTCTCGAATGCAAGAAGAATCTTTTGTATCGAACTGTTACAAGCCGAGATGTAACAAACGCGCATTTTTCTTTTTGATTGGAGGTTGTTGCTTTTTTTGATTGGAGGTTTAACGACCGCCGTGAGCAACTCAATGGGCTATAAGCAGTCGCCCGTCCCTAATTTAGGGTCACTGGTTCCAGGGAAGGGAGAGAGCCAGTGCCGTAAGACAAACACAACATCCATGCCTTACCGAGATTCGAACCCGGACCCCTTTCGGACGAATGATCAGAGGCTATCGCGTAGACCACTGCGCCACCGGGGCGGCAAATGGTATTTGCGTCAATCATCTCACAAACTGCGTGTTTACGCCGCCTAATGGCAAAACTGGGCATCATACAAAACAAAAATATACACGAACTGTGTTTCATGTAGTTTCAGCGATCGAACTCAAAAAGAATGTTTCTAATCTGATCTTCAGAAGTGTAGATATTGTGCAAAACATTAAACAAGTTTAGGCCACCTAGCGGTCAAATTGTGCGTCACAGAAATTAAAAAGTGTTTGATTCATCACTCTGATGGTTAGTGTTGTCCTGCGGAAAAATAATTCCTCGGAGACATTGTGTCTAAAGTCAAGAGAAAGGAATTCTATTGTGTGAAAACACACTCGTTTTTTTTAAAAAGATGTATCAGAAAAGGACTCGCTGTTAGAATGTTTTTCAATGCTGCACAGCCAGCCACGCAGAACTTGTTACACAATTTCATTACGACGGAGATGTAATTCTAAGGAATGAAGTGCCTTAGCGTTGAACGGATAAGGCAAAACAAACAAGGAAGACCCTCAAAAATTTCAAAATCTTGTTAAACTTTTACTTGTTTTGATCATTTAACATTTTAATTAAATTTCTATTCATCAATTTCGGTTAAAATTGCTTAATTGAGGCAATTTAGAACAAAAGAAAGAATGTCACGTGGGAGTTACTTTTTCTTTTATTTATTTCAGTAAGAAGAGAAATGACTTAGCGGTGAACTCCATTCTAAATTAGTGTGTTTGCTTATTTCAGGGTTTATTTTTCTTATGGGAGTTAATGGCCGCCTTGAACAACTCGATAGAGTATCCCGTCCCTAATTTAAGGCCACTGGTTCTAGGGAAGGGAGACATCTAGTGCCGTAAGACAAAGATAACATCCATACTTCTCGGGATTCGAACCCGGACCCATCTTGGAGGAATGATCGGAAGCCAGCGCTTGGACTACGGCGCCACCGGACAGCACTTCGGGTTTTAAGGTGCACAGTGTGCATTTATAACCATAGACAGTAAGTAGCTCGTTTCAGATTTTGAGCCACTGGTTCTGGGGAGGGGTAATGTATATAAGGGTCATGGGGTGGGTGCCTCGACCATGCTTCATCCAGACTTCGGGTCCTGGATCAGCTCCAGAGATTGGCTAGAAGCTAGCGCCTCGGGACACTATCCCACCGGGGCTTTATTTCGTGCTACCAGCAGAATCAGGTAGTAACCTGCCTGATTCGGCCGTCGTCATATGCGGATAAGAAACATTTACAGTTTTACGTAAGTCAAACGATCTACTGTTCATCCATCCATCTAGGGCGGATTGAGTCCCGCAAAGACGACTATGCGCCATTGAGGATTACTGGCAAATTAATGCAGCCGGCTTGCCATTCCTCTGCTGCATGTGGGTAAGAGACAAAGTGCGTCCGTGGCCGACTTCACAAAGAACCATCTACGCCGATCTACTGTAGCGTGTAGTTAAAAGTGTGGAAATTGTAATCCTGTTAAACTAGTCTGAACGTTCTACTTTTCACTCAACCCAGGAAACTTTTATTTGATTACACATTCTTGCCATCTTATTTGTAAAGTCGGCGGAAATGATATTAATCTGCTTCACTGCAAAGCAGAAAAAAGGTAGGAAAAGAAAAAAGGCGTACTTCGACTTTTATGCTTTTAGTAATTTTATTTATTTCGTTTTTTTTTTCAAAGATAATACAAATTAAAAATTGTATAATGATAAAAAAAAATCGACGTAAGATTGAAACCCACGCCCTCCGCTCCTTCCCTCCAGAAATGATGGCCCTTGGAAGCCGCCTTGCTGGCCTATCTACACTGAAGAGCAATTGAGTTAGAGATACCTGTCTACTAACGTGTAGCACCACCTTTCGCCCTGATGACGGCGGCGATTCGTCTCGGCATGGGCTCGACAAGACACCGGAAGCGTTGGGAAGCCATACGGATCCACGACCCTTGAACAAGCTCCCACAGTTCACGAAGATTTGATGGAGGAGGGTCAGAGCCTAGAACATCTCTCTCGATGGCATCCCAGATGTGCTCGATGGGATTGAGGTCAGGTGACCTAGCTGGCCAAGGATACGAGGTCACGTCGGTGGAGTGTTCATCCAACCATTCGGATACAATTCGTGAGCTGCATTGTCTTGTTGCAGGATGACGTCCCCAGTGGGATGTTGAAGACGCACAAAAGGGAGCAAATGGTCGTCCATGATATCCCGGTAACGTTGACCTGTGAGGGACGATGTCACACGTACCAGGGTTCCCATTTCAGTCCACGTAAACAGTCCCCAGACGAGAATGCCACCCCCATCAGCTGGAAGAGTACCCTGCTGGCAAGAAGGATCCATCGCTTCATGTGGTTTGCGCCGTACTCGTATCCTGCCATCCGCATGTACCAACGTGAATCTCGACTCATCAGTCCAGACAACATTTATCCAGATGTCTAGGGTCCAGTGGCGATGTTCCTGCACCCATGCTAATCTTTGCACCCTGTGATGTGCGGTCAGCAGCGGTACCCTCGTGGGACGATGGCTTCTGTACCCCATAGCGTGGAGATGGTTCTGGATGGTGTGGCTGCTTACACGTTTTTGTGCACCATCGTTAAATTGCCGAGTAATATCTTGCACTGTGGCCTGTCTATCCGCTGTTACAATGCGAGCTAGCCGACGATGACCCCGCTCATCCACACGCTGTTGTCCACGGTAGTTGGCCCTTGCAGGGATGGTTTTACCGGATTCAATGTACTCACGGTGCACCCGTGACACAGTGGCTCGTGAAAATCCCAGTGCCTGCACGACTTCCGAGATGGAGTGACCCATTCGTCGGGCCCCGACAATTTGCCCACGATCAAATGCGCTTAGATCCTTCGTCTTACCCATACTACGTCCGACTCTTACTGATTCTCGTAGCATCACTCCTTATATTGTCGGATCGCTGCATACGTCATGTCGTTTCCGTTTACAGGGCCGCCCACAGCGCCACATTTGCATAACGCCAGCTGTCTCTAATTCAATTGCTCTTCAGTGTATATGAATTGGCGGTTTTGACTGTTCGTGACTATTGTCTGAAGGAAGTACGCAGAAAAACTGGATATTTTCTTTACCTTTTTTTCTTTTTTTATGGTTCTTAAATTTTCCTCAGTGTTGAATACTGTCCGAAAAGAAAAGAAATAATGTCTAATCTGCCTTTTAGGTGAACAGAGTCATCAGTATAAATATACAGGGTGCACATAAAACAATGTCACAAAAAGGAAAAATTAATAATTCCTGAAGTAATGCGCATACCTGTATTTTGTTGTAGGCTATGTACACACGACATATGAGTGTTATTTTTCCACCTTAAAAAATTACTACGTGAGCGTATTTATTTGTGGAAAAAAAACAGTATTTCAGTTTATGAAGCTCTCTCACATAGAAAGGCAGTTGGACATACCATCCTGCACCATATCGGAACTGTGGACCGCAATACAAACAGCTTGGTTGCAGAACCCCACTGAACTTTATAGACAACTGGTGGAGTCGATGCCACGCCGGGTGGCCGCAGGTATCCGGGCGAAATTAGGTCTCACGAGGTACCGGCTAGTAGTAGTAATTCAGAGAGCACTCAGTTAGTACTTCAGTATAAAAAATTCATAAATCTTTTTTTATTTACTCTGTTAGTAGTTTATTCTAAGCAACTTGTAGAAAATTCCCAATGATCACTTACCAAAGTATAGTATTCTTAGAGTGAAAAAAATTCCAGTTTTGAACTACGCTGCACCCGTTGGGTTTCTATGCTATAAACAGCTGCGGACTGAATCATCATGTGCCCTATGATTTAATGGCCATCTTCGTCGGATTTACGTTGGAGGGCATGGGAGGCGGTTATCCTCCCAGAATAGTCATACGAGGGGAGAAAAACTAAGCCCTGAGGTGGGTAAAAAAGAGAAATACGCATCATGTGAATAAATTCACTGAAAATTGTAATTGAAAAAGATAGTCACACATTCAATATTTTCTTTTTAAAGGCACGTACGGTATTTCGCGCAGTTAACCAGAGTACAAAGTAACCTACTCTGTGAGGTGTGGACCCCTTACATGAATGAAAGGTACTATCCAAAAACAGCGGATGGAAGCATATAAACAATATGCGGATATACCTAACTTCCATGAGCGAATCGCGGTGGCCAAGTGTTCAACGTTCGTGACTGCTACCGAAAAGTCTCAGGATCGATACCAGGTAGGTACGAACGCTCGAACCAATAAAAGTATGCCATGCGTCGGATGGGTACGATTGACCACTAGGTCACGGATGGACTAGTGGTCAACGTTCGTGGCTGCTACGGAAAAGTCTCAGGATCGATCACGGGCAGGTACGAATGCTTGAACCACTAAATATAACGGATGGGCACGTTAAGCCGTCGGACCCCAGGCATTCACCCCCTGGTTATAAATAAGGGAGTCTTTCTCCCTCATTCTACGTCTCTTCCGTGTGACTTTCCTGTCGGGCACTTTAACCCAAATCTTCTAGCTTCCTCTTTGTGTGGGTTGTTTAAGACCTGGGGTCAGACATTACTTTCCTATCATTATTCTCTCTAAAATCTCTAATCTCCGTGATCTTTCCAAACACGCCGTAGGGATGAGGAATAATTCTTTGTCGCAGAAATGTCCGAGAAGCGACCTTGAATGGAATTTTTCCAACCCCTAATCCGAAAGCATTTTGCTATTGTTACGTTCAGTATCTGATACTCATTCTTTCTGTGCTGGTTCGTTTTTCATTCCGCATTTCTGCGAAGTGCTGTGTTGTAGGCGTTCACACAACTTTTACGTTTTATAATACTTGATATTTACAGCAGTTGGCTCTTAGGTATAAATCCAGTTTTTACACTTTTGGTAAAATTATGTCAAAAATCGGAAGGCAGGGTTTTGAAGGATCATAATACTTTCCTACGATGGAGGTATGAGAAATTAAAAAGTGGTTAAGTGAACCTTTTGAACCCGAGGAACGTGATTTAAACTATCGTCCTTCCAGATAAGAAGAGCATGCTCCGCAGCCCTCCATACAATTTTTTTTTCTCTGCGTGAGTGATAGTTGAATTGTGTTGTGTGCCTTAGAAATTATCATTAACTTCTGAGATATTTCGGAAGTGACGCTGAAACTTTTCTGATGTCATACATACCTAGATTTCTTCAAATGAAGATAGGAGCAGGGTTCAAGAAGCAAGGAGGGGCTGAGGAAGGTGGGCAAATGATCAAATGCCTTCTTAATTTTATTTTAATTTCGACCAAACTGCAATCACAGAGCAAAACAAGAATAAAATTTAGTGATTGATGACTCAAAATGTTTTCAAAAGTTTACAGAATTCTTTAGTAAGACAGTAATCCCAATGCAATTAATGGAGTCAATCAGGGCCGGATTAAGAGGGGAGGTTTATAGGGGCCTTGGTTCACCATGACCAAGGACCCAGGAGGCATTCCTAGGCAAATAATAGAAAGATAGAGAGAGAAAGAGAGAAAGGTTTATAAAATAGTTTTACTTTTGTTTTGTATGATGTCCTCTTGGCCAGAAACAAAGGCTAGAAGAGGGACAGATTCCAAGGCAGTGACTATCCAAGGTTAAAGATTACATGTTGGTATATGTACAGCGGGTTTGACGATATAGTTTCAGCTTTTTCACTCCCGTCCACCCACACATCCCAATTTGCAATGGTCGAAGTCCCTGGTATAGCTTCACATTGCGTTTAGCATAAAAGATGAACTGAGAAATTTATACAATGATAAATCATTAGAAAATCCATAAGCTTTTAACTCATGTTCTTATGAGAACAGTGAAAAATACAGTGACTTATTATGAAAACTCTGCAGATAATTAATTTATTAGTTTAAATGCCCTACACATATTATCGCTAGCATATTGCTACAGTTTCGTGTTTTGATGGAGTTCATAATGATTCCTCGTCATAAGTTCTTTGGGGCCCCACTCAGATGTCTTAGTTAAAGGGCCCACACGAATGTCTTAGACTAGGAGCCCACTAAGCAGCCCTGGAGTCAATACCGGTATATTTTATCTTGAGATTTTTTTATTTATTTTTTAAGCAACGGCATACCTTCTCTATTTGTATCGTATTAAGCCGATCTCTTATGACCCGAACACGAGTTAGCGACTCCTGGAATTAGGTAAAACTCCGCAGTAGGGATTTTTACAATAAAAGAAAAACACCATGGTTACTACGTCTTATATTACGATTCGATATTTTTGGCCAGGGACGTCATCAAGGGGTGCTTTGAAATTCATTTTGCCCACTCTACTGCCCACCCAGCTCAAGATGCGCCATTTTTATCTATTTTTATTTATTTATTTATTTTTTAACTTAAAAATGTATTCTGTACTTTGCAAAGTTATAATGAGTTTCTTGCTTTTCCCCGGGGAACCCTACGCATTTTCTCCTGCGAAGTGCATTGTTTACTTCTCTGTAGGAAGGTTATCAAAACATCATTTGCAAGGTCACGAAAATTAAATTGTTCTCCAGTTTTCCAAATCCTTAGTATAAGTCTTTTTTAATGTTATTATGGGCCACGGACGAAAGGTAAGGGTGTATAGAAATTCACTCAGAGAGGTCATTGCTAACTGCTTTGCTGTTTGTGCTATACTGTATAGGGAATTCAACTTTGATAGTGGAGTGTAAAGTTGACGTCAAGTAATTTTGCTTCCTATACTTCCAATGGAAAAATTTCTGTACACATTTTCTTCACAATTGATGCGTTCCCAAGGATGAAAATTTGAACAACGATTAAAATAGCTTCATTTTATAACTTGGAACACTTAATATTCTCTAAAACATAACCAGTTTTATATTAAAAATCAATAACTTTCCCTTTGGTGGTGTTGAAACCAAAAAAAAAAAAAGATGGCGCCACCTGTACTTTGATGACGTCAGTACACAAACAAATGTTGGTTTGCATAAATATTGTTATGTTTTAGAAAATATTAAGTATTCCAAGTTATAAAATGAAGCTATTTTAATCTATGTTCAAATTTTCATCCTTGGCAACGCATTAATTGTGAAGAAAATGTGTACAGAAATTTTTCCATTGAAACTATAGGAAGCAAAATTACTTGACGTCCACCTTAAGTCTATACCGGGACAGTGAAGGAACGGAACGTGATTGACGACTGCTTTGGAGTTGAGGAGTGGAAAGCAAGATCACCGGCTTGAAGGGAGGGAGTTAAGGAGGGGAGGTGTTGTGTCTGGGTGTCACGACGTCAAAATTTGTTTCGGATATATACACTGGCGGAAAGTGAAAAAAGAACACCAAGAAGGAATTGGCGGACGATCACGAAATTTACATATGTTAATGGGTTTGAGTTTACGTAGGTGTGATGTTAATTTCGGGACCAACCGGTGAGCGCTTACGCCACAGCACGGCATAATATGCAAATTATCGTCGGTGGTATTTAAGGAGTACGACAAAGTGAATGTAATCAGTCTTCGGCGTAGGGACACGTGCGAAGACCCTGAAGAAGCTGCAATGCCTGGACATGGAAGACGTGTACGATTTAAGCAGTTATCGGACTTTGAGCGAGGTCGTCTAGTCGGACTCCGCGAGGCCGGGTGGTCGTATCGTCGTATTGCGGAGAGAATAGGACGGGAAGTATCGGTGGTGGTACGAAGGTGGCGTAGATGGTCCGAGGAACATTCCCACACGAGAGGACGTGGAACCGGGAGTCACAGACATCCACTGTGACGCAAATCCGAGCTGCCGTTGCATCTGAGGTGACTGTGCGAACAATCCGCAACTGTCTACTGGATGCAGGACTACGTGCACAACATGTGCCTCTGGCATGTATACCTCTGACTCCAAGCCCACCGTCAGGAACGGCTGCAGTGGTGTCGCCAACGTCTGCACTGGAGAACGTAATGGCGATCTGTCGTGTTCAGCGATGAAAGCTGATTCTGCTTGGGAGCCTTCGATGGCCGTATGCGTGTGCGCAGACGCACAGGGGAGCATCTCCACCCTTCTTGCATCCGCCAGCGACATACAGGGCTACACCTCGTCTCCTGGTGTGGGAAGCGATCAGCTATCACTCCCGTACACAACTAGTGTTTGAACCGGGTACGTTAAACAGCACCTCCTACATCAACAACATCATTCAGCCCGTTGTTGTGCTATTTGTAAGGTCGGTCCATCGTGGTGTTTTCCAGCAAAATAACGCACGCCCACAAATGGCACGTGCAACGCAACATGCACTTCAGGGTGTGAGACAACTTCCATGGCCTGCACGTTCACCGGATTTGTCCCCCATTGAGAACGTGTGGGGTTTTATGGGGCAACGACATATCCGGTCCCCACGACCAGCCACGACCATCCCGATTTACGCGTCCAGGTTGAGGATGCTTGGAACTCAATACCCCAAACTTACATCCAACATCTATACGACAGACTCCATGCCAGAATTGCACAGTGTGACGCAGTTCATGGCGGTTCAACCTCGTACTCACCATGCTACATGGAAATGTTATTTTTCAGTTTACCAGCAAATACAGCTGTATTTTGCCAAAATGTTTTGATCACGTTATCCTCTGTATTCCGTTATTACGCTGTATAAATTTCGTTGGTATCAGACGTCTCCTTCTTGGTGTTCTTTTTTCACTTTCCGCCAGTGTAAATAGAGCATTTTTATTTTCTTTAAATTTTCAAGTACTGAACTATTCATATAAGTTAAAATGCAAAACTTTGAAAAGCCATGAAAACTATGCATTTACTGCACGAAAAAAGGTGAAAGCAAACTAACACTTACACGAATGAGCAATTACATTATTACCATCGCCCAGCCTAGAGAAATGAGCGCACCTGAAGACCGAATGGTGGAGCAGGTGAAGTTCTCAGAGCAGTATATATGCAACCAGAGGACCAGCTTTCGGTCAGTTGGGTCCGCGGGTGGCCTAGTGGGCAGCGTTCGTGACTGCCACGGAAAGGACCTCAGGTTCGATCCCAGGCAGGTAAGAACGCTCGATCCCCTTAATATCCGCCGTGTGTCGGATGTGCACGTTAAGCCGTCGGACCCCGGGTACTGGCCCCCCTGTAATAAATAACGGCGTCTTCCTCCCCCTTTCTACTTCGCTTCCGTGTCACTTTCCTATCGGGCAATCTAGCCCAAATCTCCTAGCTTCCTATTTCTAAGGGTTGTTTAAGACCTGAGGTCAGACACTCCCTTCCTAAAATCCTCTACATATGATCATTTGCTTTCGGTTAGTAGAGTGTTCGGAGTCAGAATGGGGAAAGCTGTCGATTTATCGCAATCTGATAAAGGACAAATTGTGATGGCATTGCACCTCGGAAATACGATCTCGGAAACGACGCGGCTTGTGGGCTGTTCACGTGCCGCTGTAGTGAGAACGTATCAAAAGTGGTGCACAGATGGCCAAACGACGAAGCGTCATCCAACCGTGAGTCGTCCGCTGCTCATTGATGCCAGAGGGGAGCGGAGACTGTCACGCATTGTTCACAGCGACCGCAGAGCCGCAGTGCGACAAATCACCCGCAGCTACAATAGTGATGATCAGGGAAATGCATCACAGCCCACCGTTCATCGTAGCCTTCTGCGCATGGGAGCCCGATCCCTGACAGCTGTCAGGTATCTGAACATCGTTGCTGACCAAGTTCACCCATTCACAGCAACTGTGTTCCCTGCTACTGATGGCTATTACCAACAGAATAATATGCCTTGCCACACTGCCAAAATCATCAAAGAGTGGTTCGAGGAACATGCTGGTGACTTTCTGTTAATGCCCTGGTTGCCAAGTTTATCTGACATGAACCCAATCAAACATTTCTGGTTCGACTTTCGCGCTAAATCACCACCACCCCGAAATGCACGGGAACTGGAGGACCTGCTGTTGACATGTGGTACCAGATACCCAGGATACCTATCGCAACCTCATCGAATCGATGCCTTGGCGAGTGGCCGCTGTTTTGCGGGCTAAAGGGGGTCCTGCAGCTTGTTAGGTAGGTGGTCATAATTAGGGCAGTAATTCTGTCGCGGCGCGAATTTCCGCGATTTTTTTTTTCGCGAATTTTAGGGGTTTTTCTGTAATTTCGCGAATATCAAATATATCCGCGAATTTCAATTTTTGTACCTATTTTCGTCTAATTCAAATTAAATTCTTTTGATTACTATATTTTTCATAATTAAATAATTTTAACACTGCCTTCGTTAGAATTTACGCGAAAAATATACCGCAAAGTAAACCTACTCGAAAGTCCAAACCAGAGCTTTAAACCTTGAATTGCCTCTCAAGATTGTTCGTTACGAAGATACTCTTTTCGAACAAGCTTGACGGGTAATCCAAGGTCACATACCCTCTACTGAAAAGTGCACACATGGTCTTTCGTGATTTCCTCCCCACTACTGTTGAAAGACCTTTGCAACTTGCCGGACTAGTAAACCGGATGTTGTCAGTTGTGTTAGTAATTTTAGCTGGGAAAGCACCTCACAGAATAGAGTGTTTCACAGACGCTTAACTTCGAAAATTTGTGCTTTCGTGTAAGTAGTTTATGAAGTTTCTAGATATATATATATATATATATATATATATATATTAGGGATGTAAGGTCAGGTGATGCGTAACATCACAGCCTCTCCTTGACAAATGTCAACCCCGCCTTCTCGTGGTGCATCCTGTTCCCACTAAAGGGGCTCTGACGACCGCCAATAGCGGTATAACTATACCATCGGGATCAGAGGAAATGCTATCCCACACTCACCAACCCGCTTGGCCAGCGTGGTGAGTTATGGCCAAACACCTCCAAAATGACTCTACAACTTAAATCTTGGCCCTCAGTCTCCGGCAGCTGGAATGTACCTGGCCAAGGCAGCGGCCAGTGCGACATGAAGGCAGAGGGTGCTAAGAATCCCCGGAGGACCGGACTAGGCTGCCATTTGATGCTGACCTTGGCTACCTATAACGGACGCTCCCTATCTTCTGATTCAAGGCTTCTTGAATTGGAAGAGGAACTACAAAGGATCAAGTGGGACATCATCGGGCTAAGTGAGGTAAGGAGAAAGGAGAAGATCTCATTGAACTGAAAAGTGGACATCTCTTCTATTATCGTGGGACAGATACTGGCAGAACTAGTGGTGTTGGATTTATAATAAACAAGAAACTGAAGGATAAAGTGGTAGAAGTTGAAAGTTCCTCTGACAGAGCTGCACGACTCGTTATCCAACTATCGAGAAGATACCAGGCTCAGATTATTCAAACTTATGCACCCACCACAAGTCATCCTGAAGAAGAAATTGAAGAATTTTATGAGGAAATTCGTCATCTAAATAATAAAGGTAAGCAGCACTTGAAGATAATTATGGGAGATTTCAATGCAAAAATAGGGCAACGGCAACAGAATGAAACTTCAGTAGGTAAATTCGGTCACGGCAACAGAAACCAGCGTGGAAATACTCTCGTTGAGTTTGCAGAGGCAGAAGGATTTTTCATCTTGAACTCCTTTTTCAAGAAAAAGCCACACAGGAAATGGACATGGAGACATCCAAATGGGACGACAAGTGAAATTGATTTTATTATGTGTAACAAAAAATTCGTCATCGAAGACTGCAGTGTGCTGAACCAGTTCAACACAGGTAGTGACCATAGATTGGTGAGATGTAAGATGCACCTCAACACTAAACTGGAACGTGGCAAGCTCATAAGACAAACAAAATGTATTGACATAACCAACCTTAAAAAACACCATAATACTTTCAAGTTGGAACTGAAGAACAGATTCTCTGCTTTAGAAGGCCTAACATCGGAAGAAGTGGATATTTCGGAAGTTAACAGAAAAGTAACCAAAGCTCTAATGGAAACGGCAACAAAATTAGCTGGGTCTAAGAACAAGTTGCATGTGAACAAATTATCAGGAAAAACCAAAATGTTGATGCAAAAAAGAAGAGAGATGAGGACAACTAAAGAAGATGTGACTTCCAAAGTGGAATATATAGAGCTATGCAAGACAACACGAAAAAGTATCACTGAAGACGTAAGGAAATTCAACTGTGAGCTAGTGAGGAAAGCAATTGAAAACAACCAAAGCCTTAAGATAGCAAAGGGACATCTCAGTAAGGGAAGAAAACAGATTATGGCACTGAGAAAAGAAGATGGTTCTATAACAAGAAATAGAGGCGAAATTTTGACAAGAGTGAAAGATTTCTACTCCAAATTATATGAAAGGGATGATACATGTACTCCAGACATCATGAAAGATACCAGTACCAGAGTTCTTCCAGTCCTCCCAGAAGCAGAAGTTGCTCATGCAATCAAGAACATGAAGCGGGGGAAAGCTCCAGGAGAAGATGGAATTACTATAGACATCATACAAGAAGCAAGTGGAGAAATTGAAACAGTACTCGCCCAAATTTTCACTCGATGCCTTAATGAAGGGAAGATTCCTGAGGATTGGAACAATGCTACAATGATCCTGCTACATAAAAAAGGTGACATTGAGGATCTCAGGAACTACAGACCTATCAGCCTCCTATCAGTGGTTTATAAAATCTTCACTAAAGTTCTTTCACACCGCTTGAAGGTAACACTGGACATGGCTCAACCGAGAGAACAAGCTGGATTCAGGAGTGGCTACAGCACAATAGATCATATCCACGTACTGAGAGAACTAATTGAAAGAGCGAGGGAATATGAACTTCCATTGTGCATGGCTTTTATCGATTATGAAAAAGCCTTTGATTCGGTGAAACCATCAGCAGTTAACACGGCTCTGAAATCCTGCGGTATTGAAGATGCATACATTAATATTATTAATAACATCTATGAAGATGCAAGTGCAAAGATTCGGCTGTTTGAAAATACAACACACATAAAAATTGGAAAGGGAGTGAGACAAGGTGACACCATATCTCCGAAGCTCTTTAATGCGACATTGGAAAATGTCTTTCAATCACTGAACTGGGAAAACAAAGGGATAAAGATTAATGGAGATTATCTAACCCACCTTCGTTTTGCTGATGACGTAGTCATTTTTGCAACTACCCCATCAGAGCTGCAGAGTATGATCCAGGAACTTGCTGACAAGAGTAAAGAAGTGGGATTAAAAATGAACTTTCAGAAGACAAAAGTGATGTTCAATGCTTTTACAAGAAATGAAGATTTATCGATTGATGGAGAAAACTGGAGATAACAGATACGTATGTTTATCTTGGACAGCAGATATCAAGTGAGGGTCACATTGATGAAGAAATTAATCGGCGTACAAAACTTGCCTGGAGAGCTTTTGGAAGAAACAGCATAATTTTCAAGAGCAATATGCCATTATGTCTTAAAAGAAAAGTGTTTGATCAATGCATCCTTCCAGTGCTTACGTATGGTGCAGAGACGTGGACCGTAACTAAAAGAGACATACAAAGGCTGCAGACAACTCAAAGTAGCATGGAGAGGTGCATACTTGGTGTAACCAGGAGAGATAAGAAGAGGAACTCGTGGATCCGAAAAATGACAAGAGTGGAAGACATCATGATCAGAGTTAAATCCCTGAAATGGCAATGGGCTGGACATACTGCCAGAAGGACAGACCATAGATGGACAGCCGAAATTTTAGATTGGATTCCAAGGGACAGGAAAAGACCCAGAAAAAGACCACATGGGAGATGGGTGGATGAAATTCGTAAATATGCGGGAGTGACATGGAGGAGACTGGCACAAGACAGACCGTTGTGGAGGAAACTTGGGGAGACCTTCGTCCAGCAGTGGATTGATAATGGTTGACAATGATGATGATGATGATGATATATATTAATTTTGAGAATGAGCTGCGAGAGTAAAATGAGTGCATCTGAAAGATGCAAGCAGTGCAGCAAGGGAGCATTTCATGTGAACAAAAATCTAGTGTTCTGTTCGTGTTGCAACATACCAATGCATTTTTCAAGAAAGATCAGTTGTGAAAAGCATTTAGCAAACAAGCTGCGTAAAAAAATGGTGTGTCTGAACAGTGAACCGAAAATAATGTAGAAATGTGTTAATGAATTACTCGTAACTGAGAAAAGAACTGCACAAGAACAGCAACGCTCAATGGAACTCGAAACTAACTGGTGCCTTTTGTGCAGCTAGCATTCCACATTCCAAACTGGATAACCGTATACATTAAAAAAATTATTTGGAGAATTCGTTGAAAGATATTGGTGTTATTTCAAACGCAAATTGGATGCGGAAATGTTATTTGCCGAAAATATATGATATCCACATGCAACAGTGAAATACTTTTTAAAATCAGTATCCGGTGTAGGCATCTTAGCAGACGAAACAACTGATTCAGAAGATAGATACATTTTGAATATTCTTGCTGTTCGATTAGTTGAACCGAATGTTGAATGCTGCAATCATAAAACCTCTTTGAACGCAATCTTCCTTGAGCGCATCACTTTGGAATCCGTAAATTTTAAAGCAGTCAGCGCGGCAATACTTCCGTGCGTTAATAAGTATGAAATACACTGAAGTGCCAGAAAAACTGGTACAGGCGAGTTTATACAAAATACATAGCAACGTCACCTATACGCGTACTCGGTTGCGTCCGCCAGTGCGTTTATAAAGCGATAGACATCCTTGCCAGCTGTCAGAGCTATTTTCGGCATGAGAATGACAAGTAATAACGATTTTAGTGATTTTCAAAGCGGTGTCATAGTTGGTGCTCGTGAGATGGGGCCATATTATTTCGGAAGTAGAAACGAAGTTTGGATTTTTCACAGACGACCATTGCGAGGGTGCACCGTGACTACAAGAATTCCGGCGAAACGTCCAACCTACGATACCAGTGTGGCCGTAAAAAGACATTCGGTGAATGTGACCATCGTCGGCTGTCAAGAAACGTTTCACGCGAAGAGCGTGCAACACTCTAGCAGGTATCATCGGAATTCAATGCTGGAGCCTCAACAAGCATCAGCGTCCGGACTGTGCAACGTACCCTGCACGATATGGGCTTTGGGAGCCGACGCCCAACTCGAGTCCCCTTGATGGGTGCACGACACAGAGCTATGCGCCTCGCTTGGGCACGGCAAAAGCGCCACTGGACACTTGATGACTGGAAATAAGTAGCCTGGTCCGACGAGTCGCGTTTCCAACTGTATCGGGCAGATGGAAGGATTCGTGTGTGGCGCAAACCCCATGAAGGCGTGGATCTCGCCTGTCAACAGGGAACTGTACCGGTTGGTGGGGAATCCGTAATGGTATGGGGTGTGTTTAGCTGGACTTCACTGGGACCCCTGGTACGTCTACAAACGTCTGTGACCGGCCAACGATATGTGCGCACCTTTCTGACGAGGTACACCCGTTCATGTCCTGCATTCATGCTGATGGGTTGGGCCTGTTCCAACAGGACAGTGCACCTCCACAAAAGCGTCGGGACGCCACATTATGGTTAGAGGAGCATTAATCTGAGTTTGGAGTGTTGCCATTCCCACCCAAGTCCCAGATCTGAACGTGATAGATCACATTTGGTATGCCATGCAACGCGCTATCGAACACAGGAATCCGAGACCTCGGAATACACCCTAATTGTGAAACGCTCTGCAGGAAGTATGGTGTACATTGCCTACAGCAGTGGTTCCCAAAGTGTGCGCCGCGGCGCCCTGGGGAGCCGCGGTTTCCTCACAGGGGTGCCGCGAATATTACAAAATTTTTATAATTTTCATTTCCATTTTCAATTCAATGTGATAGGACGCGACATCGAGACATCTAGCGGACCTGGTGCAAACCAGTAACTCACTTATTAATAACTGTTTGCAGAAGCCTCTACAAATGGTTACTCGATGGCTCTCTACAATAATGTTACAAGCGTGAGCTTTCCCCCGCACGATTGCCGCTTGACGTGCGCATGTGTATGTTCCACGCGGCCGCTACCGGAAGTAAACCGAGCTTTTGCACCAGCCTCCATGCTTCTGATAAACATTCCTCCCTCGTTTTCCGAGCGTCTAGAAATAAGACTCTCAGTCCAGATTTTTCGTGAAGGTCACCAGATCCTTTAAATATATCTCATCCGTTGTCATTTGTGACTCATTTGGCGGTTAGCAGTCTCTTATGTTGATGCTCTGTCGCTAAGTTTCGGCGTATCAACTGAATATTGTTGTGATTTTCTGAAGTTTTCTTCTCGTATGCATTTTTAAAAATGGATCGGTTTTTACTAAACAGTAATAAGCGTGGTGAAAGTGAAAATAAAGAGGGCACACCGTCAAATAGTGGCAAGAGTGCGAAGAAGCCGAAATATCGAAAATATGATGACAGTTATTTGGACTTTGGTTTTACGTCGACAGAAGTCAATGGTAAAGAGAGGCCGCAGTGTGTACTGTATATGAAAGTTTTGGCGCCAGAGTGAATGCTACCTAGTAAGTTGAAACGCCATTTCGAAACCAATCATCCCAGCATGCTTAGTAAATCTCGTGATTGCTTATGAGAAAGTTACAAGAGTTAAATCAACAAAAAAGTTGTTTTTATAAGCAGGCGTCAATACCAAGCAATGCTTTGCTAGCATCTTACAAGGCGGCACATAGAATCGCAAAATGTAAGAAGCCTCATACCATCGCAGAAGAACTCATTCTACCGGCTGCTGTAGATATGGTGAACATTATGATCGGTGAATCTGCTGGGAAGCTGCTTTCAAATGTACCTTTGTCCAATAACACCATCAGTCGCAGAATACAGCACATAGCCGATGACCTCAATGATCAATTAATTGAAAAAATTGAAGGTAAGGAATTTGGGTTGCAGCTGGATAAGGCCACAGATAATAATAGTGATGCTCACTTGATTTGCTATGTACGGTTTATAGATGGTAATAACATTGTAGAAGACCTTCTCTTTTGTAAAAATATCACTGGTAGTGTTAAGGCTCAAGACGTATTCGAGATCCTTGATACTTTTATATCCGAAAATAATTTGAAGTTGACTAAGGGCGTTGGTGTCTGTACTGATGGTGCTCGTTCTATGTCGGGCTGTTATGGAGTATTGCAGGCACTTATTCGAAGCAAAGCCTCTGATGCACTGTGGACCCATTGCGTTATTCACAGGGAAGCACTCACGTCAAAATACCTAAGTCCTACATTGAACTAGGTCTTAGAATATGTGGTCAATGTAGTAAACTTTATGAAAACTCGGCTTCTGAAGGCAAGGTTTTTCAAAAAACTATGTGAAGATATGGCACACGTCTTTGTTGTACTACAGCACTTCGCGATGGCTCTATCGTGGTAATGTTTTGTCTCGTACGTTTGAACTGCGATAGGAAATTTATGTTTTTCTTAAAGAAGAAGACAAGTATACCGAAAATTTTGTGAATGAAGATTTTTTGGTAAAACTAGCATACTTACATGTGATATTTTTGAAAAGATGAATGCTCTGAATCTCTCCCTGCGTGGAAGCAACATGCACCTTTTAAAGTCGATTGAGAAAATTTCAGCTTTTACAAAAAAAAAAACTAAAACTACGGAAAAGAAAAAGGAATGAAGACGGAGATGTTTCCCCTTGTTGCAACAGTTTTTGACCTCCAATGGAGTTGATTTCTCTCTAGGCATGAAACCCATTTTTGAAGAACAGTTATCACAGCGAATCACCTGGTTTGAGGAATATTTTCAAAATGATAACATCGATAAATTTGGATGGATTCAAGGTCCATTTCATGCCACTGCTCCATCTGAATTTAGTGCTGCAGAAGAAGAGAATCTTATTGAGTTGTCTTGCGGCAATACGTTGAAAACAAAATTTAGCGGCATGGAGTTGCCTTAATTTTGGATACCAGTAAAAGATGAATACCCCCTTCTGAGTGGTAAAGCTCAGAGAATTTTAATTCCATTTGCGACTTCTAATTTGTGCTAAGCTGGGTTTTCGGTGGTCTCTGTGATAAAAGCTAAGTACCGCACGAAAATCAATGTGGAGAAAAAAATGAGAATGGCTGTGTCCGGTTTGATTACAAGATTTGAGAAAATGTGCGGTGATCAACAGGCTCATCCATCCCACTAATTATAATTAGTTGAATATTTTCAATAACTTCTTTTTGTGATCTTCAATACGTGTTTTATTTATTTTTACCTAAGTGTACTTGTTAGAATTGTGTAATTATTAGAAATTGACATAGGCAAACTGTACTCGTTAGAATCTGACATAGGGCGCCTTGGGAAAACTTGGATTTAGCAAGGACCCCGGAGTCGAAAAAGGTTTGGGAACCACTGGCCTACAGCATATTTCCAGAAGCTAGTGGAGTCCATACTCCGTCGTATTTCTTCAGTCCTGCGCTCCCGTGTGGGACCTACCAAGTATTAGACTGGTGTACCAGTGTACCAGTTTTTCTGGCACTTCAGTGTACCTTTTGCTAATATAAACGCTTTTGTGACAGACAATGCATCTTACATGTCCAAAGCGTGTGGAAAGAGCCAGAAAGCGGTATTTTTGAATGATGTTCACGTCACCTGCAATGCGCACCTTTTAAATCTTTTGAGCGAAATTTGCAGAAAGAATTTGAAAATGTTAACTCTTTAGTAATTGCTGTTAAACGTGCCTTCACAGCTTGTCCCTCCTGTAAAGGTCGTTTTCGACTATTTTTCCAAGAGAAAAGCAAAATACTTTGCTTACCACCAGTACCTTTGCAGAGTAGATGGAACAATTGGTTTGAGGGCGTGCTTTTTCACTGCAAACATGTAGAAGACTACGCAGATTTTTTTGAGAAAGAAAAAGACAACAGTAGCAGTTGTATTGTGGATAAAATCATTGGATATTGTCAAGATAGGGATTTAAAAGAAAATCTGAAGCTGGTTTAGGTTCATGCCCTGTATATTTCCGGACATCTCACTTTATTTGGGAAATAGCGAATTTCTGCGCATAAAATATTAATATCATCATCATCATCATTGTCAACCATTATCAATCCACTGCTGGACGAAGGTCTCCCCAAGTTTCCTCCACAACGGTCTGTCTTGTGCCAGTCTCCTCCATGTCACTCCCGCATACTTTCGAATTTCATCCACCCATCTTCCATGTGGTCTTCTTCTGGGTCTTTTCCTGTCCCTTGGAATCCAATCTAAAATTTCGGCTGTCCATCGATGGTCTGTTCTTCTGGCAGTATGTCCAGCCCATTGCCATTTCAGGGATTTAACTCTGATCATGATGTCTTCCACTCTCGTCATTTTTCGGATCCACGAGTTCCTCTTCTTATCTCTCCTGGTTACACCAAGCATGCACCTCTCCATGCCTCTTTGAGTTGTCTGCAGCCTTTGTATGTCTCTTTTAGTTAAGGTCCACGTCTCTGCACCATACGTAAGCACTGGAAGGATGCATTGATCAAACACTTTTCTTTTAAGACATAATGGCATATTGCTCTTGAAAATTATGCTGTTTCTTCCAAAAGCTCTCCAGGCAAGTTTTGTACGCCGATTAATTTCTTCACCAATGTGACCCTCACTTGATATCTGCTGTCCAAGATAAACGTACGTGTCTGTTATCTCCAGCTTTTCTCCATCAATCGATAAATCTTCATTTCTTGCAAAAGCATTGTACATCACTTTTGTCTTCTGAAAGTTCATTTTTAATCCCACTTCTTTACTCTTGTCAGCAAGTTCCTGGATCATACTCTGTAGCTCTGATGGGGTAGTTGCAAAAATGACTATGTCATCAGCAAAACGAAGGTGGGTTAGATAATCTCCATTAATCTTTATCCCTTTGTTTTCCCAGTTCAGTGATTGAAAGACATTTTCCAATGTGGCATTAAAGAGCTTCGGAGATATGGTGTCACCTTGTCTCACTCCTTTTCCAATTTTTATGTGTGTTGTATTTTCAAACAGCCGAATCTTTGCACTTGCATTTTCATAGATGTTATTAATAATATTAATGTATGCATCTTCAATACCGCAGGATTTCAGAGCCATTGCAACTGCTGATGGTTTCACCGAATCAAAGGCTTTTTCATAATCGATAAAAGCCATGCACAATGGAAGTTCATATTCCCTCGCTCTTTCAATTAATTCTCTCAGTACGTGGATATGATCTATTGTGCTGTAGCCACTCCTGAATCCAGCTTGTTCTGTCGGTTGAGCCATATATATATATATACAATGAAATGTCAGACATCGCCAACAGTTTTCTTAGCAAGAGTCAAGACTGCGATCACGTCGCAGCAAAAATGACTCTATCCACTTGTTATGAAAAAATTAAGCATTATTTTTTTAAAGATAAAAAGCATCGATCTTGTCTGCCGGCCGCAAATTTCCTCAAAGCATGTATAGGGTGTTTGATCCCGATCAGTTTAAGTCCTTGGATCTTTCAGACGACGACGAATATTTGTTTGTTTTCAGCCTCATTCCTATGTTTGAAGATGAGGGCCAACTAAAATGGGAATTTCGTTCATATAAAGTAAGTGTAAAAGAATTTCGTGTCAGCGAAGGTTTGCCAGACTTCGGGAATACAAAAAAAGGTCGTTTTCCTAAGCTACATGAGGTCGCCATCCGTTTTCTGTCAGTACCCACAAACAGTGTCAATGCTAAACAATACTTTTCTAAATTTAAAAACGTGTTACAGGACAACAGACACAGCATTAAAGAAGAGAATTTGTGTATGTACAATACAGTGGCGCACCCAGGAATTCCTGTTGGAGGGGGCTATA
The DNA here is from genome assembly GCA_039090855.1 of Macrothele yani. Classification (NCBI taxonomy): domain Eukaryota; kingdom Metazoa; phylum Arthropoda; class Arachnida; order Araneae; family Macrothelidae; genus Macrothele; species Macrothele yani. The sequence goes on from CM077027.1 coordinate 99,263,775, forward strand.
TACACTATATTGACAAAAGTCACCAGAAACCTAGACGAGAAACACAACATAGCATTTATTGACATACATTAGTATACGGTGTCGGTCCACCTTTGGCCTTAATACATGCACTGAACCTTCGTGCCATGCTTTCGACAAGATTTTGGAACACAACGATAGGTATGTGCTTCCATTCAGTACATAATGCAGCTGCTAACTGATGCTTAGTAGTAGGCCTTGGTTCCAAACTTCTTATGCGGCGCTCTAATTCATCCCATAGGTACTCTATAGAATTAAGATCAGAGCTCTATGCTACCCTGTCCACACACGATATGGAATTATCGTCAGACGACGCAGTAGCAGTTCTTGCTTTATGGCTCGGTGTATTATCCTGCTGGTACCAACAAGCCTCGGTTCCAAAGCATTGTTATAGAGTTGGTAGGGCATTATTGTCCAGTCTATCGAGGTAGACGTCCTGGTTAACAGGTTTGTCCACGATAACCAATGGGCCGGGACCATACCACGAAAAACACCCCACACGAGTACACTGCCAGCTCCAAACTTGACCGTAGGAACAGTTTGGAGCTGGCAGTGTAAATAGCATCCCCGGCTGCCGCCATACACACACACGGCCATCAGACTGATGGATCGTGTATATAGATTCATCAGTCCACAGGACCCGTTTCCATTGATCTACGGTCCACGATAAATGTTCTTTACACCATGCTAAACGACGAGTAGCATTCTGAGTGGAGATGAAAGGTTTATGAGCAGCCACACGACCACGGTAACCCATGGAATGAAGTTCTCTGCGAACGGTACGTGTACATACCGGGATTCTAGCATTTTTACTCACCTGTACACTGAGGTCTTGTGCAATACTCCGTCGATTAGCTGTAACGACTGTGGATGTCGAAGCCCTGAGGTTTCGACGTCCTATATCACTGATTTTCTTTGGTCTGCCGGTACGTTTTGCTGCTTCAGCCACGCCATGTGTCTTCCGCTTATTCATTGCATCCAAAACAGTTGATTTGGGTATGTTTAAACGCCTGTCGGTTTCCCTTATGGACAACCCACTAATATAACACCAACAATCTCTCCTTTCTCAAAGCCTGTTCTCTCCCGCTGCGACATTTTCACTCAACCCTACAGTGCGATACGATCGCGGCCATCTTCAGTCTTGTTTATATACCGTTTGCAGCTGTACCGCGCATCATAACAACGCAGCAGATCCGTTCACTTCCTTTCCAAGTGGTGTCCAGTGAATTTTGTCAATATAGTGTATACATATGCGTAACATCACAGCCTCTCCTTGACAAATGTCAACCCCGCCTTCTCGTGGTACATCCTGTTCCCACTAAAGGGGCTCTGACGACCGCCAATAGCGGTATAACTATACCATCGGGATTAGAGGAAATGCTATCCCGCACTCACCAACCCGCTTGGCCAGCTTGGTGAGTTATGGCCAAACCCCTCCAAAATGACTCCACAACTTAAATCTTGGCCCTCAGTCTCCGGCAGCTGGAATGTACCTGGCCAAGGCAGCGGCCAGTGCGACATGAAGGCAGAGGGTGCTAAGAATCCCCGGAGGACCGGACTAGGCTGCCATCTGATGCTGACCTTGGCTACGTACAACGGACGCTCCCTATCTTCTGATTCAAGGCTTCTTGAATTGGAAGAGGAACTACAAAGGATCAAGTGGGACATCGTCGGGCTAAGTGAGGTAAGGAGAAAAGGAGAAGATCTCATTGAACTGAAAAGTGGACATCCCTTCTACTATCGTAGGACAGATACTGGCAGAATTAGTGGTGTTGGATTTATAATAAACAAGAAACTGAAGGATAAAGTTGTAGAAGTTGAAAGTTCCTCTGACCGAGCTGCACGACTCGTTATCCAACTCTCGAGAAGATACCAGGCTCAGATCATTCAAACTTATGCGCCCACCACAAGTCATGCTGAAGAAGAATTTTATGAGGAAATTCGTCATCTAAATAATAAAGGTAAGCAGCACTTGAAGATAATTATGGGAGATTTCAATGCAAAAATAGGGCAACGGCAACAGAATGAAACTTCAGTAGGTAAATTCGGTCACGGCAACAGAAACCAGCGTGGAAATACTCTCGTAGAGTTTGCAGAGGCACAAGGGTTTTTCATCTTGAACTCCTTTTTCAAGAAAAAGCCACACAGAAAATGGACATGGAGACATCCAAATGGGACGACAAGTGAAATTGATTTTATTATGTGTAACAAAAAATTCGTCATAGAAGACTGCAGTGTGCTAAACAAGTTCAACACAGGCAGTGACCATAGATTGGTGAGATGTAAGATGCACCTCAACACTAAACTCGAACGTAGCAAGCTCATAAGACAAACAAAATGTATTGACATAACCATCCTTAAAAAACACCATAATACCTTCAAATTGGAACTGAAGAACAGATTCTCTGCTTTAGAAGGCCTAACATCGGAAGAAGTGGATATTTCTGAAGTTAACAGAAAAGTAACCAAAGCCCTTATGGAAACAGCAACAAAATTAGCTGGGTCTAAGAACAAATTGCATGTGAACAAATTATCAGGAAAAACCAAAATGTTGATGCATAAAAGAAGAGAGATGAGGACAACTAAAGAAGATGTGACTTCCAAAGTGGAATATATAGAGCTATGCAAGACAGTACGAAAAAGTATCACTGAAGACGTAAGGAAATTCAACTGTGAACTGGTAAGGAAAGCAATTGAAAACAACCAAAGCCTAAAGATAGCAAAGGGACATCTCAGTAAGGGGAAAAAACAGATTATGGCACTGAGAAAAGAAGATGGTTCTGTAACAAGAAATAGAGGCGAAATTTTGACAAGAGTGAAAGATTTCTACTCCAAATTATATGAAAGGGATGATACATGTACTTCAGACATCATGAAAGGTACCAGTACCAGAGTTCTTCCAGTCCTTCCAGCAGAAGTTGCACATGCAATCAAGAACATGAAGCGGGGAAAAGCTCCAGGAGAAGATGGAATTACTGTAGACATCATACAAGAAGCAAGTGGAGAAATCGAAACAGTACTCGCCCAAATTTTCACTCCATGCCTTAATGAAGGGAAAATTTCTGAGGATTGGAACAACGCTACAATGATCTTGCTACATAAAAAAGGTGACATTGAGGATCTCAGGAACTACAGACCTATCAGCCTCCTATCAGTGGTTTATAAAATCTTCACTAAAGTTCTTTCACACCGCTTGAAGGTGACACTGGACATGGCTCAACCGAGAGAACAAGCTGGATTCAGGAGTGGCTACAGCACAATAGATCATATCCACGTACTGAGAGAACTAATTGAAAGAGCGAGGGAATATGAACTTCCATTGTGCATGGCTTTTATCGATTCTGATTCGGTGAAAGCATCAGCAGTTACAATGGCTTTGAAATCCTGCGGTATTGAAGATGCATACATTAATATTATTAATAACGTCTATGAAAATGCAAGTGCAAAGATTCGGCTGTTTGAAAATACAACACACATAAAAATTGGAAAAAGAGTGAGACTAAGGTGACACCATATCTCCGAAGCTCTTTAACGCCACATTGGAAAATGTCTTTCAATCACTGAACTAGGAAAATAAAGGGATAAAGATTAATGGAGATTATCTAACCCACCTTTGTTTTCCTGATGACATAGTCATTTTTGCAACTACCCCATCAGAGCTGCAGAGTATGATCCAAGAACTTGCTGACAAGAGTAAAGAAGTGGGATTAAAAATGAACTTTCAGAAGACAAAAGTGATGTTCAATGCTTTTACAAGAAATGAAGATTTATCGATTGACGGAGAAAAGCTGGAGATAACAGACACGTACGTTTATCTTGGACAGCAGATATCAAGTGAGGGTCACATTGATGAAGAAATTAATCGGCATACAAAACTTGCCTGGAGAGCTTTTGAAAGAAACAGCATAATTTTCAAGAGCAATATGCCATTATGTCTTAAAAGAAAAGTGTTTCATCAATGCATTCTTCCAGTGCTTACGTATGGTGCAGAGACGTGGACCTTAACTAAAAGAGACATACAAAGGCTGCTGACAACTCAAAGCAGCATGGAGAGGTGCATACGTGGTGTAACTAGGAGAGATAAGAAGAGGAACTCGTGGATCCGAAAAATGACAAGAGTGGAAGAGATCATGATCAGAGTTAAATGCCTGAAATGGCAATGGGCTGGACATACTGCCAGAAGGACAGACCATCGATGGACAGCCGAAATTTTAGATTGGATTCCAAGGAACAGAAAAAGACCCAGAAGAAGACCACATGGAAGATGGGTGGATGAAATTAGAAAGTATGCGGGAGTGACATGGAGGAGACTGGCACAAAACAGACCGTTGTGGAGGAAACTTGGGGAGACCTTCGTCCAGCAGTGGATTGATAATGGTTGACAATGATGATGATGATGATATAAACAAAGCTACAATGATCCTGCTACATAAAAAAGTGATATTGAGGATCTCAGAAACTACAGACCTATCAGCCTCCTATCAGTGGTTTATAAAATCTTCACTAAAGTTCTTTCACACCGTTTGAAGGTAACACTGGACATGGCTCAACCGAGAGAACAAGCTGGATTCAGGAGTGGCTACAGCACAATAGATCATATCCACGTACTGAGAGAACTAACTGAAAGAGCGAGGGAATATGAACTTCCATTGTGCATGGCTTTTATCGATTCTGATTCGGTGAAACCATCAGCAGTTACAATGGCTTTGAAATCCTGCGGTATTGAAGATGCATACATTAATATTATTAATAACGTCTATGAAAATGCAAGTGCAAAGATTCGGCTGTTTGAAAATACAACACACATAAAAATTGGAAAAAGAGTGAGACAAGGTGACACCATATCTCCGAAGCTCTTTAACGCCACATTGGAAAATGTCTTTCAATCACTGAACTAGGAAAACAAAGGGATAAAGATTAATGGAGATTATCTAACACACCTTTGTTTTCCTGATGACATAGTCATTTTTACAACTACCCCATCAGAGCTGCAGAGTATGATCCAAGAACTTGCTGACAAGAGTAAAGAAGTGGGATTAAAAATGAACTTTCAGAAGACAAAAGTGATGTTCAATGCTTTTACAAGAAATGAAGATTTATCGATTGACGGAGAAAAGCTGGAGATAACAGACACGTACGTTTATCTTGGACAGCAGATATCAAGTGAGGGCCACATTGATGAAGAAATTAATCGGCGTACAAAACTTGCCTGGAGAGCTTTTGAAAGAAACAGCATAATTTTCAAGAGCAATATGCCATTATGTCTTAAAAGAAAAGTGTTTCATCAATGCATTCTTCCAGTGCTTACGTATGGTGCAGAGACGTGGACCTTAACTAAAAGATGCAGACAACTGCGTCAAAGCTGCAGACAATTCAAAGCAGCATGCAGAGGTGCATGCTTGGTGTAACCAGGAGATATAAGAAAAGGAACTCGTGGATCCGAAAAATGACAAGAGTGGAAGAGATCATGATCAGAGTTAAATGCCTGAAATGGCAATGGGCTGGACATACTGCCAGAAAGACAGACCATCGATGGACAGCCGAAATTTTAGATTGGATTCCAAGGGACAGGAAAAGACCCAGAAGAAGACCACATGGGAGATGGGTGGATGAAATTCGAAAGTATGCTGCGGGAGTGTCATGGAGGAGACTGGCACAAGACAGACCGTTGTGGAGGAAACTTGGGGAGACCTTCGTCCAGCAGTGGATTGGTAATGGTTGACAATGATGATGATGATATATCATCATCATCATCATCATTGTCAACCATTATCAATCCACTGCTGGACGAAGGTCTCCCAAGTTTCCTCCACAACGGTCTGTCTTGTGCCAGTCTCCTTCCATGTCACTCCCGCATACTTTCGAATTTCATCCACCCATCTCCCATGTGGTCTTCTTCTGGGTCTTTTCCTGTCCCTTGGAATCCAATCTAAAATTTCGGCTGTCCATCGATGGTCTGTTCTTCTGGCAGTATGTCCAGCCCATTGCCATTTCAGGGATTTAACTCTGATCATGATGTCTTCCACTCTTGTCATTTTTCGGATCCACGTGTTCCTCTTCTTATCTCTCCTGGTTACACGAAGCATGCACCTCTCCATCGTTCTTTGAGTTGTCTGCAGCCTTTGTATGTCTCTTTTAGCTAAGGTCCACGTCTCTGCACCATACGTAAGCACTGGAAGGATGCATTGATCAAACACTTTTCTTTTAAGACATAATGGCATATTGCTCTTGAAAATTATGCTGTTTCTTCCAAAAGCTCTCCAGGCAAGTTTTGTACGTCGATTAATTTCTTCACCAATGTGACCCTCACTTGATATCTGCTGTCCAAGATAAACGTACGTGTCTGTTATCTCCAGCTTTTCTCCATCAATCGATAAATCTTCATTTCTTGTAAAAGCATTGTACATCACTTTTGTCTTCTGAAAGTTCATTTTTAATCCCACTTCTTTACTCTTGTCAGCAAGTTCTTGGATCATACTCTGCAGCTCTGATGGGGTAGTTGCAAAAATGACTATGTCATCAGGAAAACAAAGGTGGGTTAGATAATCTCCATTAATCTTATCCCTTTGTTTTCCTAGTTCAGTGATTGAAAGACATTTTCCAATGTGGCGTTAAAGAGCTTCGGAGATATGGTGTCACCTTGTCTCACTCTTTTTCCAATTTTTATGTGTGTTGTATTTTCAAACAGCCGAATCTTTGCACTTGCATTTTCATAGATGTTATTAATAATATTAATTTACGCATCTTCAATACCGCAGGATTTCAGGGCCATTGTAACTGCTGATGGTTTCACCGAATTAAAGGCTTTTTCATAATTGATAAAAGCCATGCACAATAGAAGTTCATATTCCCTCGCTCTTTCAATTAGTTCTCTCAGTACGTGGATATGATCTATTGTGCTGTAGCCACTCCTGAATCCAGCTTGTTCTCTCGGTTGAGCCATGTCCAGTGTCACCTTTAAGCGGTGTGAAAGAACTTTAGTGAAGATTTTATAACCCACTGATAGGAGGCTGATAGGTCTGTAGTTCCTGAGATCCTCAATGTCACCTTTTTTATGTAGCAAGATCATTGTAGCGTTGTTCCAATCCTCAGGAATTTTCCCTTCATTAAGGCATCGAGTGAAAATTTGGGCGAGTACAGTTTCGATTTCTCCACTTGCTTCTTGTATGATGTCTACAGTAATACCATCTTCACCAGGAGCTTTTCCCCGCTTCATGTTCTTGATTGCATGTGCAACTTCTGCTGGAAGGACTGGAAGAACTCTGGTACTGGTAACTTTCATGATGTCTGGAGTACATGTATCATCCCTTTCATATAATTTGGAGTAGAAATCTTCACTCTTATCAAAATTTCGCCTCTATTTCTTGTTACAGAACCATTTTCTTTTCTCAGTGCCATAATCTGTTTTTTCCCCTTACTGAGATGTCCCTTTGCTATCTTTAGGCTTTGGTTGTTTTCAATTGCTTTCCTTACCAGTTCACAGTTGAATTTCCTTACGTCTTCAGTGATACTTTTTCGTACTGTCTTGCATAGCTCTATATATTCCACTTTGGAAGTCACATCTTCTTTAGTCGTCCTCATCTCTCTTCTTTTTTGCATCAACATTTTGGTTTTTCCTGATAATTTGTTCACATGCAACTTGTTCTTAGACCCAGCTAATTTTGTTGCTGTTTCCATAAGAGCTTTGGTTACTTTTCTGTTAACTTCAGAAATATCCACTTCTTCCGATGTTAGGCCTTCTAAAGCAGAGAATCTGTTCTTCAGTTCCAGCTTGAAGGTATTGTGGTGTTTTTTAAGGTTGGTTATGTCAATACATTTTGTTTGTCTTATGAGCTTGCCACGTTCGAGTTTAGTGTTGAGGTGCATCTTACATCTCACCAATTTATGGTCACTACATGTGTTTAACTTGTTTAGCACACTGCAGTCTTCTATGACAAATTTTCTGTTACACATAATAAAATCAATTTCACTTGTCCTCCCATTTGGATGTCTCCATGTCCGTTTCCTGTGTGGCTTTTTCTTGAAAAAGGAGTTCAAGATGAAAAACCCTTGTGCTCTCTGCAAACTCTACGAGAGTATTTCTACGCTGGTTTCTGTTGCCGTGACCGAATTTACCTACTGAAGTTTCATTCTGTTGCCGTTGCCCTATTTTTGCACTGAAATCTCCCATTATTATCTTCAAGTGCTGCTTACCTTTATTATTTAGATGACGAATTTCCTCATAAAATTCTTCAATTTCTTCTTCAGGATGACTTGTGGTGGGTGCATAAGTTTGAATAATCTGAGTCTGGTATCTTCTCGAGAGTTGGATAACGAGTCGTGCAGCTCTGCCAGAGGAACTTTCAACTTGTACAAGTTTATCCTTCAGTTTTTTGTTTATTATAAATCCAACACCACTAGTTCTGCCAGTATCAGTCCCACGATAGTAGAAGAGATGTCCACTTTTCAGTTCAATGAGATCTTCTCCTTTTCTCCTTACCTCACTTAGCCCAACAATGTCCCACTTGATCCTTTGTAGTTCCTCTTCCAATTCAAGAAGCCTTGAATCAGAAGATAGGGAGCGTCCGTTATAGGTAGCCAAGGTCAGCATCAAATGGCAGCCTAGTCCGGTCCTCCGGGGATTCTTAGCACCCTCTGCCTTCATGTCGCACTGGCCGCTGCCTTGGTCAGGTACATTCCAGCTGCCGGAGACTGAGGGCCAAGATTTAAGTTGTAGAGTCATTTTGGAGGTGTTTGGCCATAACTCACCACGCTGGCCAAGCGGGTTGGTGAGTGTGGGATAGCATTTCCTCTGATCCCGATGGTATAGTTATACCGCTATTGGCGGTCGTCAGAGCCCCTTTAGTGGGAACAGGATGCACCACGAGAAGGCGGGGTTGACATTTGTCAAGGAGAGGCTGTGATGTTACGCATCACCTGACCTTACATCCCCCACTTTATATATATATATATATATATACGGTTTTGACGTGCGTCGTTTTTAATCTCTTTGGGGCTTTGGGAAGAAGACAGACACTATTTAATTTTTTGGACATGTAAAATAATGTTTTTGAATGTTTAATTTGTGACGAACGTCGCTCCTCATCTTCTTGGAGGGGCTTAAGCCTTCAAAGCCCCCTCCGTAAGTGCACCAATGATACAATATAATGTATCAAAATGCCGTGCACTTAAGTGGAAATCTTGATCTTGTGTAACGACGTTAACATTGCCAAAATTTGAATGGTTTATGAATGTAAGTATCAATTTTAAAAACTAATAAAGTTATAATGCTTATTTAGTTACGTACTAGATATTTGTACTACTGCCTCGTAACTTGGTAGATTTTATTTTTTTGTAAATTTTAGTGTATATCATCGGCCGCGAACTTTCCCGCGAAATTTCATAATTTTCCCCGCGACTTCCCCGCGAATTTTGCCTTTTCTTCCCGCGATAAAATTACTGCCCTAGTCATAATGTAATAGCTCATCGGTATATATCTGACATCACTAACCCACTAGTCATTATCATGTTATTTTGCTGGTTTACCAGTGGCATAACTTCTTAGTTTCGAGCATGTGTGTATCTGGGAGAGGGTGAGGGAAAGGGCGATGGGGATATCTCTTTCTTTCAGTCTTTTATCAAATTGCTATCAAACCTGCCCTACCAAAAATAATACTCGCCCACCCGTCGCCCACCCTGATTTCAAAGTCTAGCGACGTGCCTGTTTCGAAGGCCTGACGAACGCATTTCTTCTGTCGCCTAGCAGTCGCGAGAATGAGAAGAAAACTAAGAGCGACACATTACTTTGCATAAAACAGCAAATTTCTGGTCGTAGGAATCTACTACATTTCAAGGTCACTTAAGTAATTTTATGATGTCACAAATTTCATTATTGTTACATAATTATTACACTTTTCGTTCTTAATGTTCACTCGTTTGTTGTATTTTAATTACTGTTTCCTGTGTGTGGCTTATCGGCTAATAACGCGATCATAACAGTACGACAGCGTGACTTGTGCGAAAATGATATGGTTCGGCTTCGGTTTCTATATTTATTCTGCACGTCCAGACATTTCTGGGTCAAAGATATTTCGAAGGAAACCTCCCTTTCCTGTGACGTCACAGAATTGAAAACAAGCCGGAACTGAAAGTGTTTATGTTAAAAGGTACCTACCGACAGAGAGAAGGGGGATTTTATTTTTAGTTGCGGACGTTATTTCCCACAGTCTCCGAGAATCTTTGTCTTTTTTTTCTTTTTCGTTTCTTTACTTTAACCGACAACGCAGATGGTTTTTGTCAGGCAGATGCGTTCTGTTGCTAATACATACAAACTCGTGCAGAAAAAAGGGTCGCATGTCTGAGAGTATTTCTCACGTGGCATACATTTCCCATGACAAAGACTGTGGAAATAACAGGTGCATCTGTATTTAGTGTAGCTACTCAGATATCTCGGGAAGTGGGGAAGCAAATTCTTTGTTCAAATGATTTCTTTGTTTTGATCCCATGCATTTTTCCCGACAATAGTAAAGTAAACTGTTAGTACACAGTTTAGATGTAATGAAAATAGGTAAGGGAAGTAGTCAAAACCAGATGAAATCTGATTTTTGAATTCTGTCACATGAAGTGACGCACCTATAGCTCATTTCATTGTGACTGAACAATATATTTTACTAAACTATCGCCGAACATTATTTCATCACGTTTTATAGAACCGTAAGAATATCTCATTGTAATCTGTGTAAATTACCAGAACCTCATGGTAAATGTGATAAAAGCCATTACAAAAATGCATTTCGTAACCATGCGTCTATAACTCCAATGGTAAAGTATGCGTGGTAGAAAAAATTTCCTCTCAAACTCTCGGAAGGGGGGGGGGGGGGTACCTGCTATAGACGAGAGCTTTAAAAATAATATGCATGTATGAAACGAAATGCAGCGAGAAAAGTTTATGCATATGCATATTCATCGATTGCCTCCTATTCACCGAGTAATTTAATAATTTAATTTTGCATATGTAATACTGTATTATAGAACCTAGCTTAATATTTTACATAATTTCATTATACATCGTATTTTGATCTGCAGAACCTAATGTCGCATCATGTTGCAATCAGCAAACTCATTATTACTCATTCGCGAAATATGTATTCCAAGCTTGCATGCTTGAAGCCCCATCATATGTGATACCTCAGCATGCAGGTAAAACCCCTCCTTCAAAATATGTATTCGCCCCTCCTTCAAAATGTCAGGTAATCACCCCGTAAACTTCCAGCGAAGGAGGAACCCCCCCCCTCCACCCCCATTTATGCTGCGCCGCAAGCGGGCGCATCATACTCGTTCGAAGAGAAATATGTTATATGGAAATATTCAAGCTATATTTAAATTGCAACTTTTGTCATTTTGTGGGCCAACGACAATGAGAAATTTCCTCCCCAGTCAGAAAGACGCCCAGCACAGATCCATTTCGGAGAAATGTCATTCTCTCGTCGGACCCCCTCCCACGGACAGAAGGATACCCCCACCCTTTTTTTTCCCCAGCCGTAGCGAGAATCTCTCTCAGAGCCGACGGGTACAAAAGGACCAAGCAATTAAGAATTTCTTCTTACGTCAAGAACAGAACGTGTAAGGGAATGAGACAGAGAGGAATCTTCATGGAGATCTCGAGGGAAAAGTAGGAAGGATTTCGCTCGGAGGCAAGGCAGGACAAATGACGAGGGAGAAAGAGATTTTTCACGCGGGCTTGTAGCCACATAAGATAGGAACAGATTTGGCGGGAAAAGCGTAGAGGAGGCCATTCACAATATCCAACTCCCGCTGGAAGTATTTACTATCCGATCAAACCAACTATTATTCCAATATTTCCTCTTCCCCCATCTGATGAATAAAGATATGTGCAAAAGGAAACATCTGTCACAATGTTCAATTTTTAACTACTTGTTTATTTGTTTCCCTACTCCAACGACAGGAACCTGCAAACGATTCTTCTGATAAGTTGGCGTCTACCACAATACTTAAAATAAATCAAGCCAACACACTCAATGTCAGGAATTAGATTTGCTGTTTCATTTTAATTCCACTTAGTATGTACCGGACTCTGGATCGGTGTGGTTGTGAGTGACGCGAATAATGTAATGGGTTGTAAGTAAATAAATGCGTACTCTCGAATCATTCGTTTTATTTCACACCCACAAGATCTTGGCATGCAAAAGAGAACCAGGGTACTCTCTCGATTTTTTTTTCCGGGGTTTAAAGACCATCTGCAAAGGCCACAGACAGTCTCCCGTCCCAAATTTGATGCCACTACTTCCAGGGAACGGACAGAGCCTGCGCTATCATAAGCGCAGCACCCACGCTTCATTCGAGATTCAAACGCAAACCTGTCTCGAACGAATTGTCATAAGTCAAGACCACTCTGGCAGCGGTGCTACTCAGATGCTTTCAGCAGTGCCTGCGCTGATTATTAAACAGCTTAAGAACTGCCTCATGTTTTGGAGTGAAAAGTCGACAGATCAATACACTCTGTAAACAAAACATTAGAGGCATAGTTGATGGGCAGTTGACATGGGTAACCCCGCGAAGAGTGGAACGAACAGACCTAAATCGAAAGCAGGCAATAAGTAGGCGTACAACAAGGCTTCCCAAAAGTGTATCACAATTGACGAACGTGGGAAACGTGGTGATCTGAGCGACTTTAATCGTGGACGCATTGTCGGCGCAAGACAGACGCGCCATTCTATTGACCAAAAGGTATAGGAATCTTAGGATTCCCGAGAGCAACCGTATCAAGGGTGCATCGCGAGTATACCATAAACGGACTACCAGCGCATAGAGAGCAGGCGATGGTCGACCACACGCCATTGATGACCGGGAAGGTCAACGTAGATTATCCAATCGCGCACAGACCGACCGCTTTGCTACGGCGACGCAAATCAAATCGAAGTTAAATGTCGGAGGCCCAAGCTGCGTCAGCGAGCAAACGGTACGGTGCACGCTAAATACCCTGGGCTACTGGAACTGGCGCACGCTGATTACCCTGGGCTACAGGAGCTGGTGCACGCTGAATACCTTGGGCTACAGGAGCTGGCGCACGCTGAATGCCCTGGGCTACAGGAGCTGGCGCACGCTGAATACCCTGGGCTACAGGAGCTGGCGCACACTGAATATCTGGGCTACAGGAGCTGGCGCACGTTGAATACCTTGGGCTACAGGAGCTAACGCACGTTGAATACCTTGGGCTACAAGAGCTGGCGCACGCTGAATACCCTGGGCTACAGGAGCTGGCTCACGTTGAATACCTTGGGCTACAGGAGCTGGCGCACGCTGAATACCCTGGGCTACAGAAGCTGGCGCACGCTGAATACCCTGGGCTACAGGAGCGGGCGCACGCTGAATACCTTGTGCCACAGGAGCTGGAGCACGCTGAATACCCTGGGCTACAGGAGCTGGCGCACGCTGAATACCCTGGGCTACAGGAGCTGGCGAACGCTGAATACCCTGGGCTACAGGAACTGGCGCCCTACTCGTGTGCCTCTGTTGACTGCTCGTCATCGGAAGTTACGCCCCACCTGGTGCCGGGAACATCAAAACTGAACCTCTGCAGAATGGCGTCAGGTCGTGTGGTCAGATGAATTCCTTTTTTAGCTGTCCCGAGATGACGGAAGATGACATCGACAGCATGAGGCCATGCCCTCGCCGTGCCTGGTCGTCTCTGTTCAAGGCGTTGGTGGCTCTGTGATGGTTTGGGGAGCCTTCTCATAGGACACATTAGGTCCCTTAGTGTGTGTGGAGAGGTCTTTAACCGTTGCTCGCTATCAGCATGTGCTGGCTGATCACATACACGCTTTCATGGCCTTCGCGCATCCTGCAGCTGATGGTCTATTTCAGCAGAACAATGCGCCTCCCTACTGGACTGCAACCATCCAAGTATGTCTCGAGGAGCACTCATCTGAGTTTGGAACCATCCAGTGGCCTCCATGGTCCCTGGTTTTAAGCCCTGTGGAAGTTCTCTGGGATGTCGTGGAACGGAACGTCAGTTCCATAGATCCTGGACCGACGTCTCGTGCGGAGTGGTAGACAAAGGTGCTAGAGGCATGGTTAGCATTACCTTCGAAAACTCTCCTGCATCTTGTGGAGTCGATGCCTCGGCGTGTACAGGCTGCTATTCGTGTTTGAGGACCAACATGGTACTATAGGTAGGTATCTCTAATGTTTTTCCATTGAGTGTGTGTTACTGCGCTAAGCTGCCTTTCCCAACACAAAGCATACTTGATGCACTTACAAGCTGTGTGAGAATTCTCTTCCCGTTTTTTCGGACAATGATTCAATTATGGTGAACCTTAATATTAAAGACACTGATTCAATCAAAGATGCGAATCAGTGTTTCTTGATATTAAGACAATTCTTTGAAGCAAACTCGCAGGATGGCGATATTTCAAACGCACTTCTTTGAATTTGAATTTAATTTGAATTTAATGAAAATTCTGCCACACAACACAGTACATCTATATTTGACAAAACACAAACATCAAGAATTGTCACATGTACTGAACAAAATTTTAATATTAATACAATATTGACACAATGGAATAAAAACATGAAATCACAGTAATATCACAAAGTTTGATATAAATTAATAACATTTAGTACTCATTATTTACTAAAAGAGAAAACAAAGGCTCAACGACCTCAAATATATCTAGTATAATATTCATAAACACACGAGCACTAATCCCGTTTACAACTGACCAACAAAAAAATCAATACAATGTAATTCATTAGAAAAAATTACATAATGTACTATGAAACTGTAGCATGGAGCCAGGGGAAAAAGGTTCAAATTTAAGCCTGACAACCCCCGATCTCAAGTGGTAAATGTGTCAGGTCAAAACGATAAAAATAGCAACATTAAAAATACGACCAGTGTTGAGCATACCGTGAAAAAAAGAATACAAGAACTCAAACATACAACAAAAACTCTAGTAGCAGTTTTTTAAATAACCTAGAGTCCACAATTTCCCTAATGTATAATGGCAGACTGTTCCACTCACGGGGTCCAGCTGCAATAATACTGTTATACAGCAATCTGGTGCGCGCCCTAGGAACCACGAAACTCGCATGACCTCGAGTATCATGTGAATGGGAGAAATGCTGCAATTGCAATAGTTCTTAACTTCAATTATGCTCTAAAAATAATTTGGCTGAAATCTAAAACACAAATGAAAATAGAGTAGTTTTTTAAATCAAACTAAGGAATATATAATGTTGCTGTTATGCCATAAAGTTTCACTTGATAAAGTTTCAGTAACGCAACATGATTTTTTATTCATTTCCCGATAATTAAAACGTTAACTCTGTGTACCTACTATTTTCGCATTTAATGCATCTCAGAAGCTTCCGAGATGGAAACGGATAATTTGAACTACAGTGCGCACTAAGTGCATAACATATATCTGCATCTTTTTTAATTCAACTTTGTGCTAATTATGATTTTCTATGAACTATAATTGAAAAAAATAGGAAAATTTGGGTTACTTAAAAGCAACTGGCAAATATGAGACAACGCCACTTTATATATATACAGTACACACATATATATATATATATATATATACAAAGGCAGTTCCATAAAAACTGAGAGTAATTTGTTTTCCAGTTGGTAACAGTGCGAAGGGAAAAAATAACAGCGCAGACGATTAACTGAATTAAGGGAGTATCTATGGTAACAGTTATTAGCCGTGGCAGACGGTTCTGGTTTTGTTATTGCGCAGTTGTTTAAATTACGTCTGCATTTCGCCATACAGCTATGGAGGTGAGTGATTCAGAGTTAAGAAGTGAAATGCGTGGTGCGATAAAATTTGGCTATCGTTTGGGTAGAACGGCTACAGAAACAGTTGATTTAATGAAAAAAGCTTCCAAAGATAAATGTTTGGGTGAGTCAACGATTTTTAGATGGCACCATGATTTCAAATAAGGGCGTTCATTGGCAGAACTTGCTTCTGGGCCTGGTCGACCTGACAGTGTTGTTA
Organism: Macrothele yani; assembly: GCA_039090855.1. Taxonomy (NCBI): domain Eukaryota; kingdom Metazoa; phylum Arthropoda; class Arachnida; order Araneae; family Macrothelidae; genus Macrothele; species Macrothele yani. Next base: position 99,279,797 of record CM077027.1, read on the forward strand.
CAGAGCGTATTGTTAACACTGTTTGGGCAATCCTACAAGAAGATAGACGAATGACGTGTGAAGACATAGTCGCGTCAACTAACATTTAAAAAACGTCGGCATTCCTCATTCTACGCGACAAATTACTGCTGCATCACGGGTGTTCCAGATGGGCACCTCATCTCTTGGAGTGAGAACAATTGTTAGCCAGAGCTCAGGTGTGTCATGAGTGAAAACAAGTGACTGCAAAGGATACAAACTTTCTAAATACAGTAATACCTGCCGATGAAACATGGGCCCACTCACTATTTCGACGCCCTCACGAAGCGCGCGACGAATGTCTGGAAGCACACAAGCTCGCCTTCCCTGAAAAAAGTCCGCCAAACCAAATCAGCTGGGAAGGTGATAATGATAATTTTCTTTGAGCATAAAGGTGTAGTCTACCAGCATGCCGTTCCTCCACAAATTACTATCAATGCTGAATATTGCATTTCAGTCTTGAAGCGTCTGCGACGACACATATTGATTAAGCGACCGAAATTGGTGGGCAAGTGGACCCTACTTCACGATAACGCCCGGCCACATGTGTCTGCTTGAGTTCAGTTGTTTCTTACGAAATGCAGCATTGAAATCATGCCACAGCCTGCCTGCAGTCCTGATCCCGTCCCGTGCGATTTCTGGTTGTTTCCAACAATGAAGGAGAAGTTCCGTGGCGCAACATTCAACACAGATGCTGACGTTATTCAAGCTGTACAGAGGTCGCTAAAGCAGCATTCACAAAATGCCTTGGCCACATGCCTTGAAAAGTGGACTGAACGATAGGACCGTTGCATATCATTCGAAGGAAGATACTTTGAGAAAGAATAATATGTATTTTGTTGTACCTATATTTCTTCATTTTGTGTGATTTTACTCTCAGTTTTTATGGAACGGCCGTTTATTGACCAACCTTAAAAAGCATCATCATAATACCTTCAAGTTTGAACTGAGGAAACAGATTCTCTGCTCTAGAAGGTTTAACACGGGAGAAGTTGTCGTCTCTGAAGTTAACAGAAAACTAACCAAGACCTCTTATAGAAAGAGCAACAAAATAGGTGGTATTAAGAAAAAAATTTGCACATGAAGAAAATATCATGAAAAACAAAAATGTTGATGCAAAAGAGAAGGGAGATGAGGACAAATAAAGAAGATGTAACTTCCAAAGTGGAATATATAAAGCTATGCAAGACAGTACAGAAAAGTGGCGCTGAAGACCTAAGGAAATCTAATTGTGAAGAAATGAGAAAAGCAATTGAAAACAACCAAAGCCTAAAGCGAGCAAAAGAACATCTCAGTAAGGGAAGAAAACAGATTATGACACTGAGATAAGAAGATGGTACTGTAATAAGAAATAGAGGCGACGTTTTGGCAAGAGTGAAGGATTTCTCCTCAAAACTATATGAAAGGGATGATACATGTACTCTAGACATTACGAAAGGTACCAGTACCAGAGTTTTTCCAGTCCTGCCAGCAGAAGTTACACATGTAATCAAGAACATGAAACGAGGAAAAGCTCCAGGAGAAGATGGAATTACCGTGGAAATCATACAAGAAGCAAGTGGAGAAATTGAAACTACACTTATCCAAGTTCTCACTAGATATCTCAATAAAGAGAAAATTCCTGAGGACTGGAACAGTGATACAATGATCCTGTTACATAAAAAATGGTGACATTGGAGAATCCAGGAACTACACAGGCCCACCAGCCTCTTATCAGTGGTTTATAAATTCTTCACTAAGGTTCTTTCACATCGCTTGAAGGTAGCACTGGACATGGCTCAACCGAGAGAACAAGCTGGATTCAGGGGTGGCTACAGCACTGTAGGTCATAATCATGTACTGAGAGAACTAATTGAAAGAGCGAGAAAATATGGACTCCCATTTTATACGGATTTTATTGATTAAGGAAAGGCTTTTGATTCCGTGAAACCATCAGCAAGGTTACAATGGCTTTGAAATCCTGCAGTATTGAAGATGCATACATTATTAGTATTATTAATAACATCTATGAAAATGCAAGTCCAGAGGTTCAGCCATTTGAAGGTACAGCACCAATAAATATTGGAAAGGGAGTGAGACAAGGTGACACCATATCTCCCAAGCTCTTTAAAACCACATTGCAAAATGTCTTTCAATCATTGAACTGGGAAAACAAAGAGATAAGGATTAATGGAGGTTATTTAACTCACCTTCGTTTTGCTGATGATGTCGTCATTTTTGCAACTACACTATAAAAAATAAGTGGTGTGAGTTCACAGAAAAATTATGAAAATAATGCGCAGCAAAGTTGCCGGTAGGTGTACGTCTTTTTCAATAATTTCCGTTTTTAAAAGTGCCCGTTTATTTTAACTTCCACATTTTCACTGATTTTTCGTAGTCAGAAATTCCGTTTATTTCAGAAAAAATCCATTTCAGGTTTTTCGGTATTTAAAGTGTAATTCCGCAAAATCGACGAACCTGCGTTTTTCAGCTCTCATAATCCTTCCGCTGCAATCAGAAAGGAAACCCCGTCGTTTGGGTTGGTTTAGCAGGTAACAAAAGCTTTTAATCACTGAGCCACAAACGCTCGGGAATGCGAGTCACGTGCATCGTAAAACAAATTGTGTGACGATTATTTTGTGTGTGTGTGTGTGTCATTAATGCGAGTGATTTAGTCATTTTATTTTCTGTTGGAGCTTATTATTTTTCTCAATAGGTTTGTAATATATTTTTTTTTCTGTAGGAGGACTTTTCACAAATTAAGCATTTTTCATCGTGATTTTTCGAAGCAACAAAATGCTTTGCAACTTGAGTTTTTAAAACTGACAAAGACTTTCAGTTATCTTTAAAAAAGGTGAAATGTACTTTTTTTATAGTATTATTACACAAAGAATATAAAACTTACTCTTGATAGCTATAATAGCTTTTGTCTTAAGTTGTCCAAAGACTAACACATAGACATCGTATAATCATCTGTACAATAAGTTAAGTACCCGGTTTCTTACAGTAACGCAATATACATATAATAAATAGTTGGTGCACAAATATCCTGTGCCACACAATAAACAAAATTCATGCGATATGCCATCCACAATACTTTGAAATTCTCGTTACGGAACTTCAAAATACGACAGACGGTTCAAACTTAAAAGTTAATCAAACCTCAAGTATTCTCACCAATCACTTCTACTACTGGTTATTTCTCTTCAAACGGGTACGGAAAAAGTGAGAACGGAGTTTTTCCGTTAATATACAAAAAGGAATTGCGGAAAGGTATCTGAAAATTCAGAATTTTCCGTTAACACATTTCTAAAACGGTAATTTACCGTCAATATAAGGAAGAAACTGCGGAAAGGCTTCTTAAAATTCAGAATTTTCCCTTGGTACGAAAAGTTCGTAAAATTCAGGTTTATTTCTGTCATTTCACGGAAAGGGTTGTATCAGAAATATGCTTCGTTAATTCACGAAAACAATGCTGGAAAGTGGTTCGTGAATTTCAGAATTTTTTTACAATGTATCCCTTCAGAACTGCAGAGTGTGATCCAGGAACTTGCTGACAAGAGTAAAGAAGCAGGATTAAAAATGAACTTTCAGAAGACAAAACTGATGTACAATGCATTCACAATAAATGAAGATTTTCCGATTGATGGGGATAACCGATTCCTACATTTACCTTAGGAAGCAGATATCAAGCGAGGGTCTTATTGATGAAGAAATTAATCGGCGTATGAAACTTGGTTGGAGAGCTTTTGCAAAAAACGCTGCAATTTTTAAGAGCAATATGCCAGTATGTCTTAAAAGAAAAGTGTTTAATCAATGCATCCTTCTAGTGCTTACGTACGGAGCAGAGCCGTGAACCTTAACTAAAAATTATATGCAAAGACTGCAGACAACTGAAATGATGCATGCTTGGCGTAACCAATAGAGATAAGAAGAGGAACTCATGGATGAGGAGAATGACGACAAGAGTGGAAGGCATCATGATCAGAGGGAAATCCCTGAAATAACAATGGGTTGCACATATTGCGAGGAGAACAAACCACCGATGGACAACCGAAATTTTAGACTGGATCCCATAAGACAGGAAAAGACCCAAAAAAGACCACGTGGGAGATGGGTGGATGAAATTCGAAAGCATGCGAAAGTGACATGGAGGAGACTGGCTCAAGACAGACCGTTGTAGAAGAATCTTGGGGAGACCTACATCAAGCAGTATGGTTGACAATGATGATAATATAGGACATACCTATCATATTCTGGTTAGCTGTGCGGCGTACTGTATGAGGCTAAGTAGTCTTTAAAAAGGAAATACTGACGTGTAACTTTCTTTTTCAGTTATATTTTTCAGTAATTTCGTAATTTTACTCACAAGTTGTTTTCCCCCTCAGGATATTAAATTCCGACCTTAGTATGATAAACATGCCCCCCCCCCCCCCCCTTTGCAGTAGTAACGTCCCTGGGTTTCACACATTTTATACAAGCAACTCGATAACCTTTAGGGGACAGGACGTCGGAAGGGACGGACGTCTGTGATTTGAAACCGATTGATGACGAAATACCTTTCGCCGAGACAGGATGTATATTTACACAGTTATAAAGTTCTCGTTTTTTTTTGGGTTTTTTTTATGCCTTTTGCGTGCGTCTTCGTTTTTTGGGGAATCACGCAATTTTTAAGAGAAAATTTCTCGCTTTTCGGCCTAGCAATAGATAGTTCCTCCTCCTCATGTTTCTGATGTCATCGTGACGTCCACAAGACCCTTCAAAGTCTTAGACATCCCTTCACTCCGAAATTGAAGCTCGCGGAAGTTGTCCCAGGCGGTGCCAAAAGTGGGTCCCTAAAAATAGTTTGTCTTAATGGTCGGTGGCTCTTACGACTACTTCTATTCTTTTTTTGCCTTTCTCTTGCTCCTTCTTCTTCTTCTTGTTGCTGCTCTTGGTTTCTTTTATGTGGGCATTTTTCTGCTGTTGCTGCTGCTGACTAAGCTCTACGCGTTACGTCATCACCTATCTGAAAGCCTGCGCATTGGCTGCTGAATATTGAAACAAAAATCTCAAGAGAAAGTGGGTGAGGTCGGTCTTCGAACTTGCTCCACCAATCTGACAGCTATCAGTCGTAGCAAAGAGAGAGCACAGCAGAGCAGAGTGCATCTTTCAGAGTTCTCTAGTGACAGCTATCGAATTTTACTGTGCAGAGAAAGGTATGTCGTGCAGCCAAACTTGGTTGAGATCATCTTGAAGAGCACCACAAGGATATACTTTGTTTCCGGATGCATCTTGTCTCGCGCAAAATTAAATCACGTTGAAATTATATTATGATTTGCAAATATTTTTGGAGTTAGGTTTTGTCCTGGTAATCAGGTTCTCAGAAGCATTTGAAGCTGTAATGCGTAAAAATAGTAACACAGTTGCTTGCAAATAAAATTTTCTGTGCAGCACTATATTTGGTAGCCTGCAAAACAACTGGAATTTATGAGTACGAAGAATTTTAAGCTTCCAAACGAAGGAAATAAAGTGAACTGAATCTTCTTCATTTGCATTGTGTCTCGCAAGTTAAAAGTTCCGTGATCGCGGCAGTAAAAAAAAAAAGAAGAAACAGAACGGAAATTTTAATAAATAACACTAACTATTACCAAGCTGTAAATGCGAAAATATAACCATTCTTTTCGTTCCATCACGGCACAAAAAGAAACTAATAAAAGATCGGAAAAATTGCAAAATTAAAATAAAAGGCATCACCAATATCAGTGTAGCAAATTAACAGGAAAAATTAATTCGGGTAAAATAAAAAATGTTTGTATAAAGTGCATCACCTTACAAGATAAAATGCCACTTTAAAATGAAAAGTATATGTTTGTTTCTAGAGTTTCAACCACAGATATTTTTCTGTGAACGAAAGAGCATGTTTCCAAAAATAACATCATTTCTAAAGAAGCTGTGAAACAATAAAAAAAGTACTCATTATATATCTAGTGCGTCTCATCAAATCAAAAAATAACAGTAATCGTTAATTTTTAAAGTGAAACTTTGTGTCTTTTATTAAGACAAAAGAATATTATCTCATACGCTATGCCTAAGTCTTTCATTTCAGAAAATTTATTAATCCGAAATCAGATCAAATAATATTGATTGGATAAATCTATTGAGATCCTCACTATATTTTTCACCGTACACTGATGAAGAATTGGGCTGTAGTAGAAAGATCTACCATTAGAAAATCACGCTACCATTATGGTGTCATTTCAGGTACTTTTGTAGTTGTGAAAGATTATTGCACGATTTTTATGTTCCGCTTAAAGTGAGACACAACAAATAGTAAGCAAAGACTTTCAGCGTTGAGAATTTATATTCAGATGTATGCTTATTGTCTTCTCACATTGTCTGAAAATCATAGACACGTAGTTTCAGTTTAAAGCAAATGGCGGCGAAGGATTTACGAAATGAATATGGCGGCTACTTGCCGACTCTTCAAGCTGCTCTGTTAGCAGAATTTCAGCAGGTTACAGAGCCTTCGGACTGGGCTCGAGCGAACGTTCTAGAAGTCGGCTGTGGTTCAGGGATCACTACAACACAACTGGCCCAATACTGGCCCTCCGTAAGAGAGGTTCTAGGTGTAGACTCCAATGCATCTGCCATCAACTACGCCTTCGCCTTTGTGGCGGACGAGAAGATGGACTTTGCTTATGCTGACATTGAAGACCAGAGTACGTTTGACATTCACTGGGCAGCCAAATTCGACTGGGTGGTTTCGAACCATTCTCTGCTGTTCGTTCGAGAACACTCTACTGCTCTGAGGAACCTCATGTGGTGTCTCAAACCCGGAGGAAGGTGTTTTTTGGCCGTACCTGCAGGCAAACCGGCAGATGTTCACGCTGCTGTGAACAAAGTGATTATGTCTAGTGCGTGGAAGAATCATTTTGAGGTAAGCAGTAGCCTCTATTTCTTTTCTTCCAAAAAAAATTCTTTTAATGGTACATAACTTAGATTTCGCACAGGCAAACTTGCAGCCATTCATCACGCTGTGACAGTTTTCCTACCGATTTCACATCATTTTCAACTAATGCATGCTTGTTTGTTCAAGCACAAAAAGAAAGAAAAAAAAGTAATAGCTTCTTTTAATAGCTAAAAACTGAAAAATACTCAGTGCATTTAATTGATTGTTTAATAAATTCCTGTAATAAAAACACCCGGGCTTGAGCAAGGATGAACTTCGCTGGCTCACCAGAAATGGAAAGTGCGCTGAGATATTTTGATAGCATTCACACATCGATTTTATAAACAATAAGAATTTATTTATTTCTTAAAACAAAACTTTATAATAAAGTGTCGGTACATAAATGTTATCTGAAATATCTCAGCACACTTTCCATTTCTGATTATCATCATGCATGGAGCTGATTCTCTTTCTACAAGTAGGGCTGCACGACCTTTTCGGTAGTGCTCCCAAAATCTAATATCGTGTTAACTTTTTTATATTATTATTGAAGATGAGAGAGAGTTTCATTCGTCTGCAGGATTTTTTTATTCTGTTGCATCTCTACGGGATTTTTTTTCTCAGAGAGGGGAAATTTATAAGCACAAATCTCCATTTTTCTAAATGTATTTTCAAAATTTTTATTTGTTCCTATAGTAAAGCATAAACACAATGAGGTACGCGCCAATCGAGACGGTGTGGGTGGGGGTCAAAATGCCCCCATTCATGGTAAATAAATGCATATAAGAAATGTGGGGGAAGTTAATTGGTTTTACTGTGAGAAGTCGCAATGCTGCGTTTCACATTTATTTATTTTTGTAATAATAATTCAGACTCGTGCTTTCGTTCCCATGGTGTAAGATTTCACTGCATCCGGAGGGGGCCAACCCCATGCTTTGTGTGATAATTCCATGTTGTCTTTCCTCAATGTTCTTTTCTTTTTTAAAAAAAATGGCTTTAACGACAACCGTGAGGCCCATAAAGCAGGCGTCCGTCCCTGGGCCACTGATTCCAGGGTAGGAAAAGAACCAGTGGCGTAAAAAAACCCACCGGGCTTTGAACCCTGACCTATCTCGAACGAATGATCAGAAGGCAGCGCTTAGATCAGTGCGCTCCTGGGACGGCATTTCCTTAGTGTTCAAATAAAAGCAAAATCCTCCAACAGATTAGTAGGCTGTTTGCGACAGAAAGAAACAAAAGTTTTGAACTATTCTGAAACGAAATAAATCATTACTTTCATTGGAGCAAACCTGGGCTGGCTTATCCCTATGAAAGTAATGGTCAATAACATAATTCAAATGCTATGATACGTAATGTAAGAATACAGTCAAACCTCGATTTAACGAACTTCAAGGGACCAACAGTCCTGTACGTAAAATCGCGGAATTCGCTAAATCGAGGAAGCCTTTCGAATGAAACATTCAAATTAAGCTAGTGTTCAGAACAGAATACGTAAGCAGCTTCAGTGAAATTTAAATTATGTATAGTGCTTTTAATTACGAATTTATTATCAAAAATGTTATAATACGTACGCATTTACTTTGCATATTAAATACATAATTCGTATATATTAGACTTCAACAAGTAGCATCAAAATTTAAGCGTAAACTTTAAAAATGTGAGAAAAATACGACAGTTGATTTTTTTCCCGAGCATTTAGCTTCATAAATAATGATTTCAGTATCCTAAACTGCATGAAACAGAACATTAATTAGTGCTAGTTAACTTGTAAAAACAGAATATGTGTTGATTACCTTTTTACATTGTAGAAAAGAAATGCTTTAGAGAAGATTGCTTATGTTTTTCTTTATAAATTGCATCTTCAATTTTATGAAGTGTATGAAAAACATCATCATTATTATCGAAGCGCATCAAGTAGTTTTCAGCACATTCTATACTGTTACCAGCATCAGTAAAGCAGCTAATTTTCAGTTCTGCTTCGTCTTCTTCATCAGAATCTGATGCATTTAGTCGGATCTGTTCATCGAAAACATCATCAAGGGATTGCATTTGGGCTAAGTTTTAACGTGAAAATGCTGGCTAACATAGTTTTGTCGTTTAAATAAAAAAAATGTTCGCTAAATTGAGGAAATGCGTTTGTTAAATCGGGAAACGTCAAGCATTAATTTCAATGTGGTTCTGTCGGGACCATAAAAAATGTACGTAAAATCGCGGAATTCTTTAAATCACAGTCCTTTAAATAGGGGTTGGACTGTATATGTATATCGAAAATCAACACTTTTTTGCGTAATGCGGCAGCGTCTCCTAAGCCCTCTAATGTGAAAAATATATATATTCCTCTTACATGGACGCGGAAATTTGTTTTGTTTTGTTTTTATTTTTATTTTGGGTGTTTAACAACCACCGTGAGCAACATAATAGGCCATCTCTTATTCCCTTATTTAGGGCCACTGGTTCCAGGGAAGCGAGAGAGCCGGTGCAGCAACAAAAACACCCGGATTCGTACCCGGACTCATCTCGGACGAAAGGTCAGAAGCCAGCGCTTAGACCAATGCACCGCAAGGGCGGCGCGGCAAATCTGGGCTGGCACCCGGGCTGCAGCTGACCGCGGCGCGTACCTGAACACAACCATGTATTTTTGCCACCACCAGTGACTTAACTTCAAATTTTGAGCCAGGAGGGACAAACTTGTATTTAGGCTCCCTACTGCTTGGAAGGCGGGAAATATAAAACATGTAGATTTAGTAATAATAATCTACTGAGTATTATGAAATAATTCATGTATACAGGGTGATGAAAGAAATCACAGGCGATAGGGGTTAAAAATTCCAATTTTTTATCAAATCATTTTGGAGACACCAAGACGCATTAAATATATTTAAAAAATACCAGATTCTCAATATGTAAAACATCATCAACTATTTTCAAACCACTGCTGAAAAGGTTTCCCAAGTCTCTTTTACAACTTTCTGCCATGAGCCGCGAATTTCCTCCGTGACCTCCACCTGGTCTTCTTTAGGCCTTGGTACCAAGTTTAAAATATCAATTGTTTAACTGTGTTTAGTTCTAGCAGTATGTACAGTCCATTGCCACTTGAAGATCTTTACTTTGATCATAAAGCCGTTTACTGTTATCATTTTCCTGATCCATGAGTCCTATATCCTATTTTTCTTCGTTTTGCCTAGCATGCATCCCTACATGCACCTTTCAGTTATTTGCAGCATCTGTATGTGTATGTCCTTTTCAGTTAAAGTCTATGTCTCTGATTCAAAAGTAAGAGTCGGAAAGATGCACTGAATAAACTCTTTCCTTTAAAGATATAATCGTAAATTGTTCTTGAAACTTGTACTGTTTCTCTGTTCGCTTCCTATAAATCTTGTGAAAACACAAATTTGCGAACTCTCATCCTTCTGCTCCGGAGCCGTATGCTTTCCCAATTCAGCTATACAGACGAAATTTATTACTGCAACTTTGCCGTCGTGACATGTACTTCACCAATGTAGTACGTCGCAATCTATGTACACTGAAGAGCAATTGAAGTAGAGACAGCTGGCGTTATGCAAATGTGGCGCTGTGGGCTGCCCTGTAAACGGAAACGGCATGACGTATGCAGCGATCCGACAATATAAAGAGTTATGCGACGGGAATCAGTAAGAGTCGGACACAGTATGGGTAAGACGAAGGATCTAAGAGCATTTGATCGTGGGCAAATTGTCGGGACCCGACGAATGGGTCACTCCATCTCGGAAGTCGTGCAGACACTGGGATTTTCACGAGTCACTGTGTCACGGGTGCACCGTGAGTAAATCGAATTCGGTAAAACCATCCCTGCAAAGACCAACTGCCGTGGACAACAGCGTGTGGATCAGCGGGGTCATCGTCGGCTAGCTCGCATTGTAACAGCGGATAGACGGGCCACAATGCAAGAAATCACTCGGCAATTTAACGCTGGTGCACAAAAACGTGTAAGCAGCCACACCATCCAGAACCATCTCCTCGCTATGGGGTACAGAAGCCATCGTCCCACGAGGGTACCTCTGCTAACCGCACATGACAGGGTGCCAAGATTAGCATGGGCGCGGGAACATCGCCACTGGACCATAGACATGTGGAAAAATGTTTCCTGGACTGATCAGTCGAGATTCACGTTGGTACACGCGGATGGCAGGATACGAGTACGGCGCAAACCACATGAAGCGATGGATCCTTCTTGCCAGCAGGGTACTCTTCAAGCTGGTGGGGGTGGCATTCTCGTCTGGGAACTGTTTACGTGGACTGAAATAGGACCCCTGGTACGTGTGACATCGTCTCTCACAAGTCAACGTTACTACCGGGATATCCTGGACGACCATTTGCTCCCATTTGTGCGTCTTCAACATCCCACTAGGGACCTCATCCTGCAGAAAGACAATGCACCGTGCCATCGCTCCCGAATTGTATCCGAATGGTTGGATGAACACTCCCCCGACGTTACCTCGCTTCCTTGGCCAGCTAGGTTACCTGACCTCAATCCCATCGAGCACATCTGGGATGTCATCGAGAGAGATGTTCGAAGCTCTGCCCCCCTCCTCCTCCATCAAATCTTCGTGAACTGTGGGAGCTTGTTCAGGGGTCGTGGATCCGTATGGCTTCCCAACGCTTCCGGGGTCTTGTCTAGCCCATGCTGAGACGAATCGCCGCCGTCATTAGGGCGAAAGGTGGTGCTACACGTTACTAGACAGGTATCTCTAATTCAATTGCTTTTCAGTGTATACTAAAATTAAAAGTGAGGAGTAGGTGCTGCTGGTGTTGTTTCAGGCTTCCTTCGTAGCATTGGCTCCCTTAAAATGAGCAGGTTGCTCTTCACCTATGTTTTTAATCGTCAAATCGAAGTTAGAAAATAGGAATGCTATAAATTTAACATATTAGGAAGGACCTCTTCGAAAGACAACGGGATCCCTGAGCTCCCTTGGCCCGGAAATAGACAACTTATCTGCTTCATATCCATGATCTTTCTCCTGTCAAAGAATTTAAAAGCGGATAGGAAAGTTAAAAGGAAGAGAATGTGAGCTCAAACAAAAGTGTATTAGATTTTCTCCATCCTGAATCAGATCAGTTACGTAATTAACCTGTCCAGGAGATATTTCATGACGCCATTTTAAGACTCTGAAACTGTCTAAGTCGTGAACACTATCTTTAGTCCGATCATTTGTTTCTGAAGAAAGCAAATGACGCTGCCAGCAGTAGTTTTTTTCTTTTTTATCAGAGTGAATGATAACCCACTTGTTCGTAATAACCAAAAATCATGACAGAAAAGTTAGGAATGTCAACGTTTTCGAAATGTGAGTACGAGTATAGTTGTGGTAATCCTGGGGAATTTGTTCAAAACTTCTGACAAGTAATTGAAAAAATTTTCAGCGCTAGTGCATTCACATAACTGCATCATTTTGCTATATGACAGATCTTTTTAGAAGTTTTCCCTGAATTTCGTGTAGGCTATGATGAAGAAAAGATTAAAAATAGCTGTACTAAAGCGTTTTATAAAAAATTTCACGAAACCCGTTTTAAAAAATTAATTCCATTTTTTTTCATAGTGCACCCATTTCTGCACGCAAATAACAGTCTAAGTCTAACGCGACTGTTCCACTCGTCTGAATTTTCAGAAGTATTTCAGAAGATAGCTAGCTGTTCGATGATTCCTAATAAGTGTAGATTGTTGCATTGGAAGTTAATCGAATGCGTTTTTAACTTGCGTTGTTGGTAACGTAATACAACGGTTAGCACAGAAACCCTTAAAGTGGTTCCACATAAAGTCTCTGCCTTATGTTTCCAATGGTAAAACTTCTTTAAAAATTTTCTTCGCAATTAATGTATTCCCATGGATGAAAACTTGCCCATCGATACAACTAACTTTAAGTTTTAGCATGGGATACTTGCTAAAGCATAACCATAATTATATTAACTTTAAGTTATAGCATGCATACTTGCTAAAACATAACCATAATTATATTAAAAATCAATCATTTTTCTTTGAGTAATGTTCAGACTTTTTAAGAGATGGCGCAACCTGTACATGGATGACGTCAGTAGACAAACAAATGTTAGTTTGCTTAATTATGATTATGTTTCAGCAAATATTAAGTATCCCATGCTGTAACTTAAAGTTAGTTTTATCGATGTGCAAATTTTCCTCCTTGGGAAGACATTAATTGCGAAGAAAATATGTAAAGAAGTTTTACCATTGGAAACATAAGGTAGAGATTTGAGGTGGAACCACCTTAAACGTAAAAATTTGGGGATTATAATGAGAAATGATAACTTGACAACCTTATGTACGTTCTCAAGACGTCCTTCAAATTTGAAGTCTGTTTATTCATTGGTCTTTTGTACATTCATTAAACCGTGCCAAAGTTGAAAATGACTCCATACTCATTCTACCATCACTCCATACTCATTCTACCATTCTAAATCACTAAATACTCATTCTACCATTCTAAATCACTCCATACTCATTCTACCATTCTAAATCACTCCATACTCATTCTACCATTCTAAATCACTCCATACTCATTCTACCATTCTAAATCACTCCATACTCATTCTACCATTCTAAATCACTCCATACTCCTTCTACCATTCTAAATCACTCCATACACATTCTACCATTCTAAATCACTCCATACTCATTCTACCATTCTAAATCCCTCCATACTCATTCTACCATTCTAAATCACCCCATACTCATTCTACCATTCTAAATCACTCCATACTCATTCTACCATTCTAAATCCCTCCATACTTATTCTATCATTCTAAATCATTCCATACTCATTCTACCATTCTCTGCAAATCCCTCCATACTCATTCTACCATTATCTTTCCAATATAATGGATAGCAGACAATAAATTAGTAATAACAGTAGCGGCCCCAAAAGACATTTGACCTTATGGTAATACATACCCTAAAAACGCAGTATTTGGGGCAGCAACAAAATAGTGACCCGACTCAATCAAGTTTTCTTTAGCCGGTAAGACCAGCTGTTGGAAACCGTCTCTGTAGAATTGTGGCAGCTTGGACGCAAAGAAGTAAGTATGCGTTTGGATATCGTCCCTGTTGGTGAACCGCTGTCCGTCCAGGAAATGCTGCAACGACCGGAAAAGGTTGTAATCGCTTGGGGCAATGTCCGGGAAATAGGCTGGGTGCCACAGCAGCCCCCAGTCCAAGTCCATGATCTTGTGACAGATTACTCCTGCTGTGTGATCTCGCTCCATCCTACTGTAAGAGGACGCCCTTGTGGTTCAGCAGTGCTGATCCTTACACGTGAGCAATGCGTTCAGATCGTCGAGCTGATGGCAGTACACATGATAATAGGTGTCCGCCAGCAGCTCAAAAAACACGACACCCCGCATATCCCACCGGACAAACAGCAGGCCCTTACGTGGGTGTAAACCAGTTTTTGGGGTCTGCATGGGCTTTTTGTTGTTGTTGTTGTTTTGTTTTACCGTTTTGGGTCCAACCACTATTCCTGGGCGCTGACATTGTCATACATATACACTGCTGGTCACCCAAAATGCAACACCAAGAAGGAAGCATTCGATTGGCCTGAAATTCGCAGCATGCGTCGCCCGCGAGAGGACATGCAAACGGTTAGCATTGCAGGGCATATGCAAATCACGTGCACCCGGCACGACACCAAGAAACACGATAAGAAGGGTGCACAGAAGGCGGGGTGTAAGTAGTGGAAGTATGTTGTGCTGCCGGACCTGTGCGTAGGAAGCTTCCTGATGCCTCGTCGCAGAATGTGGCAGTCATTCCAACCTGTTTCGGAGTTCGATAGAGGACGAATAGTGGCTTATCGCGACAGCAGTTTATCGTACCGAGACATCAGCGCCCGTGTGGGACGACATCCAGCCACAGTGAGGCGAATATGGATTCGGTGAGTGCAGGAGGGGCGGACGGACCGACGTGAGCTATTGCCGCAGCCGCGGCACACCACCGAACGACAGGACCGGCATGTTGTGCGGTGGGCATTGACGTCTCACACCGCCACATCACGAACGTTAGCGCAGAAATTAGGGTGTGTTGCGCAACAACCTGTGCCATCACGCACCGTTCGACGTCGGCTGCAGGAGCGGGGACTTGTCGCACGGCGCCCATTGCTCTGATTACCATTGATGTTACATCACCGGCGAGTGCGGCGGCAGTGGGCCGTTGAACGCCGCACCTGGACTACGTAATGGCACGACATTGTCTTCTCCGATGACTCCCGCTTCTGCCTGCAACACCACGATGGTCGGATCCGCGTGTGGCGGCACCGCGGCGAGAGACTGTATGACGCCTGCATTATGCATCGCTATACCAGTCCATCGTCTGGCGTTATGGTTTGGAGCGCAATTGGATATGACACCCGCACATCCTCTGGTACGCATCGCCGGTACACTCAACAGCCACCGTACATCTCCGACGTTTTGGAGCCTGTAGTCCTCCCTTACCTGCAGGGCCTGCCAGCGGCCACGTTTCAACAGGACAATGCGCCCGCATGTGGCACGCATGGTGCAACAATTCTTCATGGCCCACCAGGTGTAACTGCTGCCGTGGACGGCCTGTTCTCCCGATATGTCGCCCATCGAACACGTCTGGTTGCTGATCGGCAACCGAGTGGCCCGGCAAGCACCACCCGCGGCTACGCCTGATGAACTGTGGCAACGTGTGGAAGCAGCCTGGACCGACATACCCCAAGCCCACATCCAAAGCCTCTTTCGTTCGATGCCGCGGCATATAGCGGTCGTTATTGCCAGCCATGGGGGCCACACGAACTTTTGATGTCTGCGTGTTCCGCAAGTCGCACGGGCCTGTAAGCTCAATCGTTTCATCTTCGTATCTGTTGTTATGTGTCCAGTAAATCTGGCTTTGCTATCTCGTGTCCTTCTTGGTGTTGCATTATGGGTGTCCAGCAGTGTAGAATGGGCCCTGTATAACATTGTCATACAGGACTAATTTTTCGACACCTGTCACAATGCGGTCCAAGAACGGCTCAGTTTGGTCATGTGAAAGCAGGGAAACGCATGCATTCATGCGATTTACTTTCTGCTCGACTGTAAATTGATGGGTACCCAAACTTTCCCTCTTGTGGACCTTCCCAATTTGATGCGGGTGCGTGATAAAGCTTGTGTACTTTCCATGGGCGCCTGCAGGAAATTTTTCAGGGGGGTCAAGTGTAATCAATTAAGGCTTGGCTAATATATAGAAAACAGTAATTCGTGAAAATGAAAGATTAATACTATTACTACTACTTACTTACTACACTAGAACACTATTATTATTATTATTATTAATTGATGCTGCTCTTGAAGAAAGTTTATGTTAGTAATAGTCATGTAATGTCATGTACATTGGTAACTGTTTTCAAAATAATGAACAGTGTCGAGCAGGGCCACGCCAAGCCTTTTAATTTCAGCATACACCACCCTGGGCGGAACTTGTTTGGACGTTACTAACTTACGCTTTGCTAGGCTTTCCGCTTTCACGTTACCGTTTTCCAACTCCAAATTTCCAATAAAATTGGGATATTAAATTAAACGCCCCAAACTCCATCTTTCCTTGAGTTCCAGTTCTGTGAGTGTGAAAAAAGTAATAAATAAAGTAAAAAAAATAAAGGAGAAAATAATTCTACAGGGGGTCAAGAGCAATATACCGTTATGTCTTAAAAGAAAAGCATCCTTCCAGTGCTTACGTATGGTGCAGAGACGTGGATCTTAACTAAAAGAGATACACAAAACCTGCAGACAACTCAAAGTAGCATGGAGAGGTGCATGCTTGGTGTAACCAGGAGAGATAAGAAGAGGAACTCGTGGATCCGAAAAATGACAAGAGTGGAAGACATCATGATCAGAGTTAAATCCCTGAAATGGCAATGGGCTGGACATACTGCCAGAAGGACAGACCATCGATGGACATCCGAAATTTTAGATTGGAATCCAACGGACAGGAAAGGGCCCAGAAGAAGACCACATGGGAGATGGGTGGATGAAATTCGAAAGTAAGCGGGAGTAACATGGAGGAGACTGGCACAAGACAGACCGTTGTGGAAGAGGCTTGGGGAGACCTTCGTCCAGCAGTGGATTGATAATGGTTGACAATGATGATGACGATATAGGAATAACCAAATTGTTATTATATGTACATAATCAGTCAACAAGTTTCAGCCCCCTCAAAATTTGTAATTGCCCACCCGGAAGAAACTCTGAATGCAACGCTGCCTTCCAGTCACCTGGATCCGTTCCACGGTGCATCCAGGTTAGAAGTCTTTCTTGGGTAAACGTCGCACACGAGCTCGTCCGTCGACATGGTGTAAGAGAAAAAGGGATTGATCTATCTACTCATGAGACCCTTTTCCAGTCTTTTATAGTTCAGTGTCTATATTTACATGCCCACTGCAAGCGTTGACGACCGTGAATGGCTGTGAGCTTAGACACACGAATCGGTCTGCGGAGACCCATATCCAAGATGGTACAATGAACTGTGTGTTCGGACACATTTGGCCCTTCAATAGCCTGCGCTGGCCTCTGGCATCAATGAGACGTGACCTCTCCACGACTTGTCGATGGCTCGAAGTGTCACCTGTTTAGAACCTTCTTGGATAGGTACTAACTACTTCATAGCGTGAGCAGCCTACCAGTGTCGCTGTTTCAAAGATGCTCTTACCAAGGCGTCTTGTCATAACGATCTGGCCTTTGTCGAAATCAGATAAATCCTTTGCTATTCCCATGTTGAGACGAAACGAAATACTGACTGAGAGAAATCCGAACCGGGTATTATACAGTGAAGAGCAATTGAATTAGAGACAGCTGGCGTTATACAAATGTGGCGCTGTGGGCGGTCCTGTAAACGGAAACGACATGACGTATGCAGTGATCCGACAATATAAGGAGTGATGCGACGAGAATCAGTAAGAGTCGGACGCAGTATGGGTAAGACGAAGGATCTAAGCGCATTTGATCGTGGGCAAATTGTCGGGGCCCGACGAATGGGTCACTCCATCTCGGAAGTCGTGCAGACACTGGGATTTTCGCGAGCCACTGTGTCACGGGTGCACCGTGAGTACATCGAATCCGGTAAAACCATCCCTGCAAGGGCCAACTGCCGTGGACAACAGCGTGTGGATCAGCGGGGTCATCGTCGGCTAGCTCGCATTGTAACAGCGGATAGACGGGCCACAGTGCAAGAAATCACTCGGCAATTTAACGCTGGTGCACAAAAACGTGTAAGCAGCCACACCATCCAGAACCATCTCCTCGCTATGGGGTACAGAAGCCATCGTCTCAGGAAGGTACCGCTGTTGACCGCACATCACAGGGTGCAAAGATTAGCATGGGTGCGGGAACATCGCCACGGGACCCTAGGCATGTGGGAAAATGTTGCCTGGACTGATCAGTCGAGATTCACGTTGGTACATGCGGATGGCAGGATACGAGTACGGCGCAAACCAGATGAAGCGATGGATCCTTCTTGCCAGCAGGGTACTTTTCAAGCTGGTGGGGTTTCTCGTCTGGGGACTGTTTACGTGGACTGAAATGGGACCCCTGGTACGTGTGACATCGTCCCTCACAGGTCAACGTTACCGGGATATCCTGGACGACCATTTGCTCCCGTTGGTGCGTCTTGAACATCCCACTGGGGACCTCATCCTGCAACAAGACAACGCCCCGTGCCATCGCTCCCGAATTGTATCCGAATGGTTGGATGAACACTCCACCGACGTGGCCTCGCTTCCTTGGCCAGCTAGGTCACCTGACATAAATCCCATCGAACACATCTGGGATGCCATCGAGAGAGATTTTCGAGGCTCTGATCCCCTCCATCAAATGTTCGTGAACTGTGGAAGCTTGTTCAGGGGTCGTGGATCCGTATGGCTTCCCAACGCTTCTGGTGTCTTGTCGAGTCCATGCCGAGACGAATTGCAGCCGTCATCAGTACGAAAGGTGGTGCTACACGTTACTAGACAGGTATCTCTAATTCAATTGCTCTTCAGTGTACGTACATATCATTCGCGACCTTGGCACGTGAACCTGATTGGCTGTACGCGCGCTTATTTGCATAATGCAGAGCTGGTTTTAATGTTTTGGCTGATTGGTGTGTTTCTGTGTAGTGATCAGTAAACAAGGACGGACTGGCCATATTACCGTCCGGTGTATTCACTGGGCGAAGCTGACTGTTGAAGGTCGATTTCTCAATAATATTTAAATAAAATTAAATTAACAATCGTATTGCACAGTGTGTCTAATAAAACGGCTTATAAAAGTTGGAAAATGAAAGTAAAGTAACGTCTTAGCTTAGAAATGGGATTGATAGATAGTATAGCCTGTAAAAAGACTTCTCTTCCAGAGCTGACACCAAATTGTCACAGAAATCTTTTTCTGATACCAAATTATACACTGCCGGAAATATCTACACTTAATTTCACATCAGGATTCGGTTTCTGGTGGATCTGCATCACAAAGATTAAGAGCCGGAAAGCACCAGTAATTCAATTAGAATACACGTAACTTAAATAACTGAGATAAACACAAAACTGTTTAATATCCAACATCGGCCAAAACAAGTATCTGTGAATGGACATTAATAGACATCGCTTCCAGTCGCCCATAAATACATCAATTACCAACCGAAAGTTAATAAACACTACTACCAACAGTCTGCCCAAAATTACCTCTTTTCTTCTTACATGAGTGTAATTCGTGTCGCCTGGCCAACATCAATGATAAATGCAGCCATTTTGCTTTCTAAAATTGGGCTATTCATAAAACTGTTATCAGGGACAGTAAAAAAAATTTATATTTTACAATTCAAATATTTTGCATATGATAGAAAATTGGATTGTGGGTTGTACGTCACTTACAATAATACGATATAAAACACTAACGGGGTTTTTTTTTGTGTTTTTTAATCCGTTATTAGGCGTAAAATTACAATAGTTTTGCGAGCTTTCACTGCCAACGGACAGCTTCTTCAATCTTCTGAATATAAACACTGAACAGAAACAGATTAAGAGCTCGCTGGACGATCGATGAGCACGAGGCGTAATACGAGTCCCATGCTATGCTATAATGATTTAAAATTTTACATTTGCATTTATTCTTTGTCTGTTTCTGTTAAGTGTTTACATTCATAAGCTTGAAGAAGCTGTCCGCGGCAGTGAAAGCTTGCGAAACTTTTGTAATTTTACGCCTAATAACGGATTAAAAAAACACATTAGTGTGTTATATCGTATTATTTTACATTTGTTTGATTTTTTATGAATATTCTGCGCAATAAATGTTAAACTTTTTTTTTTATTTCCACCTTTCCACTGTAGTATATAACAGAATTAGCAGGGCCACTGAAAATTCAAAGTAACTAGGACAATTTGATAGACCCAGCCTGCCCCGCTACTAAAAACAAAACAAAACCAAAGACAAAAAAAATATTTACTAGATTTCACGCTGGTTCTCTTTCTTTTTTATGAGAATCATTACGTCCTTGTATGATGACCTACATTCGTGGTGCATTCTGCAGGAACTTGAACTGAGTTGTGCCTCATGTAGTGCAACCCTCGTTTGAAAGAGGAGAGCTGTTGTTTACTGTAGATGTGGGATTCTAAGAGCTCTTTCCCTTGTAACCTGTAACAATTAGCTTGCCTTCTGCATCCCCTTCGATAATTGTAGAAGGGGGGGGAGAGTCAGCTTATGGCTATAGCAACCATTTTCTCAATTCCGTCGCGAATTATCACTCATATATTTCACGCTTGATGTGGCGTGTTTCGCAATACTTGAAGGTCGTGTACTCCTTAATTCTACGCTATACGCCACTGCTCCCCTGAGGAAACGTGCGTATAACATCGCATTTAATTCTTGCGACGTTATTTTTAGCCTCAGTCTGTCTTCTGAGTGAATTCCCTAACTCCCAGTTTAATTCGCCAACTGTAGATGACGGATTAGACGTGACGTCCATGAGTGAGGGGAGGGAGGAGATTACTAAATTAATTAGTCCTCTGCAAGCAAGGGCAACAGTGGGTAAGTGGGACGAGAAGAAAAGATGCAGTGTTTCATTGGTTTACTTTTATTGTTTTAAAACTTTCGTTTACATGTATGCGGTCTTGAAAGAGTTTAATTATTCCTTAGAAAAAGAACCTCTGCTTTCTTGTAAAGGAAATACTTGTGTGCGTGTCCAATGGGATGCTGTAATAATTATTACACCGAAAGAAATATAATCCTCCTTTTGGTCTTTTTTTTTTTTTTTGCAAAGAAACCCACTGAAAATTTTTCAAATTAATCCAGTTTTTTATTCCCAACTTCAGTTCAGTGTTACTCTCAAAGGCAGCTACAAAAATGCCCCATACATCAAGATAAATACTCCCACAATTATCACGCGCTTAACTCGGTTTCAGGAGAATTCAAATTCGTGCAGAAATAGTCCAAAGTAATCGAGGTAGTTGCCTTCAATGCACGATCTTAATAACAAGAGTCACTCACAGTACAAATTTAAATTCGTCAGCATCAATAAAAATCGATACAAGGTAACAAAGCTAAACAAATTTGGCGTTTACAGCATCCCCTTAAAAAGTATTAATGCTGACACTCCCGATAGTAAATATATAGGATCTACAAAACGTACACTAGCAACAAGACTGAATGAACATAAATACGCCGTAAAGAATGGACTTAAAAAATTCTGCATTGTTTCGACTCGTGTGCGATGGCCTGCACTATCCAATTTGGAATGATGCTTCCATCATCGTAACACCTAGTGCTGTCTCTTCATTGCTGTTCACTGAGAGCCTTGTAATTGCTACTCAGAGACATTTATGCTGCAATGACAATGTTCCAGTATCTATACCTATAATCTGGAAAATATTTACAGGTACGAGGCAAACTGAGGACGAAATCACTTAATCTCGATTTCTGTTATAGTGCTCCTTGTTGTATTTCCAGATGAGAACAACACAATTAATTTAGTTACCTACTAACCTTCCTTTATTTGTACAATGCAGTATTGTATGTATACCTGCATTCCATTTTCTTTATTTCATGATACATGCCACGCTGTTT
Organism: Macrothele yani; assembly: GCA_039090855.1. Classification (NCBI taxonomy): domain Eukaryota; kingdom Metazoa; phylum Arthropoda; class Arachnida; order Araneae; family Macrothelidae; genus Macrothele; species Macrothele yani. The sequence goes on from CM077027.1 coordinate 99,301,791, forward strand.
GACAATTTGATGCCACGTGACATCATGTCATATTAATATCTGATATCTATATTATGGCACGTAACACTCTATTCAAACTTATTCCTTCTTCTGTATCTGATGATGGGTTCTAGGGAAAAGAAAGTTCTTATATTTGTACATACAATACAATCTTTAAATTCAGCCAACGAATTTAAATTTGTATTGTGAGTGACTCTTGTTATTAAGATCGTGCATTGAAGGCAACTACCTCGATAACTCGGTTTCATTTTCGAAAAGAAACTCATACTTGAGCAAATTTGGGATCGAACCAGAAACTATCAATGTCAGAACCCATGATCCAAACCCGGAGTCCAACCATCAGTTTACGGGGCACAGCACAAACAATCGAGGAGGATCTCACCCCCCCCACCTTGAAATGTCAGTAGCCCCCCTACTATAAAAAACAAAGTTTTGTGCAATCAAAACAAATGAAAAAAATGCATATAACGGTGATTTCCGCTTCAGTGGAGTTGTATACGTAGCATAAAAGAAAAAGAAAAAGCATTAAGAATTTTTTGCACACTTATAATCACGGAGCAGAAAATCTGGATACCATGTACATTTCTGAAATTCACGAGTAATTTTCCATGATTCCTTTCGTGAATTCATGAATCATATTTTTGATTCAGCCTTTTCTGAGCCTTTTCTGTGTAATGGCAGAGAAAAAAACCCTGAGAATTTCACAGATTTTTCAGTCGTGAATTAACAAAAATACTCTTTTCATCCTTCTCCGGTTAACTACGGAAAATTGCCAGTTTTAAGTGGTATTAACGGAAAATTCTGAATTTTCAGGCAACCTGTCAGTAGTTCCTCTAGTATACTAACGGAAAAATTCTGTTCTCACTTTTTTCGTATCATGGGACTGAAAATTTCGGGTAATAACAACAGAGAGTACTGGAGATTTTGAGCAACTATTAAATATCAATCGTCTGTTGGCGGACCTGATGTTGAGGTTCTGGAGCAAGACCGGATATTGTGGAAAGCGTGATATTAAGTGTACCTGCTATTGTATATTGTGTTACCGTAAGAAACTGGGTATTTGAATTGTCGTACGTTTTATTGTATAATAAGATGTCTAAGTTTCACTGCTTAACACAAAAGTTATTATAGCTACCAAAATTTAGGAGTACGCTGACCCGGTAACGCAGTGGTCTAAGCGCTGGCTTATGACCATTTGTCTGAGACTGGTCCGGGTTTGAATCCCGGTAAGGCATGGATGTTGTGTTTGTCTTACGGCATTGGCTCTCTCCCTTCCCTGGAATCAGTGACCCTTCTAAATTAGGGACGTGCGACTGCTTATTGAGTTGCTCACGGTGGTCATTAAACCTTCAATAAAAAAAAATATATCATACTGCTAGCATTCATGCCGGTTCTCCGAACGGTGAATCTATAAAATTATTTTTTCAACATAAAATTAAAGAAAGGGAAAAGTAATTAAGGAAAAGAAAAGTAATTTAAAATCCGTCACTGTTTTACTATTTAGAACAGGGTCGTGATATCAATGCATACGGTTTGGCGTAAAACGGTAGTAGGCTTTGACGCCATTTAATTTTAAATCAAAATTTCATGGAAATTTTGCAGCATTTCAACGTTTCTCGCATAATTACCTTTAAACCTATCAGCATTTTGAACCGTAAAACTAAGCCACCCTTTTTAATTTCATTCATCGCATTCTTCCGTTAAGTTTTTATGGTGATTTAGGCATTACAAGTTAGGTTAATGCACAGATATTTACAACATTAAATTTTAAGACATAGATCATGTGGTGTATACTTTTTACAATCTCTAGACTCCTCTCATTCTGACTTCCCCGTAGTGAAGCCAGCAGAAGTACACTTATTTCTCAAGTAAGTGTGGTCCTGTAGTTAGGGATCTTCTAGACACAATGGTTAGGGATCTTTTAATTTTGTGAAAATCATTCACTTTTGTTTCCTTGAGCTTTTCATATGTTCGTTCTGTTCTTTGTACAGCTCGCAATTCCAAGTGAGTGTATGCAAAAGACAATCTACACGAATAAAGGAATTACGCATGCAACTTTTAATTATATGTCAAGCCAGTATGCGCTAGTGGGATAGACTGAAGCTCATACTATCTCGGAAGGGAAACAAAATATCGGAACATGAAAGCCGGAAAAAAATGGAAGCTGAATCTTACATCGGAAACGCGTCGGGATTCTTGCTCCGGAAACGAACAATCGGAAACAAATTTTGAACATCGCTCGCTGAGGATATTTCTTATGAGTTGAATTTTTCCGAAGAATTACGCATGCGTTAAGTCAAGGACACCTGCCTCAGCTGTTCATTTTATCGCACCAGCAGACAAGCAAGCTCTTGGCGCGATCTGCTCTTCATGCGTTCACTGGTTCTTTTTTTGGAAGTTGTTTTTGATTGATCTTTTAGAAATATCTTTTGACGAAAAATTAATCAAAGCTGTACAAATAAATTCAATTTCGCCAGACACTGGTCATAAAATTATTACAATAGTGTCATGAAAGAAAACGTATGGGATGAAATATCAGATTTCTAATGAACTTTTTTGTACGTCTGTAAGCCATGACTTCTAATCATTCGTTCGAGATGGCTCAGGGTTCGAATCCTGTGAGGTGTGGGATGGATCAGTTTGCATTAGCCCCAAATTTGAGACGGGCGACTACTTTTATAGGACATTGTGATGTTCGTTAAACATGCCAAAAAGAAAGAAAAAAAAATCTTTCAATGCTACCCTATCTCCTGGTGACCTGAAGAATGCTTTGAAATTTCCCTTTATCTTCAAATCTTCAAGTGTGCCGAACTGACACAAGTTTCCCTTGTATCTTCCTAGAAAATTATGCAAACAGGTTGTTTCTAAGATCAGGTTGTTTGCTAAATGAAGAACTTATAATTTTTTCAGTTATGTTAAAAAAATAGTATAACACTTGTAAGTACAGTCCGCACAATATTCCTTCCAAAACGGTCGATGTCTTCCAAAAGAATGATTTCAGTTCCGTCTGTGTTCTTCCTACATAGCGTGTGGGGCGACCTTTAGATGGGAGAGGGAGGGCTTCCGCCGAGTGGCAGTTCATGGAGTGCCGAAGGTTCCAATGATGTTTGCTGATGAAATTTCGAATTCGTAGCCTCTAACAGAGCGTGATGAGTAAACCTGCGCAGTAGACCCATATTTTATAGGTGGGTGACTGTTTCTAAGTCAGAGTATATTATATTTTTCGAACGTGGGCGCCAATCACCTTCGCTACGACATTGGTACGACTTGTGAAAAAAGATCGCCATGATTACAAGAAAAGAAATATTTTGTGTTGAAAGATCGTATGCCTTTTCAAGGATTTCGGAAAAGGAAAAAAATTACGGCGAAATCTCCTATGGCGTTCACTAGTTTTTGAATAACCTCCAAATGGAAGAATGAGAACTTCAATCCGTTGTAATCTCTGAATAGCAGTTCTTATGCCACTACATACAAAAAAACAGTCACTCTGAATTTGGAAGACATTATTTGTTTGTTTGTTTGGAGGTTTAACGACCACCATAAGCAACTCAGTGGTCGATAAGCAGTCGCCTGTTCCTAATTTGGAGCCACTGGTTGTAGGCAAAGAACAGAGCCAGCGGTATCAAACACATCACCCATGCCTCCTCCACGGCTCAAACCTGCGACCATATCGAAAGAATGGTCAGAAACGTTAGCACCTCAGACCACTCAGCCACGGGAGTGGCGTTTTTATTCTTATTTGGGTGGGCTTTGGGGTGCTATACTGGTGCCTCCACTGATACTTCAGAATAATACACTCGTTTTTTTCTAAAGATTTTACTTATTTACTGAAAAAAAAAGAAACAAAAATGGCTTTTCTTGTTATTACTTCATTCAAAACTGCCTGAATTCTTAGCTATTTCTTAAACAAGTTTCCGCAAATTCTTTTGAAAAATATCTTTGCTATAAGGCTAGAGGCCCTCTTAGTCGTGAGGCCCCCGCAATGCGGGGGTTGTGCTATCAATACGCCCCTGTTCACAGCTTCCAGACAACTAATTGTTCCTCCATAGTGATCATGGTAGATGAATTCTGAATACAGAGGTCCGGAATTTGGAAAAAGAAAACAAATTCTAAGTTTAAATTGAGCCTTGAAAAATATGAGAAATTGATATGCAGATTTTTTTTGGTCTTCTACCCCGTATTTTTTTTTTTTTTTCTGGAGAAGGGGGCACAGATGTTTCACGAAATCCTGACGTAAGCCAAACGGAGTGTCAACTTGCTCGGCGATAACAGCTGAATGTTTCACAGAGCTACACCACAAGAAATATATAAACGGAAGTGTAAGAATTGCAGTTTTGATGGGAAAAGATACATGTTACAAGGTGCATGAAACTAGTTAAATTTAAGAATAAAAGTTATGTGTAAATGTTTTAAATATGATGGGTGTACATTTTTAACAATCAAAACAAAAATTTTCTACATTTTCCATACTTGATAACGTACTGTTTTGTGCATACTCTGCCTAACGTGCGACAAAATTTTGTGAAAAATCCTTGCAGGAGAGAGCGGTGATGGCTTGTCTATAGGAGCACATGAGCATGTGCTCTACCCAACATTTTTTCAAGGAATTTTATTAGATTAACGAAAAATTTTAAGATGAAAAAAACTTGCGGAGTGTGAAGATAACATTGAAAATATATCGAATTAATAATTATGTGTTCTGAAAAGCAACATTTTGCCTACACCAGTGAAGTTAAACACCAAAGGTCTTTTATTCGCGGCCGATGTACAACCTTCAATTCTGCCTCTCGTGAGCACAATTTCCTGGTGCTCCAGGTCAAGGCTATTTGAGCATGGGCAGTTACGCATTCCTGGAAGTTAGCCGGCGATACATAGACTTAATTCAAAGCAAGTTTCCAAGTCGCTCATTCTCGTTTTGTTACCGTGGGAAAAGACAATCGTTCGCTCGCTGCACTAGCTTGCGTTAGATTATTTTAATTCCATTCTGCTTTCACTGGTGGAACAGTATCAGAAATAGCTTAATATCCTTACATAAATAATGAAATGTGAGAGACAAAATGTTAATCATGAATACTGATGATTATTTGCTGAAACACCTGTTTTCTTTGCATTCATTGGAACAAAAAATGGGAATTAAAAGGCTGGGTAGACCTTCGCCAGATTTTAAATTGCCACAAAATTTTAAAGATAAAAATACTGAGCGAATCAGGAAATTCAGTTCCGGATTATACCCATATATGTATAATATGAAAGTATGAATATGCTGCTGTGATGTAAAAACGCTGTACTTCGCAGTGACATAAAATTCGGTGCATTTATGACACTTTGCCAACAAAATTCAGAATCATGACGTGTTCTTAACACATAGCAATAATACACTGATTTTGGCTGTACTTGGATGGTAGGGCAAACATAAGATAGCAACTAAATTCTAGTTATAGGTGGCAAATTCAACAGTAAAACGAAGAAGTAAAACACACTCGATTGATGTTGTAACATCTTATAAACTGTATTCATTTTTGTGGCGCGTTTGAACTTGCTCTGAGAGACAGTGATGGATTTCTAACAAGCGAAAACTATGGTAAAGCATGTCTTGTGATCCTGCCTGAAAAGCTTTACACTGCTATGCATCTAAACGTTAAAAATTGTAGAAAAGGAAAAGAAAAAGACAGAAACTTCTACCAAGTGCAACTCGTTAATAGCAAGTGTTTAATCCATTTAATAATTAATGGAAAAAGTAAGAAATTTTTGAGACAGACGAAATTTTGTTATTAATCGTTATAAGAAATAGTCTTGTTTATAGTTTCACTACATTTAAAATTTTTTATACTTATAGCTTTCGATGGGCTACATTCACCACCACACCTCAACATTTCGTTTCGCTTCTAGATCGAATCCTAATTTAAAGGAGAGTTAGTGCAGTAAAATTTATCCAGGCCTACGGGCGGCAAAGCCTTAAATCCGTCCTTGATCTCTGTGGAAAGCGAAGTCCTGTGGCCTAGCGTGCAAGATCAGAAGGGTTGTAACCGCATTACCAATCCCAGGAGTGTTCGAAAGCTTTCGACAGTGCTCTCATGTACACTATGTGGACAAAGTGATTGGACACTGCAAGTAAATAGAAAAACAGCATTGTATTTATATCAGTAGCGGATAGATCCTCCACTTGCAGTATTACAGCAGCCATCCGTCGAGGTAAACTTTCCACAAGCCCATGGAGTACGGAGAGCGGAATGTTCCGCCATTCCGCCTTGAGTACATAGACCAACTCTGTCCGTGAAGAAGGCCGTGTTCGTCTAGACCTCACCCGTAGTTCAAGTTCATCCCATATGTGTTCAATGGGATTGAGATCCTATCTCTGAGCAGGCCAGTTCGTCCGTGAGATCTGACTTTCCTCATACCATTCCATTGTAGCCCTGCAAACATGACAAGTGTCATTGCCGTTCTGGAAGGAACAATCGCCGTGTCTGTAGAACTGGCACAACATTGGAAGCATTGAGTTATTCACACCGTACCAGCTGAAACAGCCACATACCATAACTCCACCGCCTTCGTGCTTCACAGTCGGCACTGTACACTAACTCCGGAAGTGTACAGTACAGACTGTGAAGTGCGAAAGTGTCTCCGGAAGCAAACGTTCTCCGGGTAACCGCCAAACCCAGACACGTCCATCCGATCTAAATAATGTGAAGCGAGATTCGTCGCTCCATAACACCTGCTGCCATTGCTCCAATGCCCAGTTTTTGTGCTGTTGACTCCATCGTAGCCGCGTGGCTTTATTGATCTTTGTGACGAGAGGCTTATGGGCGACTTCTCGGCCATGACACCCGAGTGCATGGGTCACTCTTCGAAATGTCTTGGCACCTGGAACTCATGTGTTATGGCGAGCATCGGCCGAGACCTGGTTTTCCGGATCTGCCTCTGCAGCACCCTGGTGTCCCTAGATTGTAGTTTCTTGGGTCTTCCAGGGCTAGGTGAATTCCTGCAATGTCTCGTCTTCTTCCACTTGTTGATGACAGAGGCCACAGTCGATTTAGCGACCTGTCTGATATCAGCAATGTTTCTTATGCTCATACTTCCAACTGAGCAACCTTTCAAATCTCGAAGAGCTCTCTCCTGCAACTCATTTTATCTGCGACTGAACTCAACGTACGCCCGTTTCCGTTTTCATACCTTGTCGACCACGTGTCAGCAGCGGGAGCACACCATTGCGCATGCGTGTTGCTGTCCAGTCACTTCTGTTCACGTTGTGCATCTGTAGATCCATGACAGTATTCGCACCAACGGGAGAAATACACTGATGAGCCACTACATTAGGACCACCCCCAGCCTAGAGAAATGAGCGCGTCTGGAGACCGAACGGTGGCGCATTTGAAGTACACAGAGCAGTATATATACAACCCGAAGACAATCTTTTCGGTTAGTAGAGTGTTCGGTGTCAGAATGGGAAAGCTGTCGATTTATCGGAGTTTGATAAAGAACAAATCGCGATGGAACGGCGCTTCAGAAATAAGATCTCGGAAACGGCGCGGCTTGTGGGTTGTTCACGTGCCGCTGTAGTGAGTACGTATCAAAAGTGGTACACAGATGGCCAAACAACGAAGCGTCGTCCAGCCGTGTATCGGCCGCAGCTCATTGATGCCAGAGGGGAGCGGGGACTATATCGCGTTGTTCACAGAGGCCGCAGGGCCACAGTGTGACAAATCACCCGTAGCTACAACAGTGGTGATCAGAGCAATGTGTCACAGCACACAGTTCACCACAGCCTTCTGCGCATGGGCCTGCGTAGCCGAAGACCCAGCCGGGTCTCCATGCTTACTTCACGTCATCGCCAACAACGCATGAAATGGGCGACCACCCAGAGATTGGACCGTGGATAATTGGATGAATGTGGCTTGGTCTGACGAATCAAAATTCCTGGTGCATCACGCAGACGGCCGAGAGCGGATACGCCGATTACCAACGGAAGCTATGGCACCTGGATGCGCTATTGGGCGGAAACAGGCCAGCGGCGGCGGTGTCATGCTGTGGGTGATGTTTCCTTGGGACACTTTAGGCCCCATTATTCCAATAGCACAACCCCTTACAGCGGTCAGGTATCTGAAAATCGTTGCGGACCAAGTTCACCCATTCATGGCAACTGTGTTCCCTGCTGGTGACAGCCATTACCAACAGCATAATGCACCATGCCACACTGCCAGAATAATCAAGGAGTGGTTCGAGGAACATGCTGGGGACTTACTGTTAATGCTCTGGCCGCCAAATTCACCTGACATGAACCCAATCAAATATTTGTTGTTCGACTTGAAAAAGCAGGTTCGCGCTAAATCATAACCACTCCGAAATTTATGAAAACTAGGGTTCCTGCTATTGACATTATGGTACCAGATACCCCAAAATACCTATCATCACCTCATCGAATCGATGCCTTGCCGAGTGGCTGCCGTTTTGTGGGCTAAATGCGGTCCTACAGCTTATTAGGTAGGTGGTCATAATGTAATGGGTCATCGGTGTATATGTTTTCATTTTTTATTGCAATGATATGCTTGTCAACTTGGCGTTTTGTTTTCAAGGGTATGCAGTTCCCCTCACACGTAAGACGTCCTCACATATGGAATTAGTGTGATTCTTTATGTCGCCGCACAATTTAGTGTGATACAACATCCACATAAGAAAAGCAATGCACAATCTCAAAAGTAAAGATCCCTGTAATTCCTCAAGGGACATATTTAAAGCACAATGAACGTACTGAACCTTGTTTCAGGAAATTGTTGGTAAGAATTCAATATTGGTTTAAAGAAGGAAACTTGTTTAGTAAACTTCTTCTGTTAGCTTTCAGCGATCTTTCAAAAAGGAAGAGGCAAGAGACAGTTCTAAAAAATGCAGTCCCAAGCAAGTTAGACACATTATTCAAACTATGTTTGCGTTTGTTCCACTGAACTTTTGGACGATGTACACAGTCCAGTCAAAAAATTATGATCTCCTGTTAGTATGGAGTATGACCTCGTGCCGCCAATGCCGCAGATATACGGTGTGGCATTGGTTCACTGAGGCCTCTGAACGTTTCTGTAAGGTCGGATGCTAAGCCATACAGACACCAGAGCTTCTCGCAGATCAAGAGTCATCCATGCGTCGAACCTGTTGGTCAAGACACTCCCACAGATGTTCAATGGAATTGGCGCGTGGCGAGTACGGTGGTCAGGATAGTAAGCTAAAGTCACTGGAATGCTTCTTAAATCATTCTCGACACGCATGACAAGGGGCATTATCTTGCTGGAAGCAATTTGTACCATCAGGGTAGATAGCCATCATGAACAGGAGTACCTGATCCGCCACAATGGTTAGGCAGTTTGAAGCGTTCATAGTGCGATCGAGTGAGAACATTTCTCCCAGTAATTCTCAGGAAAGCATACCCCATATGATCACGCTACCACCTCCTGCCTGTTTCTTCTCGAGCATTGTGACGAGACGTTTTCTGTCAGCAGTGTTTCGCCGTACCCTCCATTGACCATCCACACGATAAAGCAGAAAACGTGATTCGTCTGAAAAGGCGACTTTCTTCCACTGTTCGATAGTCCAATGCCTCTTCTCAGATGATAATTCACGTCGTAATCGTCGTCGTCTGGCCGTCAACATGAGTGGACGTCTGCTCCGGAGATCCATAGAGAGCAGATTTCGTTGGACTATGGTCTGCGGAACGCTCCTCGATGTACTTGCATTAAGTGCTCTGGCCAGTTGTTCCACTGTGGCCCGTCTGTTGGATCGTACTAGTCGGGATAGCCGTCGCTGCCCACGGTTACCAATGCCCCATCGTAGGGCCGTATTGGTCATAGGAATCACTGGGAAAATGCCCGTTGGCTTGTCGCAAAACTCTACTGTTGGGCCGTCGGTGTCAGGTTATTTCTGTTCAAGTCCAAACAAAATTATGAGGAATTGAGAAACACCGCATGAACTGAGGGATGGTCTGCAAAAGCGATAAGCGGGCACAAAAGCCGAAGATTAACAGCGAACTGTATCACTGTGAAATTGCTCCAAGGCCAGCCAATCAAGTGCTATAATCTGCTTTTCGAGGGCACAGAGTTCGTATCGTAGTTTTAACTGCTACTGAAATCACTGACACTACCTCAGGTCAGTGAAAATGGACACAGCCATTTACCAAAACAAAAAAGTGCCGTAACCGGACACAATTGTTGCTTACTGATTCTACTTTTACACGTGTGGCTTTTGTAGTTGAAAGTAATAGAATTTTTTTTTTTTTTTTTTGGTGAACTGAAAGATTTTGGAGGTTAACATACTTTTTGATGGATTATTTCAAAACGCGGACGTGCGAGGAGGCCAGAAAAGGAAATGGGAAGTGAAGCTTCGTGAACAAGGCGTCACATCAACACGAAATTTAAGTGATAAGTTTAATGCACAAAAAGAAATAAAACATCTGGTTCAGATCCTATGACATATCATACTTTAACAGAACAGAAGCAGATAGGTAAAGCTTTGTGTGCTTCCAAAATGGAAGTAATTCCAGTTATGAATGAAGTGCAAAATTCTCCAGAAAAAAAGACATCATTTTGCTGAAAAAAACAGTTTGTAAGTGCGTTCAGATGGTGGGCGATGTTCTTCAGTTTCATTCTGTTTCCAAAGAAACTGGTGTTTATTTTCATGAACGTTTCTCAAAACAGCAAGATGTGAATGTTGCTATAAATGAGTTTATTCCTCTTGAGGTTAGTAAAATTTCAACTGACTCTTTTTTCAAAGTTGCACCTTTACCAACCTGATATTTCCTCGTTGCCTGTTACCTCAAAAATTGTATGCAAAAGAGTGGTATGCCTAGGTGGCCCTTGTCTTCTTCAGCAAAACAATAGGCGTTATTTTGCTCTGTTTACTTAGCCTATGGAAACAGAAATAATCCCAATGTTTTTGTTCATGGTATGACAGATTTGAGTCGTGTAATGCAAGGTATTGTTGAATGTGAATCAAGCAAATAACACTTTGTATGTTCCGAAGCCCATTTGACAAGTTCCCACGGTGGTGATTTGCAACATTTTTTGTTTAAAAAATGTTTTGAAAAGGAAGGAAATATTAGAAAGAATTGTAGGAATTATAAAGTTCATCGGCAAAAGAGGTCTTTCGTATCGTGTAAATAATGAAAGTGCTGCCATAATGAAATATGATAATGTGGACCATGGAAACTTTATTGAATTGTAAAAGTTACTTTCAAAATGTGATGCCACCCTAAAAGTGCAATTGAATAAAGTTCAATCAGCAAAAGATGAGTTTGTTGAACGTGGAAGTGGACGAATTGATCTGGAGCTGCTCTGCAAGCCATGGCAAATGTCAAAAACCAAGAATATTTTTACAAATATGCAAAGAGTTTTCCACTTAACTGCGGTGATCGGATTGCTAAATTGGATGGATGGATGGATGGAGGGTCAATACTTTTGCTTTTCTCCCAAAGCTGTATGAAGAAGTCAAAGTGGACTGCCGTAATTAAAAATGTTAGGGATACATTTTCTCCCCAGTCCGGCCCTGCTCCATCCATTATTACCCCAATTTCTACAGGTCTTGCCGGTTTCTTCCCTTCCTGAAACACTTTAATTAACAACTGCACCATGTGAACAACCCACAATATCCACGGGTCTGTAATGCTACCACCCTTCAGTCGGAAGCCAAAAATAATTCCTTTTTCAAACTCTGTTAGGTCTTTTATTTCCTTTTTCAAACTCTGTTAAGTTTTTATTTTATTTTTCAAACTCTGTTAGGTGTTTTATTTCCTTTTTGAAACTCTGTTAGGTCTTTTATTTTCTTTTTGAAACTTTGTTAGGTCTTTTACTTCCTTTTTGAAACTCTGTTAGGTCTTTTATTTCTTTTTTTCAAACTCTGATAGGTCTTTTATTTCCTTTTTCAAACTCTGTTAGGTCTTTTATTTCCTTTTTCAAACTCTGATAGGTCTTTTATTTCCTTTTTCAAACTCTGATTGGTCTTTTATTTCCTTTTTCAAACTCTGATAGGTCTTTTATTTCCTTTTTCAAACTCTGTTAGGTCTTTTATTTCCTTTTCCCATTTTCATGCGAAACTCCGCAATGTCTGCGACTTCGTGTCCTTTTAAATGTCTTCAATGATTTGTATAAGTTGCTACGCACGTCATCTGGCCGCTGGTTTCGGTTCCTTCTTACATCAGAGGTGGTCATAATTTTTGACTGGATTGTGTATATACAGTATATATATTATATACCACAAGCGCCGACTACGGGCATGCCTGGCTGATTAAGCATACCCCAAAGAAATCAAGGGATGCTCAGCATGCCCTGATATCGGCAAGGAAAACCAAAATTATCTTTTGGTAACAATTTATACATTGTATTTAGAACTTATGGAATAAGATGTTTCATCAGTTAACATCAGCCATAGATTACTAAAAATCAAAATTTATATATTCAACACACACTTTTGAAATAGTGTATGTTGAGTATATTATTTTATTATGAAGAAATTCTGTAATATATCAGTTATGTAATTTTATGCTGAATTCAATACAAAAAATCATTTTTCAGATCTATTGAGAAATGAAACAATTATTAAGAAAACTACGAAGGAAAACATGAAGTCACACCGGTGGCCAAGTGGTACGAGGCGATGGCTACGCGTTCGCCCGAGATTGATCCGGGCCGGAATCCTGAATGAGGCATACGCTTGCCTTACGGCGCTGGCTTTCTCCCTTCTCTGGAACCAGTGGCCTGAAATTTGATAAATTTGGGACGGGCGACTGTTTATATATCAAAATAAATTACTCATGCTAGTCGTTAAACAGCTGAAAAAAAAATAAGGAAAGAAAGAAAAGGAAGAACATCTTTTGCACTATGCTCAAATTTACTCACCAGATAAGAACTGGGCACTATTTCAAAAATGCTCAAAAGTTTATTACTGGTTAACGATTAATAATAACATATAAGGGTCGCCCAGATGAAACTGAGACTGTCGGCTTTTTGCCGTAAGGATTTATAGGTTGCAAACATATAAGAAGTTAGATTTATACATGGACTGCAAACATACCCGCTACACATATAGTCTCCTTGTCGGTTCAAGCAAGTGTCCCAGCGCGGCACGAGATTGTGGATAACCTGAGCGAAGAATGTCCGTGGTTGGCTGCGGAACCAGTCTTCAACGGCGTTCCGGGCCTCAGCGTCGTTAGCGAACCAGCGGCCCTTCAGAGTTTTCTTTTCAGTGTCCCAAAGATGTGGTAGTCGCAAGGCGACAGATTGGGTTTATAAGGGGATGGTCGAGGAACTCCCATCGGAAGCTCTGCAGAAAATCTTGGCACACAGTCGCCACATGCGGGCGGGTGTTGTCGTGCAGCAGAATAACCCCATTTGACAATATACTGGGTCGCTTACGCTTGATGGCCGTTGTTTTGAGGTTCTGTAACGTATTGCAGTATGTGGTAGCCTTAGCCGTACTGCTTGCGTCCAGCCAATCCAACAGCAATGGGCCGTTCTCATCGAAGAAAACCGTGAGCATCAATTTTCCAGCTCTTAAGGAGGACTGAGCTTATAACGAAGTGAATTTCTCCGTCATTTTTATCCGCGCCGGGGTTCGAACCAGGGTCCACTCATTCCGGAATATGTTGCTCTACCAATTAAGCTACGCGGACATGTATTCTGATTCCTATCTGCCTTTATGTCATGTGCGTCCTGCTGGCAGGTACGTCACATCTCCCCCCCCGAAAGAGGGCCGGGGGCATGGCCCACGGATCAGCCGTGACCATGAATCGTTGCAGGCAGACAACCACTGTAGAACGTGCACTTGAGAACTCCCAGTCAATCTGATGTGTGGAATGCAACGTCACACACATTTATTTTTCGAAGCACTGGAGAAGGGATTCTCTGATTTTTCCTATCTCGCGGTGTGGAAATAACATCACACCAATGCGAGATTTTGAACGGTCTGGTCATCCGGGTGCCATTATAACGAAGTAAATTTCTCCGTCATTTTTGGTCTACGCCGGGATTCGAACCCGAGTACGCTTATTCCGGAATGAGTCGCTCTACCAACTGAGCTACGCAGACATTTGTTCTGATTCCTATCTGCCTTTATGTCATGTGCGTCCTGCTGGCAGGTACGTCACAAGCTTTTTTCGGGCATGGAGAGTTGGGATGCCGCCATTCCATACTCATCCGTTTTGTGGCTGAATCGAAGTGGTGGCACCAAATTTCATCTGAGGCCACAATCTTGGAAAGAAACTGTCCCACTTCTGCGTGGTAACGATGCAGATGCTCCAGGCAAGTACCCATTCGCCGAGTCTTCTGCTCCGAGATGCTTGGTGACTCATTGTGCGCAGACCTTGCTGTATCTCAATCGGCGATGGAGATGGTGTTAACAGTTCCCTTACTCACGGGCAATGTTGCCGCAAGCTTACGGGTGGTGATTCGGCGATTCTCCTTCACAAAGTTGTCCACGGCAGCAATCGGTTCCATGGTGATGGCCATGTGTGCTCGCCCAGATCTCGGCATGTACTCCGTGCTCACACGTCCTTTAAGATATTCATTACACCAGCGGATGTGTATGGGAATGAGTGTCTGTACACAGTGACTGACAATCATTCCCATACACATCCTTCATACGATGATAAATTTCTGCTCCAGCAAGACCTTCTGCCGTCAAAAATTACATAACTGCCCGCTGGGCCTGTTTGGAGGAATCCATGTCACAACGCTACGTAGTCAACTTGCCTCCGTAGGTGCAAACAGCACCTACGTGGTCACTTGCCTCCGTAGGTGCAAACAGCACACTGACACGTGCCAGCGATAACAGCGTACTTTCTGACATTACTCGCCATCTACCGGCGCAAATGCACGGCTCTGTGCAATTATACAACGAGGCTATTACACGATTCTCACTTTCAATTGGGCGACCCTTATATTTTAATTATTCTCTTATTTGTTTTAAAGAAAATTAGCGCACAAACGCCATTGTTTTTTTCTTTTCACCCCACCCACCCCCTTTTTTTGTCGAGCCTGCTCTGAGATTTACAGAACTGTACGCCTATGCTATATATACTGTGTATGTATCGTCGACTTTTAAGAACACACGCCAAATTTTGAAACGCACGTAAAGAACAAAAACGCTGTCTGAACTATTGCGTACAAGTTAACATCAGGCAACTAATGATATATTGATACATTTTCATACATTTGCCCTAGATGAGATGTAGAGAAAATACCGATTTTCAAAGAGCGGTGCTGTTCAGAATACGTTCGAGATCTAATATGTACGAACGATTGTTAAAAAAAAAAAAGGAGGTACGTAGATGTACCAATATCAAGTTACCAAGTTTCACTGAGGAAGCAAGTTTATGTCCTTGATAGAAGCCTTCATCCTGAACACGAATACTGTTTTCTACAACTAGGGTTGAATAAGAAAGAATACTAGCCATTTAAAGAAATAAATGAAACGAAAACCACTGGAATGAGTCATGTGATTATCGCTAAACCATGTAAAACCCTTGTTTAAATGGTAAGAAACATTTACGTCATTTATAAAAGATTTAGAAGATCGACATTTCTTGAAGTTCTTTGAAAATTGTTTTTCACAAGTTAGGAATACAGGTTCCCCCGCTATCCGAAAGTAGAGCGTTCCTATGAAAACATTTCGTAAGCTGAAATGGAGCAAAGCGAAGAAGCAATTACCATTAGCTTATACAGGAAAAATTTTTGAGCTTTTGTTGACCTAAAAATAACCTACCAAATGACACATTCAACCTAAAATGACACCAATAACATATATACTGAAGAGCAATTGAATTAGAGACAGCTGGCGTTATGCAAATGTAGCGCCGTGGGCGGCCCTGTTAACGGAAACGACATGACGTATGCAGGGATCCGACAATATGCGACGGGAATCAGTAAGAATCGGACGCAGTATGGGTAAGACGATGGTCGTGGGCAAATTGTCGGGACCCGACGAATGGGTCACTCCATCTCGGAAGTCGTGCGGGCACTGGGAGTTTCACGAGCCACTGTGTCATGGGTTCACCGTGAGTGCATCGAATCAGGTAAAACCATCCCTGCAAGGAACAACTACCGTGGACAACAGCGTGTGGATGAGCGGGGTCATCGTCGGCTAGCTCGCATTGTAGCAGCGGATAGACGGGCCACAGTGCAAGAAATCACTCGGCAATTTAACGCTGGTGCACAAAAACGTGTAAGCAGCCACACCATCCAGAACCATCTCCTCGCTATGGGGTACAGAAGCCATCGTCCTACGAGGGTACCTCTGCTAACCGCACATCACAGAGTGCAAAGATTAGCATGGGCGCGGGAACATCGCCACTGGACCCAAGACATGAGGAAAAATGTTGCCCCTGGACTGATGAGTCGAGATTCACGTTGGTACATGCGGATGGCAGGATACGAGTACGGCGCAAACCACATGAAGCGATGGATCCTTCTTGCCAGCAGGGTACTCTTCAAGCTGGTGGGGTTTCTCGTCTGGGGACTGTTTACGTGGACTGAAATGGGACCCCTGGTACGTGTGACATCGTCCCTCACAGGTCAATGTTACCGGGATATCCTGGACGACCATTTGCTCCCGTTGGTGCGTCTTCAACATCCCACTGGGGATCTCATCCTGCAACAAGACAACGCACCGTGCCATCGCTCCCGAATTGTATCCGAATGGTTGGATGAACACTCCACCGACGTGGCCTCGCTTCCTTGGTCAGCTAGGTCACCTGACCTCAATCCCATCGAACACATCTGGGATACCATAGAGAGAGTTGTTCGAGGCTCTGACCCCCCTCCATCAAATATTCGTGAACTGTGGGAGCTTGTTCAGTGGTCGTGGACCCGTATGGCTTCCCAACGCTTCCGGTGTCTTGTCGAGTCCATGCCGAGACGAATCGCCGCCGTCATCAGGGCGAAAGGTGGTGCTACACGTTACTAGACAGGTATCTCTAATTAAATTGCTCTTCAGTGTAAAACATATAGTAAAAGTAGAAATGATATAATAAACACACAGCGTACACATAAATACACATATTATCAATTACTGGAGAGGTCGACTGAAAGAGACCACTTTGCTAACTATAGCAGAACCAGTAATAACTTTCAAGATCTCTCTGCTTGTAAACAGTACGTATGGTGGACGAGGTTGACAGATAAGAACGAGAGATATATGATGCTGAAGCAGCATGTGTGTGGTGGTGGAAGCTGTGCTAAGTCGAATCTATGTTTACCTGAAATATGGGTATTCGAGCTGTGTTGTTTTATTATTGAGTGTTCGGAGTAATCAAGTTTTCTGCTTAGTAATGCACGTTAATCAATGTTGAAAGATTAATACTATCGTGATTAATTCCTCACGTAATTTGGAATGTTCGAGCAAAGTGCTCGCACGATGATGGAATAAAAGAGTGAACAGTAAGTAAATCTTTCTGAAACTTTATTTGACTAACTTTGTTTCACTTCGAGAAAGAGAGTGTAAATAAGAAGAGGTAGTATTCTCAAAATCGTAAGTAGTGTTCTCCAGGACACAAATAGTAAAAAACGCTACAGTGTCATGTGGATTATCCAATCCCCATATCCGCACGTTATGTTGGTTAACTTTACCAGACATGAGGAATGTGGCTTCGTTGCTAAACACGAGTCTCTTCATGAAACAGTCTGTCTCCATATTCTCCTGCATGTCGTTGCAAAATTGGAACCGGCGATTGTGATCATCTTGTGTCAGAGCTTGTTGCATTAAGTACAGTAATGACGACACTTTACGTTTATTTTTTACTACACGCAACTCTCCACATAAATCCACACTGAAGACACAACTGTTGAATAGTAAGCTGGTTAGTCAAATGTAACTTCTACCATAATAGAACAAGCGATAATTACGAATGATACTAAATGGTAGAACAACTCTTAAGCTATAGCTCACGAGGTTGATTAATGTAGCTTAATTTAGAACAGCCAACAATCCGCCAGTATTCCTCGAACTGTTGTTACAGTCGCTTTTATCACTTCCGTACTGTGCCGCCGAGGTGGCGCACTGGTCTAAGTGCTGGTTGCTGATTTTTTTGTCCTGGATGGGCTCGGGTTCCGGGTGAGGCATGGTGTGTTTGTCTTACGGCACTGGCTCTCTATCTTCCCTGGAATCAGCGGCCTTGAATTTGGGACGGGAGACTGTTTATAGCCCATTGAGTTTCTCACGGTGGTCGTTAACCCCCCCCCCCCCAAAGAAAAAAACAAAAAACTAAGGCTGTGTTGATGTACTCGCCGAACAAACTATACTCCCGTTCACGAATATCCATTTCCCACAGCAAGGTGCCGTCTTTCAACAAGACATCTATTGTCTCTTGCGTTCAACAGAAGTGTTAGGAAAGCATTCCAGTGAGTTCGCAACTCTCGAATGGCCATCTCATTGTCCGGAATTGAACCCAATCGAGAATGTCTGGGATGACGTGGAGCGATGCATTCGAGCCGAAAATCCACCACCACAAACTTTCGGCGCTTAAGGACGACCGTCCTGGAATCACGGGCGGCAACATACTCGCGAACCAGGGGTGAAAGTACACAGTTTGTTTTGGGGGAACAGATCAGATCATATGTAGAGGATTTTAGGAAGGGAGTGTCTGACCCCAGGTCTGAAACAACCCTTAGGAAGAGGAAGCTAGGGGATTTGGGCTAGAGTGCTCGATAGGAAAGTGACACGGAAACGAGGTAGAAAGGGGGAGGAAGACGCCCTTATTTATTACCGGGGGGCCAGTATCCGGGGTCCGACCTCTTAACGTGCCCATCCGACGCACAGCGAGTATTTAGTGGTTCGAGCGCTCGTATCTCCTTGGGATCGAATCTAAGGTCATCTCTGTGGCAGTCACGAACGTTGACCACTAGGCCACCCGCGGCCTTTTGGGGGAACGCAATGTTTAGTGACTGTTTATAGCGGATTCTCACACACGAACGCCCGCGCGCACACACATTTTATAGGACTGTGTTCTTTTATATGCGCATAAGTAAAAAAAATAAATATTACAATGAATAAAAACTAAAACCTTTTAATTTATAATTCAGTTAAAAATATCTGTACTACAAAGAGTAGGTTACGCATCATCTGAAGGAGTTTCGTTTTTCTTAATTGCGCTGCTTCAAATTAGTGAAAGCATTTGGAATTCACTATATGTTTCCCTACCTTATTGCACATAATGATTATGGTAATAAATGAGCATATTGAGTTCATCGACGTCATGCAGTATCAAAAGAACAAAAACTACACACCCCGGCAATTTAAACTTGAGAGGAACACCTGAGAGAGTGTCCATTCCTAAATGTAAGTTGCCAAAGAAAAAAAAAAAAACGCTGCTGTTCGACACCACTGTAAACAATTAGAGGATGCCGTCTCTTCCTGAACCTAGTGCTGTCCTGGTCAGCTGCTATGTATCGAATTGCCACTGTGAATGAATTTCAGTTTGGTATTCCAAAGCCAAGGTCAGTAGACTCTATTAACCTTGTTCTAAATCAAGCCTGCAACATTGTTACTTATTCAACATTCTGCTCTACGGGATAACGTACTAAATGATACGAAAGTAAAACAGTCGAATACGACATCCCCTCTGGCTAAAGGTCGTCCCATAGACAGCATTTATTGTCTCGGGGCAAAAGCTGTGAAAACTGCAAAATTAGAGACAAAATTTTCAAAAGTAAAAATTTTGCAATAATTAGGAACACAATTCATAAATGAACTGAGAGCCAAAATTTCCTCGGTATAATTCTACAGCACTTTTTTTTTTTTTTTCAAATATTGTGCACACTACTTTCCCATTGTTTCTTTTGTGTGTGTGTGTGTGTTCCACTATTTGCCAATTTCTTAAGGGAACGCAGTTCCCCGCTGTTCCCGCCCATTTACCACTGCAATTCACCGTAACACATTTTCCCCATTAAAACAGTTGCTCACGGAAACAAGTAAAATGCTCCAGTTCTTTTTTTTTTTTTTTTTTTTCTTTTTCAGTTTTCAATCAACCACAGCTACAGGTCCCCTGGGCGGATTCAAGTGGAAAAAATACCCGTATTATCCACTCGGTGGTGGGGGTGTCATCGCCACTACGCGACTCTGTGTCGCCTGCGAATGGTTGATTTTCTTTTTTTCAGGGAGAAATTCATTAAGTTCTATTGGGGTAAAGTGTATCTAGGCAGAGCTGGGAAGCAAATGTTTTCCCACACTTCCTGTTGTTTTCCTCAGCTTGGGCTTGTACACTGCTAGCAAAGGATACAAATTCAGGACAGGAATAGCTTGACAAAAGTTGGACAGTGAAGCTCTCAACTCAGACTGCGTTTGTTAAGACCATTACGAAGCTTGTCTCTAGTCACAGATCTCTCTCTAGGTGAGATTTCCGAGATTTGAAGGTTGAGTGTTTGGACGCATATTTCGAAAGTTGTCACATATTTAAACAGAAGCGTGGAGAAAAGTGAAGACATAGGTCTCAACCTCCGTTTTTCCACATTCCACTCCTGATATGTTGTTAAGACCATTACGAAGCTTGTCTCTAGTCACAGATCTCTCTCTAGGTGAGATTTCCGAGATTTGAAGGTTGGGTGTTTGGACGCATATTTCGAAAGTTGTCACATATTTAAACAGAAGCGTGGAGAAAGGTGAAGACATAGGTCTCAACCTCCGTTTTTTCACATTCCACTCCTGATATGTTGTTAAGACTATTACGAAGCTTGTCTCTAGTCACAGATTTCTCTCTAGGTGAAATTTCCGAGATTTGAAGGTTGGGTGCTTGGACGCATATTTCGAAAGTTTTCACATATTTAAACAGAAGCGTGGAGAAAGGTGAAGACATAGGTCTCAACCTCCGTTTTTTCACATTCCACTCCTGGTATGTTGTTAAGACCATTACGAAGCTTGTCTCTAGTCACAGATTTCTCTCTAGGTGAAATTTCCGAGATTTGAAGGTTGGGTGCTTGGACGCATATTTCGAAAGTTGTCACATATTTAAACAGAAGCGTGGAGAAAGGTGAAGACATAGGTCTCAACCTCCGTTTTTCCACATTCCACTCCTGATATGTTGTTAAAACCATTACGAAGCTTGTCTCTAGTCACAGATCTCTCTCTAGGTGAGATTTCCGAGATTTGAAGGTTGGGTGTTTGGACGCATATTTCGAAAGTTGTCACATATTTAAACAGAAGCGTGGAGAAAGGTGAAGACATAGGTCTCAACCTCCGTTTTTTCACATTCCACTCCTGGTATGTTGTTAAGACCATTACGAAGCTTGTCTCTAGTCACAGATTTCTCTCTAGGTGAAATTTCCGAGATTTGAAGGTTGGGTGCTTGGACGCATATTTCGAAAGTTGTCACATATTTAAACAGAAGCGTGGAGAAAGGTGAAGACATAGGTCTCAACCTCCGTTTTTCCACATTCCACTCCTGATATGTTGTTAAGACCATTACGAAGCTTGTCTCTAGTCACAGATCTCTCTCTAGGTGAGATTTCCGAGATTTAAAGGTTGGGTGTTTGGACGCATATTTCGAAAGTTGTCACATATTCAAACAGAAGCGTGGAGAAAGGTGAAGACATAGGTCTCAACCTCCGTTTTTCCACATTCCACTCCTGATATGTTGTTAAGACCATTACGAAGCTTGTCTCTAGTCACAGATCTCTCTCTAGGTGAGATTTCCGAGATTTGAAGGTTGGGTGTTTGGACGCATATTTCGAAAGTTGTCACATATTCAAACAGAAGCGTGGAGAAAGGTGAAGACATAGGTCTCAGCCTCCGTTTTTCCACATTCCACTCCTGGTATGTTGTTAAGACCATTACGAAGCTTGTCTCTAGTCACAGATCTCTCTCTAGGTGAGATTTCCGAGATTTGAAGGTTGGGTGTTTGGACGCATATTTCGAAAGTTGTCACATATTTAAACAGAAGCGTGGAGAAAGGTGAAGACATAGGTCTCAACCTCCGTTTTTCCACATTCCACTCCTGATATGTTGTTAAGACCATTACGAAGCTTGTCTCTAGTCACAGATCTCTCTCTAGGTGAGATTTCCGAGATTTGAAGGTTGGGTGTTTGGACGCATATTTCGAAAGTTGTCACATATTCAAACAGAAGCGTGGGGAAAGGTGAAGACATAGGTCTCAACCTCCGTTTTTCCACATTCCACTCCTGGTATGTTGTTAACACCATTACGAAGCTTGTCTCTAGTCACAGATCTCTCTCTAGGTGAGATTTCCGAGATTTGAAGGTTGGGTGTTTGGACGCATATTTCGAAAGTTGTCACATATTTAAACAGAAGCGTGAAGAAAGGTGAAGACATAGGTCTCAACCTCCGTTTTTCCACATTCCACTCCTGATATGTTGTTAAGACCATTACGAAGCTTGTCTCTAGTCACAGATCTCTCTCTAGGTGAGATTTCCGAGATTTGAAGGTTGGGTGCTTGGACGCATATTTCGAAAGTTGTCACATATTTAAACAGAAGCGTGGAGAAAGGTGAAGACATAGGTCTCAACCTCCGTTTTTCCACATTCCACTCCTGATATGTTGTTAAGACCATTACGAAGCTTGTCTCTAGTCACAGATTTCTCTCTAGGTGAGATTTCCGAGATTTGAAGGTTGGGTGTTTGGACGCATATTTCGAAAGTTGTCACATATTTAAACAGAAGCGTGGAGAAAGGTGAAGACATAGGTCTCAACCTCCGTTTTTCCACATTCCACTCCTGATATGTTGTTAAGACCATTACGAAGCTTGTCTCTAGTCACAGATCTCTCTCTAGGTGAGATTTCCGAGATTTGAAGGTTGGGTGTTTGGACGCATATTTCGAAAGTTGTCACATATTCAAACAGAAGCGTGGAGAAAGGTGAAGACATAGGTCTCAACCTCCGTTTTTCCACATTCCACTCCTGGTATGTTGTTAAGACCATTACGAAGCTTGTCTCTAGTGACAGATCTCTCTCTAGGTGAGATTTCCGAGATTTGAAGGTTGGGTGTTTGGACGCATATTTCGAAAGTTGTCACATATTTAAACAGAAGCGTGGAGAAAGGTGAAGACATAGATCTCAACCTCCGTTTTTCCACATTCCACTCCTGATATGTTGTTAAGACCATTACGAAGCTTGTCTCTAGTCACAGATTTCTCTCTAGGTGAGATTTCCGAGATTTGAAGGTTGGGTGTTTGGACGCATATTTCGAAAGATGTCACATATTTAAACAGAAGCGTGGAGAAAGGTGAAGACATAGGTCTCAACCTCCGTTTTTCCACATTCCACTCCTGATATGTTGTTAAGACCATTACGAAGCTTGTCTCTAGTCACAGATCTCTCTCTAGGTGAGATTTCCGAGATTTGAAGGTTGGGTGTTTGGACGCATATTTCGAAAGTTGTCACATATTTAAACAGAAGCGTGGAGAAAGGTGAAGACATAGGTCTCAACCTCCGTTTTTCCACATTCCACTCCTGATATGTTGTTAAGACCATTACGAAGCTTGTCTCTAGTGACAGATCTCTCTCTAGGTGAGATTTCCGAGATTTGAAGGTTGGGTGTTTGGACGCATATTTCGAAAGTTGTCACATATTTAAACAGAAGCGTGGAGAAAGGTGAAGACATAGGTCTCAACCTCCGTTTTTCCACATTCCACTCCTGATATGTTGTTAAGACCATTACGAAGCTTGTCTCTAGTCACAGATCTCTCTCTAGGTGAGATTTCCGAGATTTGAAGGTTGAGTGTTTGGACGCATATTTCGAAAGTTGTCACATATTCAAACAGAAGCGTGGAGAAAGGTGAAGACATAGGTCTCAACCTCCGTTTTTCCACATTCCACTCCTGATATGTTGTTAAGACCATTACGAAACTTGTCTCTAGTCACAGATCTCTCTCTAGGTGAGATTTCCGAGATTTGAAGGTTGGGTGTTTGGACGCATATTTCGAAAGTTGTCACATATTCAAACAGAAGCGTGGAGAAAGGTGAAGACATAGGTCTCAACCTCCGTTTTTCCACATTCCACTCCTGGTATGTTGTTAAGACCATTACGAAGCTTGTCTCTAGTCACAGATCTCTCTCTAGGTGAGATTTCCGAGATTTGAAGGTTGGGTGTTTGGACGCATATTTCGAAAGTTGTCACATATTTAAACAGAAGCGTGAAGAAAGGTGAAGACATAGGTCTCAACCTCCGTTTTTCCACATTCCACTCCTGGTATGTTGTTAAGACCGTTACGAAGCTTGTCTCTAGTCACAGATCTCTCTCTAGGTGAGATTTCCGAGATTTGAAGGTTGGGTGTTTGGACGCATATTTCGAAAGTTGTCACATATTTAAACAGAAGCGTGGAGAAAGGTGAAGACATAGGTCTCAACCTCCGTTTTTCCACATTCCACTCCTGATATGTTGTTAAGACCATTACGAAGCTTGTCTCTAGTCACAGATCTCTCTCTAGGTGAGATTTCCGAGATTTGAAGGTTGGGTGTTTGGACGCATATTTCGAAAGTTGTCACATATTCAAACAGAAGCGTGGGGAAAGGTGAAGACATAGGTCTCAACCTCCGTTTTTCCACATTCCACTCCTGATATGTTGTTAAGACCATTACGAAGCTTGTCTCTAGTCACAGATCTCTCTCTAGGTGAGATTTCCGAGATTTGAAGGTTGGGTGTTTCGACGCATATTTCGAAAGTTGTCACATATTCAAACAGAAGCGTGGAGAAAGGTGAAGACATAGGTCTCAACCTCCGTTTTTCCACATTCCACTCCTGGTATGTTGTTAAGACCATTACGAAGCTTGTCTCTAGTCACAGATCTCTCTCTAGGTGAGATTTCCGAGATTTGAAGGTTGGGTGTTTGGACGCATATTTCGAAAGTTGTCACATATTTAAACAGAAGCGTGGAGAAAGGTGAAGACATAGGTCTCAACCTCCGTTTTTCCACATTCCACTCCTGATATGTTGTTAAGACCATTACGAAGCTTGTCTCTAGTCACAGATCTCTCTCTAGGTGAGATTTCCGAGATTTGAAGGTTGGGTGTTTGGACGCATATTTCGAAAGTTGTCACATATTTAAACAGAAGCGTGGAGAAAGGTGAAGACATAGGTCTCAACCTCCGTTTTTCCACATTCCACTCCTGATATGTTGTTAAGACCATTACGAAGCTTGTCTCTAGTCACAGATTTCTCCCTAGGTGAGATTTCCGAGATTTGAAGGTTGGGTGTTTGGACGCATATTTCGAAAGTTGTCACATATTTAAACAGTAGCGCAGAGAAAGGTGAAGACATAGGTCTCAACCTCCGTTTTTCCACATTCCATCCCTGATATGTTCTACTTCAACTCTAGCCCTGTTCTTTGATTTTAGCAACGGGAGGAAAGGGGGAGACGTGCAGTGACGGACTGGGTCTAAAAATATTGGTGGCCAGGAGACAAAGGGGACCCACCCACAACTATAAGGCTATCATTGAATTTTTATGTGAAATAAATAAAATTTTCAAAAAATACATAAGTGGAGAAAAGGTACAATTAAAATTTTTGCGAAATATATTTATATTTTTGGTAATTACAATGTACATATGTTGTACATATTACTGGTAGTATACAGTAGATACTAAATGTAAATACAGATTGTTATAATTGAATTTTTTTAAATAAATGGTGGATATGTTTTTTAAAGTTTGCTTGTGCTGAACATTTTACACATTAACAGGTAGTTCAAAAGCATATTTCACGTAGTCCACTATATTAAGAGCAATCGTTTGAATTCATTAAATGATGTGCGAATCTGTCAATAATTGCTTCTGCATCCAATTCATCTAACAATTGCCTTTCAATGGATAGCAACGTGTAAGATTCCAAGTTCTCTACAGATAGTGAATTTCTTAGCCTTGTCTTTATGATCTTTAGCTTTGAAAATGTCCTCTCACCTTGGACTTGAGTAATTTATAGTGTGCAGATGCCTTTATAAAGTTCATAAAGGTTATCATATGCCTTGTCATGAAGTCTGTTGGATGCCCGAATTTTTAGTACACACAATAAGCAAGTGCTACAAATTTTACACTTGTTGCAACTGGAATCCATATCCTCACCATCATTAAGAAATAGCTGGAATGCATCAGAGTTCGAAGCAAAAGAAAACAATTCCAATATTAATTGATTTTTGTTGAGTTTGTGGAGACAGCAAAATAATACCTGTTAATATTTAGCTGTTTGTGGAGACAGCTAAATATACCTTCCAAAACGGCCTTCACCTTCAAAGCCCTTCTCTACAATAGTCTTAAACTTTGCTGAGTCCAAGCAGGATAAATCTTTATACAACTTTTTGTGTTGTACAAAACGTGAATCTAGTTAATTGCATACAGTAATAATATTGGAACTTCTATTATATTTTAAAGCTACTAAAAGGTCATTAGCATTTTGTGTTTTTTTTAATATATTAATTTTGATTTTTGGTAATCTATAGCATAAGTGGCTGGCGGACTACTTTAGGGAGTCGAACTTCGATTTTCTTTTGGCGCAGGAAACTCACCATAAAAACTTGGGGAAATTTTTTGCCTTTCGTAGAAATACGGGGCTAAGGTTCAAGTACTCCCGCTTCACCGGAGAGCCTATCATATACAAGCCGCAGCACGAAAATAGCGTCACTCATTTTCAGGCCGATGGGGACGGTAGAGTGGTTACTATCTCGGTGATAAGTGGAGTGATGCCGATTAAGATTGTCTGTGTGTATGTTCAGTGGCGTAACTAGCACAACGTGCGCCCCCACGCAAGATTTACTTCAGCACCCCTAAGAAAAGCAATTTTACCACTATTTCGAACACGAGGGAGGATGTGTTTTTCACAGTGTGTGTATTGTGGTGGTGGTGAAGGGGGGGGGGGGATCAGGAAGACAGGGAGAGTGTCTGGAAAAGTAAGGGGTTACCTGGAGTCCTGTAGTTTTAACTTTTTAAGTGATTTTTGGAACAGAAATACGTAATGAAAGGTTATTAATCAGCCAATCAGTATTATCGCGGTGCGCGGATTGGTACATGAATATGAATATACATACATTATCTACCAACAAGTAATTGGACACCCCTGCAATCGACGATATCTGCGGTCCTGATACACGTCCCGGACGCCGCCGTTAAATATCGTGTGGGAAACAACAACGCAACCAGTCGCATGCAAGATGCCACGCAGATCGGAGCTCTCTGATTTCGAGAAAGGTGTAATCGTCGAGTATCACAGAAACGGCCGATCCATACGTGATATATCCAGCGAGTTGAAGTACCCAAAATCGACAGTGGCCTACGTGATTGGCAAGTGGAAGATGAGAGGTGACTGTAGGAATGTGCCCCTTCCCGGCAGACCCACAAAGCTGGGAGTTAGAGACCGACGGGTGCTGGCCAGAGAAATTCGGAAGAACCGCACCAAATCGATGGGCCACATCCGTGAAGAGTTTCAACAGGCATCCGGGAGTGTTCTTTCGATAATACCATCCGCAAGGAAGCCCATCTGCTCTGTTATCATGGACGTGCTGCCGCCCACAAGCCTTTGATCACCAAGTCCAATAGCGTTGCTCGGCTAACGTGGTGCAAAGAACGTCGACAGTGGACCGTTGAACAGTGGAAACAGGTTCTCTGGAGCGACGAATCAAGGTTCACCCTCTACCGTTCGGATGTCAGGGTCTGGGTTTGGCGTCTGCCTGGAGAACGCCTCCTGCCGGAATGTATTGTGCCAACTGTGAAGTTTGGCTGCGGTGGAATTATGCTATGAGGCGTTTCTCCTGGTATGGCATGGGTCTCTTGGTCGCAATTCCTTGTAGACTCAACGCCAAGACCTACTGCAACATTTTGGATGACCATGTGCTTCCTACGTTGTGACAGTTTTACGGGGTGGACCCATGTTACTTTCAGGATGACAATGCCACCTGTCATGTTGCGAGGTCCACTCTGGATTGGTATGGTGACAATGGGGTTAATCAAATGGACTGGCCTGCGCAGAGCCCAGACCTTAACCCTATCGAGCACCTCTGGGACGAGTTGGAGCGTCGACTTAAGGGTTGCCCCCACCGTCCGAAATCGGTGAAGGAACTGACCTGTCTTCTCCAAGCCGAGTGGAAGAAAATACCGCTAGCCGTCGTACAACGCCTGGTTGAGAGTATGCCCCGGAGGGTCGCAGCTGTAATCGCCGCTCGTGGAGACTCCACCAATTATTGAAGGTGAATAAACTTCGTTTTCCTTTGCTATCACAGGTGTTCAATTACTTGTTGGTAGATAGTGTACATTTTATCGTAAGAAACGAATTCGGTAAAACATATTTAGGTGGTTAAGGTTAATAAGACTTAATAATCACTCACTTTACTTTACTTTCACTCGTTTCTGAAGTGCTTGGTTTTTGTGAAATGACTGCTTTTAAACTTTAAACAGTTGACGTGCTAAATAAATCATCATTCTATTCATCAGAAACTACACTTGAGCTCAATTGACTCTGCGCAAAAAGAACTGGTCGAGTTTTGGAAGTTTCTTTTTGCGTTCTCCTTCTCTTTTGTTTTGCCAATACCATGCATCACTTGGACGCTTTTGTGACAATTTGCAAATGGATGGCGTTCGCTTGTATATGAAAGCTTCTACACAGTAAATGAGGTAGACATACTTACTACAAGGAAGAACTAAAAGCAATAGCAACGTCTAATTGTTTTGTCCAACACTAAAATAAATCACTTGAAGAAATTACCCTCTCATACATGGTAGATCTGAGGCTGGTGTGAATAAATGTGTTGGCGCCTGTCGTATACGTAGGTGACTGTTTTCTCATATTCTCCATGGGGAATCCCCATGTGGCCTCGCATTTTTCCTCAGCAGCATAGAGAGAGGGCGATTGGAGAGTGATCGCATTACAACCCGGAGCCAAAGGGCCAAATAGCTTCAATCTGTAGGATATCCAGTGTTTTGAAAGTGAAACTTCGTATTTTTTTTTTTTTTTTTTTGTGATTGGAGGTTTAACGACCACCGTGAGCAACTCAATGGGCTATAAGCAGTCACCCGTCCCTAATTTAGGGTCACTGGTTCCAGGGAAGGGAGAGAGCCAGTGCCGAAAGACAAACACAACATCCATGCCTCACCGGGATTCGAACCCGGACCTCGTTCGGACGAATGATCAGAGGCCATCGCTTAGACCACTGCGCCACCGGGGCGGCTGTATTTATTTAGACAAAGCTAAATATGTCTTAAAGAAACATATGAAACTTATGGTTAATTATTTGTTCGTTTGTTTTTGTGCGTGCTCTGATTTTTTCATAAAACTATAATTGTCAGTTGCAGTACGCCCCTTTGTTACCTGCCCGCCCCACAGTTTCGGGGGCTGCGGGGGTGGTAGTTACGCTACTATGTATGTTCCGTCTCATGGCCCTCTACTACGGAACAACTTCTACGCCTTACTTTCTTAGAGTGAGGGAAGATTTTCTGGTGGTCGATAACCATACCATCCGGCTGGGCACTCATGACCACATGCAACCTTACAGCAGGGTCCTTACGGTCTTGATCAGGAATCAGCAGCTCAAGGATGTATGGCGCTCTCTTTATCCGCAGGTGCCGGGTTATACCTGGAGTAGGAATAACCAAGCTTCTAGGATCGATATAAACTGACGGAAAAAAATCCCAACACCACGAAAAAATAGTTGTAGAGGAATGAAATGGCGGCAATGCATTTGTATTGGTAACATATTTAATTGATTAAGGTTTCAAGATCACAGCTTAGAAAAGAGCCATTTTAAATGTGAAATCCTGGTACATTAATAACCGGTGTGGGCGCCAGAATGTTGAATGCAAGCACGCAAACGTTCACGCATTGTGTCGTACAAGTGCTGGATGTCAGTTTGTGGGATAGAGTTCCATGCCTGTTGCACTTGGTCGGTCAATACAGGGACGGTTAATGCTGGTTGGGGGTGACGCTGGAGTTGTCGTCCAATGATGTCCCATACGTGCTCGATTGGTGAAAGATCTGGTGATATAGCAGGCCACGGCAACATGTCGACACTCTGTAGAGCATGTTGGGTTACAACAGCGGTATGCGGGTGAGCGTTATCCTGTTGGAAAACACCCCTGGAATGCTGTTCATGAATGGCAGCACAACAGGTTGAATCACCAGACCGACGTACAACTGTGCCGTCAGCGTGCGAGGGATAACCACGAGAGTGCTCCTGCTGTCATAGGAAATTGCTCCCCAGACCATAACTCCAGGTGTAGGTCCAGTGTGTCACGGCCGCAGACAGATTGGTTGCAGGCGCTCACCTGGCCTCCTTCTAACCAACACACGGCCATCACTGGCACCCAGGCAGAACCGGCTTTCATCAGAAAACACAACAGATCTCCACTCCGTCCTCCAATGAGCTCTAGCTTGACACCACTGACGTCGCAAACGGCAGTGGTTTGGAGTAAGTGGAATGCACGCTACAGGGCGTCTGGCTCGGAGCTGTCCTTCAAGTAACCGATTTGTAATAGTTCGTTGTGTCACTGTGGTGGCAACTACAGCTCAAATTGCTGCCGCAGACGCAGTACGATGTGCCACGGCTATACGCCGTACACGGCGGTCTTCCCTCTCAGTAGTGCCACGTGGCCGGCCGGAACCCATTCTTCTTGAGGCAGTACCTTCCCTTGACCACCGCTGCCAACAATCGTGCACAGTGGCTACATTCCTGCCAAGTCGTTCTGCAATATTGCGGAAAGAAAATCCACCTTCTCTTAGCCCTATTACACGACCTCGTTAAAACTCCGTGAGCTGTTGATAATGGCTTCTTCGTCTTCTTAAATGCATTCTTGACTAACATCAACACACTACGTTGAATCTCAACGATAACTAACGCTCACGAACGTTACAGCGCGTATTTACAGCAAACATGCTTTGCACGTTCCGAGGGGCGCTACTAGCCCCACACGTATGCGCCGAGCGCGAAATTTGCATAGACGTCATCTTACAGATGTACTCTCACCGCCTACCAACTGTCGTTTATCTAACACAACCCCTTTCTTGGTGTTGGGATTTTTTTCCGTCAGTGTATTACTTGTCTCGAAGTTTGAGTGGGTGAATGGGGCTGAGGTCTTCGAACCGAATGCGCAGCCGCTGCATATTTCGGATCATAATGTTGTCACGATGGATGTCTGTGTACCAGAACCGAGAGTGCAAAAACACTTCCATGTTGGAGGATGTTGAAGCGCTGTCACAAATTCAATCGATCTTGGTGGAGGGTGCAGAGGCGGTCACCGATGACGAGATCGACGGTTGGGAACGGGCGAAGAAAGAGGTTCAGCGGGTTTTAAGTATTCGGGAAAAGAAGTTAGCGAAGGAGAAGAGAACAACTCGGATCTTTCTCATGAATCTTCTGAATGCTTCTGTTCAAGGTAATGAGAATGAGTGTAACCTCAACATCATTACTGAAATTAGGCAGAAGATTGCCCGTTTTTACAAGACAGTTGGTTCTGAAGTTCAGCTTCAGGCGGTAGTCAGGAGCATCAAGATGGAGCGGGATGTAAATTACATCTACCGTAAGCTTGAATTTGAAAGAAAGAAAGAGAAATTAGAAGTTCTGCACATCGATGGCTGTGAAGTTTGATATAGTAGAAAGATTCTGCAGAAGTGGCCAAAGTTCTTCGGCGACCTTTTTTCCGACCTCGATGGACAACTGGCTTGAGGGAAATCCGCGGATTTCGCATAAGGACATGGAGCTCCTTGAAAGGGATTTCACGGTTACGGAAGTTAGGTCGGCGAGCCAGGACCTTAAACCCGGTAAGTCTCTTGGGCGCGATGGGTTTCCTGTGGAATTTCACAGGACGTTTGTTAACATTTTAGCTCCCTGGCTTTGCAGAGTGTTTAATGAGATTGTTAGGGCTGGTCTAATGACGGAGCCCATGCGGATGACGATGGTTACCCTTTTGTGTAAGACCCCCAGCACTCCTAGATCGTTAGGTGGTAGGAGACGGGTGCCTCTTTCGACTGTTGACTACAATATCCCGGCCAGAATCATCAATAGTAGGCTCTGTTTGGTTGCTAAACATCTCATCTGTGTCAGTCAGACGTGTGGTATCAAGGGGCGTCGTATGTTTTGGAACGTGCGTTGCATCAGTGTTACCTGGGTGACAAGGGTATTAAAATGGGCCTTTTTCCCGCCGGTCAGAGTAAAGCCTTTGATACGGTTTCTCACAAGTTGCTGGAGGTACACGGATTCGGGGATTTCTTTCGAAGTGCAGTGGAGACCTTCTACAGAGGTCTCTCTGGGAGGGTCATCATAGTTGCGCGTCTTTCTCCCCTCTTTGAGGTTCAAAGAGGGGTGAGACAAGGATGTCCGCTTTCTCCCTTGATCTTTGTTTTGGTGTTAGAAACCCTGCTTAGGAAAGTCATTTGTGCCAACAGCGTTAGGGGGTTTCCCGTTCCGGGAACTTTGCTTTGTTGAAGTATCTCACTTACGCCGATTATGTCACCTTCTTCGTGGATGGAGAAGGCAGCTTGAGGGGTTTGCGGGAAACTTTTGCGGGGTACTGCAGAGCGACCGGTGCCCGTCTCAACGATTACAAGTCGAACATTATGCTTTAGGGTAGATGGGAGCGGCTGGCGGTCGTGGGTTTGGCAATCACCAAGGGACCTGTTCGGATACTGGATATCCAATTTTTTAAGGACGGGGTCCACAGAAATACCTCGGGGAATATTCCTGCGAACATTCATATCTCGAGGGTCAACCGCGCCAAGCTGGCGAATACCCTCCTGGTTTCTAAGTGTACCTTTGCCGGAGAATTGGAGTCTCCACCCCCGGTATTATGAGGCTTCTGGAAAGGGCGGTCATTGGCTTCGTTTGGGCCGGCAAGAAGACCGAGGAGGTGACTCGCGCTATCCTGTGCTGTCCTAGGGAGAAAGGGGGCTTTGATGTCAAGCACCTTCCTACTTGGTTCAGTGCGCTTCAGTTTTCAAGTGTGAGAGAGGCTCTTGCCGTCTACCACACGTGTAGGAACTTAGTTATCTACTTCACGGGTTTGGATGCGAAGAAGTATCTGCCGGGTCACAAATCTGTGGTTCCCCGTAGAGAGTCTATTCCCAAGAAGTATCTCTTGGATGGTCGCCTGCGGGACTTCGCAGAGGCAAGCCGCAACAGGAAGTGGACGAGGCAGTCATATCTTCATCTTTTCCCTAGGCCTAGGGAACAAGTCATCAAGGATTTTAACGTTCCTAGAAACTTCCCATGAGAGAGGCTTGCGTGAGCATTCACTCGACAGGGGTGGACTGCAAGAAGACGGACTTTAGGTGGCGGCGGGCCCACAATGTCCTTCCGAAGAGGAGTCGACAGTTTCGGTGAGGAGGCATCTCCTCCGATAGGTGTCTTTCGTGTGC
Source organism: Macrothele yani (assembly GCA_039090855.1). NCBI lineage: Eukaryota > Metazoa > Arthropoda > Arachnida > Araneae > Macrothelidae > Macrothele > Macrothele yani. The sequence goes on from CM077027.1 coordinate 99,335,093, forward strand.
GGGCACTAAGGACAGGTTCCATCTCTTTTGGACCTGCCCCATGGCGCGCCAGATCTGGTAAGGAATCTGGACTTAGATTTGGCACAAGAGACTTGACGCCCTCCAGTTTCGCCAGGCTAGCGTGTTTTATCTGCACCCTGCCCCGGCGGTGGGTAGGGATGTCTGGAGTATGATTATCACCGAGGCCTGTTTTAAAATGTGGAGGGATCTTACGATGTTCTTTCCAGACAACGTGAATTAAAGAACGTTACCGAATTGGCCACCGAGGCAGGATACACCCCGGACCTGGTACATAGCTATATCGAGAAAGTCAGAACCAGTCATATTAATCTTTCTACGCCGCAACTACGCTTCGTGGACTCAATTCCATACATACCAAATGTTTCTTATCAGCTCAAGAACGCGCTCAAGAATATGAACCTTGCTGTTGGCTACAGGTCTCCGACATCTTTATATGCCATGCTTCAGGGAAACTCTGACAAGTCCACGCTTTCCAAAGACAGGTGTTTATGCCATCCCTTTACAATATCCGGACGGCTCCAGGCAATACTACATTGGAATGACCAAGCTTTCGTTTGGAACTAGAATCAACGAGCATAAAAGGGACATAAACAACTGTAAAGTAACAACAGTCCTATCCAGAGAGGTTCAGCTCAAGTCTGCTACTCCTATGTGGGATGACGTAAAGAAATTAGCCTCCTACTCCACCCCAAAATCTACCGCCATTCGCGAAACTTTAGAAATCATCGCCAACAGTAAATCATGCACTGACAACCTCTCGCTGGAGTTGCCACGGGTTTTGGAACCAGTTCTTCAAATAATGAATGCATTTTTTTTCTTCTATGATTCTGCGTGCTAACGAGCATGACGCCTCGAGTCTTTGGATGAATAATTACACTGCTGGCCACCCAAAATGGAACACCAAGAAGGACACGAGAAAGAAAATCCAGATTTACTGGACACATAACAACAGATACAAAGATGAAACGATTGAGCTTACAGGCCCGTGCGACTTGCGGAACACGCAGACATCAATAGTTCATGTGGCCCCCATGGCTGGCAATAACGGCCGCTACACGCCGCGGCATCGAACGAAAGAGGCATTGGATGTGGGCTTGGGGTATGTCGGTCCAGGCTGCTTCCACACGTTGCCACAGTTCATCAGGCGTAACCGCGGGTGGTACTTGCCGGGCCACTCGGTTGCCGATCAGCGACCAGACATGTTCGATGGGCGACATATCGGGAGAACAGGCGGGCCACGGCAGCAGTGACACCTGGTGGGCCGTGAAGAATTGTTGCACGATGCATGCCACGTGCGGGAGCGCGTTGTCCCGTTGAAACGTGGCCGCTGGAAGGTCCTGAAGGTAAGGGAGGACTACAGGCTCCAAAACGTCGGAGATATACGGTGGCTGTTGAGTGTACTGGCGATGCGTACCAGAGGGGTGCGGGTGTCATATCCAATTGCGCCCCAAACCATAACGCCAGGCGACGGACCGGTATGGCGATGCATAATGCAGGCGTCATACAGTCTCTAGCCGTGGTGCCGCCACACCAGGATCCGACCATCGTGGTGTTGCAGGCAGAAGCCGGATTCGTCGGAGAAGACAATGTCGTGCTATTCCGTAGATCAGGTGCGGCGTTCAACAACCCACTGCCGCCGCACTCTCCGGTGGTGTAACGTCAATGGTAATCGGAGCAATGGGCGCCGTGCGACAAGTCCCGCTTCCTGCAGACGACTTCGAACGGTACGTGCTGACACAGGTTGTTGCGCAACACACCCTAATTCTTGCTCTAACGTTCGTGATGTGGCGGTGCGAGCCGTCAATGCCCGCCGCACAACATGCCGGTCCTCTCGTTCGGTGGTGTGCCGCGGCTGAGGCAATCGCTCACGTCGGTTTATCCGTCCCTCCTGCACTAACCGAAGCCATACTCGCTTCACTGTGACTGGATGTCGTCTCACACGGGCGCCGATGTCTCGGTACGATAAACCGCTGTCGCGATAAGTGACTATTCGTCCTCTGTAGAGCTCCGAAACGTGCTGGAATGACTGCCGTATTCTGCCACGAGACATCAGGAAGCTTCTCATACACAGGTCCGGCAGCACAACACACTTCCTCTACTTACACCCCGCCTTCTGTGCACCCTTCTTCTAGTGCTTCTCGGTGACGTACCGGGCGCACATAATTTGCATATGCCCTGAAATGCTAATCGTTTGCATGTCCTCTCGCTGGCGACGCATGCTGCGAATTTCAGGCCAATCGGATGCTTCCTTCTTGGTGTTGCATTTTGGGTGGCCAGCAGTATACTTAGCATCTGCTTGTTATTGTCAAGTCAAGTCACCGCGTTCAAATTGTTGAAGCGTTCTATTATTCAGTTTGCAGTTTGCTGTCTACCTACCTTGAGAAAGCCATCTGGTTGATGTGCGAAAGCTTGGAAACCTTGATATATAATCTACGCCAAGAAATTCGGATTACTAATATAGTTATATATTGGTGTGCAAAAATTAAGGACGTAGAGGAGAAATCAGCGCATAACAGCGGAACGAGCAGGCAGAACGGACGAAAGACCACTCAGGAGATAGATTGGGGTCCGGTACGGTAGGCATGCGCATACATGCAGCATGACGTAAGTGGGGGGGTGTTGGAAGGGTATAAAGCACACGGGCGGTGTACGCTCAGCAATTCGGTGAAAGCTATTGCACGGTGTACACCAGTTTAAACGACGTCGAGTTGCTGCCACCGTGTGATATGGCCAACAGGCAATCCAGTAGACGACATCTGGATGACTTTACCCGAGATCGTGTCATTGGGAAGTTGGAAGAAGGTCGAAGTGTGACTAGTGTGGCCGAGGAGTTTGGGATCGCTCACAGCATCGTTTCACGAGCTTGGAGAGCATTTCAGACGGCAGGAACAGCTGTCTGAGAATTTAGCAGTGGTTGTCCACGAGCAACCACGGCGGCGGACGACCGGTATATTGTCCTACAGGCGAGCGGCAGACAGCGGGAGAAAAAGCAAGGCACATGCAACAGACAACTGGACGTCCGTTATCGCGTTTTACCGTGGCCAAGAGGCTGCACAAAGGTAGTCTATTTGCACGACGACCAGTACGGTGTGTGCCATTAACGCCTGCTCATCGGAGACGGTGGTTTCTGTGGTGCCAGGAACACAAGAACTGGACACATCAGCAATGGGGTCGAGTTTTCTTTACGGATGAGAGCCGATTTAGTCTGAAAAGCGATTCTGGAGGTATACACATCTGCAGAGAGCAGGGAACACGCAATCACACCTCCAACATCATCGAAAGGGACCGGTTTGGAGGTGACGGAGTTCTCCTTTAGGGCGGTATCATGCTTGGTAGCCGTAGTGACCTCCACATCTTCCAAGGAGGTTCAGTCACTGGTGTCCGCTATTGTACCGAGGTTCTCCTGCCTCACGTGCGTCTGTTTAGAGGTGCTGTGGGTCCTGAGTTCCTCTTCATGGACGACAGCGCTACACCTCAGCGTACAATTGCTGTCGCAGAGCTGTTGGAGAGTGAAGATATTCAACGCATGGATTGGCCCGCAAGGTCCCCATACCTAAATCCAATCGAACACGTGTGGGACCTTCTCGGGAGACGCTTGGCAGCACGTCACCAGCCGCCAGCGACGATTCCGCAGCTGCGATGGCGCTGCAAAAGGAATGGGCCGCGATGCCTCAACAGCATCTTGACAACCTCATCCTCAGCATGGACAGACGTTGTAAATCCTGCAAAGCAGTCAGGGATTATCATACCTCCTACTAAAGACTGGATTTTCTTGGCAGCCGCCTGTCACATGGACGCTTCTGTCTTCTGTCCAGTTGTGCTCGAAGCTACCTTTTCAATAAAGTGCCTTTGTATCCTTTGGATTCCTTGTTCTCACTTGTCCCATATTCTTACAACTTGGGGATCTTATGGTATGATTTGGGTCGATGTGGAGCACTTCTGCACGACGTTACATTCGAAAAACCGTCTCGTCTTTAATTTATGCAAGCCAGTGTATATGAAAGGGATGATACATGTACTCCAGACATTACGAAAGTTACCAGTACCAGAGTTATTCCAGTCCTCCCAGAAGAAGTTTCACATGCAATCAAGAACATGAAACGGGGAAAAGCTCCAGGAGAAGATGGGATTACCGTGGACATTATACAAGAAGCAAGTGAAGAAATTGAAACTACACTCGCCCAAGTTTTCACCAGATATCTTAATGAAGGGAAGATTCCTGAGGATTGGAACAATGCTACAATGGTCCTTCTCCATAAAAAAAGTGACGTTGAGGATCTCAGGAACTGCAGGCCCATCAGCCTCCTATCAGTGGTTTATAAAATCTTCACTAAAGTTCTTTCACATCGCTTGAAGGTAACACTTGACATGGCCCAACCTAGAGAACAAGCTGGATTCAGGAGTGGCTACAGCACTATATATCATATCCATGTACTGAGACAACTAATTGAAAGAACAAGAGAATATGAAATTCCATTATGCATGGCTTTTATTGACTATGAAAAGGCCTTCGATTCCGTGAAACCATCAGTATCGGCTACGTCTATATTCGTCCCATCAGTCGTTAAATTTTCCGTTCCTATAACAGCATTCTATATCAAGTTTGTTTTCCGTGAGTTAATTTTCAAATCCACTTCTTTACTCCTATCAGCAAGCTCGTGCACCATATTCAGCCATATACACTGCTCGATACAAAAAATGCGACACCTGGAAGTGTTTGTCGGTGCTCCATGAAAATTGGTGGTTGCGTGCCGACAGTTGGGTTATGTAAATTATTGCAGTTGAGAAACAATCCCGTAATACGTGAGGGAGGCAAAAGGGTAAATCGGTTTGGCGTGGCTAAGTTTAGTGATCTGGGCATGTGGATCATTGCTCAGGATGATCTCGGTGGCGAAAGCATCTATAAGGAGTGAGAATGACAGGGTCGACGTCATCGAGAATCTTACCATCACACGGACACATTTACCACAGGCTTCATCATAGGGCTACGTACGGCTGGAAGGTCCCTGCGTTGCATCGTGGCGGAAAAGCTTCGGCATAAAAAACTGTCGGCCGGATGGGGAAGACAGGGGTTAGAGAAAGGTAATGCTCGTCGTCGTAGTTCGACTCGTGCATGCAGACTGACGTAAGAACACCTCGATGACCACATTCGATGGCAAATCATGGCAGCCCCAGAATCCACAGCGGACACCATTCTAAGAGGTGTATAGCAATCTACGGACTTCACCGTATCGACACGAACTGTGAATCACCGATTGGTTAACGCAAGTTAGCACTCTCGCCAGCCATTGCAACGACCGTCACTCACCGCAGCACATCGTTGCCTAAGGTTGCAGTGCATGGTGTCGTACCAGACATGTCGTACCGTACCATGATAGGGGTCTTCTAAATATCAATCCATGCTTAGCAGAATTCGAATCCGGACATAATGTCCGAAAGTTACATAGCTCTTTGTTGTGCTGTCTAGCTTTTAGACAATATAGCGCTAATAATCGTCAAAAAAGAAAAACTGATACTTCGGTTTTCAAAAATTGAAGTTTTGGGTTTACAGTTTAATAACTTGTATACGAGCTTCTCCAGAGACAGAAAAAGACTTTCACCCCAGAACGAGAGCTGCTGGCCCGAACTGAAGGGTTAAAAGATATGCACTGCTATTCGTTGAAAATACAATACCAAGAAAGACCTGAGATATTGAAGGGAGATTTATAGGGTGTATACAAGGCGTAGGTGATCAGAAGTGCAGACCTGTCAATGATGTGAAACGCACAATATTCAGGACCTTGTGTGCCTACCACGAGCGGCGACAATGGCTTATACATGGCGTGGTATCGACTCGAAGAAGTTCTGAATGTCGCACTGCGGAAGGTCGTTCCATGCTGTTTCGATTCGTACCGAAGGTTTATCTTAGGTAACTGGCTGCGAAGCCTGACGGACCAGTCGTCTGAGAGAGGTGGAACAGCGAGCTCACCGAGTGGCCGCTGTTTTGAGGGCTAATAAATGGTTGTCCTACAGCTTATTAGGTAGGTGGTCATAATGTAATATCTCATCGGTGTATATTTTTGATAACGGGGGAACAGATGTTGAAATTGTATTTTTTGGCCAGATTATAAAACTTATTGTGCTGTTGGGATACAGGACGTGATGATGCCCTTACAACATGCTACAGATGAAAAAAGTATATCAATAAAATCTAAATTAATATAAACTTTGAGATTTTTGTATTTTAGGATTTTTCGATACAGAAGTTTTTTATAAACGATGCTCAACTGTTTTGATTTGTACACCTCCACATCAGTATGAATTCCACAAGAACCGTGTCCCTTACGGTATACATAATTCAGTCAAATCTCCTTTGTGCACTTCTATTATATTTCTTCGTAGTGAAATTTTCGTAATCTTTTAATTTCTTGAATGTCGACTGAAATTAGTTCAGTAGATTCTTTGGTGAAAAGACCATGCATTTTCTTCAAGAACTTTGGTGGGAAGAACTGAAGTAAAATCCTCAGGATCCTAAATAAAAATAAAAACAAGCCCTAAGTAAAATCCTTAGAATTCATGATTTTTGGGGAGGAGGGCCTAATAGTGAATCGTACATGGCCATGTGCGATTATTTATATTTAAGATCCATGTGCGATTATTTATACTTTTTTGCATTTCATAAACTCTTTATAGTATAATATGTAGAATAATTTAGTTAATTCAAATATAATTAATTCATATTTCAGCTCTTCAAAAAGTGCATTAAAATAACAATACAAATTTTGAAGATGACAATCCGATTTTTGGCGTAAATGTGACAAGGATGGTAAGTCAGATAATATCCGAAAACTTGAAAATTTTCATCGTCCTGGAGCGGGACTCGAATCCGCGTCTCCCAGAAAACGCCCGGGTATGCTAACCACTACACCACCCAGAACGACCAAGTTTCAAGTTTCCGATCAATTTGAATATAACCATGACAGGATTCGCTAGTCGAAGCAACCGGCATTCATGTTTAGCGAATCTGGAGGTTAAGAATCTTATCCCGTGTTTGCCCGAAGAAGCAGATAAATCATGAAAGAAATACGGAATTACGCCATATAATACAAATTTTGAAGATGACAATCCGATTTTTGGCGTAAATGTGACAAGGATGGTAAGTCAGATAATATCCGATAACTTGAAAATTTTTCATCGTCCTGGAGCGGGACTCGAACCCGCGTCTCCCAGAAAACGCCCGGGTATGCTAACCACTAAACCAAATTGATCGGAAACTTGAAACTTGGTCGTTCTGGGTGGTGTAGTGGTTAGCATACCCGAGCGTTTTCTGAGAGACGCGGGTTTGAGTCCCGCTCCAGGACGATGAAAATTTTAAAGTTTTCGGATATTATCTGACTTACCATCCTTGTCACATTTATGCCAAAAATCGGATTGTCATCTTCCAAATTTGTATTACATGGCGTAATCCCATATTTCTTTCATAACAAATAATAAGTTTGCAAATATGATTTTACATTGAAAAAAAGACACTGCAAAAATATTTCCCATTAAAAATACGGCAATAAATAACGTATTTTCCAAAAACTTGAGTAAATGAATGTTTTTTTTTTTTTTTAGCTGATCCACAGGTGAATGTTTTCTCGGCAATTGAAGTCGTCGCAAATTAATAAATCCATATATTCTGTAAAATATTAGGCTTAATATTTTGCCCAATATATGGTTACAAATTTAACCATTAACACTACAAAGGTGATAACTGTAATTACTGAAACTAGAAAGGTAAAACAAAATTATTAGTAATTCATATTAATTTGCATATAGTTGCGGAAAACATCTGGAGTTGTCTTTATTTCTTCGTCATTAATTTCTTTTACCGGTAGGTGGTGGAGGCTAAGTCCGTTGAGTCCCAATTCCAAGATATTCGAACATGAACGTCACTAATGGGAAATAATGGTTTAGATGAACTGTTATTTCATCAGCATAAAAAATGCATTCTCTTAGCTCGAACCTTGTATTTACTTTTCAGTGCTGTTGCTTGGTCCCGTTCATTTCGAAGCCCACTGAGGCACCTGGCTCATCTTTTTTTCCGACTGTGCAAATGATAGAAAGGGGTCAGTGGACAGGATTGCGATGGAGAGTACTCCCGCTGAGAAAAGTGGAGGGGGAAGGGGTGTCGTAGCACGCGCGTACATTTTCAGCGGCACGAACCGCCACTGGGTAGCACTTCACTTACCGGAAAATGGAAATTTTAGGGAAAAAGAAAAGTTCCAAAACGACCAGCAGGAAAACTTTGGCTGGTCATTTGGGGACGTATACATACTTAGATTAAATATGTAAAACATTTTGGCACAAAACTCAAAACGACTGTGTCAGTGAGCGTGATATTACATTTGCAAATCTGTATCTTAAAGAGATGTATCTGAATTAAAAGCAAGCTCTATGATTTTTATATTTTTCTGAAGAACGAATGTACAGAAAATTTTCCCATTTTGTATGAGTTTATGGAAAAACTCCAAACAAATACAGTTAAAATTTGTTTTTACAATAAACATGTTGGCAGATGGATACAACGAAAACTATTTTGAAACATATTTTTCATTTGAAATGTAACGAGCAAGTGATAAAATCTAAATTTGAGGACAAACGTAAAATTCAGGAACCTTCCCAAAGACATCAGATTTTGGCGAACAGTAAACTAATTTCGACGACTGTTCTCAAGAATTCGGTACCTCTTGTCAGTACTGGGTACGTTAAAAGTTGAATGTTGTAGGCCTACACTGCTATCGTTATTTGATTACCTTTTACTGTTTACAAATTTTGATAATCTGAACGTCTTGGCGTATTCTCTCCAAGACATTTTTCACATTGCAATTGTTTTAAATTTGTGAAATACACAGCGCGTCAAAGAATTTTTAAGACTGGCGGTAGATTTCAGCCTACGGTGGCGCCACCAGTGTAATCGCGAATGCGTTATAAACCGTGACCATCTGCTTGCTTTCTGCCAAAAGTACTGCGCAGTTGTTAAAGTAACTCAAACGAAACGGCCGTTCATTAGAGAAGTAAAATTTTTTCATGTTGAATTATTAAGATGGAACAAAGGGCTGTTATTAAATTTAACGCAAAACTTGGTGAAAGTGCCTCGGAAACGTACCAAATGATGAAATAAGTTTACGGTGAGTTTTGTTTAAGTAGATTAAATGTTTTCCTGTGGCACAAACGTTTTTCGGAAGAGATACGCTGGAAGATGATAAGCATACCGGAAGACCAAGTTCATCTAGGACACCTGAGATTATTGAAAAAGTGCGTGATTTCGTGGCAAACAATCGATGTGCGTCACTAAGAATGATGGAAGAGTCTTTAAACATCAACAAAGAAACGATTCGAACCATCCTGCCTGAAGATTTGGGCAAAACAAAAGTCTGTGCTAAATTTGTTCCACACACGTTAACCATTGAACAAAAATCAAGGAGAAGTGCACATTGCAGAGACATCATTTCAGCTGCTGAAAATGATCCAAACTTCTTAAAATCGATTGTTACAGGTGATGAAACATGGTGTTTTCAATATGATCCTAAAACAAAGCGACAAAGTGCGGAATGGAAGTCAAAAAACTCACCACAAGCCAAAAAAACAAGAAAAGTTCCATCGAAAATCAAAACAATGCTCATTACATTCTTCGATAGTAAGGGCATTATCCACAAAGAATTTGTTCCAAGTGGACAAACAATTACTGGTGAGTTTTATTTAAATGTTTTGAGGCTTTTGATGGGCAGAATTCTCCGCATTCGTCCAGAATATCGGGATGAAAATAGTTGGGGTTTGTTGCACGACAATGCACCCAGTCACACCTCACTTCTTGTTCGTAGATTTTTGGCGAAAAATAACGTCTGTGTGTTGAATCATCCACTGTATTCGCCTGATTTAGCACCCTGCAACTTTTCTTTATTCCCAAAACTTAAAATGACGTTAAAAGGGTGTTATTTTGATGATATTTCGACCATACAAACAGCTTCGACGCGTGCTTTGGAGGCAATTCCGCAAAGTGAACTGGAACAGGCATTCGAATCATTATTAAATCGCTGTAACAAGTGTATTGAAGCCGGAGGGACTTATTTTGAATAACAAACCAAAACAAATTATAATTTCTTGTTTCTATTTCATTTTACAGACCCAGTCTTAAAAATTCTTTGCCACACTGTGTACATCTGAAAAATAAATTAGAAAAGTTTTTTGGGGGAAACGGAATATTTACAAGACTAGACAAATGTGGAATATGAAAGTAAAGTGGGATAGAAAAAAAAAAGAAACAAGAAATAAATAAAGAAAGAAGGCTCTCGCGCGCTGGACACTCTTAAAAACAAAAATAAATCTGTTACATTTAATAAAAGAAAAATTTACAGATTTATCTCATACTTTGGGTAAAGAAAGTAAAACTCGGTTCACAACTTACCCATCAAATTATGTAGTACGTTTTCTCTTTCTTCCATTTCTTTTGGGGTGGGGGATTAAATATCTTTGGAACACTACCAAGTTCTAACTGAATTCGATTCCTTTCACCTCCCCGGTGGCGCAGTGGTCAAAGTGCTGGCTTATGAACATTCGTCCTAGTGGTCCCGTGTTCGGGCCCCGAATGAGGCGTGGGAAGTGTGTTTGTCCTTCGCAACTGGATTGAAACCAGTGGCCCTAAATTAAGGACGGGCGACGGCTTAAAATTTCTAGTGCCACAATACTCAACGTATTTGGAAATGCACATTTGGTTGGAAGTCATTACGTTTCATTTTACGCAGCCATTCCTTTAACAGTTCCAGCCTTTTCAGAGGAAACAAATCCCAGGCAGCACAGCCTTGCAATTTAACGTAGGCCTAACACTGAGTCACCGCATTTTAGGAAGAGAAGACAGTGTTGGGACTACGTTAATTGCAAGGCTGTGCGATCTAGAATGGAAAATTGTTTCTTCCTCTACGGCGTTCCGGTGGTGTAGTGGTCTAAGCTCTGGCTTTTGATCATTCGTCCGAGATGGATCCGGGTTCGTATTCCGATGAGGCATGGATGTTGTGTTTGTCTTACAGCACTGGCTCTCTCCCTTCCGTGGAACCAGTGATCCTAAATTAGTGACGGGCGACTGCTTATAGCCCATTGAGTTGCTCACGGTGGTCTTTAAACCTCCAAACAAACAAACTCTTCCTCTACACGTTTTAGGCCGAAAGATTTGTTTGTATGACCATACGTGAGCAAAAGTTAGGCATGCTATTAATAAGCATACGAAAAATCATGACTTCACGAATGTGACTCCTTGTTAAACAGTGGTGAAATGGATGCAAACAAATTATTGGTGTGAAACCACCGAGCATCCTTCCTACGATGCAATGTGAGATGAATAAAGTCCGTTGCTTTATTACAAAAAGCTGGTGGAGATTATTTGATGCTGATGAAGAAGAGCCAGTGGTGAAAGTAGAGGATCTGTTTTCGGGGGAACGCAGTGTTCAGTCTGGGAGAATCTACACAAACACATACGCACACACATTTTATACGGCTGTGTGTGTGTGTCTGTGTTCTACACATAAATAGAAAAATAAAAAATATTTTAATGAATAAGAAATAAACCCTAATAAATTTGAAAATCACCAAAAAATGTCTATATCTCAAAGCGCAGGTTGCATGCCAGCTCACGGAGTTTCGTTTTTCATAATTGCGTAGTTGGAAGGCATTTGGAATTCACTAATAGATTTCTTACCTAAATGTACATAGTATGTATTCAGTTCATCGACATAATGCGGCATCAAAACGACAAGAACTGTACACTCCGATAACTTAAACTTACAGAAGAACACCTCAGAGGGTATTCCTTTCAAAGTTACCAAAGAAACCGCTGCTGTTAGACATCACTTTAAGCAATTAGAGGTTCCTCTCTTCCCCGGAAGTCAGTGCAGCCTTGTTCAGCTGCTATGTACCGAATTGTCACTATGATTGAATTTGAATTCGGTATTCTAAAGCTAGCCTGCAGCACTGTTACTAGTTCAAGATTCCGCCCAGCAGGATAACGTACAGTACATGGGACAACGCGAAATCAGAACACCATCTACGAGTCTTTAGCTAAGAGTCCGAAGGACAAAGTTAATTTATTGTCTCGGTTCACAGCAAGCTCTGAAAACTGCATAATCAGAGAGAGAAAATTTTCAGAGATAAAAATCTTGCTAATAAATAAATAGAAACAAAGAACAAATGCCGTTCTGAGTTTACCCCCCCCCCTCCCCCTCTTCTTTTTTTTTATCGTCTCAGCCCTGCCATTTTGCAATCCTAGGATGAACCATGCGTAAGGCATATCCAAATGTCCTAAAAAGTGGCATTTTGTAATTTTATTTGTTGGTCTCGTATTCAGCGTTGTAGCGTAAAAGTCTCTTCGACTTCTACGCTGTTTTAACACATCAATACACTAGGAAATAGTTCCATAAATGAAAGAAAACCTTAACGGCCAGACGAAACAACAGAAGTCAACTTACGGAAAAACTTTATTCAGGCTGTAGAAGACACTTCCATCTGAACGATTACATCACAATGTACACAACACACCACACATGGCCGCCCCGGTGGCGCAGTGGTCTAAGGCGCTGGCCTCTGATCATTCGTCCGTAAGGGGTCCGGGTTCGAATCCCGGTGAGGCATGGATGTTGTGTTTGTCTTACGGCACTGGCTCTCTCCCTTCCCTGGAACCAGTGACCCTAAATTAGGGACGGGCGACTGCTTATAGCCCATTGAGTTGCTCACGGTGGTCGTTAAACCTCCAATCAAAAAAAAAAAAAAAAAAACACCACACATGATCACAACACTCCTTTCAATAATCACCAGTTTATAATACAACGCTCTCGTACAACGCTCTTAATAATCGCTCTCTTCAACGCCCCTAAGCAATCGATCAGTCGTCCTTTTTATCTCTTGCTCTTATCTTATATCAGGCATACGTCACGTGCATTCAATCTCAATAGTGTTGCCAAACGTATTCGTTTGAAAGAAAAGATATTTCGTTAAGCGTGAAGAATACTGAGAATAAACTCAAGATTTACAAAGGGAAAGTAACTAAAAAAGGAAAGTTAATCTAGAATATACGTCACAACGTTTAGTTCAAATAGTGACTTAGAGTTTGAATTCCTCTATACGTTTTGAGTCAGAGTAGATTTATTGGGCAGAAGGAACTTGGTTCGATGTTGAATCAGATTGCACTTGCTTCATGTTAGAATCACCACATGGAATTTCATTAAAATCGGGATGTTCCCGCCTTAAAGCTTATACATTCGTTCAAATGTATTTGTGTGAGAACAGGGGAATAACCCTCATGAGCATCTTGCTAAATTATAATTGAAGTTTCACTCCTAATTTTGAGCCACTGGTTCCAGGAAAAGGAAAATCAAATGCAGATCCAGTTCAAAAAAAAAAAAAAAGAAAAAAAAAGGCGTACATACCTTGTACACAATTTGTTCATAAAGCCACCAAAAAAAAAATTTACCACAGGTGAAGTTCAGTGCATTAACTTATGCAACGATTTTCGAGTTTCTGCCCCAGATTTAAATAATACATGCATGAGATTACAAAAAGATAATTTAGTCCTTGTATTGACTGCATGCTGTTGTATGGATAGTATATTCGCTTAAATGGATTAATCAAATGAAATTAGTGAAACCTGGTTGAAGTACAACAAATCAGCCGAAAGGGACGGTGTGTTAAATCATAAAGTGTGTGCATGGGGGAAGGTACGAAAACCAGTATTTAGGGCAACAGAACATTTGATACGTAAGTTTTTTTTTTCTCCGAAGCCGTCAACAAACTTTGCCTTTTCGTAATTCGATTTTGCTTGATAAGCGTAGTGAAGTACAAAAAAAAAAAAAAAAATATATATATATATAATTCGAGAGGCTAGAATAAGTCCTATCTGTCCAAAATAGGGCGACCCTCCGGGAATTTTTCTGGTGTCCAGGCGGCGGCTAGTGCGTTCCTGATAACGATCTTAGGTTAGGTCTCTTGAAAAATTTTTAGTACGTGACAAATCTTCTGTACTACTGGCATTGCTCTTTGTTCCGCATGTTTTCAAACAACACGCACACGTAATCATTCTTTTCTTTCCCTTTCCGTCACTGGCACGTGTTCAAATGTTTCCAAGGGAGAAAAAAAGAAAAGAAAAGAACACTGTAACACATACAACACGAAAACAAAAGAAAATATTTGCTGCTAGGGTTTTCCTTTCTTTCTTTTATCGAGCACGTACAAAATAGAAAATATCGTCACCTGGTGCGGCTGTGAAACTGACGAATTGAATCTTGACCATAACAGGGAAATTTCGTCCTTTGAAGATTGCTCTATGCTCTAAATTTGGAGTTAAAATTATGAAGAAAAGGAAAAACATTAGGGGCAATGCTTTTGTTAACGTTCCTGTATTATGACATAAAAATACAATTACAGTAGAGGTTCGAAAAACCGAACGTCAAGAATCCGAAACGTCAAAAAACTAAACGTCAAACATCCAAAAAAGCTCCCTTCCACTTTTTTTTTTTTTTTTTTTTTTGTGTGTGTGTGTGTGTGGTGGTGGAAAGTTTAAGTATAGTCCGTTCATTTTAACTTGACACTTGATGATAATAGAATTGCTTAATTTTGGGGATGCAAGCATTTTGGGGGGCGACGTGTCGGAGGTGGAGGTGACTTCCGAAATTCAGAGAAAAAAGGCGAAAACTTCTCCAGTCACTTGTTCCTTGCGGGGATAAGATTTTACCACCCATTATCACGGCAGTATCACCCCTTGTTTCATTCCTCAGCCCATTGTTCACTGTGAAACGGGAGGAAAGTACACTCCTTGGCAATCGGAACCAGCTTCTCATGATTGGCAAGTTTTAGAATTTGTACTTTATGTTTAAAAATATCACAGCAGTAGTAAAAATGGCAAACATGTTTCGTATTGCATAATAACAAAAAAAATTGTCTTATGTATATATATATGACGTAGTCATTTTTGCAACTACCCCATCAGAGCTGCAGAGTATGATCCAGGAACTTGCTGACAAGAGTAAAGAAGTGGGATTAAAAATGAACTTTCAGAAGACAAAAGTGATGTTCAATGCTTTTACAAGAAATGAAGATTTATCGATTGATGGAGAAAAACTGGAGATAACAGATACGTATGTTTATCTTGGACAGCAGATATCAAGTGAGGGTCACATTGATGAAGAAATTAATCGGCGTACAAAACTTGCCTGGAGAGCTTTTGGAAGAAACAGCATAATTTTCAAGAGCAATATGCCATTATGTCTTAAAAGAAAAGTGTTTGATCAATGCATCCTTCCAGTGCTTACGTATGGTGCAGAGACGTGGACCTTAACTAAAAGAGACATACAAAGGCTGCAGACAACTCGAAGTAGCATGGAGAGGTGCATACTTGGTGTAACCAGGAGAGATAAGAAGAGGAACTCGTGGATCTGAAAAATGACGAGAGTGGAAGACATCATGATCAGAGTTAAATCCCTGAAATGGCAATGGGCTGGACATACTGCCAGAAGGACAGACCATAGATGGACAGCCGAAATTTTAGATTGGATTCTAAGGGACAGGAAAAGACCCAGAAAAAGACCACATGGGAGATGGGTGGATGAAATCCGAAAATATGCGGGAGTGACATGGAGGAGACTGGCACAAGACAGACCGTTGTGGAGGAAACTTGGGGAGACCTTCGTCCAGCAGTGGATTGATAATGGTTGACAATGATGATGATGATGATGATATTTGAAACTACAAAGTAGAGACTGAAACAAAAAATTATTATTTAACAAGGACAAAAGCTACAAAGTTCTATTATTTTATTTTTTTACTCATGCCTGTTGGGTTTTGAGGTTTTCTTTGTAGTTTTTGTCCTTGTTAAATAATAATTATTTTGTTTCAGTCTCTACTTTGTAGTTTGTGATTGCTGAATATTCATCACTGCTGCGCTGCGCGTCATGATATTCAGATTGTATGTTAAACAAATTTGGTTTAATATTTGGTTGTAAATTTTGTCTTTAACTCTGCTCTTGGGTATAAATTTTTCTATACAGTTGCTTATTTTTGGTACATGTATTTGGATAATATAATGTAGAAATGTTAGTGTATTTGTATTTTGTTTTCATGTTCAATAATCCGAACACATCGAAAATCCGAACTACCAGTGGTCCCAATTAGTTCGGATTTCCGACGCTCTACTGTATTTCAAAGATGTTACTTAATTTCGCGTTCTATATTAATATGACGTAAGAAAAAGTGGAAGGCATGAAATTTTATTTCAATGTTTGTAAGGTGCGTCTATGACTAAACAGAATGAGAAAGCATAATTATACTGCTGTCTGTTGAATATGCCACGCCAAGAAAGACCTGAGATATTGAAGTGAGATTTATAAAGGTACATTACTTATGATACGAGACGTGGGTGATTAGAAGTACAGGCCTGTAAGTGATATGGAACACACAATACTCAATACCTTGGGTACACACCACGAGCGGCGATGACGACTCGTACGCAGCGTTGCACCGATTGAAAGAGGTTCTGGAAGTCACACAGCGGAAGGTCTCTCTATAGCTGTCTCGATTCGTATCCAAAGTTCATCTTGGGTATCTGGCGGAGGATCCTGACAGACCAGGCGTTGAGCGACAAAATCCCACACTGAGTGGCGTACCTGAAATCCTCCCCCCCCCCCTCGCAAAAAAATATCTCCGATACCCTTTGGTAAGAATCTATTTTCTCTCAATTAATGAAACTTTAAATTCCATATTGTTAATTAAGTACTTCGGGCGTTTTAATAATTCAAATTCTTCGGAACCTATAAGTAGTATTTTTCGTAAAACCCAAATCGTTACACTTTATTCTGTGTAACACAAATGTACGCGCTGTAATTAAAATGATTGTCCTAGTTTTATACCAATACAAAGTATTACAAAACACTTTCTCCGAAGTTAATCTTATTCTTTAAAGAACTAAGGCCACCCTCTTTGAAATGCCTCACGATCACACATGCAAAACTCGTAACGGCCGTGTAACAGTGTCGAAAGACCTTTTCTGATTCATACGAAAATACAGAACACAAGTAAGCAAATAAAAAAGTTGTAACTAAGAATTGTGGCACAGGAACAGTAATGTTATAAAGATTTTTTCTTTCCGTAGAAGTGAGAAAATGGATCAGGTTCTCTCAAATTCACAAGAAAAAACTATCCGCGACAGAACAGTAAAATCACTTAAAATTACACTGCTGGCCACCCAAAAAGCAACACCAAGAAGGACACGAGATAGCATAGCCAGATTTACTGGACACATAACAACAGATACAAAGATGAAACGATTGAGCTTACAGGCCCGTGCGACTTGCGGAACACGCAGATATCAATAGTTCGTGTGGCCCCCATGGCTGGCAATAACGGCCGCTGCACGCCGCGGCATCGTACGAAAGAGGCTTTGGATGTGGGCTTGAGGTATGTCGGTCCAGGCTGCTTCCACACGTTGCCACAGTTCATCAGGCGTAGCCGGGGGTGGTGCGTGCCGGGCCACTCGGTTGCCGATCAGCGACCAGACGTGTTCGATGGGCAACATATCGGGAGAACAGACGGGCCACGGCAGCAGTGACACCTGGTGGGCCGTGAAGAATTGTTGCACGATGCGTGCCACGTGCGAACGCGCATTGTCCTGTTGAAACGTGGCCGTTGGTAGGTCATGCAGGTAAGAGAGGACTACAGGTTCCAAAACGTCGGAGATGTAGCGGTGGTTGTTGAGTGTACCGGCGATGCGTACCAGAGGGGTGCGGGTGTCATATCCAATTGCTCCCCAAACCCTAACGCCAGGTGACGGACCGGTATGGCGATGCATAATGCAGGCGTCATACAGTCTCTCGCCACAGTTCCGCCACACGCGGATCCGACCATCGTGGTGTTGCAGGCAGAAGCGGGATTCGTCGGAGAAGACAATGTCGTGCCATTCCGTAGTCCAGGTGCGGCGTTCAACGGCTCACTGCCGCCGCGCTCGCCGGTGGTGTAACGTCACGTCGAACGGTACCCGCTGACACAGGTTGTTGCGCAACACACCCTTATTCCTGCGCTAACGTTCGTGATGTGGCGGTGCGAGCCGTCAATGCCCGCAGCACAACACGCCGGTCCTCTCGTTCAGTGGTGTGCCGCGGCTGCGGCAATCGCTCACGTCGGTCCGCCCGTCCCTCCTGCACCCACCGAATCCATACTCGCCTCACTGTGACTGGATGTCGTCCCACACAGGCGCCGATGTCTCGGTACGATAAACTGCTGTCGCGATAAGCCACTATTCGTCCTCTGTCGAACTCCGAAGCGTGCTGGAATGACTGTCGTATTCTGCGACGAGGCATCAGGAAGCTTCCCACGCACAGGTCCTGCAGCACAACACACTTCCACTACTTACACCCCGTCTTCTGTGCACCCTTCTTATAGTGATTCTCGGTGGCGTGCCGGGCGCACATGATTTGCATATGCCCTGCAATGCTAATCGTTTACATGTCCTCTCGCGGGCGACGCATGCTGCGAATTTCAGGCCGATCGGATGCTTCCTTCTTGGTGTTGCATTTTTGGTGGCCAGCAATGTATTTATTCTTGAACATAAAAAAAAATACTTGACATAATGTCCCAATGTTCTGCACGTAGTAAAAGTCTTTGAATAAATAAATCCACCGCTCTTTCCACGTTAAGCAACGCACAGCAACCGAAAAATTGTTATTCGGCCGCCGATATATAACAATTTTTCGGTTGCTGTGCGTTGCTTAACGTGGAAAGAGCGATGGATTTATTTATTCAACTGACGCCACGTATTTAGATAAAAGTCTTTTCTTTTGACCCTGTTATACATAAAAAATATATATCAGATCTACGTTTTTTTTCGTTCCCGCGAAGAACATCTTTTAGCTCATTATATTTTGAAGGATGCGTTGTTATGTGCAAACAAGTGTAGTATATAACGCCTTATCCTCATTGATACAAAAATTTCATTTCTCTGATTGATATTTCGTTTACATTTTCTTGTTATCATACATTTATAGGAACTTTTGCTATGGTTCTGAAAAGAGGTCTCAAGTCCCCCGAAATAGGTGCTTTCTCGCCACCCAGTTTTTATAAACTAAAGCGAAAATGTTTGCTTGAAGATTTTACTCACTAACTGAAAAAAAAAAAAAAAAATGCTTTTTTTTTTTTCAATACTTCATTCAAATCGGCAGTCAAATATTTCTGCCTATTTCTTTAACCAGTTTCACATGAAGTTTCCACAAAAATTTTGAAAAATCCTTCTGCTAAGGCTGAGGCCCTCTTAGCCGTGAGCCTCCTCCCCCCTCGCAATGCGGAGATTGCGGGGGCTATCAATACGCTCATTGCCACACTTGTTCAATGGCGGACGAATCAGGCGAATGCGCTGGCGAAAAAACAGACATCTAGGAGCAGCGGGACATTCCGCGCCACATGTGGTCGGGCATTGTCCTGTTGAAATATGGCACCGGCGACCATCTGCACTTATAGCAGCACTTCATCCTCCACAACTTCCGCGATGTACCGCTGTCTGTTCATGGTTCCTGCAACGCGCCGGGGGCGAGAACGTGAATGGAACCTAACAGCACCCCACACCAAAACGCCCGGTGTCAGGCCCGTATGACGCTGTACAATACATGCCTCCATCACCCGTTTACCACGGTGTCACCGTACAAGGACACGTGCATCAGGGGTCATTCGGCTGAATCGCGACTCATCGGAAAACACTGTGTTGCCATTCATCACGCCAATGTTTGCATTCTTGGACTCATTTCAACCGCTGACGTCTGTAGTTTAAGGGGAAACGAAGTCGAAGCAGCAAACGGCAAGTGACATGGCCTTTCTGAGGGAAACGATGTCGGACAGAGCTTGTAGACAACACTTGATGTGATATAGACCTCCACTGTTGAGCTAACCCTCGAGACGTGGCTGTTCGGTCTGTCAACTCGATACGGTGGAAATGGCGTTCGTCTGTCGCTGGGCTCCAGACCCTTCACGTCCGTGCGTTAGACCTTTCTCTTCCCACTGATGGGATATTCACATAATCTTATTTCGCATCGTTCGCGTTTCGTCCAACACCAGCTGCGATATCTTGGAAAGAAAGTCCACCTTTGCGCAGCCCAACACATTGGCTTCACTCAAAAGTCCGTCGGCTGTACGTACGGGTCTCATCTGCTGCTCAGTTAGTACCATTACCTTACCTTACTGTAACAATTCCCGCGAATCGACTGTGGCAACTTCAGATCAGATCATATGTAGAGGATATTAGGAAGGGAGTGTCTGACCCCAGGTCTTAAACAACCCTTAGAAATATGAAGCTATGAGATTTGGGCTACAGTGCCCGACAGGAAAGTCACACGGAAGCGATGTAGAAAGAGGGAGGGAGACGCCCTTATTTGTAACCTGTTGCAACTTACCCTGTGCGTTCTGCTTTTATACCTCCTGCGGGACAGTTACGAGGATGTGGCTGGCACAAATCATTTGCATGTGCGCTGCGGTTGCAATCATTTGCACCTCCTCAAATGACCTACCCATTCTGTGAGTTTCAGCCCGATCGATTCTGTGAGTTTCAGACATTTCTACACCGGGGGCAAAGCCCAAAATATGGCGCCCCCTATTTTGGACAGACTTGTTAAAGTTTACCCAACTACACACAAGACTGATACAAGTAAGCCCCTCAAAAAAAAAAAAAAAAAAAAAAAAAAGCAGAACTACAACAGAAGCATTTAAAATCTAAGCCACACAAGCTGTAGAAAATAATTTTTAAGAAATTAAAAACTGCACAAAGCAGATACAATTTCAAAATATGACAGTGCCACAAATACTGTACTTTTTAAAGAAACAAGGCATAGAAACAGATGTGTCGATCCTTGAAAAAGCCACGAATCACTGTTCTCAATAATTTTGTTACCTTTCTTCCAATTTGTTCTCTTCTAAATTAGCTCCAGTTACTCGTCTTTCATTTTATGCTTAGTTTCTTTACAAAGTATCTGTGGCATCGTTATGTTTTTGAAATTTCATCAGCTTTTTTCTCTTTCTAAAGCATACATTGCTCGACCAAACAAAATTAACGTCACACTCGATGTTATCTTTATTGTACGCAAGGCGCAATCGAACTGTGGCGGTTTGAAGGGCTTTTCCTAACTGCTTTGGAGAGATCACACCTTCGGTACCAAAGCGAGTACAGCTGTAGAAAATAATCACGAAATATCCTTTTTGTACCAGATCAGATAGGCCGAATGTAGATGACTGTATAACAAAGTAAATTTCTCCGTCATATCTGTCCACGCCAGGATTCGAACCCGGATCCCCTCATTCCGGAATAAGTCACTCTACCAATTGAGCTACGCGGACGTTTTGTTCTGATTTCTATCTGCCTTTATGTCGTGTGCGTCCTTCGGGCAGGTGCGTCACATCTCCTGGTACGTTACATCATCTCCCCCTTATTTTTTTTTTTTATTTTTTTTTTTTCGAAGTGCTGGAGAAGGGATTCTCTTATTTTTCCTATCTCGCGGTGTAGAAATAACATCACACCAATGCGAGATTTTGAACGGTCGGGTCATCCGGATAGTTCGGGCGCCATTATAACGAATGTAAATTTCTCCGTCATTTCTGTCCACGCCAGGATTCGAACCCGGGTCCCCTCATTCCGGAATAAGTTGCTCTACCAATTGAGCTACGCGGACGTTTTATTCTGATTCCTATCTGCCTTTATGTCGTGTGCGTCCTTCGGGCAGGTACGTCACATCTCCTGGTACGTTACAACTGTCATAGATCGCAACCGAAGTTAATTTTGAACAGCCCCTAGATAATCCTCTACAGTGTGAACGACATCCTTAACGTACGTCTACGGTCTATCCAGTAAAGAAATACTACGGGTCCTACCGTTCAAGATGAGGGTTATTTTTCCTTCAGTTTTTACAACCGCGCCTTCATTCTGAATGTGAGAAAAACCACCTCTAAACATTGAGGAAAAACTCTGAATTTTAGTTATGAAACTGGTGTAAAAGTTTCAATTTCAATAAGATCGCAAGCAGCAATTTTTGCGCCTTCTCTTAAGTAGCACCCGGGGCAGCCGCCCCTGTCTGCCCCTCTCAGTTACGCTTCTGCCGATCGCACATCCTTTTCCTCGTGTTGCATTTTCAACAAACAGCAGTGTATTTCATAGAGTTGTACGTAGAAGGTTCTGCTTTCTAAACATAGGTTACTAAAATTGTGGCATAAGAAATAATGGCATTTTGTTTCGGAATTTGTGGCGGCAACATCTCGCTGACATTATTTGTCGTAAATATCTTAAAGGCAAATTATGTCAGCGATATTAATTGTGACAAATTACTGAGGTGACGCATGAATCAAAACGGTAAGTTGTATAGTGATAAACCTTGCCGGCGTAGTTCAGTCGGGAGAACATCTAGCTCCGGAGTAGGAAGACATGAATTCGAAAACCACAGCCGGCGAAAAGGGCATTTCTTCACATAATGTCGAATAATGTGCACTCATAAGTGCTAATAGGTTTTACGTCACCACCACGGAAATATAAAGTGCAAATTTCAGTGGTAAATCTGACTTGGAGTGCAGTTGCTGACTAAAGATCTACTCTCGGGTCCCTGCCCAGAGCCTTTTGCGTGAGCATTAGGAATATAACCATAATTTCCAATCGTATAATACTGGAGTAAAATTACTTCCTCATTTTTCGAAGATGTTCTACGTTTTGGCGTCCGATGGGCTTCCGCGAGAAATTTCTAAAATCTACGGATATCAGGAATTCAAAAACCTTAAAATTCTCAAGATGTTACCTTAAAGAAAAGTAGAAGGGTGAGAAGTGCGAGCAAATCAGAAGATGAAACTATGGCCTGCAATACGTCTTGTACGGAACCTACGTTTTGGCGTCCGATGGGCTTCCGCGAGAAATTTCTAAAATCTACGGATATCAGGAATTCAAAAACCTTAAAATTCTCAAGATGTTACCTTAAAGAAAAGTAGAAGGGTGAGAAGTGCGAGCAAATCAGAAGATGAAACTATGGCCTGCAATACGTCTTGTACGGAACCTCGACTCGCCAAAACTTTGCAACGGAACAAGGCTGTGTGTAAAGAAGATGCTGGGCAATGTAATTCAAGCGCCTATTTTAACAGGAAAGGGAGAGGGTGAAACAGTTTTTATCCCACGGATAGCATTCACTCCGACGGATCTCCCTTTTAACTTTAAGAGATTGCAATTTCCAGTGAGACTTGCGTTCTCGATCACGATCAACAAGTCACAGGGGCAGTCTATTAAGTACTGAGGAGTGGATTTGAGATCACCATGTTTCTCTCATGCACAACTTTATGTTGCTTTCTCAAGGATGGGTTCACCCAAGAATTTATTTATTCTTGCTCCTGGAGGTGAAACTAAAAATTTTGTTTATAATCAAGTTTTGTGTTAAATTAATATTATAGTGAATTTGTAAAAGATTTTACTTTATAATTTGTATACTGTACTTATATTTTTAAAAACCTGTAAATA
This sequence comes from Macrothele yani, assembly GCA_039090855.1. Classification (NCBI taxonomy): domain Eukaryota; kingdom Metazoa; phylum Arthropoda; class Arachnida; order Araneae; family Macrothelidae; genus Macrothele; species Macrothele yani. The sequence goes on from CM077027.1 coordinate 99,358,632, forward strand.
AAATTACTTTGATTTTACACTATAGATAGAATTCATTCCTTTTCCTGTCTAATAGACGATTGGGATAAATAAATACCCGGGAAACACCGGGTAATAGCTAGTTACATATAATAATGTCGCGCCTACAAAAGCAAAATAAATGAAATAAATAATTATCTAGAGAAAAAAAAATTCTGTAATTAACTATAATTTGCTTCATTTTAGCATTTCATGCGTCTTATTGTGCCAGATAATCTGACTGAATGAAATTTAAATTAAACTTAAATACTTTGAAAAATGCATGGGTAATTCGATTAAAAATTTCCGGAACCCCCAATAATTTTTCAAGTCGGCGCCTATGAGTCAAAATATTAATATATTTATAGGAGATGGCTATTCCGTGGAATTAAGATTGCAGTGCTCAGAGAGAAAACGGTAGGGATGGACATTTCTATTAAACAACTCGCTAGTACTGGTATGGGCTCCAATAAAAGTAATCCCTTGAGCTCCCTTTCTCTTTACGGGCAACGCAAAAATTCTCCACATATACCATATAATCTTAATAAAAACGGCGCGTTAGTCAGATTGCATTGATTATCCAGTTATGCATTATCCAGTTTGCTATCTACCTTCCTTGAAAAAGCCATCTGGTTGATGTGCGAAAGCTTGGAAACCTTGATTTTATCTACGCCAATAAATTCGGATGACTAATATAGTTGTACTATCTTATGTATAGTTGATGTACAGTTCCTTGCGTTATTAATTATGCATTCATGTTGCTCTGTTAGTTCACAAATATTCCCAATACAAATTTAAAATCGTATAGAACGACACAGAGCCGTATTTAAATAAAATTTTTATAATCTTAGTATATGTCTCTCACTTTACATTTTTCCTGCTATTTGAAATTGCTCAGATTACCCAGTTTTAACATAAATTCATATTGGTAATTAGTAATGAAAATTAAAAAATAATATTAAATAATAAAAACAATGAATCAGATTTTGAAAAATTTGAAGGTATTTTTTCCTAGTCCGTTCATCCCTAAGGCACTTTTTCATTTAGAACTACATCACTGATTTATCGGAAGTGTATTCAACAACACTGATAGAAGAATTACCGATGATTGACGAAGGCGGTTGAAACGTAAACGTTGTGTCATAATGTTTACAGTCGTCGCTTAATTTATGCCAGCTCTTCAGTAGCGTTGGTATCAAGTACAAGATACAAGACGTTGTTCTTGGGAAGAATAAGTTGTTAGAAATGAGGACTGTCGGGGTCAACCTAAAACAGCTTATCGGCGCAAAAAACACAAAGTTTATAAGAATAATACACTGAAAGGACAATTTATTGCACACGTTGCACCCATACACAAGCCAGCCCTATACCACCACAATAACGCGGCTAGCTGAAACCCTCTGTGGGCAATAAATGGGTCAGATACCTACCTGCTCTATAGCGTACCCACGACAGCGGCAGTGGGTATACACGGCGACCAGAGTGAATTCAGTTGTGGGTAGATAGTGCCTGCGGTGGAGACAGGAAGCTCTGCGACGGCAGAACGTCAGGGATTTCCGCGTGCCTGCGACTATTGCGTTTATGTACCAGGAGTACATCAAAACTTGCAAAACCGGCAGGCGCCGGGAGAAATGTGGTTGCAAACAGACAACTGATATTTGGAGTGAGCGGAGATCCTTTCCCGTATCACGTCGAACGGAGATCCACAAAGGCAAAAGTAACTTGGCAGTCAACGACAGGGCATCTATGAAAGTTTGTGCAAAGACCATTTGAAATACTTTGGCAAGACTCTAGTTCTACGCCCACATAGAGTAACCTTCATAGGCGCCTACTTGAAAAATCATTGGGGGTTCCGGAAATTTTAAATCGAATGACCCATGCATTTTTCAAAGGATTTAAGTCTAATTTAAATTTCATTCAGTCAGATTATCTGGACTAATAAGACGCCTGAAATACTCAAATGAATCAAATTATAGTTAATTAGAGAAAAATATTTTTTTTTCTCTAGATCATTATTTATTTTAGTTGTTTTGCTTTTGTAGGCGCAACATTAATTGTATACCGATGAGTCATAACATTATGACCGCCTACTAAATAAGCTGGATGACCCGCTTTAGCTCGCAAAACAGCGGCCACTCGGCGAAACGTCGATTCGATGAGGTGGCAATAGGTGTCCTGGGATATATGGTACCATAATGTCAACAGCAGATCCTCTAGTTCCCGTATATTTCGGGGTGGTAGTGATTTAGCGCGAACACGCTTTTCCAAGTCAAACCACACATGTTTGATTGGGTTCATATTAGGTGAATTTGGAGGCCAGAGCATTAACAGAAAGTCACCAGCATATTCCTCGAACCACTCCTTGACGATTCTGGCAGTGTGGCCTGACGCATTATCCTCTTGGTAACGGCCATCACCAGCAGGGAACACAGTTGCCATGAATGGATGAACTTGGTCCGCAACGATGTTCAGATACCTGCCCGCTGTCAGGGATTGTGCTATTGGGATATAATGGGGCCTCAAGTGCCCCAAGAAAACATCGCCCACAGCATAACACCGCCGTCAGCCTGTTTTCGCTCAACAGTGCCTCCGTTGGTAATCGGACTACCCGTGCTCGGCCGTCTACGTGATGCAACAGGAATCTTGATTCGTCAGACCAGGCCACTTTCTTCCAATCATCCACGGTCCAATCTCGATGATCTTGGGCACATTTCATGCGATGTTGGCGATGACGTGCAGTGAGCATGGAGACCCGGCTGAGTCTTCGGCTACGCTCGCACATGCGCAGAAGGCTGCGATGAACTGCGTGCTGTGACACGTTGCCCTGATCACCGCTGTTGTAGCTGAGGGTGATTTGTCGCACTGTGGCTCTGCGGTCACTGTGAACAAAGCGCGGTAATCTCCGCTCCTTTCTGGCATCAACGAGCTGCGGACGGCACACGGCAGGACGACGGTTCGTCGTTTGGCCATCTCTGCACCACTTTTGATACGTACTCACTACAGTGGCACGGATAACCCACATGGCGCGCCGTTTCCGAGATCATAATTCCAAAACGCCGTGCCATCACAATTTGTCTTTTATCAAACTCCGATAAATCGGCAGCTTTTCCCATTCGGACTCCGAACACTCTACTAACCGAAAGCCGGTCCTCGATTTGTATATATATACTGCTCTGTGAACTTCACCTGCGCCATCCAGGCGCACTCATTTCTCTAGGCTGGGGGTGGTCATATTGTAATGGCTAATCGTGTATGCGTACGTGTATTTTCCCCACGAAATACGCGCAAAAATATTAGGGGTTCGAGGATCCCACAACAAAGTCATTGGGAGTTCAAAAAGTTTCTCGAACCCACGAAGTCGGCGCCTATGGTAACCTTGTTAACAGAACGTTACCGGGCTATGTGGCTGCACTAGACAAAGGAGCACCGCCACTGAACAGTGGGAAACTGGAAATGGGTAACTTGGTCTGATGGATCGAATTTCAAGCTACAACACGCCTACGGAAGGGTGCGTTTGTAATATAGACAAATTGTCAAGTTGGGGTGTTATAGGGAGAAGTAATGTTCCGGAACGTATTTACGTGGGCCACTTTGGGGCCTAATGAGACCACCATTACCACACAAGTCTACGTTGATGTACTGGCGCATTATCCTGTTGGTAATCCTACACTAGTACAATCCCATTCATTTCCAGCAGCAGAATACTTCCTTTCAACAACACAACGACCGTCTCATTGCTCGCGTTTAGCGAACGGGTTGGAGAGGTATTCCAATGAGGTCACAACCCTTAAATCGTCCACTCACTCTCCAGATTTGAGACCAGTTGAAGATGTCTCTTTCAACAGGACCAAACACTGTCGCATTACTCTCGTTTGGCGAACGACTGTTTGGAGGATCATTCCAGTAAGTTCTCAACCCTCGAAAGGCCCTCTCATTGTCCGGATTTCAACCAAATTGTGCATGTGTGAAACGAAATGGAGCGATGGATTTCACCCCGATACCCACCACTAGCAATTCTTGGCGCTTTTTGGACAGCTGTCCTGGTATCACGGGCCGCAACATACTCCAGAACGTTTCCAGTACCTGGTAGAGTCCATGCCACGATGCTTTGTTGCTGTTGTAAGAGCGAAAGGTGGGCTCGTGTGTTATGAGGTGGGTGTTTAAAATAAATTGTCCTTCCAAAGTACAGCATATAATTTTGAGGGAAGTTTATGTCACACCGCAGTGGCGCCGGAACCGCCCGGGCCCGGTCAATAATTTCAGCCAAGATTTTTATTTTTATTTTTGTTTATTTGGCATATGTGCGATTGTTGTGATGTGCCTTAGAAAGTTCCTCTAGGTAATTTGTCGGGTGGTCCTACTCCCCAACAAAGCTCCTGAGGCATTGTTTTCTTCTGTTTGTTCCAGGAAGCGAGAAGTGAGGGGGTGTACGACGATTCGAAATTTCAGGCCCGGTCAATGAACTTCACTTTCCGCCTCCCTGTCACACCGTGAATATTATTTCCGACGAATCGTTCAGTTAAAGGCATCGATTTTTAGCAAGTCTTATGACATGTGTTTGAACGTCCAACATGACGTTTTTATTTTATGGTGTCTGTTTATAAGTGCTTGTGTGGGCATATATCCTCATTTTCCAGAGCTGCACTAGAAAAATACTTTTTGCCTAGAATAGCTGGCCATGGCTTCCAAAATACTTTGCGCTGTTGTTGCTGCACGACATCCCCGTTAGAATGTAGAAATGAGTGTACTTGTCACGGTGCCTCTGTATACGGAAGACGGACTGACCTAAGCCTAACAGACTTTTTTACATATCATGCTGCTTAATACAAATAAATGCAGATCGTTCTTTACTCACAGCATTTCCGCTTTATTCAGGAAAGTGGAAATGCTCTGTGAATCACATTAAGCTGAGCATAATCAAAACATTCGTAGCATAAAATTAGCCGTCTAGATAGTAGTAATGTGTGATTCAGCTGAAATAGAATACAAGGTATTGTATGTGTGCAGAAGATATGAGTTCGTCTTCTTAACAAAGCGGCATGTAATGGAAATAAAGAATGTAATGGCTGCTGGCGATTCAGATCATTTTTCTTTTTTGTATAGAACATCATCCTTTTTTTCTTTTCCTTTCCTTTCAGCCAATATCCGCGATGATTGCAGACATGAAGGAGCTTAACTGTAACCGCCTGTGGTTCCATCACCCCAACGCAGACCGTGTATACTCTGCCCTCTTGGAGCAAGTGGGATATCAAGTTCTGAGTACTAAACTCCTGGATTTCCGGTATATATTCTCTTCAGACGAAGAATATAAAGGTTATTACTATTTTTTTTTACCTAATTCCCATTCTGTTGATATAAAATGCATATGTACTACTTATTGCAGTATGAGGAACATTTTACGAGCTGAAACAGCACAAATCTGTGTCATCAAAGCGATAGGAGAGTGAATCAAAAGGTCTCTGCTAATTATATTTTAAATTTGCCATACTGCGATTATAATAAACATTTCATAACACAAGTACCAACTGCATGGGTCTCCGGGACCGTTAAAATTCATGTCCCTCCAAAAAATAAAAAACTTAGATTGGCCATTTTTTCGAATTTTTAGAGGGGCATTTCAGTACTTCTGTACATAAAACGATTTATTGCAATGCGAACGTACACCGAGTGCTTAACGAATGAAAACTGCCAAAGTAATAATTCGCGGACCTTAATTTCGCCAAGAGAACTGACGCCAAAAAACATGGTGGTCAACAGTTCTGGTATGAAGCTGTGTCGAACTCAGTCGAGTTTGTGGGCCAACATACTCCCTTTGGGTGGTATGTGTTCGTCGAACCACATACCACCCAAAGGGGGTATGTGGTTCGACGGAACACATACCCCTTTTCGGTGGAGGTATAACATTGTGGGGTGTACATGGTCCTCAAGAAGTTCCTGGTATTAACCGGCGTTTATTCGTTGTTCCATACGGACCAGGATCCCAGTTCAAACAAGTTAGACATAGCCCATATCATACAACTACCCCCACCGGCCTGGATCGTGGATGCTATGCATGAGTTATTTACAACTTCACGCTGCTGACTTCAAATACGGATTCGACTGTCGATATAATAGAGTATGTAACGTGATTCATCGGACCAGTACACCCGCTTCCAATCTTCTATTGCCCAATCCTCATGCTGTTAGCACCAAGACAGTAATTTATGTCGATGGACCGTTGTTAACACAGGGTGGTGTATATCGCGTCTTCTCTTGTAGTTCATCCTTGCCAGAGTGCTATGCATAGCTGCGCGGGATATTATTTCGGTTTGACTCCTATTGTATTGGACCGTCAATTGCGAAATTGTGCTGCACCGATTGTCCTGTACAAGGCGAAGCACGTATCGTCCCCTGTCGCCGCTCTTTGCAGTTCGGTAACAGGTTGGTTGTTTCATCATTTTGGCACCACTCCTAGTATACTTGAAACAACCAACAAGTGTCGCAGTTTCAGACACCGACGCACCAATATTTCGTGCCCCTACAATATCTAATATAAAAAATAATACGGTTGCACCAGTTGAACATCAAATATTGGCACCAGATTAACATCAAACATTTGCACCAATTTAATGTAAAAGTAAAGTAAATACGCATAAAACTGAGTACAACGCTTTCCAAGAAAAAAGATGCGCTCCTGTGCAACGCCGATAAACGATTACACCTATTTGTACCTGTACTAGGTATTGTTATAAGAAAGCGATTACACACTGGAACACTGATTTGAGGACAAAATCGCGTAGTGTTCCCAAATTTGAGGAGGCATAAATGCTCAGACTAAATAAGCAAGAAAAAATTTGCCATAAAACAAAAACTTCTAAAGTTGGGCCACTCAAAATTAGCTTCCAGGGTCGTTTACGCGTCAGTCCGCCACTGGTTAAAGCAGAGATAATGAGAAAAACATGCCTTCGATCTACATCTCCTGCTGAAAAAAACAACAACCTTATTATGAACATAAATTATGTGCAACATGTTTTCCTTGGTGAGTGGTTTCTGACAGAAAAAGAATTGTTTTTAAATAAAGTTGTCAGGAAAGCAGATATTTCTGTAAATACATCGGAAAGAGGAATATGCCATTAAGGAAGACTGCGCGTTACAAAAATTTCTAAATCATATGAAAAACATTCATCACGAATATTATTCGATGTAAAAATGATTTCTCAAATCGGACCTTTAGAAGCAGAGATATCAGAGGTAACGCAATTTACATTTACGCCCCTAGCGGGAAAACTGTGCATTATTTGAAAGAGGAACTATTCAAAAATGATCATTGTAAATGGTATAGAAGGAAAGAATTTTTTCAATCGGATATTTGATTTTTTTCTTTTCTTGAGATTGAACGACCACTGTGAGCAACTCGATTGGCTATAAACAGTCGCCCGTCCCTAATTTTGGGTCGCCGGTTGCAGGGAAGGGAAAGAGCCAGTTCCTCAGGACAAACACAACATCCATGCTTCACCGGGATTCGAACACGGACCCATCTCAACAGTGGTAGCTCGTGACCAGAGAAACAGGTTAAGTGTTACAATATGAAAAAAATGCATCAATTTCTTACAATGAAGGTCAATTCTATCTTCCAAGGAAGCATAGCGGTCAGGGATGTCATTGTAAAACGCCTGTTTAACAACTTCGGAAAGAAGTCCCTTTTGTATCGCGATATTAGATAACCATGCAAGTCTTTGCTGTGAAATAGTGTTCTTCAAATAATTTTTTATTCGTTTCAAACAGAAGAAACTTCTTTCTACTGGCACAGCGGTTGGAGGTAAGGTAAGAAACAGAAAAAATATATATACACTTCCTGTAATACATCCTTATGCACATACAAGGTCTGTCCGGAAAGTAATGAGACTCATTCAATAACAGACGATTAATTAAAGTTATACTTACATAACATTAAAATTCCTCGAAATAACATCCTTGAACATCAATACACCGCTGCCAGCGGTTCTGCCACGCCGCGTAGCTTGCCTGGAAGTCGGGAACAGGGATCACTTTCAAAGCACTCGTTTTCACGTTTGCAGCAGTCCTAAAATGGCGTCCTTTCAGGCTGGATTTGAGCAGGGGAAACAAAAAGAAGTCAGCCGGGGCCAAATCAGGGATGTAGGGAGGTTGGGGCAGTGTTGCCACGTTGTGTTTCGCCAGAAACTCTCTCACTGTCAGCGACGCATGGCTCGGTGCATTATCGTGGTGAAGAACCCAAGTGTTGGTGATCTCCGGACGGACGCGTGCAACTCTGTTCTTCAGCCGTTGAAGCACTTCCACGTAAAATGCAGCGTTGACCGTTTGTCCTGGTGGTATGAACTCCTTACGGACAAAACCTTTATATTCAAAGAAGATAATGAGCATCGATTTCATCTTCGATTTGCACATTCGAGCCTTATTTGGTCGAGGATACTGGGGAGTGTGCCACTCTGAGCTTTGTCTTTTCGTCTCCGGATCGTACTCAAAGACCCACGTTTCATCGCCTGTTATCACTTTTTCCAAAAAACCAGATTCACTCCTCACACGGTCCACAAGCTCACGAGAAATCGACACACGGTTGTTCCTCTGTTCATCGGTCAAAACCTTAGGAACCAATGTGGCGCAAACTTTCCGCATCAGCAATTCTTGCGTGATTTCATGCACAATGGATTTCGCGAGTCCCACGTGCTCTGCTACCAATCTAACACTCAGACGTAGGTCAGAGTCCAAAACTACTTTCACCTTTTCCACATTGTCCGAAGTGTAAGACGTTGAAGGCCGCACTGGGCGTGTCTCATCCTCGACGCTCTCTCTTCCCTCTGTGAACATTTTGTGCCACCGAAACACTTGTGCTTTCGATAAAGCATCTTTTCCGTAGGCTTTCTGTGTCATAGCAAGTGTCTCGGTCGCGAATTTTTCAAGTTTAACACAAAACTTTACCGCGTATCACTGTTCGATGCTCTTCTGCATTTTGACCGTTACGCGACGCTCACACAGCTGTCCAATTAGCAAGCGATCCTCCCTTTGCAAAAGCTCAGAGCCAACTGACGAGACACCGATCGTTTACCTAACATACCCCTCCACCCGTCACGGCCGGAGACTCCGCCCTCCAGCCCTTCTGATTGGCCCAGGAAAAGTGGTCTCATTACTTTCCGGACAAACCTTGTATGTCTGCAACAACGTGCCACACACTGTGTCATTTTCCGGGTTCATTTTTTTAACAAAAGCTTCGATCCAGAACACACGGAGAATAATAAACAGCACTGAAATTCACACTCGCAGTTACTGTATAAACACAGCGGACGAACCAGGAAAACTGCTTAAAGTCAAAATCTCGCTGAGGGGAAGTGGCGGCTACCAAGACTTTCCCTCGTTTATTGACGTCATTGGTTGCCATAGCAACAACCCCTTATTCAGTAAGTACTGGTTCCTGTATTGGCGCCCTCAACGGTCCCGGAGTGAAGTGATTTGGAGCTGAGGCTCTTATGCCATGCTCAAACTCCTAGCTTGCTTTTAGAAACGGGATAGCTTTCGTTTCAAAGAAACGGAGAACATTCTTCAGAAATCATTATGGTAAACGAAAAAGTGACTGATTTTAAGAATCCGCTAAAGCACTCGAATAATTTTTTCTTTAAATTTTAGGTGAACTGGCACTTCACCCAACAAGTCACCCCTGCATCTCAGAAGAATAGTCAGAAGCCAGCGCTTACACCACTGTGCCGCCGGTCCGGCATTTCAGACTTCACACTACAAAAAGACGTTTTTAAATCGGAGTAACAGGTGCAGAGATATGATGTCCATAAGGGCGAACGGACTGATGGAGGAACATAACATAAGCACGCCCTTTTTTCAAAAGGCGTTTTTAAAATATTTCTACTCAGCTGAAATGTTTTTCCCTTTTTACGTATTAATACCATATGGCATCGTAATTACAAACAAACCTGTTAAACGATACTTTAAGTGCAGCTTACTATATCTTGTACAAGCAGAAGGTTAAAAACAAATGTGGATAGTAAGTTATTTCAATATGTTTAGCCCATAAACCTGTGCGAGCTTATTCCAGAGCCGTTTCTCAATCGATTGTATGCTGTACAAGAGGCTGACATAAGTATTACTATTATTTTGGAAAAACCATGGATGGCATTCCCATTGAAATCAATGGTAAAAATCCACAAGGATGTCCGCCACAGCGATGGTGCCTGACTTTCAAAATCCTTCACGTCAGCTGGATCTTAGCCAATAGGGCGAGCACTATTTATATTCTATTACCTTCTTGCGTTGGCTCCAGTATATATGTTACCGCTAAGTCCTGAGTCACGGTCAGGGTTACATTTGTACGATACAAAAGGAATTTTTACAATCCAACTTCTATGAGCAGTGAAAACGTGTACAGGTCTGCTACATAGACAAAAAATTATGGCAAGAAAAAAAAAAAAAAACTCAGAAGAAACGTGTGCAATCTTGTTCGCTTTTACAGCTGTAAGAGACACACACAAAAGAATTTCCTCCATCCGACTTCCAGGCCCAAGCGTGGAAATGCGCCAAGAAGAAATCCAAACTTACACAATGTAAAGAATAAACTGCTAAGAAAGTTGGTGGGGGAGGGGGCGGAAAATTCAGGAATTGTCTTTCATGATTATTGCTATACAGTACATTAATTTTTTTATCCGGCTTTTAAAAACGGAGATATCGAGCCAAACACAAACATACACTTGTGCCACCTACCATAAAACTGTCATACTTAAGAAAAATCGTGATATAGTTACACCTATGAGACACAAAAAGACTGTTTGCGATACGAAATCCACGGGATAAATAACATACCACACAGAAACTGCGCTTTAGAAAAATAAACTACGCGTCTGGAAACTTTGAAAATTACATTGATCCTGGTTTAAACAGCTACATTTTGCTGCAAAAGAAATTTATCCAGTCAAACTAACAGGAGAAATATTGTGTACACGGTCGACGAAATGACACTAGTTATTTCACTTAAGCGGCGAAGGGCCGTGAAAATTCTTTCGATAGGGTGGAGGGTAGGAAGCACGAATCCGAGAAGTCATTTTTTCATGAATCAACTTATCCCCCCTTTTTAAGGTGGAGGGACTTAACTGTCGCTGTGAGCAGCTTAATGGGAGATAAGTGGTACCCACCCCTAATCTAAGGTTACTGGTTCAACATACGGGAGAGAACTATAGCCGCAAGACAAGCACAGCATCCATGCCTCACCAGGATTCGAACCTGAACCTATCTTGGACAAATGATTAGACGCCAACACTTCGTGCCACTTACCCGCCTGTTTATAAGGGACAATGATCCCCAGTATACACTGAAGCAAGCATAATACACTCACGGACAATGAAATTTGCGCACCTAGAAGAAACTTTGCACCAGTGCGTGATGGTATGCAAATGATCCACATTTGCACATGACCACACTCCCTTTGGTGGCACTGCAAGCACGAACCGGCAGCCTTATAAACCGGCGTGTAGTCGATGCCCCAAGAAAGCGAAAAGCACCGGCTGACGCAAGCAAAAGTAGAGAGGGAAAATAATGCCGGGTAGACGACAGAGACGTATATTTACGCAACTTAAGGACTTGAGAGAGGCCTGATCATCAGGCTGAAAAGTGCAGGGTGGTCGGCACGCCGTATAGCCCGCCACGTGGATCGTTCTGACTATACCGTCCGACTGTGTTGGGAGCAGTGGACACGTGATAGCACTGCTACATGGCGGAGCGGCTCCGGACGGACCAGAACCACCACCGGTAGAGAGGATCGTGCACCAGGCATGAACGGATCCCACATGGACCCGGTCCATTATACAGGCAGATATAGCGGCTCCTGTGTGCCCGCGAACCATTTCCCGACGCCTCGCGGAAGCGAATCTGCGATCCCAGCGCCCCTCACGTGTGCTGCCATTAACACCGGAACATCGCCGGCTCCATTTGCAGTGGTGCCAGGCCAGAGCGACGTGTGGTGTTTAGCGGTTAGTGCTGCTTCGTTTTGGGAACAGATGATCGTGTCTGGGTGTCCCCGAGTCAACGGCACAATCCCATTCTCGCTATCAAGAGCCACACCTCCCCCACTGCATGCATTATGGTCTGGGAAGCCATAGCCTACGATAGCCGATCAGCTCTAGTAGTGGTACGTGGATCATTGATGGGCCAACGGTATGTAGATGAGATCCTACGCCCCCATGTGCTCCCATTCGTGGCCGGGATTCCAGGTGCGCTCTACCAGCAGAATAATACCCGCCCGCACACAGCTCGGGTTACCCAGCGCTGCCTGCCCGCTTCCCGGACATGTCCCCTATCGAGCATGTGTGGGACCAGTTGAAACGCCAGCTGCCGCTGTGCCACACTATCCAAGATTTAAAGCACACTGTCCAACACGTGCGGGCCAGGCGTCTGTTCGCCTTCATGCCGGACAATATTGCAGCATGTATCACTGCAAGAGGCGGTGCGACACGCTATTGAAGATTATCGAACTGCGTGCCACAGATCCCTCTGTAATTGTCCAGCAGCTCTGTTTTTGCCATCATGTGTATCATTACGTCCATTAAATTTCAGTTCAATTCGATGCTTCCTTCTTGGTGCACAAATTTAATTGTCCGCGAGTGTATAAAGTTTCAAGCTTCCTAGTTCTGGCACCTATGGGATATATGTGAAAAGATCTAAAAATGTTAATACAGTAAAACCTCCTTTACGGACACTCCTGAATAGTGGACAGTTTTGTAAACCCCAGCCCCAAAATACAGACAGTTCTGTAATCCCCATCCCGGAAGTATAGACAGTTCTGTACATTTACTTCCCAACTGAGGACCGTCCGACTAACGACAGTCATCTTGGTCAGTCAACATTTAAAAACATGAACGTTCAAGGGGAAAAAAGCGAATTTTTGCCACAAAGATTTTGTCTTGCTTCTTTGAATAGAAATACAGTTGTTATTGTCCTTCAGATCACCATTACAAAAACTACTGTTCTGTGGTTTCAATATGGCCAATCTTTTCGTATAAGTAGGCAAAACAATTTCTTTCAAACAAAATGGAGTATTCATTGTTCATCCAGAAGAAGAGGACGTAGACACAATTTTTTTTTTGATTGGGGTTTAACGAGCACAGTGAGCAACTCATTGGGCTATAAGCAGTCACCCGTCCCTAATTTAGAGTCACTGGCTCAAGGTAAGGGAGAGAGACAGTGCTGTAAGACAAACACAACATCCATGCCTTACCGAAATTTGAACCCGGACCCATCTCGGATGAATAATCAAAAGCCATCGCTTAGACCACTGCACCACTGGGGTGGCAGACACCATTTTAGAACTAATTATGTGTCTAAACAGTGAAGAAAATGAAGAAAGATTTTATTACATTTGACGAAGATTTGTGTATCAAAGATACAACGAACAATGTGCATGTGTTCATTACTATGAAAACATTTTTTTTTTTTTATTGAAGGTTTAACAACCACCGTGAGCAACTCAATGGGCTAGAAGCAGTCTCCCGTCCCTAATTTAGGGCCACTGGTTCCAGGGAAAGGAGAGAGCCAGTGCCGTAAGACAAACACAACATCCATGCCTCACCGGGATTCGAACCCAGACCCCTTTCGGACGAATGATCAGAGGCCATCGCTTAGACCACTGCGCCACCGGGGCAGCTTGAAAACATCAGAAGAAAATGATTTGAGAAAGCATCTGATGCAGTTGTGATTCTTAAGAGATATAAACTGTAGTGAAGAGTTACAAAAGTTTTTTGTAAACAAAGGGGATATGGGAGAATTAGCACTATTGAAGAATTTAAAAACACATTTCGAAAAACATGCTACCAATTGCCACAAAAAAAAAAAAAAAGACCCGGCTTTTATCAGACTTTTTGCGACTGAAATTTGCTAACTGATTTAATTAAATAATGAGCAGTAGGCAAGTACATGCATTTCAAAGTTCATGGTGTGTAACACATTTTATTGTTACATAGTATCTTTAAAATGCACATTGTATGTACTGTATTTTAAAATGAAAATACTGTACATGTACTGTATATTTCCATCAGTGGTATATCTTGGGTCCAAGACCTAGGCTATCTCACCCGCCCACCCCGGTACTACTTTTTAAAAATTGCAAAATTTATTTTTCAGTTGTTAACAGAAGTACTTTTTTTTCTTTATTTCAGGTAACATAACATCAAATAATTTGTGCTAACATAACATCAAATAATTGAGGACCAGGATTTTAGTTGAGGACAGGAATAATTTGCCCCAGGATTTATAATTGAGGACCAGGATCTGTTGCTAACATAACATCAAATAATTGAGGACCAGGATTTTAACACTTTTACTTTTTGAATACTTCCATTTGCATACAAACTGTATTTTTCTTTCCTTTTGTGTGAACTTGAGTGTTACATTTTTATAAAAAGTTTCTTCCAAGTACTTTTTTATATTTAAAAGAATGTTCTTCTCTATTGACAAAACAGCCAAGTTGCTCAAGCATACTTGTCCTTGTGTTGCTCTAAGATATGTATGGATTCTTTTTAATGCAGTAAAACTTTTGGCAGTAGCACTTGTTGATGGAAAAGTCAGTATTAGTCTGATTTATATATCTCACTAAACACAATGTCCAATTTATTCAATTCCATGTCGCAAATAATGTCTCCTACAGATTTATTTTTATATTCATCAACAAAACAAAACACCTTCCATTCATTTTTGAGTTTAACTGTATCAAAATTTGAAGCATAATGTTTTTAAAGTTCTAACAGTAGATGTTCTGTTTTGATACATTTTGTGGAAGCTTTTTTACAAAAAAAAAGCTTCCACAAAATCTAGCAAAACAGTTAAAATCCAAAAAACAAAACAGTTCAAATCCAACCAATAAAACCACGAATTAAGATTTTTTGAGACTCTAGCCCTTTGTTTGAGTCATTAGTATCTAGAATTTCCTTAAAAACACATGGGTATTTGAAATAATCATCATTATTTCTGTCGTTTTGGTCTTTGTTCATTTTCCTCATGTTTATTATGACTTCTGGTTTCTGTCCATACTCGACCAAAATTCATCTTAATTTTTTGTAGTCTTGCAGAACTTATTAACTTTCTTCATACAGTGACAAATGTCCATGCTTTTATTTTGCAATATGTCAAACATAACATCAGAAAACACGAATATTTTGTCGAAAATAATGTGAAAAAATTTAGTGTAGAACTTAAAAAACGAATAAAGCCTGAAGAAGTATTCACTTCTTCACCTGTCGTCACTATGCTTAATTTCGATCGATGAAAAAAACTTGATAAAACGTTCCCTGTAATCATTAACAGTGCTCACAAGTCGTGATGAAAAGTTCTACCTTATTGGTGCCACCCCGGAAGTTTTCTTTCCATAGTTTTTTTTAAAGCATTAATGTAGATAGTGGAATGAGAAAAAAGCTACATATCCCAGGCAATGCAATGAAAAACCATTTGCATTTTGGTATGTAATTTGTAGACTTTGATAAAACCAAATTCAACCTATTGTAGCAGTGAATGGAACTTGCTGTTGGATACTCATTTTTCATCAAGGTCTGAAGACCAGATACATGACTAACCATAACAGCTGCTTGATCAAAAGTTTGTTCTATAAGTTTTTTTGTTTGTTTTTTTAACAATCAAAATCATCAACTTTGGTAACATGTCAAAATCATCCACCTGCAGTTCAGTCCAAACTGACATCAGAAAAATATAAAAATCCTTCTTGACAGTTTCCTTCATTATCGACATATCTTAATACTCTTTATTTGCCACATATGTTTCATCAAGCAAAACTGCAACAAAAGATGTTTTAATTATCTCTGATCTGATTTATCAGTAATTATGTTAGCTACTGCATCAAATAAGGTCATTTTGTATTGCAGGCAACATGCCTCTAAAAGCAGTTGCCGTTTTTAAGTGCTGTCTAAAATTGGGTCATAGGTAGCTAAAAATTGTAAGAGCTCTATGTAATACCTTTGTGTGTGTGTGGAGTCCACAAACTCACAATGATCTCAAAATGCACTCTTGTTTTCCCAGAAATGTTATTATATTAATCAATCTTTTTAAATAATTCTATTTTCTTTAGCTTTTTCATTGAGCAAATCATCTATTTTCTTCTGTATATTTAAAGAATAATCGATTCTTTGAGATCCAAATGTTTGTAAAGCAGTGAACACTCTTATGTTACCAAGTGATTTTTTATGTTTATCATAGGCTGTAACTAAATAATTTAAAATATTGAAGCCAGTCTTATTCCAAAGCCCTGTTTCAGTCTAAAAAGTAAACATGGCCAACAGTACAGTTTATTTGAGTCACTTGATCTGGTGGTTAACATTAAGTACCTTTCATACTTACATTAAAACACCTAGTAAATGAATGTTTCTTTTCCTTGAGTTCAATTTTAAGTTCTCGAAGTGGTGACTGAGTCCTTCCACTTTGCATAATTTAAAGTTTATTTTCATACCTAAGCCTAGGAAATGGCATCCTTCCCAACAATTCATTCATGATGTCACTCATTTTAATTCACTAACATTAAATACTCATGACAGCACACATATCACTGATTTTAATTAATTGACACTTCGCACATCCACAACTAAAACAACTCTCACAA
Source organism: Macrothele yani (assembly GCA_039090855.1). Taxonomy (NCBI): domain Eukaryota; kingdom Metazoa; phylum Arthropoda; class Arachnida; order Araneae; family Macrothelidae; genus Macrothele; species Macrothele yani. The sequence continues at coordinate 99,375,241 of CM077027.1, forward strand.
AAAATGTGCTGTTACAGGCAGGAGCATGCAAGTGACTAATGGTAGTCCAAAGTCTTCTCTTGGCTGAGCAAACCCTTGTCCGAAGCAATGGCACAATTTCCCTTTACCTTCTCCTCTCATGTTGTCATGGAAATGCTAGTAGACTATGGTATGGAAAGTCTCTGAATCACATGGCAAAGACTGGTAGAGATGGTTGTGTCACGATGACACCATCTCATACACTTGGAGCCCCATTGGTCGTTGTTTGCTAGACTAATTCTCTTAGTCAAAGAAAGCGAAGCCACAAAAAAAATTTCTCCAGCAAAAGCGTCGACATATCTTAATACCATTTATAATTTACTTTTATGTCACATCAGTCACCAGTGTTTGCATTCCCTGGGCTTTGCAGCTAGTGTTGAATAGTCACTGGTATCTATGCATATTATTTCTCACTGTGAAACAATAGCAAAAACAAAAGACAAAAATGGAGCATTTATTTAAAAAAAAACATTTTAATTAGATATTATGCATACATATTTAATATGAAGTTTTTTGTATAGTGAGCCTAGTTGGGCTTAGAAGCCAGTCAGCCTCCTGAATAGAAGTTAAAGTCCAGTGGTGTCCGCTATTCAGAGGTTTTACTGTATCATACTGTTTTTCTCACTCTATGGAATACATTATACATACTAATTGAATATCTTATTGGGAAAAGAACATATTACATTATTGCAACTTAGTTGATACGCCATTCGATGTCTCATGTTGCAATGGCTACGGAATCATTACTGAAGGCCTGATGTGAAAGTCACATGATCTGACTTTGATAATGGGTGCCTGGCAGAGTGACACAAGCATTTGCAAAAATGCTACACTCATGGAATGTAGTAAGAATGTACAAAGTGGTTGATGCAACAAAAAATTGGTAGCAAGCTTGTGAACTTTGGGCGGAAACTGATGGTGAATGCCGGAGGTGAGTGTACAGCCACATTTGTAAAAGACAATAGATGCAGAACAAAGTCAAACAACAGCAGATTTGAATCGGAGATGGTGCCAAATGTTATCCCGACGCATGGAGCTCAATACACTGTATCATCTGCTTAAAACAGCGTAAGAATTGTCTGTACGTCAATGGTATCAGCAGCAAACAAGATTGACATCTCCAGTTGGCTTCAGAATACCAGGGTTGGATCCTAAATGATTGCAAAAGGGTCATGGGGTCTCACCAATTTGCATTTTCAGCTGAAGGTGGCAATTTGCAGATTAACCGCATGGATCAATCTTGCATGGGCACAACTCCCCACGCCGAAGGAGGCAACATACTGGTGCGAGACATTTCCAAGAAAGATTTTAGGTCCTTTGATTTTAATGTACCCATACCTGAATGCTCAACGTATTTAAACGTTGAATCTTCAAATTCATAGTCACCCTTTGCCTCCGTGGCGATGGATACTTCCAGGAAGACAACTGCAAGATGCCTACATTGAAGTGGTTTCAAGAACATGGAGAATGTTTCTTGATGTACTGGCTAGCTCTGCCCCCATACCTCAATCCCAAGGAGTATCTGCAGAATTAAGTTGAATGGGACATCAGACATCTGGACCCAGTGCCATCAAATCAGTGTGAAAAGGTAGGTGCTATTCGCATGGGTGGGCCAATATTACATCAGAACGTTATCAAAAACGTATTCCAATCAATCTAGAGGTAACTGCTGCTATTCTGAAGGCCAAAGGGATCCAACGCATTATGAAGAATCCTTAATTGGCCATTCACTGCATACACTGCATTATCATTAATATGTGCACTCTCCCCTATTGATAGTGAATTCTGTCCTACCCAAGCACCATGTTACAGACCCAACTATAAATATGCTTCGAGGGCTATGAACAATCGCACAAGTATGAATGCAAGATGCGTTGATTAACAGAATGAATAGATTTCCAGCATAGATTGATAATAGGATGCCACATGAACAATCCAATCATATGTGACATTTCAGTGGCACTGAAGATCCTTATGTCAATGGTTGGTGATGTGATATTCAAATGCTAGCAGATTGGAGCTGAACCTGCCAAGAAATAACCTGGAAAACCTTTAAAATTAAGAGAATGACAGGAAGCTCTGAAAAGGACTGTCCACATGCTCAGAATGCATATCAACATTCTCTCAAATCATGCAAACCATACGAGAAACTACAGGTACTGATGCTAGAACAAGTACGGTGCACACGATGTAGCACAATGTGTGTTGCTATGGTCATGCAGCTATCCACAAGCCACTAATCACTTCAATTAATGCTTTATGCAGATTAGTGTGGCGTAAGAAACAGATGTTAGGCTGTAGACCAATGGTAAACTGTGCTTTGGATTGACGAATCACAGTACACAGACTACCAGTCGGTGGCATTCCTGGTGCAGTGAAAGCAAGGAGAAAGGTATCTTTTGGAATTCACCATCCTGAAAAGTTTGGTGGAGGTTGTGCGATGATGTGGAACATTTTTTTGTGTGTGTGTGTGTGTGTGTGTGTGTTGTTCACTTGGGCCTTTTGGTTGCTTTTCGACAAAACCATGAATGCTGAGCTCCACCAAGACTTCCTTGTGCAATTGCACACAACCAGTGTTGTGGCAGTACTACGAGGAAGGACTATTTACCTCTATCAGCAGGACAACACACCATATCATACTGTTGGTGGTGTTACAAATTGGTTTGAGAACATGAGTGTCAAAAAGCTGAACTCAACCTTATAGAGAATAACCTGGGACAAATTGGATTGTTGGGTGTGTGAGAGAAGTGATCAACAAATGAAGCTGAACTGGCCACTGCTTTGAAGGCTGAATGGTGAAATATACCAGCAGACATTTACTAAAGAAAAAAAAACTTTGGATAGTATCCCATGTAATTTTTTGTAAAGATTACTTGTAGACAGGCATGTGTTAAGATATTAATGGTAAAGCAACGTATTTATCATATATAGGATTCATACACATTTACAGAAAATAAATTCCAGGAGCTCAAATTTCTTCTGGAACCCATAGTTCTTTGTTTTATATTTTGCACATTGAGGCGAAATTTACTATGCATTTAGATTTTTAATGAAATTCTATGGGTATCGCCAGGGTCGGCCCTAGGCATGGGCGCAAGTCCACGTCGGTGGTCATATGGAGGGCGGCTGGCCAGTAGACTGCCCTTATTTTGCTTTAGCTTTTTCATATAAATATATATGGAATATTATGTTTATATGATAATGATCTAAAATATGCTGTTTCATAAAATACATATTATTTGCCTTTTTTTCTTTGTGAATTAATTGCGTTTGTTTTATCCATATTATTACATAAAAGCGAATTCCTAATTGCAATATTTTATAGCAGTTCTCATTCTCTGCCGTTCTACTAAGCCAGTCTATTTAGCCTTTCTTTTTTTGAAGTCTGTATTCTTTGTGTCTCTTCCTGGACCTGAGACAACATTACTCGCCTTGAGGCTACAGTCATGAAAATGTCTCCAAAGTACGATTGTCACTCGCTTCTTCACCAACCCCTTGTTTTGCAAAGCAGGAGACCAGGAGCAGAACGGAAACAATCCTAGGCACTCTCCCCATTACCCTACCACTATAGCAGGGTATAATTTTCAAAGTGCCCGCATCCGCAATTTAAACTAATTACATCATAAAAGGGAGGACGGTATGACCGCTCCGATGGGAATATTTGTTTTCAGAGTGAATATTTGTCTTCCTAGGACCAAGTAGGGAATCGGCATGTTTGGTTTGTACAACATGTGATTTAGCAATTCTCATTTTACCCGTATGAGGTGAAGAGACTGAATACAGGAACAATACTCAGCGGAAAGTCTATGAATTACTTGAAAATTTTGAATTTATATGAAAAACATGTCACACTGAAAATACTATCCAAGAAAAAGAAATTTTTCAAATCGGACTTCTATTGACAAAAGTAAGATATACATCTACGCCCCCTGGCAGAGAAACTGTGGAATATTTTAAGAAGAAAATATTCCGAAAAAGGTTTATCGATGTGAGTGGCATCAGTCCACGAAAGAATTTTTTCAATCAATATTTTAGCAGCTCAGATTTTATGGCAAATACATCAGAAGCAAAAAGTATTCTTTACCAAAAATTTGAAATTATATGCAAACGATTTTTCATCAGGAGGTGTATCCGCTGAATAATTTTTTTTTTCAAATCTGAGTTTTAGAAGAAGAGTTATCAGAAAAATATCATTTATTTTACGCCCTCTAGCGGAAAATCTATGCGTAATTTGAAAAAGTAACTATATCTAAAATACTCGTCAACATAAATGGAATCAAACGATACAAGAATTTTTTCAATCAGATGTTTAGAAGCAAGTATGTGGAATAAAACGTATTTTTGAATTCGACATCATCTGCATTTACGCTCTCTAGCGGCGAAATTGTACATCGTAAAAAAAAAAAAAAAAAAAAAAAAAAAAAAAAAGAAATGAAGGATAATTCGCATGTTTCAAGCTTTCCAATGCAAAAAAAAATTTTCAAATCGGACTAATAGTTGGAGAGATATCATGGGGACGGAAGGACAAACTGATAACATGAGCACAATCTTTTTACAAAAGACGTGCTAAAAAGGAGAGAGGGGGCAAAATTCCTTGATCTGTTGATTGATTTTGAAGAGACTGTTAGTAATTGGAAATATACATTTTATTAGGAAAAATCCTTAAAAAATACTAAGTTGCTCTTTTGCATTACGAAAAAATTAAAAATGAGAAACGTGATCAGAAAAATATTACAAATGACGTATTTTAATCATGAAACAAGTTAAAAAAAGTATAACGTTGTGAGAAAAATTAAAAATGCAAAAAATTATGGGACATCCACATCCCAATTAAAACCATGTGACCTACAAACTTCAACTACATGACCTTTTTCTCATTTCATTTCGTTTTGTGACTTCTATGACTGCTAGACACCCCAAAAATTTAAAGCAAAAAAAAATATTTTGTATAACAAACACAAATTAAACTTTTTCTTGTAAATCTCCACATGCACAGAGAACTATCTGCAAAATCTGCTAATAATTTAAAAACTAAAATTCTACAGCACTGCCGATTTCTGCCATAAATCTGCACAACTTTGGCCAAGAGACGCACATTTACATGCGAGACTAGTGAAGCATGCATGTTGGTTTCAGAGAGGCCAGATATCAATTTCTTTAGGGGGGGGGGATTGAAGAAACAAATATCTTGGACTCAAGAAAATTTTAAGAAGCACTTTTAAAAGGCAATTGCACATTACTGAAAAGCAGTTGTATTTGTAATGCAGCACCATTTCATGAAGAAAAAAAAAGCTTTACCTATAGTGTGGTACCAGCACTGATGATGCATTTTAACTATTTTACAACTTGCCATTAAACTACTGGGTGGCCATGGTTCTGATTATCACCTCCACTTTGAGAAAGACACTTTCTTTTCAACACTTCACTTCAACCACTGGTCTCATTTAAACTAATTGGAATAAGCCTTCTAAAAGTACAGGCATAGTTACATTTTCATACTCTGTATCATCATATGAAATCATTTAAATTGCCTTTCAAATTAACAACTCAACACAAGAAAAATGCATTTAAACTTGTAAGATTGTTAATTGTTTTTAATATCTACCACTTACCCAACATATATGAAAATGTAACTTTGCATCCATTATTTTAAACATTATCTTATTAACCAAAAATATCATTCAATTATTTTTTGGTGCTGACTGATTAGATCTTGAATATTATCTGTGAAAGATCAACATGAATTATTTGAAGTTCTTCCCTTTCTTTGTTTTCAGCATGTCTACGATTTTTGATACAGAAACCTATACAATGTGTGCCAGAAGAGAAAGAAGAAATTCTTCTCAAAGAGTTCCACAAAGCTGCTCTAAAGAAGGCCAAGAAAACTGCAGGTGGTGCTGTTATATGGAATGTTAAATATGCTATTGTGTTGGCCAAACGACCAGAACAATGAAAATGATTTTTTCATACAACACAAGCAAGAAAACGATTTTCTATTTCTAAAAATACTTTACTAGATAGAAATGCAATCACTGCCTTGCTACTTTCAAGAACTGTTTTTGTTCAGCATCAGTGGCCGATTCATTTGTCACTCACGATGTCTTTATGTTATCACAAACTATGTATTAAAAAAGCTTTATACTTAACTAAATGTAGTTAGTTTTTTCTTTTAAACACTACTAATTGACACAGGAAGGCAAGTCTACAATTTTGTATGGAATTTCATTACTGGAGACTAACAAAAATAATTCTACACACACACACACACACACACACACAGCTATAAAAATGGGTTTGGCTTGATATAGGGTTTCATACAAGTTTCTTATATGTCCACTAGCTTTACTACCCGGCTTTGCCCGGGATTTAGGCTTATTAATTTCATATTTCATATTCCCTTATATGTCACTGAAAAAAAAAATCGGCGAGAAAAATTGATGCCTGCAAGAAAGAAAAAGCTGATTTCACAAATTCGGTCATTGCAAATTACTTATTCATAGTGTGATTATTTCAGCATTTGACCGTACACAACATTTTTGGTTTCTCCTTCATCGGCGACAATATATAATTTTGTTGGATCCTTTGCTCTTGACATTCCAACATACAGCTGTAGAACCAAACGGACTAAACGCGTTACGATTTATTTAACACGTGTCCAGGAGACACAGCATTGGAACACTGACTGAACAAAATTCGCTAACAATTTGTTATTGACGATCAAATGCATCACGTGCTTTCAGTTTCAGATGTCTTTGAGGGGCGAATCTCTATTATAAAAAAGTTAAAAAAGTATCTTTGCAAATATTTTATGAAACTGGCTGAAATTTTAATGAACACCATAAATCGTTAATAGGAACATGACCTCCAAATTTCGCCTGAATCAGTAAATAACTTTTTTAATTAGCCGTCAACATTTTATTGACCATTTCTGCACATAAACACTGCTGGCCACCCAAAATGCAACACCAAGAAGGACACGAGATAGCAAATCCAGATTTACTGGACACATAACAACAGACAAAGATGAAACGATTGAGTTTACAGGACTGTACGACTTGCGGAACACGCAGACATCAATAGTTCATGTGGCCCCCCATGGCTGGCAATAACGGCTGCTACACGCCGCAGCATCGAACGAAAGAGGCTTTGGATGTGGGCTTGGGGTATGTCATCCAGGCTGCTTCCACACGTTGCCACAGTTCCTCAGGCGTAGCCGCGGGTGGTGCTTGCCGGGCCATTTGGTGACCGATCAGCGACCAGACGTGTTCAATGGGCGACATATCGGGAGAAACAGGCGGGCCCCGGCAGCAGTGACACCTGGTGGGCCGTGAAGAATTGTTGCACGATGCGTGCGGGCGCGCATTGTACTGTTGAAATGTGGCCGCTGACAGGTCCTGCAGGTAAGGGAGAACTACAGGCTCCAAAACGTCGGAGATGTGGCGGTGGCTGTTGAGTGTACCGGCGATGCGTACCAGAAGGGTGCGGGGGTGTCATATCCAATTGCGCCCCAAACCATAACGCCAGGCGACGGACCGGTAAGGCGATGCATAATGCAGGCATTGCACAGTCTCTTGCCACAGTGCCACCACACGCGGATCCAAGCATCGTGGTGTTGCAGGCAGAAGCCAGATTCGTCGGAGAAGACAATGTCGTGCCATTCCGTAGTCCAGGTGTGGCGTTTAACGGCCCACTACCGCCGCACTCGCAGGTGGTGTAGCATCAATGGTAATCGGAGCAATGGGCGCCGTGCGACGAGTTCTCACTCCTGCAGACGATGTCGAACGGTACGCGCTGACACAGGTTGTTGCGCAACACACCCTTATTCCTGCGCTAACATTCGTGATGTGGCGGTGTGAGCCATCTATGCCTGCCGCACAACATGCCGGTTCTCTCGTTCGGTGGTGTGCCGCGGCTGCGGCAATCACTCACATCGGTCCGTCCGTCCCTCCTGCACCCACTGAATCCATACTCGCCTCACTGTGGCTGGATGTCGTTCCACACGGGTGGCGATGTCTCTGTACGATAAACCGCTGTCGCGATAAGCCACTATTCGTCCTCTGTCGAACTCCGAAGCGTGCTGGAATGACTGTCGTATTCTGCGACGAGGCATCGGGAAGCTTCATACGCACAGGTCCGGCAGCACAACAAACTTCCACTACTTACACCCCGCCTTCTGTGCACCCTTCTTATAGTGCTTGTCGGTGGAGTGCCGAGGCCCACACGATTTGCATATGTCCTGCAATGTTAATCGTTTGCATGTCCTCTCGCGGGCGGCGCATTTTGCGAATTTCAGGCCAATCGGATGCTTCCTTCTCGGTGTTGCATTTTGGGTGGCCAGCAGTGTATTTCTGTTTACCGATGAATTAAAAATTCCATGCCTATTTAAAAAAGTTTTGACCTTATTCTGGTGAAATTTTGAGAGACTCCTCTTATTACCAATGACACGGATGGCAAATGCATTCCGTCTGTTGTAACTAAAATCTATTACAAGAGGTCTGTAAATAATGAGAGTTGTGTGTAACACTTACAAGAAGTGCTAGAAAAAGTGTGGCTATTATTCTCGAGCATCAATAGTATATTACATATTATTCATCTAAAAACAACATACAAAAGTTTTGCTGTTGCATGTTCCATTAAAAAAATAATAATACATGACTTATATCTATCACATACTAATGTAACTGGTGTTGAACCACAAGAGATAAAAACCACATCTTTTCATAAAAACACCTTATGCCTTTTTATTAATACAATCAGATGTATTAATGCAAAGTTTCTTGTAGAAATGTACATACACTCGAGTTAAAAAGTTAATGAGTAAGAGTTTTGATGAAATCACTGATTCACGCTTGAGTGGGGGCAATAAACACACTGCCAGCAGCTACCATCATTTGATGGCATTTGTCAAGCTTTGGTATGTCACCAAGATGTTGGAGAATGCTTGCTGCCTCAGCCAACATTCCTTCCTTTTCACGTGGATCAGAAATCACTGAATCAGGAAAATGAGTAAAAGCAAGCATTAGAGCTTCAGCATTGTCCCTTTCTGGTTTGTACTGGTTTTCTGAATTATTACCTAAAAATGTACAAAAAATGATTTAAAAGCAAGAAAAATTGAGTGTTCTGTACATATACTAGAAAAAGCAAGAGATAAGAACTGAAAAAAAAAACAGCTTAGGTAGTAAGAAGTGTCACGGTAAATTATGGAATACACAAAACAAATACATTCTTAATTTACTCACACACATAGAATAACAAAAATATTTAAATGAACAATATCATAAAAAGTACTTAAATCATACCTGTTTTGTAAAATTATATTTTTTTTTTTGAGCAAATGCTTTTGCTCTGCAGCTTTAAAATACCTGGGAAAACCATCAGAACCTATATAAAATTTATGTGAATCTCCAATTCTGATTTTATTAACTCCATATAAATTTTTATTTTTGCCATTTCCCTTAACAAATGCACTGGAAACAAATACAGAGCTGCAGACTTCTAAAAGCATGCAGGTGTAATTTCAGGTGCAAAAAATGTGTAGTTTTGTGTGTTATGTGTAGCCACCACAAACACCAGGTGTGTACCAAGTTTGGGAAACACAATTTCATGATCAATAAAAAAATTTCATGACCACTTTTAAAAGACATCAGTATACAGGGTGCATAGGAAAGTCCCTTTACCCTGGAAAAACTTGCAAATGGAGAGAGGTACAGTTATGCAAGTGAGATAATGGTATAGTAAAGCGACTACGCCCGATCGAATGCAACCAACACCAGCGTCCCTGGTGGTGAAATGCGGAAGTTAGCCATTGCAAATCGAAAACAAAAAGAGAGAGAGAGCAAACTTTCCAATTACAAAGTTTTAGAGCATCAATTAATTAGTACAAAACGACATTTGTTTTACATGGATAAGTCCGAGTGGAAGACTGTGGTTTCCGGTGACTGACAGGCTAGCTGTCGGAACGCCGTCAGGGATCCAAATAATCCCAAACTATTCGAGAGAGTTCCGCATTTCCCTGTGAGGTCTACACTAAGACGGTGCAGGTAAAGTCATCAGCCTAGGTTACATGGATAAGATAACTTGTCGCCTGAATACCCTAAAATGAACAAAATCGATGCGCGACCTTTTGTGTGAACATTTGAAGGGAACAGGCATAGGTAACAGCAAATACACACAATTTATTGCATAAATGCGTACTTATGACAATACAGTTCGATGACATCAGTCAAAATAAAAAAGGCAAACTGGCGCACAGTGATAAAAAGTTAATGTTGAGTATGTTCGAAGAGTTCGCCATTGCCCATGATACACGTTTGTATTCGTGAAAGTAACTCTGCATGCACATTCCTCAGCATGGAAGGTGTCACACTATTGCAAGCATCTGTAACACAATGACATAGATCCAGCAGACTTGTAGGCGCTGTTGCATACACCTGATTTTTTTTGTAACCCCAGAAATCCAAGCTTGCCATTCTCACACAGCATTAGTAGACCTAAACTTCTGATCAGGGTACATCCTGTTACTGGTTTTTATATCGTAGGTACAGTACAACGTCACAATCTGCATTTGGATACGGCTACATTTGCGAAATGTGAATATGCAGATTCGAATCGTCGCACATCGATTTCGGACATTTTAAGGTATTCAGGCGACAATTTATCTTATCCATGTAAAACAAATGTCGTTTTGTACTAATTAATTGATGCTCTACAACTTTGTAATTGAAAATTTTGCTCTATCTCTTTTTGTTTTCGATTTGCAATGGCTAACTTCCGCATTTCGCCACTAGGGGCGCTGCTATTGGTTGCATTCGATCGGGCGTAGTCACTTTACCATACTGTTATCTCACTTGCATAACTGTACCTCTCTCCATTTGCAAGTTATTCCAGACTAAAGGGACTTTCCTATGCACCCTGAATATATGTACACTGTATTCGAATCCAGGCTACAGTATAGGCACATGTACACACACTAAAGAGGAAAAACATTATGCCACTCTCTCTCTTTTTTTTTTTTTCTATGGAAAAAGTGCCCTGCTGTTCTGCTAGTAACAAAAATCTAATCATACTTTGAGTGCACTTAGATAAATTTCAAATACTCACCATTTTGCTACAAGATTCGGTTACACACACCCTTTTTTGACATCTATACCTGAAAAATGTGCCGACTCCATAAGTAGCATAACGTAAATTGCTAAATTAATCTCAAAATTTTGTAAACAATATTATGTACATGTACTTCTATGCTAAGACTATTTTTTGCTCTATCAGGTTTCTTTGTGGAGGAGGGAAAAAATGCCCCTTTTTTTCACACTTAAATCTCTAGATTGATTATGTCTTATGTGGTCAGTGCATGGAGAATTACTTACAATTTTTGCCAGAAAATGAACAATTACTAAAAAGAAAAAGAAATGCATGACCCCAAAGCAAAATTCATGACTTTTTCTTAACTTTCAATGACTTATTTCTGAATTCGCGACTTTTCACTACTTTCATGAACTTTTCATGTTCTAGTAGACACCCTACCCTGAAACATCACTGTTGAAAAAAATTATTTCTTCGCAGAATAATTTGTTCGCTAAATTCTTTAAGTAAAGACTTTGTGTAATTGCAGGAATTATAAGAACAAATGCAGATGTGAAAAGGCAAGAATCTTTTCGTAGTTCTAATTAAAACACAGCGAGAAAAAAAGTTCTAAACCCTTCCACCAGTCAAAAATTTCTAGATCTACACCTGGAAGTGTAGATAACCACACTTGGAATGACTGGTTGGTTTTTCTTTTAGTTATGAAAATTTGCAGAAAATATACAATAAAAAAGAGCAAAAGAAAAAAACAGCATCAACTTACTTTCAAGCACTTTAAAAAACTAAGAATTGCTTTAATTTTGCTGTCCGTATAAACCTTTTTCGATGAAATATGAAGTGAGCAGATGTAAAACTCACCATGTTTAACTAACAAGAAAGATGACACCAAACTTTTTGGTTGCAATGAACACGTCTTTTGAATCCTTTCCAACAGGAATAAAATATTTCAGCAATTGATAAATCATCTCGAAACCGAAATAGTTACTTTCTATAATTAGCAGTTGTAAAGCACATTACGAAAATTAACAGATTGTGCACAAAAAGTTTCTTATAGATGAAGGAAGATATCAGAGAAAATGGGATTTTCAAATCAAACAGTTTGAAAAAGAGATAAAGGAAAACATTATATAACTTTACACCTTCAAGTGAAAGAATTTTGCATAATGAAAAAATTGAAAATTGCGAAAAGTATTCTTCATAGCAAAAGTTATGCCAAGGGAAAAGAATTTTTCAAACAGTCTGGAAGCAGAGATAGCAAGAAAAAAGTTTTGATGTTTACGTCCCCTAGTGGGAATGCTGTGCATTATTTAAAAAGGATAATGCATTTCCCCACCTTTATTGTAGCGGGCATACAATAATAAAAAATATATATATATACAAGTACAAGCAAAGTGTTCCACCAGGTAAATGGGCATTCGATGTTAAAAGAAAAGAATTTTTAAATCTGACATTTAGAAGCAGAGATATGGAGAAAAACAGATTAAACATGTGTGCCTCTTAACAGGAAAACTGTGTACTATTTTGGGAAGGAAAAGCACATAAAATGTTTTCATAGTTGGTAGTAACTGACTGAAAAGATTTTTTTCAAATGGATTTTTAGTCCCACAGATATTGCTGTGAGTATGCTGTAAACACCCTCCAGTGGCACATATATGCATTAAGAATTTTTTTTTAATTATATGCAAGACATTTCATTGCAGAAATGCTCTCCGATAAAGAATTTTTCAAATCATACACTCAGAAGCAGAAATATCTACAAAAATAAAATATACAACTATACCCCAGGTGGAAACACTGCACTATTTTTTTTAAAGCAGAAGGTATTCTCAAAAGGTTTTCAGCAGCGAGTGGTATCAGTCCATGAAACAATTTAAGTTTAATTTTCAGAGCGCAGATTTTGCTACAAGTATATCAGAAGCAGAAAAATACTCCTACATCCCCTGGTGTCCAAGCGATTCTATTCCAAAAAATATATAAATTATATGCAGAACACATTCCATCAGCACTCCATCCAATGCAGAAAGAGTTTTTCAAATAGAACTTTTAGAAGCAGTGCTTTCAGGGAAATAGCAATTTACCTTTACACCACCTAGTGTGAAATCTATGCATTACTTGAAAAAGAAACTGCCCGTAACAGCTTTTGTTATATAAATAGCATCAAACGGAAGCTAGAATTTCTTCAATTGGACATTTAGAAGCAAATACAGTTGAGTCTCTAGTTAATTAAATCCCATCATTCCACTTAAAAACTTCATTAAGAAAATTTGTTAAATAGCTAAATGAACTTAAATTGTAAAAATTTAATAAAATAAAATGAAAGATACCATAAAATGTAGTTTAATTTGGACAGTAAATTGAACTTTTGAGTAGAAACTTTTTGTAAATGAGTTTAAATCTTTTTTTATACATATATTCGTAGAAGTAGAATACATTGTCTGAATAAAAAAATTAATAATGAAGAGGAGGAAGCGAAGAGTAAAGTTTACCTCTCCTTTACATCATCCTAATAATATATGTACTCTTATTTTAAACTGTAAAGAATTCCGTAATTCTGCTCTGCACAAAATTCCTATAAAAAGTGTTTTGTTCATAAAAAGTTTCACATTTTTGTAAACATCAGAACATTCTGATGTTTACAAAAATTTTCATTTCGATGTTTACAACACTTTCTTGGAACTGTAATTTTTGTCGAATTATATTGAATGCTTTTAAGCTTTTTCTTCATGTCAAGATTTTTTGATAGCCTCTTTATCGTCATCTTCATCATTTACTGTAGTTTCTTCACTACATTTTATAACACTTTCCACGATGTCATCCCCTGTAGGATAATCAGCGATCACAACGTTTTCATCAACGTTGAGAAAATCTGAGAACTCTGCACCTTCAACACTGTTTAGTCTTTCAGCTGTTGCCATTTTAATTAATTTATAGCCACAGCTTTCTTCTAGTTATCCTTGATCAACATCATCTTAAAGTTTCTTTTTATTTGCAAGAGACAGGCATTTTCTTTTCGACATTTTGAGCGAACAACACAGGCGAGTCAAGTGTGTACTGATTGAATGAGAATGAATGCGTAACTTCTACACAGTTAGGCACACACCAATTACCACTGGTATTCCCTGTGAAATGCAGTTTCTTCAATGGATTTTCTATCCAGATTTAGAAAAACAGCTCCTTCATAAAGTCTCAATGGATATGACTCCCCGTGTGACATCCCTCTTCCAACAAGATTCTGTGCGCTTCACAGAACCAAAAGTTTCAAGAAAGGAATTAAGGACGCTTTGCTTCCATCTGCATGCTAAAAAATTGCAAAGCAAAAATTTTGAAACACAAAATGGTAATTTTTAGTCTAAAAACCTTTGTTATATAGAAATTGATTTCTGTACAATAGATATTAATTTACATGTAAATGTCGTTCAAAGTCAAGGTTCTGCAGAAAATTCCGTTAAGTGGAAGTTTGTTATATAGAGAGACTACTGTATATGGAATAAAATGCATTTTGAATTTGCTAGCATTTGCATTTATGCTCTCTAGTAACGAAGTCATGCATCGAATCGACAAAAAGCCAGGATCATCATTCTTACATTTTAAGCTTTCCAATGCAAAAACAATTTTTTTAAATTGCACTAATAGTTGCAGAGATATGGTGTTCACACACAAACAAAGTGGTTCTATAAGCATGTACTTTTTTTTAACAAATTACAATAGCACACTGAATAAAATGCATGATGTGATGGAATGGAAGATGTGCCAGACATGAAAACATGTGACCATGCCTGAAAAATCTTAAATCGTGGTAAATTTTGGCAAAATAGAACGTACATATTTTAGAATATGCAAGTTAATAAAAATGCATAAAACTTTCATAAAAAATGGTTTTTATCTTTTTTTACCAGAAAATCTATTAGCATGCACAACCATTTATAGGAATGCTGCAGATAAGCCGATCACTGCACTGTGGCGACCATGTAGCTGATCCACTAAAATGACAGTCATCAGTCTTTGTAGACATAAGTCCATGGTAAAGCTCTGTAGGCTTCAGCCAGCATAGGAATGCTTGAAATCATTGCCCAAGTTAGCCACTACTGTAGGGCCCAACTTCCATAGCCTAGCTACATCTATTACCTGGATATCTGAGTGCTTCAAGGCTTAGTGCAGCACACATGGAGTCTCATTTTCTCACATATTTCCTGCCCTTGTAAGTGATTTGTCCTCTTTTGAGCTGAAGAACACAATGTGTTTTGGCATATTTAGTAACATATTTTGCTGCACTTGCGTGTCAGATGTTTCTTTCTCTCTCTCTCTTTAATGACCCATGCTAAGCTCTTTACTTGTGCTTGGTACTTTTCATTCAAACTTGAACTGGAAAATTTCATTTTAAAAGAGAAAAATTGTTCCCACATCATTCTGTCCTGAAGTTATAAAACATCAATATCGTACAGGTTCAATGTTGATACTAAATATTTGTAGATCCATCAGAAGTATTAAGTTATGCTTCTTAATCTCAAAGACTACAGTCTTGTGACGATTATATATATTAAGATAATACAACGTAGTCTGTCACAAATATTTATTTTTTCAAGTCAACAACCATGGTTTCGCTGGGTATTGACAACATCAGAACAAATGGAACGTAAATATTCAAATTATATCATCATCAACATCATCATTGTCAACCATTATCAATCCACTGCTCGACGAAGGTCTCCCCAAGTTTCCTCCACAACAGTCTGTCTTGTGCCAGTCTCCTCCATGTCACTTCCGCATTCTTTCGAATTTCATCCACCCATCTTCCATGTGGTCTTCTTCTGGGTCTTTTAATGTCCCTTGGAATCCAATTTAAAATTTCGGCTGTCCATCGATGGTCTGTCCTTCTGGCAGTATGTCCAGCCCATTGCCATTTCAGGGATTTAACTCTGATCATGATGTCTTCCACTCTTGTCATTTTTCGGATCCACGAGTTCCTCTTCTCATCTCTCCTGGTTACACCAAGCATGCACCTCTCCATGCCTCTTTGAGTTGTCTGCAGCCTTTGTATGTCTCTTTTAGTTAAGGTCCACGTCTCTGCACCATACGTAAGCACTGGAAGGATGCATTGATCAAACACTTTTCTTTTAAGACATAATGGCACATTGCTCTTGAAAATTATGCTGTTTCTTCCAAAAGCTCTCCAGGCAAGTTTTGTACGCCGATTAATTTCTTCATCAATGTGACCCTCACTTGATATCTGCTGTCCAAGATAAACGTACATGTCAGTTATCACCAGCTTTTCTCCATCAATCGATAAATCTTCATTTCTTGTAAAAGCATTGAACATCACTTTTGTCTTCTGAAAGTTCATTTTTAATCCCACTTCTTAACTCTTGTCAGCAAGTTCCTGGATCATACTCTGCAGCTCTGATGGGGTAGTTGCAAAAATGACTACGTCATCAGCAAAACGAAGGTGGGTTAGATAGATAATCTCCATTAATCTTTATCCCTTTGTTTTCCCAGTTCATTGACTGAAAGACATTTTCTAATGTGGCAGTAAAGAGCTTCGGAGATATGGTGTCACCTTGTCTCACTCCTTTTCCAATTTTTATGTGTGTTGTACTTTCAAACAGCCGAATCTTTGCACTTGCATTTTCATAGATGTTATTAATAATATTAATGTATGCATCATCAATACTGCAGGATTTCAGAGCCATTGTAACTGCTGATGGTTTCATCGAATCAAAGGCTTTTTCATAATCGATAAAAGCCATGCACAATGGAAGTTCATATTCCCTCGCTCTTTCAATTAGTTCTCTCAGTACGTGAATATGATCTATTGTGCTGTAGCCACTCCTGAATCCAGCTTGTTCTCTCGGTTGAGCCATGTCCAGTGTTACCTTCAAGCGGTGTGAAAGAGCTTTAGTGAAGATTTTATAAACCACTGATAGGAGGCTGATAGGTCTGTAGTTCCTGAGATCCTCAATACCACCTTTTTTGTAGCAAGATAATTGTAGCGTTGTTCCAATCCTCAGGAATCTTCCCTTCATTAAGGCATCGAGTGAAAATTTGGGAGAGTACTGTTTCGATTTCTCCACTTGCTTCTTGTATGATGTCTACAGTAATTCCATCTTCTCCTGGAGCTTTCCCCGCTTCATGTTCTTGATTGCATGTGCAACTTCTGCTGGGAGGACTGGAAGAACTCTGGTACCTTTCATGATGTCTGGAGTACATGTATCATCCCTTTCAAATAATTTGGAGTAGAAATCTTTCACTCTTGTCAAAATTCCACCTCTATTTCTTGTTACAGAACCATCTTCTTTTCTCAATGCCATAATCTGTTTTCTTCCCTTACTGAGATGTCCCTTTGCTATCTTTAGGCTTTGGTTGTTTTCAATTGCTTTCTTTACTAGTTCACAGTTGAATTTCCTTACGTCTTCAGTGATACTTTTTCGTACTGTCTTGCATAGCTCTATATATTCCACTTTGGAAGTCATGTCATCTTTAGTTGTCCTCATCTCTCTTCTCTTTTGCATCAACGTTTTGGTTTTTCCTGATAATTTGTTCACATGCAACTTGTTCTTAGACCCAGCTAATTTTGTTGCTGTTTCCATAAGAGCTTTGGTTACATTTCTGTTAACTTCAGAAATATCCACTTCTTCCGATGTTAGGCCTTCTAAAGCAGAGAATCTGTTCTTCAGTTCCAACTTGAAGGCATTATGGTGTTTTTTAAGGTTGGTTATGTCAATACATTTTGTTTGTCTCATGAGCTTGCCACGTTCGAGTTTAGTGTTGAGGTGCATCTTACATCTCAATAATCTATGGTCACTACCTGTGTTGAACTTGTTTAGCACACTGCAGTCTTCTATGACGAATTTTTTGTTACACATAATAAAATCAATTTCACTTGTCGTCCCATTTGGATGTCTCCATGTCCATTTCCTGTGTGGCTTTTTCTTGAAAAAGGAGTTCAAGATGAAAAACCCTTCTGCCTCTGCAAACTCTACAAGAGTATTTCCACGCTGGTTTCTGTTGCCGTGACTGAATTTACCTACTGAAGTTTCATTTTGTTGCCGTTGCCCTATTTTTTGCATTGGAATCTCCCATAATTATCTTTAAGTGCTGCTTACCTTTATTATTTAGATGACGAATTTCCTCATAAAATTCTTCAATTTCTTCTTCAGGATGACCTGTGGTGGATGCATAAATTTGAATAATCTGAGCCTGGTATCTTCTCGAGACTTGGATAACGAGTCGTGCAGCTCTGTCAGAGGAACTTTCAACTTTATCCTTCAGTTTCTTGTTTATTATAAATCCAACACCACTAGTTCTGCCAGTATCAGTCCCACTTTAGTAGAAGAGATGTCCACTTTTCAGTTCAAGGAGATCTTCTCCTTTTCTCCTTAATTCACTTAGCCCGATGAAGGCCCACTTGATCCTTTGTAGTTCCTCTTCCAATTCAAGAAGCCTTGAATCAGAAGATAGGAGCGTTCATTATATGTAGCCAAGGTCAGCATCAGATGGCAGCCTAGTGCGGTCCTCCGGGGATTCTTAACACCCTCTGCCTTCATGTCGCACTGCCTTCATGTCATCTTGGCCAGGTACATTCCAGCTGCCGGAGACTGAGGGCCAAGATTTAAGTTGTGGAGTCATTTTGGTGGGGTTTGGCCATAACTCACCACGCTGGCCAAGCGGGTTGGTGAGTGTGGGATAGCAATTTCCTCTAATCCCGATCGTATAGTTATACCACTATTGGCGGTCGTCAGACCCCTTTAGTGGGAACAGGATGTACCACGAGAAGGCGGGGTTGACATTTGTCAAGGAGAGGCTGTGATGTTACGCATCACCTGACCTTACATCCCTTCAAAGCTTTCCATATATATCAGAAGTCTTCGCAACTTGTTAATGACATGGCATCCACCCCATTTCTATCAAGCACGTGGAAGCAACTGACGAAAACCCGTGACTGTAAACACCATTTATGATATCATATATAATTTGAATTATATATTTCCATATATATCAGAAGTGGGATGTAAGGTCAGGTGATGCGTAACATCACAGCCTCTCCTTGACAAATGTCAACCCCGCCTTCTCGTGGTGCATCCTGTTCCCACTAAAGGGGCTCTGACGACCGCAAATAGCGGTATAACTATACCATCGGGATCAGAGGAAATGCTATCCCACACTCACCAACCCGCTTGGCCAGCGTGGTGAGTTATGGCCAAACACCTCCAAAATGACTCTACAACTTAAATCTTGGCCCTCAGTCTCCGGCAGCTGGAATGTACCTGGCCAAGGCAGCGGCCAGTGCGACATGAAGGCAGAGGGTGCTAAGAATCCCCGGAGGACCGGACTAGGCTGCCATTTGATGCTGACCTTGGCTACCTACAACGGACGCTCCCTATCTTCTGATTCAAGGCTTCTTGAATTGGAAGAGGAACTACAAAGGATCAAGTGGGACATCGTCGGGCTGAGTGAGGTAAGGAGAAGATCTCATTGAACTGAAAAGTGGACATCTCTTCTATTATCGTGGGACAGATACTGGCAGAACTAGTGGTGTTGGATTTATAATAAACAAGAAACTGAAGGATAAAGTGGTAGAAGTTGAAAGTTCCTCTGACAGAGCTGCACGACTCGTTATCCAACTATCGAGAAGATACCAGGCTCAGATTATTCAAACTTATGCACCCACCACAAGTCATCCTGAAGAAGAAATTGAAGAATTTTATGAGGAAATTCGTCATCTAAATAACAAAGGTAAGCAGCACTTGAAGATAATTATGGGAGATTTCAATGCAAAAATAGGGCACCGGCAACAGAATGAAACTTCAGTAGGTAAATTCGGTCACGGCAACAGAAACCAGCGTGGAAATACTCTCGTTGAGTTTGCAGAGGCAGAAGGATTTTTCATCTTGAATTCCTTTTTCAAGAAAAAGCCACACAGGAAATGGACATGGAGACATCCAATTGGGACGACAAGTGAAATTGATTTTATTATGTGTAACAAAAAATTCGTCATCGAAGACTGCAGTGTGCTAAACAAGTTCAACACAGGTAGTGACCATAGATTGGTGAGATGTAAGATGCACCTCAACACTAAACTGGAACGTGGCAAGCTCATAAGACAAACAAAATGTATTGACATAACCAACCTTAAAAAACACCATAATACTTTCAAGTTGGAACTGAAGAACAGATTCTCTGCTTTAGAAGGCCTAACATCGGAAGAAGTGGATATTTCGGAAGTTAACAGAAAAGTAACCAAAGCTCTTATGGAAACAGCAACAAAATTAGCTGGGTCTAAGAACAAGTTGCATGTAAACAAATTATCAGGAAAAACCAAAATGTTGATGCAAAAAAGAAGAGAGATGAGGACAACTAAAGAAGATGTGACTTCCAAAGTGGAATATATAGAGCTATGCAAGACAGTAAGAAAAAGTATCACTGAAGACGTAAGGAAATTCAACTGTGAGCTAGTGAGGAAAGCAATTGAAAACAACCAAAGCCTAAAGATAGCAAAGGGACATCTCAGTAAGGGAAGAAAACAGATTATGGCTCTGAGAAAAGAAGATGGTTCTATAACAAGAAATAGAGGCGAAATTTTGACAAGAGTGAAAGATTTCTACTCCAAATTATATGAAAGGGATGATACATGTACTCCAGACATCATGAAAGGTACCAGAGTTCTTCCAGTCCTCCCAGCAGAAGTTGCTCATGCAATCAAGAACATGAAGCGGGGGAAAGCTCCAGGAGAAGATGGAATTACTATAGACATCATACAAGAAGCAAGTGGAGAAATTGAAACAGTACTCGCCCAAATTTTCACTCGATGCCTTAATGAAGGGAAGATTCCTGAGGATTGGAACAATGCTACAATGATCCTGCTACATAAAAAAGGTGACATTGAGGATCTCAGGAACTACAGACCTATCAGCCTCCTATCAGTGGTTTATAAAATCTTCACTAAAGTTCTTTCACACCGCTTGAAGGTAACCCTGGACATGGCTCAACCGAGAGAACAAGCTGGATTCAGGAGTGGCTACAGCACGCACAGTAGATCATATCCACGTGCTGAGAGAACTAATTGAAAGAGCGAGGGAATACGAACTTCCATTGTGCATGGCTTTTATCGATTATGGAAAAGCCTTTGATTCGGTGAAACCATCAGCAGTTACCACGGCTCTGAAATCCTGCGGTATTGAAGATGCATACATTAATATTATTAATAACATCTATGAAAATGCAAGTGCAAAGATTCGGCTGTTTGAAAATACAACACACATAAAAATTGGAAAGGGAGTGAGACAAGGTGACACCATATCTCCGAAGCTCTTTAATGCCACATTGGAAAATGTCTTTCAATCACTGAACTGGGAAAACAAAGGGATAAAGATTAATGGAGATTATCTAACCCACCTTCGTTTTGCTGATGACGTAGTCATTTTTGCAACTACCCCATCAGAGCTGCAGAGTATGATCCAGGAACTTGCTGACAAGAGTAAAGAAGTGGGATTAAAAATGAACTTTCAGAAGACAAAAGTGATGTTCAATGCTTTTACAAGAAATGAAGATTTATCGATTGATGGAGAAAAACTGGAGATAACAGATACGTATGTTTATCTTGGACAGCAGATATCAAGTGAGGGTCACATTGATGAAGAAATTAATCGGCGTACAAAACTTGCCTGGAGAGCTTTTGGAAGAAACAGCATAATTTTCAAGAGCAATATGCCATTATGTCTTAAAAGAAAAGTGTTTGATCAATGCATCCTTCCAGTGCTTACGTATGGTGCAGAGACGTGGACCTTAACTAAAAGAGACATACAAAGGCTGCAGACAACTCAAAACAGCATGGAGAGGTGCATGCTTGGTATAACCAGGAGAGATAAGAAGAGAAACTCGTGGATCCGAAAAATGACGAGAGTGGAAGACATCATGATCAGAGTTTAATCCCTGAAATGGCAATGGGCTGGACATACTGCCAGAAGGACAGACCACAGATGGACAGCCAAAATTTTAGATTGGATTCCAAGGGACAGGAAAAGACCCAGAAAAAGACCACATGGGAGATGGGTGGATGAAATTCGTAAATATGCGGGAGTGACATGGAGGAGACTGGCACAAGACAGACCGTTGTGGAGGAAACTTGGGGAGACCTTCGTCCAGCAGTGGATTGATAATGGTTGACAATGATGATGATGATGATATCAGAAGTCTTTGCAACTTGTTAATGACATGGTATCCACCCCATTTCTATCAAGCGCGTGGAAGCAACTGACCAAAACCCGTGACTGTAAACACCATTTATGATATCATATATAATTTGAATTATATATTTCTATATATATCAGAAGTCTTCGCAACTTGTTAATGACATGGCATCCACCCCATTTCTATCAAGCGCGTGGAAGCAACTGACCAAAACCAGTGACTGTAAACACCATTTATGATATCATATATAATTTGAATTATATATTTCCATATATATCAGAAGACTTCGCAACTTGTTAATGACATGATATCCACCCCATTTCTATCAAGCGCGTGGAAGCAACTGACCAAACCCAGTGACTGAAAACACCATTTATGATATCATATATAATTTGAATTATATATTTCTATATATATCAGAAGTCTTCGCAACTTGTTAATGACATGGCATCCACCCCATTTCTATCAAGCGCGTGGAAGCAACTGACCAAAACCAGTGACTGTAAACACCATTTATGATATCATATATAATTTGAATTATATCATCATCATCATTGTCAACCATTATCAATCCACTGCTGGACGAAGGTCTCTCCAAGTTTCCTCCACAGCGGTCTGTCTTGTGCCAGTCTCCTCCATGTCCCCCTGCATACTTTCGAATTTCATCCACCCATCTCCCATGTGGTCTTCTTTTGGGTCTTTTCCTGTCCCTTGGAATCCAATCTAAAATTTCGGCTGTCCATCTATGGTCTGTTCTTCTGGCAGTATGTCCAGCCCATTGCCATTTCAGGGATTTAACTCTGATCATGATGTCTTCCACTCTTGTCATTTTTCGGATCCACGTGTTCCTCTTCTTATCTCTCCTGGTTACACCAAGCATGCACCTCTCCATGCTTCTTTGAGTTGTCTGCAGCCTTTGTATGTCTCTTTTAGCTAAGGTCCACGTCTCTGCACCATACGTAAGCACTGGAAGGATGCATTGATCAAACACTTTTCTTTTAAGACATAATGGCATATTGCTCTTGAAAATTATGCTGTTTCTTCCAAAAGCTCTCCAGGCAAGTTTTGTACGCCGATTAATTTCTTCACCAATGTGACCCTCACTTGATATCTGCTGTCCAAGATAAATGTATGTGTCTGTTATCTCCAGCTTTTCTCCATCAATCGATAAATCTTCATTTCTTGTAAAAGCATTGAACATCACTTTTGTCTTCTGAAAGTTCATTTTTAATCCCACTTCTTTACTCTTGTCAGCAAGTTCCTGGATCATACTCTGTAGCTCTGATGGGGTAGTTGCAAAAATGACTATGTCATCAGCAAAACGAAGGTGGGTTAGATAATCTCCATTAATCTTTATCCCCTTGTTTTCCCAGCTCAGCGACTGAAAAACACTCGCCAATGTGGCATTAAAGAGCTTCGGAGATATGGTGTCACCTTGTCTCACTCCCTTTCCAATTTTTACGTGTGTTGTATTTTCAACCAGCCTAATCTTTGCACTTGCATTTTCATAGATGTTATTAATAATATTAATGTATGCATCTTCAATACCGCAGGTTTTCAGAGCCATTGTAACTGCCGATATTTTCACCGAATCAAAGGCTTTTTCATAATCGATAAAAGCCATGCACAATGGAAGTTCATATTCCCTCGCTCTTTCAATTAGTTCTCTCAGCACGTGGATATGATCTATTGTGCTGTAGCCACTCCTGAATCCAGCTTGTTCTCTCGGTTGAGCCATGTCCAGTGTTACCTTCAAGCGGTGTGAAAGAACTTTAGTGAAGATTTTATAAACTACTGATAGGAGGCTGATAGGTCTGTAGTTTCCGAGATCCTCAATGTCACCTTTCTTATGTAGCAGGATCATTGTAGCGGTGTTCCAATCCTCAGGAATCTTTCCTTCATTAAGGCATCGAGTGAAAATTTGGGCGAGTACTGTTTCGATTTCTCCACTTGCTTCTTGTATGATGTCTACAGTAATTCCATCTTCTCCTGGAGCTTTTCCCCGCTTCATGTTCTTGATTGCATGTGCAACTTCTGCTGGAAGTACTGGAGGAACTCTGGTACTGGTATCTTTCATGATGTCTGGAGTGCATGTATCATCCCTTTCATATAAATTGGAGTAGAAATCTTTCACTCTTGTCAAAATTTCTGCCTCTATTTCTTGTTACAGAGCCATCTTCTTTTCTCAGTGCCATAATCTGTTTTCTTCCCTTACTGAGATGTCCCTTTGCTATCTTTAGGCTTTGGTTGTTTTCAATTGCTTTCTTCACTAGTTCACAGTTGAATTTTCTTACGTCTTCAGTGATACTTTTTCTTACTGTCTTGCATAGCTCTATATATTCCACTTTGGAAGTCACATCTTCTTTAGTTGTCCTCATCTCTCTTCTTTTTTGCATCAACATTTTCGTTTTTCCTGATAATTTATTTACATGCAACTTGTTCTTAGACCCAGCTAATTTTGTTGCTGTTTCCATAAGAGCTTTGGTTACTTTTCTGTTAACTTCAGAGATGTCCACTTCTTCTGATGTTAGGCCTTCTAAAGCAGAGAACCTGTTCTTCAGTTCCAACTTGAAGGTATTATGGTGTTTTTTAAGGTTGGTTATGTCGATAGATTTTGTTTGTCTTATGAGCTTGCCACGTTCAAGTTTCGTGTTGAGGTGCATCTTACATCTCACCAATCTATGGTCACTACCTGTGTTGAACTTGTTTAGCACACTGCAGTCTTCTATGACGAATTTTTTGTTACACATAATAAAATCAATTTCACTTTTCTTCCCATTTGGATGTCTCCATGTCCATTTCCTGTGTGGCTTTTTCTTGAAGAAGGAGTTCAAGATGAAAAACCCTTCTGCCTCTGCAAACTCAACGAGAGTATTTCCACGCTGGTTTCTGTTGCCGTGACCGAATTTACCTACTGAAGTTTCATTCTGTTGCCGTTGCATTTCTATCAAGCGCGTGGAAGCAACTGACCAAAACCCGTGACTGTAAACACCATTTATGATATCATATATAATTTGAATTATATATTTCCATATATATCAGAAGTCTTCACAACTTGTTAATGACATGGCATCCACCCCATTTCTATCAAGCACGTGGAAGCAACTGACCAAAACCCGTGACTGTAAACATTTATGATATCATATATAATTCAAATTATATATGATATCATAAATGGTGTTTACAACTGACCAAAACTCGTGACTGTAAACACCATTTATGATATCATATATAATTTAAATTATATATGATATCATAAATGGTGTTTACAGTCACGGGTTTTGGTCAGTTGCTTCCACGTGCTTGATAGAAATGGGGTGGATGCCATGTCATTAACAAGTTGCGAAGACTTCCTGATATATATGGAAAGCTTCCAAAATATCAAGTTTGGTGGTTGAATCTGGCTTGTCAATTAGTTTTGTTTCTTCAAAGAGAAATTTATGGTCCTTTTTGTAACAGTGTTTAGCCATCGATGACTTCTTTAAATCACAGTTCCGAATGTAGGTCTTGTGCACCTTCAATCGAAAACACAAGGCTCTACGGGTCTGTCCTGTATACGAAGCACCACATTTACATGGAATTTGGTAAATTCCCCATGAGTTTCTGTCTTCAACATAGTCCTTTGATCCTAAAAAGTTCATTTTGTTTATTGGTAGAATTTTTGCAAACTTGAAGACAAGTGTAGGTTTGGAGGAAGAAGCCTTAAAATTTTCTCTTCGTGAAAATAAAAACAGTCAAAAGATGAAAAACTGTTGTAAAAAACAATTCCATGTTGAAAAAAATTAAACAACTGGTGGGTGCAGTGCTTCTGCACAATTTTATTACGGTCCCAATTTCTTGGGATATATATAAAAAAATTACAATGAACAAAGCATGTGCCTGGAAATTGGTTTTATTTACTGAATTTCTTATGTGACTCTTCCCTAAGTACTTTCAAGTTAATCAGTTAATTCAGAAAAATGCATTTCTGATTAATTATTTGGAAGAAATATTATCATTCAAAAACATGGAAATGCAGATATGATACGAAAAAACTTACCCTTGGTGCATATCACCGATGCTGTTCTGTTGCGTCTTCGAAGACATCTTTCCATCATCTGTTGTGTTTTCACAGGACTAGCACCAGCCATCATTCGCATAGTTATTTCATACCGATGAACCTTTCAAACACCAAACAGAACATTTAGAGCATGAATGTTTGCATAACTCTAATAAGAAAGAGACCACACACAACCAATTTGTTATAAAACAAAAAACAACTTCTGGTGATTTTAAACCTAAACTACACTTAGTAGATGTTTAAGCCACTAACAAAACAGAGGCGATGAACATGGTTGAAGTAGAAAAGAATTTCAAAAACTCTTTTTAAAATGTTTTAAAATCATTATCAGTCAACTGTATGCAGAGACAGCATACTTGTAGTTTGGAAAGAAATCGTTTCATGAAAATTTTACTAAATCAAATATATTCTAACTTTCTTTTTTTCTCTCATGTTTGTACAGTGGGAAATGGAACTTTTAACCATTCGAAAGCACAGGTTTGTGACACACCACTCAACATTTCAACAGAAATGACTGCACGTAAATATGTGAAGCACATGCAGAACTCCAACAAGATCTCATATTAAACCTAAAACAATTTGTCTCAAAAACCAATGATGTAAATGAAAAAACAACTTATTATTAAGATTTGTAAAACCCTTAAGTATATAAAAAACTTTAAAACACGTTTAAGTTATGTAAGAACATTTAATTTTAAAGAAGCTTGCAACTGATAACTTCAGTCTTCGTCAGCCTTGGTAGGTGGAAACAATGATGATGGTAGTGGTTGCCAGATCTGTAAAGTCATATATTTCTTTTAAAAAAGAAATAACATATATAGTCATATGATGCGTAACATCACAGCCTTTCCTTGACAAATGTCAACCCCGCCTTCTCGTGGTGCATCCTGTTCCCACTAAAGGGGCTCTGACGACCGCCAATAGCGGTATAACTATACCATCGGGATTAGAGGAAATTCTATCCCACACTCACCAACCCGCTTGGCCAGCGTGGTGAGTTATGGCCAAACCCCTCCAAAATGATTCCACAACTTAAATCTTGGCCCTCAGTCTCCGGCAGCTGGAATGTACCTGGCCAAGGCAGCGGCCAGTGCGACATGAAGGCAGAGGGTGCTAAGAATCCCCGGAGGACCGGACTAGGCTGCCATCTGATGCTGACCTTGGCTACGTACAACGGACGCTCCCTATCTTCTGATTCAAGGCTGCTAGAATTGGAAGAGGAACTACAAAGGATCAAATGGGACATCGTGGGGCTAAGTGAGGTAAGGAGAAAAGGAGAAGATCTCATCGAACTGAAAAGTGGACATCTCTTCTACTATCGTGGGACAGATACTGGCAGAACTAGTGGTGTTGGATTTATAATAAACAAGAAACTGAAGGATAAAGTTGTAGAAGTTGAAAGTTCCTCTGACAGAGCTGCACGACTTGTTATCCAACTCTCGAAAAGATACCAGGCTCAGATTATTCAAACTTATGCACCCACCACAAGTCATCCTGAAGAAGAAATTGAAGAATTTTATGAGGAAATTTGTCATCTAAATAATAAAGGTAAGCAGCACTTGAAAATAATTATGGGAGATTTCAATGCAAAAATAGGGCAACGGCAACAGAATGAAACTTCAGTAGGTAAATTCGGTCATGGCAACAGAAACCAGCGTGGAAATACTCTCGTTGAGTTTGCAGAGGCAGAAGGGTTTTTCATCTTGAACTCCTTCTTCAAGAAAAAGCCACACAGGAAATGGACATGGAGACATCCAAATGGGACGACAAGTGAAATTGATTTTATTATGTGTAACAAAAAATTCGTCATAGAAGACTGCAGTGTGCTAAACAAGTTCAACACAGGTAGTGACCATAGATTGGTGAGATGTAAGATGCACCTCAACACTAAACTTGAACGTGGCAAGCTCATAAGACAAACAAAATCTATTGACATAACCAACCTTAAAAAACACCATAATACCTTCAAGTTGGAACTGAAGAACAGGTTCTCTGCTTTAGAAGGCCTAACATTGGAAGAAGTGGACATCTCTGAAGTTAACAGAAAAGTAACCAAAGCTCTTATGGAAACAGCAACAAAATTAGCTGGGTCTAAGAACAAGTTGCATGTAAACAAATTATCAGGAAAAACGAAAATGTTGATGCAAAAAAGAAGAGAGATGAGGACAACTAAAGAAGATGTGACTTCCAAAGTGGAATATATAGAGCTATGCAAGACAGTAAGAAAAAGTATCACTGAAGACGTAAGAAAATTCAACTGTGAACTAGTGAGGAAAGCAATTGAAAACAACCAAAGCCTAAAGATAGCAAAGGGACATCTCAGTAAGGGAAGAAAACAGATTATGGCACTGAGAAAAGAAGATGGTTCTGTAACAAGAAATAGAGGCGAAATTTTGACAAGAGTGAAAGATTTCTACTCCAAATTATATGAAAGGGATGATACATGCACTCCAGACATCATGAAAGATACCAGTACCAGAGTTCCTCCAGTCCTTCCAGCAGAAGTTGCACATGCAATCAAGAACATGAAGCGGGGAAAAGCTCCAGGAGAAGATGGGATTACTGTAGACATCATACAAGAAGCAAGTGGAGAAATCGAAACAGTACTCGCCCAAATTTTCACTCGATGCCTTAATGAAGGAAAGATTCCTGAGGATTGGAACACTGCTACAATGATCCTGCTACATAAGAAAGGTGGCATTGAGGATCTCTGAAACTACAGACCTATCAGCCTCCTATCAGTAGTTTATAAAATCTTCACTAAAGTTCTTTCACACCGCTTGAAGGTAACACTGGACATGGCTCAACCGAGAGAACAAGCTGGATTCAGGAGTGGCTACAGCACAATAGATCATATCCACGTACTGAGAGAACTAATTGAAAGAGCGAGGGAATATGAACTTCCATTGTGCATGGCTTTTATCGATTATGAAAAAGCCTTTGATTCGGTGAAACCATCAGCAGTTGCAATGGCTCTGAAATCCTGCGGTATTGAAGATGCATACATTAATATTATTAATAACATCTATGAAAATGCAAGCGCAAAGATTCGGCTGTTTGAAAATACAACACACATAAAAATTGGAAAGGGAGTGAGACAAGGTGACACCATATCTCCGAAGCTCTTTAATGCCACATTGGAGGGTGTTTTTCAGTCGCTGAGCTGGGAAAACAAGGGGATAAAGATTAATGGAGATTATCTAACCCACCTTCATTTTGCTGATGACGTAGTCATTTTTGCAACTAGCCCATCAGAGCTGCAGAGTATGATCCAGGAACTTGCTGACAAGAGTAAAGAAGTGGGATTAAAAATGAACTTTCAGAAGACAAAAGTGATGTTCAATGCTTTTACAAGAAATGAAGATTTATCGATTGATGGAGAAAAGCTGGAGATAACAGACACGTACGTTTATCTTGGACAGCAGATATCAAGTGAGGGTCACATTGATGAAGAAATTAATCGGCGCACAAAACTTGCCTGGAGAGCTTTTGGAAGAAACAGCATAATTTTCAAGAGCAATATGCCATTGTCTTAAAAGAAAAGTGTTTGATCAATGCATCCTTCCAGTGTTTACGTATGGTGCAGAGACGTGGACCTTAACTAAAAGAGACATACAAAGGCTGCAGACAACTCAAAACAGCATGGAGAGGTGCATACTTGGTGTAACCAGGAGAGATAAGAAGAGGAACTCGTGGATCCGAAAAATGACAAGAGTGGAAGACATCATGATCAGAGTTAAATCCCTGAAATGGCAATGGGCTGGACATACTGCCAGAAGGACAGATCATCGATGGACAGCCGAAATTTTAGATTGGATTCCAAGGGATAGGAAAAGACCCAGAAGAAGACCACATGGAAGATGGGTGGATGAAATTCGAAAGTATGCAGGGGTGACATGGAGGAGACTGGCACAAGACAGACCGTTGTGGAGGAAACTTGGGGAGACCTTCGTCCAGCAGTGGATTGATAATGGTTGACAATGATGATGATGATATTTCTTTTTAAAAAGAAATAACATACATCTTTACAGATCTGTAAAGTCATATACTTCTTTTAAAAAAGAAGTAACATATATGACTCTACAGATCTCGCAACCACTACCATCGTCATTGTTTCCATCTATCAACAAGGCTGACTAAGACTGAAGTTATCAGTTGAAAGCTTGTTTAAAATTAAATTTTCTTACATAACTTAAGCATGTTTTTAAGTTTTTTATACTTATTATTAACCCTTATGTTTGTTTCAAATTCTAACATTTTTGATCAAAGCAAAATTTTCTTTCCCACCAAGCTCACTAATTTCACAATTTTAATTGTTTTCAAAAAATAATGACCTTCTATGACTGAAATCATTAATTACTGAGGTCAAGATATATAGCACTTGAATTTCAAATTTACCCACATAGCTAATACAAGACTTGCACCTTTTCAGTTCTTTTGAATTAATATAACCAAAATGCAAATGATAAGTTGCTATGAACATTTTAAAACTTCAGTCAAATTTTTCATAAAATAAATAATCACCTTGATGGATAACAATGAAAATTGGCATTTCATTTTTCTTTATGGGAGGGGGGAGGACAATATAGTAAGATACCATGTTTGGAATCTTCTAAAAGGGAAGTTCAGACTTGCCACCAAAAATACTAATATTTGATATGATGCACAGTATATTGCTATGATCATTTCAGAATATTCACATGAAACATCTGTTTTGACTCTGCTGTCCAACATCAACTCCTACAATCTGATGGCTAACATTATAACTGCTGAGCCTCATAAGTTATGTAGAGAACCATACGAGGAGTGTAGTTCAACAGTACGTGAGGATGAATGTGTCTCTGACCAATTATGCATCACAACAGGGTGGACATAAATGTCCTTCCAAGCAGTTTGTGGCATGATGCATGTAAACTAACAGTTTGGTTGTTGTAGGTGCATGCTAAGTAATGCCTAGGTGGCGCTGCCAGTTCAGGAGTCAAAATGGCATCTTTACAGAAAAAGGTACAATGTGTTTTTAGGTACTGCAACACCAAATCCTCGACAACTGTTCAGCGTAATTTCAGAGGCTGGTACGGATATCCACAACCTGATCATAAAAGCATAACAGCTTGGTATGCAAAATTTAAGCAAACGGGAAGTATTGATGACTTAAAATGAACACGTTGATTAGGTGTTAGTGGAGAAACTGTTGATGCAGTGCGGACAGCTCTTGCACATAGTCCCTTGATATCCACCAGCTGAGCTTTGTCCTACCTAGGAATCCCCTGCACTACACTGAAGAAAACTTTACACAAAAGGCTTCATTTGTATGTGTACAAAGTGATTGTTCAAGCCTTGCAGGTGGAAGACCGTCCACGTTGTGCTGTCTTCCACACTAGCTGCCTTTGGAACTGAGATTTTACAGTGTGTCAATGACAACTACTACCTGCAGTGTGTGTGTTTTTCTAATGAGGCTACTTTTCACACCTCTGGTGAAGTAAATAGACACAATGTGCATATATAGGGGTCAGAAAATTCTCATGTTGTCTTTGAAAAACAGTGGGACAGCCCGAAAGTGAATGTTTTGTGTAATCTCATGCACAACAAAGTCACTGGACCTTTCTTTTCTTTCTTTTTAGCACGTCTTTTGTAAAAAAAGATCGTGCTTATGTTAGCGGTTTGTCCGTCCGTCTGTACCCACAGTATCTCTGCAACTATTAGTCCGATTTGAAAAATTCTTTTTCCATTCGAAAGCTTGAAATATGCAAATGATGATCCTTCATTTCGTTTTTTTTTTTTACGATGTACAATTTCGCCGCTAGAGGGCGTAAATGCAGATGATGTCGAATTCAAAAATATGTTTTATTCCACACATTTGCTTCTAAACATCCGAGTGAAAAAAATCTTGTATCTTTCGATTCCATTTATGTCGAAGAGTATTTTGGATATAGTTTCTTTTTCAAATTACACATAGATTTTCCGCTAGGGGCGTAAAAGTAAATTGCATTTTTTCCGATAATTCTTCTTCTAAAACTCCGATTTGAAATTATTTTTTTTCAGCGGATACATCTCCTGACGCACAATCTTTTGCATATAATTTCGAATTTTTGGTAAAGAATACTTTGGCCACCAGGGGGCATAAGTGTTAATTTTCGCTTCTGATGTACACTGACGGAAAAAAAATCCCAACACCACGAAAAAATAGTTGTAGAGGAATGAAATGGCGGCAACACATTTATATAGGTAACATATTTAATCAATTAAGGTTTCAAGATCACAGCTTAATGTAAGCGCGAGAAGAGCCATTTTAAATGTGAAATGCTGGTACATTAATAACCGGTGTAACCGCCAGAATGTTGAATGCAAACACACAAACGTTCATGCATTGTGTCGTACAGGTGCTGGATGTCAGTTTGTGGGATGGAGTTCCATGCCTGTTGCACTTGGTTGGTCAATACAGGGATGGTTAATGCTGGTTGGGGGTGACGCTGGAGTTGTCGTCCAATGATGTCCCATATGTGCTCGATTGGTGAAAGATCTGGTGATCTAGCAGGCCACAGTAACATGTCGACACTCTGTAGAGCATATTGGGTTACAACAGCGGTATGCAGGCGAGCGTTATCCTGTTGGAAAACACCCCTTGGAATGCTGTTCATGAATGGCAGCACAACAGGTTGAATCACCAGACCGACGTACAACTGTGCCGTCAGGGTGCGTGGGATAACCACGAGAGTGCTCCTGCTGTCATAGGAAATTGCTCCCCAGACCATAACTCCAGGTGTAGGTCCAGTGTGTCTCGGCCGCAGACAGGTTGGTTGCAGGCGCTCACCTGGCCTCCTTCCAACCAACACACGGCCATCACTGGCACCCAGGCAGAACCGGCTTTCATCAGAAAACACAACAGATCTCCACTCCGTCCTCCAATGAGCTCTAGCTTGACACCACTGACGTCGCAAATGGCAGTGGTTTGGAGTAAGTGGAAAGCACGCTACAGGGCGTCTGGCTCGGAGCTGTCCTTCAAGTAACCGATTTGTAACAGTTCGTTGTGTCACTGTGGTGGCAACTGCAGCTCGAATTGCTTTTGCAGACGCGGTACGATGTGCCACGGCCATACGCCGTACACAGCAGTCTTCCCTCTCGGTAGTGCCACGTGGCTGGCCGGAACCCGGTCTTCTTGAGGCAGTACCTTCCCTTGACCACCGCTGCCAACAATCATGCACAGTGGCTACATTCCTGCCAAGTCGTTCTGCAATATTGCGGAACGAAAATCCACCTTCTCGTAGCACCATTACACAACCTCGTTCAAACTCCGTGAGCTGTTGATAATGGCTTCTTCGTCTTCTTAAAAGCATTCTTGACTAACATCAACACACTACGTCGAATCTCAACGATAACTAACACTCACGAACGTTACAGCGCGTATTTACAGCAAACCTGCTTTGCATGTTCCGAAGGGCGCTACTAGCGCCATACGTACGCGCCGAGCGCTAAATTTGCATAGACGTCATCTTACAGATGTACTCTCACCGTCTACCAACTATCGTTTATCTAACACAACCCCTTCTTGGTGTTGGGATTTTTTTTTTCCGTCAGTGTATTTTGCCATAAAATCTGAGCTTCTAAAATATTGATTGAAAAAATTCTTTCGTGGACTGATGCCATTTACATCGATAAACCTTTTCGGAATATTTTCTTCCTAAAATATTCCACAGTTTCTCCGCCAGGGGGGCGTAGATGTATATTTTATTTTTGTCAATATCTCGACTTCTAGGAGTCCGATTTGAAAAATTCCTTCTTTGTTGGATAATGTTTTCCGTGTGACATGTTTTTCATATAATTTAAAAATTTTCAAGTAATTCATAGACTTTCTGCTAGGGGGCGTAAAGGTAAATTGTGTTTTCCCCTCTATCTCTGCTTCTAAATCTCCGATCTGAAAAATTCTTTCTTCACCGGATACAGCTCCTGATGGGAAATCGTTTGCACATAATTTCTAATTTTTGTAAAAAAATTGTTTGGCCACCAGGGGGCGTAAACCTTAATTTCCGCTTCTGATGTATTTGCAGCAAAATGTGAGCTTCTAAATTCTCGATTGAAAATAACGTCATTTGTAGACCGATACTACTCATGCCGACAAACTTTTTAGAAACATTTTCTTCTTATAATAGTGCACGGTTTCTACGCCGGGGGCGTAAATGAATATCTTATTTTTGTCAATATCTTGACTTTTAGGAGTCCGCTTTGAAAAATTCCTTCTTTGTTGGATAGTGTTTTCCGTGTCGCATGTTTTTCATATAATTTCAAAATTTTCACGTAATTCATAGACTTTCCGGTAGGGGGCGTAAAGGTAAATTGCGTTTTCCGCTATATCTCTGCTTCTAAATCTCCGATCTGAAAAATTCTTTCCGCACCGGATACAGCTCCTGATGGGAAATCGTTTGCACATAATTTCTAATTTTTGTAAAAAAAAAAAAAAATGGTTTGGCCACCAGGGGCGTAAACCTTAATTTCCGCTTCTGATGTATTTGCAGCAAAATATGAGCTTCTAAATTCTCGATTGAAAATAACATCGTTTGTAGACCGATACTACTTATGTTGACAAACCTTTTAGAAACATTTTCTTCTTAAAATAGTGCAGGGTTTCTACGCCAGGGGCATAGATGTATAACTTATTTTTGTCAATATCTCGACTTCTATGTGTCCGATTAAAAAAATTCCTTCTTTGTTGGATAGTGTTTCTAGTGCAACATTTTTTTTATAAATTCAAAATTTTCAAGCAATTCATAGACTTTCCGCTAGGGAGCGTAAAGGTAAATTGTGTTTTCCCCTATATCTCTGCTTCTAATTCTCCGATTTGAAAAATTCTTTCTGCACCGGATACAGCTCCTCATGGGAAATCGTTTACACGTAATTTCAACTTTTTGTAAAAAAATTTTGGGCCACCAGGTGGCGTAAGTCTTAATTTCCGCTTCTGATGTACTTGCAGCAAAATATGAGCTTCTAAAATCTCGATTGAAAAAAAGTCTTTTGTGGACCGATACTACTCATGTCAACAAACATTTTAGGAACATTTACTTCCTGAAATAATGCATGGTTTCTACACCAGGGGCGTAGATGTATATCTTATTTTTGTCAATATCTCTACTTCTAAAAGTCCGATTTGAAAAATTCCTTCTTTGTTGGATAGTGTTTCCGATGCGAAATCTTTTCCCTATAAATTCAAAATTTTCAAGTAAATCGTAGACTTTCCGCTAGGGTGCATAATGGTAAATTGCGTTTTCTGCTCCTAAAACTCTGATTAGAAAAGTTCTTCCTGTATCGCATACAAGACCTGACGGAAAATAATTTTCACGTAATTTCTAATGTTTGGTAAAGAATGGTTTGGCCACCAGGGGTCATAAGAGTTAATTTCTACTTCTGATGTATTTGTAGCAAAATTTGGGCTCCTGAAAACTAGACTAAAATCTTTTTCTTGGACCGATACCGCTCATATGGATAAACCTTTTGTGAATACTTTCTTCTTAAAATAATGCATGGTTTTCCCATCAAGGGACGTGAAGTCGCATCTTATTTTTGTCAATAACTCTGTTTCTAAGAGTTCGTAAGCTCACGATTCTGTTTACATCAATATCTGAGGGATTAAAGACCCGATTGAAAAACTTCTTTCTTTCGTCAGATACTATTGTTTTCCATACCGGTTCCATTGACTTTGAATAGCTTTGATAAATTTAATTTGCGTCAGAACGGATTCAAAAGACGTGCTTATTACACCCGAAAATTCGGTGTCATCTTTCTTGGGTTTTTTGGGGGTGAAAGCACTATCATAGCAAATGTGTACCTGGGCATGATGGAGCTTTTTCTTTAACGTCAGTTGGATGAATGTCAACCATGGGTAATTTTTCAGCAGGAATTAATCGTTCAAAAATTCCTCAATACTACATTTTCCAACAGGTGGATTGGCAGGGATGGTCCAACATCACGACCACCACGGTCATCTGCCATAACGCCCACAGACTTTTTCCTGTGGGATTATACTAGGGGTGTTCAAATGAAAAGGTACGAAACGACACTGTGGGTATAAATGAAGACTTTATTCAAAGTATACACTATAGGCCGCAGCACAACGATCCCATTGATTAACGAGCCGAAGGATTCCTTGTTCCCAGAATTCCTGTGGCCATGACCAGACCCAGTCCTGCACAGCGTCCTTGAGTTCGTCGTCCGAGTGGAAGCGCTTCCCTTTCAGATGTTTTTTCAGGGGACCAAACACATGGAAATCGCAGGGCGACATGTCCGGGCTGTAGGGCGGATGGTCAAGCTGCTCCCACTGGAACTTGGCCAGTTCCGCGTGTGTGACCCTGGAGACGTGTGGACGCGCGTTATCATGGAGCAGAACCACACCCTCCATGAGCAGCCCCGGTCTTTTGTTTTTGATGGACCTGCGTAGGCTTCGGAGTGTCTCACAGTACACATCGGAGTTAATGGTTCGTCTGTGCTGGAGGAATTCAACAAGAAGTCAATTGGACGGCGCTCTTTATAAGAGCCTCTGCTCTCTCCTGCGCATGCGGGCGCCCGCGCATGCTCCGATCCACGCCGGCGACTCCAATCGCATCCCTAGATGTGTCGCTACGTTCTCCCATAGCGGCATAGGCAAATATGTTAACGGTTACGTTCTTATGACGTTTCGTACCTTTTCATTTGAACACCCCTAGTATTAAGGATAAAGTCTACTCAACACCAGTTTCTCATACTGAAACTCTGCAGAGGAGGATAACAAATGCCATTGCCACAGTTTCCAAGGAGATGTTAGGGAAAGCATGGCGAGAAATTGAATACCAACTAGATGTGCTCTAGGTCACGAATGGCGCTCAGGTGTAGGTGTACTAACAAATAGAGGTAGAGCTGCCGATCGCATTCTTCGTAATTTGTGGAAAAAAACAAATCACTTTGGCGATGGATAAAAAAGGTTTAGCGAAAATATTGGCAATTATCTTTTTTTAATAATATTTTGTTGATTAATTGTAAAGAATTATTAAAGTTGCTTAATTGTAATGAATTATTAGACCATTGTCTTTGTACTATTATAACATTTTGTTTTTATGGTTTTTAGAGTTCCAACAGAGAGTGAAAAAAATGGCGACTTCGGATTACATTTGGTGAAAAAATTGAATTTGGTGAAAATCTTAAAAGCCTGCTGACTAACAATGCAGGGGGAAAAAACTCAATTAGTTTACACGCATACCACAAAACCACTTGTTTCTATCTATCTATCAGTTTTCTAAATAAAAGTTTTGTTAATGACGGTAAGACTATGTCCACTGTGTATAACATGGCAGAACAGTGAATTTTCCTGACTGTATAATCATGCATTGCTAATACTGGAAGTAGTGCACTGAAACAGCCTTGGCAGTCAATACCAACTCCTACAATCACGTATTATCTCACCACTGCTATTGCAGACACACAAAAGAAAGAGAGAACTTTTGTGGTAAAGATGGTAGTTTCATAGTTCTTTGTATATTTCTCCTTCCTTGTGTACACAGCATCATCTGTGTGCAGTTCAGTTTCTCCATTTGCTTTGTGTATCTATCTATTTACTCCATCACAAAAATCCCAGTTCTGCTTCATTATATAAACTGGTGTGCAAAAATTAAGGACGAAGAGAAGAAATTAGCATAACAGCGGAACAAGCAGCCAGAACGGACCGAAAGACCACTCGGGAAGATAGACTAGGGTCCGGTACGGTAGGGCATGCGCATATATGCAGCATGACGTAGGGGGAAGTGTCGGAAGGGTATAAAGCACACGGGCGGTGTACGCTGAGCAATTCGGTGAAAGTTATTGCATGGTGTACATTGGTTTGAACGACAACGAGTTGCTGCCACCGTGCGATATGGCCAACAGGCAATCCAGTAGACAACATCTGGATGACTTTACCCAAGGTCGTGTCATTGGGAAGTTGGAAGAAGGTCGAAGTGTGACCAAGGAGTTCGGGATCGCTCACAGCATCGTTTCACGAGCTTGGAGAGTATTTCAAATGACAGGAACAGCTAACCGAGAGTTTAGCAGTGGTCGTCCACGAGCAACCACGGCAGCGGATGACCGGTATATTGTTCAACAGGCGAGAAGAAACAGGCGGCAGACAGCGGGAGAAATCGCAAGGCACATGCAACAGACAACTGGACGTCCGTTATCGCGTTTTACCGTGGCCAGGAGGCTGCACAAAGGTGGTCTATTTGCACGACGACCAGTCTGGTGTGTGCCATTAATGCCTGCTCATCGGAGACTGCGGTTTCTGTGGTGAGAGGAACACAAGAACTGGACACATCAGCAATGGGGTCGAGTTCTCTTCACGGATGAGAGACGATTTAGTCTGACGAGCGAATCTGGAGATAGACGATTTAGTCTGATGAGCGAATCTGGAGATAGACAATTTAGTCTGATGAGCGATCACATCTGGAGAGAGCAGGGAAAACTCAATCACAACTCCAACATCATCGAAAGGGACCAGTTTGGAGGTGGCTGAGTTCTCGTTTGGGGCAGTATCATGCTTGGTAGCCGTACTGACCTTCACATCTTCCAAGGAGGTTCAGTCACTGGCGTCCGCTATTGTACCGAGGTTCTCCTGACTCACGTGTGTCTGTTTAGAGCTGCTGTGGGTCCCGAGTTCCTCTTCATGGACGACAACGCTACACCTCATCGTACAGTGGCTGTCGCAGACCTGTTGGAGAGTGAAGATATTCAATGCATGGATTGGCCCGCAAGGTCCTCGGACCTAAATCCAATCCAACACATGTGGGACCTTCTCGGGAGACGCTTGGCAGCACGTCACCAGCCGCCAGCAACGATTTCGCAGCTGCGATTGGCGCTACAAGAGGAATGGGCTGCGATGCCTCAACAGCTCCTTGACAACCTTGTCTTCAGCATGCATGGACAGACATTGTAAATCCTGCAACGCAGTCAGGGGTGATCATATCCCCTACTAAAGACTGGATTTTTCTTGGCGGCAGCCGCCTGTCACATGGACATTTCTGTCTTCCGTCCAGTTGTGCTCGAAGCTACCTTTTCAATAAATTGCCTTTGTATCCTTTGGATTCCTTGTTTGGACGGTTTTGCTCACTTGTCCCATATTCTTACATCTTGGGGATCTTATGGTATGATTTGAGTCGATGTGGAGCACTTCTGCAGGACGTTACATTCGAAAAACCGTCTCGTCCTTAATTTTTGCACGCCAGTGTATAAATGACATTCTGATACAACTGGCAAACTTTACATTGGTGTTTCAATTGTAATGACTAGGGCTAGGATTTTTATGATTTTGCATAATTTTGTTTTTGGCAATACTAAAACAGTGTTTAAGAGTATCGAAAGGTGTTTCATACAAAAATAAGCTGACTTAAATACCTTTGTGAAGGCATTTTTTTTTTTTTTTTGCATTTTTTTCGTGAATTTTTATGGGATATAGCATTTTCCCCATGTTTGCTATTTTTGAGTCATAAATTTGTATATTTTATTTTCAATAAAAAAGGAGCATTTTTTGGACGAATTTCTCTTGGATGAAGAAGATCAACTCATTTGACAGCAATGAAGCAGTCTCAATTAAAGTTACACAGAGACTACTTTCTGATCCTGAAACATCAGGTAAATTTTCCTACATAAAGGAAAATTTACGAAGTTTGGATTTTTGCCTGATGCTATTACTTTCTTGGAGGAGTCAGCAGTGCTATTAGTGCATCGAATATATTTGATGAAGAAAATTGTGAATGACCTAGACATTGTAACTGGAAAAGTGGGAAAGGTTGTGCAAAAGAAAACTGAGCAAGTTTTTAAAAAAATGTTGGGTATGAAAAGCTGTCCTAGAAACTTTTCCCTTGGTGAAATTTCAGAAGACTTTGAACGAAGTGACAGTTTATTTCAGGCATGCTCCTGTGGTTTTAGCAAAAGTGGAAAGGAGCATTTCAATGTTTAAAGCTTTGTTGGCAGAAAATAGAACATCCCTTTCCTTTTGAAAATCTGAACATGATTTTTGACGTGCATTGGAATTTTGGACTAATGAAATAAAAACTTTCAGTTTCCCATGGCAAACTAAAAATATTCAAATAAATTTGTTTTACGGAAATTCAAACTTTCAGTTTGGCAAAGGAACTGTCAGGAAATGTAAGTTGCATTTTTATTTGTTAACAAGAATTTTTTTTTTTTTCTTGGTCTTATAGGACATGTTTTTGAGCAATTAATTTTTAGTTTGGCACAGAAACGGTAAAACAATTAATTTGTATTTCTTGTTCATTCTTCATTTTGTTTTATAGGTCATGTATTTGTAAGTAAAATAAAGAACTTCAGTTCACACAATAACAGTCAACAAATTAAAATATATTTTTCAGATTCTTTTTTTGCTGTGTTTGATGCATCTCTTCTTTTTCAATTAGTTTTGCAAGAAAATAAAAAATAAATGTGCATTTGTTAGGTTCTTTTTTTGTTTGTTTTATAAGGCACTTTATAGCAATTTTTAGGGCATAAAAATCCTAGCCCTAGTAATGACCTTCGCCCAAACAAACCACACTATTAGATTTATCTTTGACTAGTGTATTGTTCATCATAATATGAGAAAACACAGGACAGAAATCATGGAATACCTGGTTCCCAGGCAATGCGACTTTATCACACCTCTTGCTGGCGGACAAACTCATAACTTGGCAAGTATATAGGTGGGAGGACATCACTGTGTTCATTTAGATGATAATTCGGTACAAATACAGATAAATGTTCCATGTTAACAGAATCTGAAAGAGAGAGATGATACTGGGTGCCTAATGCATAGATCATCTATCATGGAGATGGTACAGGAATTGCAGAATCCCCATTCAACAGTATCAAGAGCATATCGGGAATATGCCATTTCCAGAATAACATGACAGGCAGCACTGTAGGTGGAGAAAGGTGGTGAAAACGAAGTCGTTGATGTCCATCTTTCATTGTTGCAAAAACCTGATTTTTAAAATATGACTTATGCACTGAACAAACTAATGTTCAGTATGAAAATCATCTAAATACGTGGCGTCAGTTGAATAAATAAATACATAGCTCTTTCCACGTTAAGCAACGCACAGCAACCGAAAAATTATTATTATTATTATTATAACAATTTTTCACTTGCTGAGCGTTGCTTAACGTGGAAAGAGCAATGGATTTTTTTAATGTTCAGTACATACACAGTCATATAATAATATGACCACCTACCTAATAACGGGAATAACAACCCTTGGCCCAGATAACAGTGGTGAGATGGTGTGACATGGACGCAATGAGGCCCTGGAAGACTGTCCGATGCAAACGTGCCCATTCGGACTGCAGCAGAGCACGGAGGTCTTGGAGATGACGTGGTTGTGGGTCGGCACGTTGAACCTGTTGATCCAAATAGTCTCACAAGTGCTCTATGGCATTGAGTTCGGGTGATTTCGCTGGCTAAGGGAGAACAGAGACATCACTCTTGTGTTCCCGGTAGACAAACTCATAACTTCATGCACCCCCTTAGCGACGTGGCACAGTGCATTGTC
Organism: Macrothele yani; assembly: GCA_039090855.1. Classification (NCBI taxonomy): domain Eukaryota; kingdom Metazoa; phylum Arthropoda; class Arachnida; order Araneae; family Macrothelidae; genus Macrothele; species Macrothele yani. The sequence goes on from CM077027.1 coordinate 99,417,118, forward strand.
CTGTTGGTAGACACCATCGCCACCAAAGTAAACGTCCAACATGAAGGGATGCACATGGTCAGTGAGGATGGACAGATAGTCATTGGTGTTCAGGGACCCCATCCAGTGGCACCAGCGGTCTCTGATCATACCAGGAAAACATTCCCCAGACATGCACACTGCCACCGCCAGCCTGTACTTCACCGACAAGCATGTCCTGTTGTTGCTTCTCGTGCATCTGATGCCATATCCACCACCGACAGTCACTTCTGTGGAGTAGAGACCTCGATTCGTTGGAGAAGGCAACCTTTTTCCACTATTCCACTGTCCAATGACAGTAGGTAGTCCCATGCAAACTTCAGGCATTGTTTACAATGAACCTGGGTTAACATGGGCGCAGTGTCAACTTCAGAGACCCATGAGTAACAGGGTTCACTCTACTGTTATCGGTGGCACGTACCTGGGTGCCCCAGTGTTCATTTGCTGCACAGTTGTGTGTCGATTGCCCTTTACCAGTTGACGGAGGTGATATTCTCCTCTCGGGTCGATGGCTGTTGGGGTTCCACAGTTATGACGTTGGGAGGTACTCAGTGTGACAGCAGTCCATTCTTGGTACACCCTAGCTACAACACCTTGTGAGCAGCCTACGAAATCTGCTGTTTCTGAGATGTTTTCACCCTTGCCGCAGTAGCCAAAGATCATTTTTTTAAACATCCATCAAATCACTACCTCTGCCCATTGTGCTCACGTGATGCACTATGGCTTATCTATCCTGGCTGGCCGCTTATATCTCCATGTGGTTGACTTTCTCACATGCACTTTGGGATGCACCTGGGCTGGTACACTGATTCTGGGGGTGGTCATATTATTGTGATACTTTTTAAAAAAAAAGCTAAGAAATAAAACTAATTATTCTTAAGGAATTTTGATAAAATGTAATTTCTTACACAATAAAGGCCAGAATAAAACACTCCATTTAATTTATAATTTAAAAGATAACATAGTTCAGTGAACTTACCTTGGACTGAACCTGAGGCATGTAATGAAGCAGGCGTCTAAGACAGCGGAGATCTTTTCGAAATCCATCCAACATGCCAAGATCAACTTCTGAAGCATTCTGATCACCTGACTGTAAAAATTCCCATACAGCAGAGCGATTTCCCAAAGACCAATCAATGCTGAGTACCTGAAAGGCCTAAAAACACATAACAGAAGCTTAAAATTATGGGTTTCACAAAGAAAAGATAGAAAGTCAAATAAAATCAGTAAATGCAAAATTAAGAGGAAACAGTGCAGTTAAAACTATGCATTGAAAATGATTCACTTGTGCACATTTCACAATCAATGATCAAATGGAACAATACCCTGAGTTTTTTACAAATTATATCATTGATATGGAAAATATGAACATTATTCAGAGGTTATTGTACATATTTTTCAACTATATAGTTGATATATTGTGTACTGTTTCTCACGTTCGGTTAAATGAACGTTATAGTGCTCGTGGGAAACGTTCCCTCTTTGTTTACATAGGGCCAATATTGTTGAATGCAACCTGATATTATAAAATTAAAGTATAAAATATAATATGAATGAAAATGACTACTCACATTCTGTCTTCATGGAGTATTCAGGAACATTGAGCTTTTTCTGCGATATTCCAAGATTTCTTGAATTCGTCGAAATCACTTCAAGTAGTCACTTCGTGACAATTTTAGGCTTGTCTAGTTTCAATAGCTGGAAACCCTTCTTCCTGTTGTCTTGTGATTCCAACATTTAAATGTCTAAAATAATGAACTATTGAATGGTTTAACCTTCAATTTGAAAGGGAATCAATTTGGTAAAATATTCAGTCATAAAAGCATTCCGAGATTTCATTTTTACTTGATATGTTAAAAAATTTGATAAGCCAGTATTCCATTTCAGTGAGTTGTACCTCCAAAAATCGACACCAGATAATTTGATATCAGGAGCAAGGTCAGACGTTCCAATCAAGAACTTGTGCGTGCATGACGTAGAATGTGCAATAAAACAAAAATCTGAATGCACAGAAACATTCGGTCGACGTGGAACTTTATGACTACAAAAAGTTAGTCAAAACTAGTTTGGGAGTGTTAGTGCAGTGGGAAACGATGTTCAGACTATTGTCAAGACAAAATGTTTCCTACATCATCGACTTCCCTTCAACTTAAAGGTTAAAATGTTCAATATTTTATGTTTTTTAAATGTCATTTTTGGAGGTACAACTCAATGAAATGAAATACTGGTTTATCAAATATTTTAACGTATCAAGTGAAAACGAAGTCTAGGAATGCTTTACGACTGAATATTTTACCAAATTGATTCCCTTTCAAATTGAAGGTTAAACCATTCAATAGTTCATTATTTTAGACATTTAAATGTTGGAATCACAAGACAATAGGAAGAAGGGTTGCCCAGCTATTGAAACTAGACAAGCCTAAAATCGGGACGAAGTGACTACTTGAAGTGATTTCGACGAATTCAAGAAATCTTGGAATATCGTAGAAAAAGCTCAATGTTCCTGAATACTCCATGAAAACAGAACGCGAGTAAATGCTTTCATTCATATTATATTTTTTACTTTAATTTTTTAATATGAGGTTGCATTCAACAATATTGGCCCTATGTAGACAAAGAGGGAATGTTTCCCGTGAGCACTATAACATTCATATAACGTGAGAAACAGTACACAATATATCAACTATATAGTTGAAAAATATGTACAATAATGCTTATAACCATGTAATATAGTTCAACACAAAAAGTGTTTGAAGAATTGATCATTCGGACGGACTGATACGAAGAATAGAAATGCACAAAGCTAAACCGAAATGAACAGCAGATATGAAAATTTCTCGTTAACTGAAGACATGGTAATCATTGATACATAAGTTTTTAGAAATCATAGATAATCTAACATACTTATGCAATGCAAAATGAAACACCTTAGATCACATATTAAGTTTATAGAAAATTTAATAATGAAACTTATTACATGCCTCCAGAACCAAACATCAAAAGAAGTTTTCAGATATAAACTCAAAAGAATATCAATGAATGGAACATGGTATTACACCATTGTACAATACAAATTTGGAAGATGTGAATCTGTTTATTGGTGTAAATATGACATGGATGTTAAGTCAGATAATATTCGAAAACTTGAAAATTCCGTCGTCCTGGAGCAGGAATTGAACCCATGCTCATTCAAGTGTGCTAACCACTACACCACTCAGGACGAGTAAGTTTCAATTCCTGCTCCTGGATGACAAAATTTTCAAGTTTTAGGATCTTATCTGACTTAACATCCATGTCATATTTACACCAATAAATGGATTCACATCTTTCGAAGGAATATATTATGGCATTTAATTTTAGAAAAAAAAAAAACCCCACAAAAGTACATCATTTTTACATAACTGGAAAAACTAGTACCATTAAAAATGCAAAATAAAAATTAATCAAATTACAGACTTAAAAAAAGGAAAAGATAAAAAAAATGAAATTAACCCAAACAAAAGTCAGGGCTGACAGTGGACTATAGCAGTACACACACATTACCTCAGATCAAAAGCATCATTGGCAAATATTCCACACCAGCTTTTACTCCAGAAGGACTAAGAAAAATGCTGCAACCTTTCAAATGTGTCTGCTAATAAATCATTTAAATGCAGAACTACAGGATCTCATTAGGATAGGACAAGTGGTGGATGATGGGTGGTGTTCACACATACAACAAACTGGAAAGAATAAAATGGCATCCTTATCAAATATTTTGCAAGTGGATTCTTAAGAGTTAAAAGCTGATATGTAATTACCTCCCATTTATCAACATTCCTCCAGAAAAACTGTTTTATTAAACATGCTAAGGTAACTAGATTTCTTTAACAAAAGACATATTTAGCAACAAAATTTGAAACTGGAAGAAAAAAAGAAGAATGGAAATGGGCATTTAGATTTCAAAAAACGGCAGAATAATAATATGCGGTGTTAATGTTTCCTACTTTTGAGTCTGATAATTTTCATAGCTGTGATTAAGATTTTATTCAATAAATCTTTGCAGCCGACTTTGTTTTAATGAACGATTCAAATGCAAGGCATTTAAATCAATTTTCTACATTAAAATCTATAAGAATGATTCACTTTCAAAATGGTCAGCTCTCCAGATGCCAGAAATATATTCAATGACAACTTGCTATTAAATTTAATGCTTCTCTTATCTATTACATGAATGCACAGCTATATAAGACCCCTCTCCTCCCTATTTCACAAATGCACATCATCTTACTTTTTCCAAACTCTTGATATATATTCAAGAGTTCAGAAAAAGTTATCAATATATAAGTAGTTCTTCACTATGATTTTTGCTTCTTTACCTAACATAAAGCGATCATCTCTAAAGTGATTTTGATAGATCACATATGTTACAAATCACTAGAAAGGGTGATACAGGAAGTGGATACTTGGGTGCCTAATGAAGAAATGTCATAAGAGATTGACTCATTTAGGTTAAGATTTTTGGGCATGCACTATACAAATTTTTATTTTTTTATTAGCCCACATGGTAGTTTTCACAGTAGATGATAAAGGATGAAGTAGCGAAGTACACATTGACATCAATGTTTTCCACGCTACAGGAATAAGCAACAGTAATTTGCTTTCAATTTATATTTATTAAGCAGTTAAAAAAAGGCTACACCACAGTGGATGTTTCTTTTAGTGGTTCTTATTATGAACTATTTCTCTTCACATGAGTGATCAGAGTAGATTTCTTTCGGGCATGAATAGCCTGCATGGTGACTTCAGTCACCTGAGTATGAGTTGTAAAGTTTAGAATGAATATAGAAGTTGAAAATTTTAGATCAGTAGTTCAGAGTAAAATCCAAAACACATGCAATTTGTGTGGTTCAAAGAAATGTGCAAGGCCCAGTGTTGTCTTACACAGAAGAAAAATTTAAAGAGGTACAAAAGTAGAAAAGCTTCATAAGTTTTAACTCCTCTTTCCAAATCTTCTGTTCTCACAGTCTATGTTTATGCTTTATGCTACACCAACCTGAACATCTCCAAGTATGCTGATATGATAAGACACTGAATAGTGAATCAATTTCAAATATACTGATTAATTTTTTATCTTTCTTTATATAATTATATTAAACAACTAAACTGAATTCATGCTTATATTACCCTTTAAAAATTCACAGTAAGCAGCAATTAAATGTTACATGAATAACTATTGAAATTTATAGTGCTTGTTATTAATCTGTTCTTACTTGAACAAGGGGTGGAGCCATCTGGTGAAGTGCATAATTCAGACTATCATTCACTAAACGTCCTGTTTTGTCACAAACTTGAAGAACTGAAGTAGTAGATGACATCTGATTCAGCCAGCACTGCCGAGCTCGATAAGCAGTAAAAACAGCCATAGGCAAGGGATGTCTGTCAATGAAAAAAATATTAAAATGAATTATTTTAGAGGGGACAAAACTGTAACGAGAGAGCAACTCTTTTAATTACTGAATTGTGAATCACTCTTCATGCTATGATAATTTCCATTACATGACATTAACACAATTATTAATAATAAAGTCTGAGCTATCAATACACTTCTCATACACATGAAAAGTGTGGATATATAAATATGAATATAAAAAGATAGGTATCACAATATGTATACTTACTGAACATTGGCAAATTCTTTTGGAAAGTTTTCTACATCTGCAGCAAATTTCTGAGCTTGGTCCTCTTCTCCAAGCAGCCAGGAAACAGCTACTCCCAATACTGATGTCCACCAGTAAGCTACTTTGTCTTTTGGATGCAAATTGATGCTGTTTGGGCCAATTGTTGCTGCAGTACCACACTCTGTGCTTTCCACTGAATAACAGGCATCCTTTAACAACTGTAAATAACTGGAAATTACAGCTCCAGGTGGGACATTCCTTTAAAAGACATGATACAGAAAATTAAAAACAAAACCTTAGAAATAGTTTCTTTTTACAATATAATTCACTGTAATTAACAATTTAAACATTTCTGGTTCATATTGTTCCTTATATAGAACACTAATTATCCTGAAGCTCTCAGTCCAGAGCACTGTTTCAAAAGAACAAGAAGGACGTGGTGAGTAGCCAGTAGTTACACAGATAGTTGCAAAAGGAACAAGCTTACTTACTTCCACTTTAAAGGTGGCCAGAAAGTGTAATTGCTGTCAGGCCAGCAGAACTTGTGAAAAATATGAGATAAAGATGTGTTTAAGGAAGCATAAAGCGCAGTTTTAAGTAAAATCTCAAAAGTTAATTGTGCAACACAGGGAAAGAGGCTCTGAATTTGCAGGTAATTTCAATTATTTGGCTATGGCTATTGAGGGGACAGCACAGCTCAAAAGGGCATTAGACAATAAAGTCAGCAAATCAGACCAGGAAAAATGTTACAAGCTGAATAAAATTATTTTTGCTAAGAACTAAGTTGGCCAAAGAACAAAACTGTATGCAATGCAGCATTTAGGCTTGCCTTCTTCAGGAGGTTAAAAAAAGTTCTAATATGACACTAGTAAGAACAATAACCTGGGAAAATATGTGGATTCAGTGGCAGAACGTAATAATGTAAATTTAATTAATTTAAGTATTTCTTTAAAAAGAAAGAGCTGTATCAAATGACAGATGCAATATTACCTAGAAAACCTACAATTTCTAATAGCAAACTGTAGACCGAGAATAATATAGGTCAGCCACTAAGATCAAAAGAGCAATATGTTTGAGGAATAAAATTTTGAAATGTTCCACAAGAGATGAAGAAACCCTATTTTCAACTGCTGTTTAGTTGAAGAATTCACTTGCTTCTTTTCCAATTTTGTTGTTGTTACAGATGCTTCTGGCCTTTTGGTGACTGTTAAGGTCTGTTCCTAATGCTTCACTTCATTCCCCAAAGGTTGTTGACACATAAGGAAATTTTGCCAACAACTTATAAAGTAAAGCATACAAAAATGAATTTTGTGTCAACAACCAATGTGGTGTGAAGAATTGAAAACAGGCCTTCACAGTCACTAAAAGGACACAAACATCTGCAAGAAAATAAAAACACAGCACAAAGAGAAGTAAATTCTTCAACTAAGCAACATTTTTTGGACATCAAGGTATCTTTGAGCAAAGTCAATAAATAACTTTCTAAGAAAGTTTATTGCAGACTAGCTTAGTTCTATAGCTTAGTTTATGCTGAAAGATGCAGGCATTTCCTCTTATTTCTTTAAGTTTAAATTTTTTTATCACTACCTCAATTACTCCACAGCAATCCATATTCACTCATGATTTTGAAACTAAACTCAGAAGAACACAAGAGCAAAAAAAGCAACTTAAAACTGATTTTATACACAGTACCAAAGAAATCTGAAAAGTGAAATGTAACATCAAACACAACTGGCTGGACAGATAACATCAAAACCCTACAGCAACTTAATAAATTACAGTAAAAGTGTCACAGGCAATTTCATGCACAGAAAAAATAATTATGAATCAAACTTAAGCACCTTACAAAATGGGTAAATAACACATTGTAATAATACAGTGGCTGTTATTAATGAGAAATTCCAAAATTTTACATTAATTTAATTTCGTGTAATTGCAATAATGGTTCTATTGTAATTGCATGTTACATATACATATGGCTCACAGTGTTATTCAACTACAGAACTTCAGGACTTTTGAATGTTTCTCCAGGACACACAATCTGAATACTCCAACTTAAAATATAGTGGTCTCTTCAACTTGTAACTTACAACAAATAAACCCTATAGGCTTGAGCAAATTTAATACAGAATGCAGAATTTCGAAGATGTTTGCTTCACCCAATAGGAAATTTAGAATCACAGATAAAAACTGAAATATCAAAACTGTCAATGAAAATAAATGTAACCGGTTTAATTTCTACAGAACTTTTATTCACTGAGTGGCCACTTTATTATGACCACTTGACAGTTTTAAGCAAATGAGCTATGGCTGCACGCTGTTGCCACCAGAGGGTGAGGCTAGTGTAAAAAGGGAAAGCTTAGTGCTTGCGACAGTAGTAGCAGTGATTTTTGGGTGATGAGATGGGTAAAAAATGCTATTTGACGGACTTTCAACGTGGGATGATTGTAGGAGCTCGGAGCAATGGAGCGAGAACAGCTGCTCTGGAACATTCGCGAAATGTTCCAGAGCAGCTGTTGTTAAAGTGTTTAAAGACTGGACTGTCAGCCAAAAAACTGGGTCTTTACGTGCAACGTGTGGTCATCATCGACTAGTGACTGCTCAGGAGGAACGGAGAGTGTCCAGACTGGTAACAGAAAACTGAAGGGCAACAGTGCAGAAAATTACAGACCATCTTAATCAAGGATCCCCTCAAATGATCTCTGCATGCACTGTTCGCCGTACACTGCATCGGATGGGATATGGCAGCCGAAGGCCTGTTCGAACACCTTTGCTGTCTGCAGTTAATAAGAGAAAATGTCTCCAGTTAACACAGGAGCACAAGGATTGGACAGTCAATAATTGGAAACAAATTATGTGGTCCGATGGATCATGTTTTCAGTTGCACCATGCCGATGGCACAGTGAGAATTTGGCGGAAACAGCACGAAAGCATGGACTACAAATGCATTGCTACAACCCTTCAAGCTGGTGGAGGCAATGTTATGGTTGGGGGAATGTTTTCCTGGCATGCTTTGGGCCCTTTAATTTGTGTTGATCAACGTCTGACTGGCACATCATATCTAAACATCATTGCGGACCAAGTGCATCCTGTCATGTGGATGGTTTATCCCAATGGCGATAGCAACTTTCAACAAGATAATGCGTCCTGCCATAGTGCTCGTATTGTACAGGATTGGTTTCAGGAACATGCCAGTGAGTTTACTTTGCTTAGGTGGCGCCCACAATCTCCAGATCTCAACCGCATTGAGAATTTGTGGGATGAAGTTGAATGAGCCATCAGACAGCTGGATCAACAACCCTGCAATCTCACACTCCTGGAAAGTGCTATTCATCAAGCATGGTCTCAGATTCCACAAACCACCTATCAACATTTCGTGGAGTCCATGCCACGAAGAATCGACACAGTATTAAAGGCAAAAGGTGGCCCAATGAAGTACTGAGGGGGTGGTCATAATAAAGTGGCCACTCAGTGTATATGCTATGCTATAATGATTTTGAAACAAATTTGCTGCTACTTTGGCTTTAATTCAGTTACTGATGAAATAATAGAAGAAATATATAAAACTCAAAAATATATAGGTATAAAATCTATAGTTAGACCATAAATGGGTCATTACTCTTGAAATGCTTTCATATACCAGTCTCTCAATACATAAACTAAATACTGTTTAACTTAAATATTTTGAAATAATACTTAAATTGGAAATTTAAGTTCACCAAAAGGTGAAATATGCAGTATGCATATTTTTGTATTAAAGCAAAATTCAAATTGAAAATCATTACTTCATTTGTCCTTGTCAGAAATTGCACCATTTTCATGACCCACAAAATTGTTCTTGTGTCAGAGTGAGCAGTGTCATTGTTGCTTTTTAAAGTTTAATTTCTCTGAAAATGCATAGTTTTCTACAGCTTAGTTACTGCTTGCTATATAATCAACAGATACATTTTTCCTTTTGTTCATGAAAAAAAAAAAATCAGTTTTAAATCGAAACTTCTAATTTCTGTTGCAGTCTTTCCTTCCCTGTAAAATCATTTTCTCTGAACAGCGAGACATACAATACTGTTTTTGAAAATAATTTTCCTTTAAATGAAAAGAAAACATACTTGCCCACATGCCTTATGCAAAATTAAGTATAAAAAATCAGTGCTGCATTGTTCACTCTGCCGTGAAAACAATTATATGGGTCATGGAAATGACACTGATTCCATTACAGATTAAATACAGATTTTGAATTTGAATTTTGCTTTAAAAAAGGGCAAATGTTTGCTCTACTATCGATTAGCTTTGAAGATGATACTGTAGAAAAATAGGTCGAAAAATTCTAAATTCCAAAAATTACAGAACATGCTCTTCACAGTAAGAGCAGTCTTTCCAGCACAGTAAGGCCATTATTGGCGGGTGGGTGACATAAGACATCCAAAAAATATCGACAAAATGTATCTCATGATATTAAAAGCATCCAATAAACAAACCCAAAATGTTTCATAAATGTTGGAATTTTGAAAGCATAAAAAACTTTATACATATTACTTCACTGAGATTTTCAATTTCTGTAGTATATTCGATGTTTCCAATACTCTGTAGTGGACCAACAATTCCTGTTGTGAGTGCAGTGAGTCTGTAGCACTTGTAATGTCTATAATGGAAATTTCATGTGATTGTAATGGAATTAGTGTATTACAGCAAAAAATGAAAAAAAAAATTACAATTTATTAAAATTCCACAAAACTCAGATGTTTAAAAAAATGAATTCCTGGACACTGATTTCGAAAACAAGCATTTAATTAAATTGAAACACTTAACAGATATGCAGAAATACAGCGCTAGAGAAATCCTAACTGCTTGAACTACAGAACATCGTGAGTTGGGGGAGGGGGCTGGAATGGTATGGAGAAAATTCTAGAACATGCAACAGAATTTTAGGACATTTCCTAGATAAAATGGAATGTTGGGACTTTTCCAGGATAACTACAAACCATGCATACAAGATGAAATCTTATACATTTGAAACACATAGCTTTTGCAACTTTATTACAGACTGCATTTATAATTGATAACCTAATTAAGATATAAACTGTATTTCATGTTAAGATCTAAACGAACATTTTTTTAATATTATGGAAGGATTAATAGAAAAACTTGCCGTTTTCTTTCTAAACTTGGATCTAAATCCATGCTTGGAGAAATTATAGACAGCACAATTTTTTCCATGAGATATTCACGGAATCCTTGAGATGCAAAACATAAGGGGTTCACTGAAAAAATAAATAAATAAAACAGATCTATTAGAAGTGTTTCATGATTTTTATTACATACATCTAAGTTTTTACTGTGCACAATGATTATCAAACTAAAAGGAGCACCATACGTTAAACTTCAAAGAATGTGTAGAACCAGATGGGTCTACCAACAAGTGTCACACACTATTCAGACAAGGTCTTCTATGTAGTTAATTCTAAAAGATTGTAGTCATCCATACCTTAAAATGAATCTGGTGTACAGTTTTTAGTCTTTGTTCTTCAAGGCCAATAACTTTTCATGAAGGTTTCCCATTCTGATAAATATTTCTTCCCTTTTTTTCTGTCGGGGGAAGGAGTTAACATCATGACTTCTTTGAGAATTGAAGACTGGAAAGAAAGGCCCAGCCCTAGATCTGATGTGCTACTGTTATAGGCTGGAAGGAAACCACAACTCACGAACCACAAAACAACTCATGTCTCATCCAGTACCCATATATCTACACTTTTTGTGTGAGAAAACACCTGTTCGTGGATGCATTCTGCCAGTACAAACTGTATCACAATATTAACATAAAAAAATTTTAAGGTGACACAAATAATTCATCATTATCTTTTCAGACCTACATATCTACAAAGTGTTCACATATAAGTGACACAATTTAATTGAAAACACAAATAGAACAAGTAAATAAAAATTAACATTGGTTAGCCACGAACTTTCATTTCTGTCAGTCTGTCGTAGCATTTTCTGTCTCTGACAAACTACTTACTACCTCCCTCTCTCATCAAAGACCAATTTTACATCTTCCTTCAATATATCATTTTGTAAGTAGCCTTTTGGTCTGCAGCTTGATACATTATAGTTGATGAAAATTTTCCACTTCATAAGACAAACATGTACAAACCATCTCAGGATGTCTTCAGTCCATGAAAGCATACTGAGGTGGTGTGGACATGTCTGACATAAATGTAAAATGTGTTTGTCTTCTGCACAAAGGATAAGAAACCCTGATCTAATATATACATTATTAATTTCAACACACCACTGAATCTATTTGGCCCTAATATAACTCTTACCAATCATATCTCTGCCATTTTTAACCATATAATATAGTAATTCAGTATGTCTTACACCTGGAGTAGAATGTTTTATATATGCAAAAACTTGGTTAGTCTATTTTTATTTATAAAGCTGACTTTAAAATGCTGTTAAACATCACAGCTTGTGGATATTTATAATACACCACTTCACTTACTAAAAAACTGACAGGACAATTTTATTCATATGTAACATAACATACACTGCAGTGCCACTGAATTAGAGATGCACAAGTTATGCAAATGCTTGGCTGCTACTCCCACATTATTGTGTACACCCTGCTAAAACTGTGGTTAAATACAGCCATCACCCACAGCTTTCCCAACAACAATAAATTATATGCGTGATGAATAAGACACATAATTTAGATGCTTTTGACAGAGGGCAAATTGGAGGCTCCTGAAGAAGGGCCATTCCATCTCAGAAGTCATTAACACACTGGGGTTTTCCCAGGCTGTGGTGTCTAGAGTATTTCAGGAATATGAAAATTCCAGCAAAAGAACAAGCTCCTGAATTGCAGAGGTGTACCAGTCTTGACAGCTTATGGTGTATGCAGTTTGGGCCACATTGTTAGAACCGATAGGCACAAGACAATATCACAAATCACCACCAATTTGAATAGTGGATCAAGCAGCGGTGTCAGTACAAGGAATAGGTGCAACATACTCTTAAAGGTCTAGGGTTTGGGAGCTGCCAGCCCACAAGAGTCCTCACTGTTAATGGCATGACACCAAGCTCAACGCCTTGTGTGGACAAAAGCACACCAACAATGGACCACAGAGGTCTGGAAGTGGATAGCCTGGAGTGATGAATCCAGATTTAAACTACATTGAGCCAATGGGATTGTGCAAATCTGGCGTCAACCTCACAAGGACACTTCATGTTAAGTTGGAACAGTTCAGGCTGGTGGAGGTTCAGTGATGGTCTAGGGTATCTTCAGCTGGAATGCTTTGGGAGCTTTGGTACATGTACAGTCAACTTTGAGTGCCCTCAAATATGTGGACATCCTAGCCAAATGTTTGCATCCATTATGTCCAGCGTGCATCCCCAGTGGCAATGATGTATTCCAGCAAGATAACTGCCCATCCCACAGGTCCCACCTGACTACTATATGGTTATAAGAGCTGCAGTGAATTTGAAATGCTTCAGTGGCCACCCAGGTACCTGGATTTAAACCCTGTTCAACATCTTTGGGATACCATCGAACAGGCTGTTCACACACATGTCCCATCAGCTATGAAGCTGAGTGAATTATGGACAGCTTTGGAGGAGACACGGCTGGCAATACCTGTAGAACATTTTTTTAAGCTCATGGAGTCCATGGTTTGTTGTGTGGCTGCCATCATTAAGACATGAGATGGCCCAATGTATTACTAGGCAGATATCTCAAATTTAATGGCATTCAATGTAAATCACTTAATTTCCAAAGATCCATTTAAAACTGAAAACCACCCAATTGCTGTTTATGTGTGTGTGACACTACCCAGAAGTCATTAATGAGAATGTATTGAAAACTGATGTTTCACTCAACTAATCAGATTATTCACATACATATCTTTTTAAATACATGCATATATTGGACATAGATGCACTAAGCACATTGATTTTGTTACCATACTACAAGAAAATAAAAGCAGAAATCTAGAAATTAAGTGATTAACACTGATTTACTTTTTCACATGATTTACATTTCATTCTTCCTTTACAAGTGCTTGCATACCTCCTGCAATTTTTATTGAATCTTCAGAATGTCATTGAATCTTTTCTTTTTGAATTCTAAGTTCGTTTCGGAAAACAAGGAGCCACGTGAAGCAAGGTAAAAATGAAGAGCAGCAGAGCTATTTTGTTTTTCACTTATATAACCCTTTGGACAATGTACAGCAATCCAATGATTCCTCAGTTCCACATTTGTCACCAATTTTTTGGTGGACATTTGTTGTAGACAACTTAGCACATCAGCATAGTGGTTATCATTTTAGCCTTACACAAGGAATCTGTGATGCACAAACCCCTTTCAGGAAAATAAATAAAACTTTAACCACTGTGATCTTGGTATTCAAACAAACTTCTATGCCTTCTTCAAAACAAGATGCCACAACAGAGTACCTTAAAATACAGCTAAGATTTAGAAATTACAGGAATTTGCCTCCGTATCACACCCATAAACACCTGTTTCACTACCTATTATTACTTTTGACTGGTTTCACAACCTATTATTACTTCTGCCTGGTAGTTAAAGTCTTCTTGAACTTTCCCCGTTGAAGTTCTCAACAAATACATGTTCAATTTTCTTTTTGTTTCCTGTCAGTATAGTCTGAAAATAAATCTGAGGATGATTCTCCTAATTTACATATTTCTCAACAAAATATTCTTGTAGTTTCTATAAAATAGTTTATTGCACAAACCATGAATAGTATAATACATGTTTTAACAAATCAGTTTGTGACATCTTCCAAGGTTTAATCTGTTCTGCTTATGAACAATCATATAGAATGTTCCTTGTCTCCCAATAAAGCCTGACCACCTTGAAATTCAGGAAACTACAAAACAAATTGTGCTTTTGATAAAACATCTCCATGTGTTTCTGAAGTTGTTTTTCCAAGATTGAAACAAAATGTAACACAAGTACTTTGTTTGCTCTTTCAAATCACTCATTTCAAAAGTCACAGGTCTTGTCAAATACATCTACACACAGTGTGCTGTCTGGCAAATAACTAACATATCGTAAAACACACAAAAGTACATTCTAAAACCATTTAGTGGGAGAAAGGTTTACAAATATCCATATCATTACATGAATATTCTTACTGCTTCTTGGTTGTACCTGCTCTGCTCTGCTCTTAGGGTTTCTTAGATGTGTATTTTATCCAGTCAATACATACAACTTAAGTTATTAACATTCAGTGGCACACCATATCAAATTCTGCAGTAGCAAAAATCCTAACAAAGCAAGGCAAATTAGCCTGACTTTAGGAAAGTACTTCATTTGTGCATGTTAAGAGAAAAATTCCATTCTAACATTTCTGTATGCAATTTAATGCCAGCATCCAAACATATTTGACAGAATGAAACCAAACAATGCATATCACATGAAGTAAATAAACAAAGCATTCACATATTATAACAGGTATGAGTCATTTTTAAACATAATGTAAAAGTAGTCAATCTTTTTTTTTTTTTTACTAAAAGCTATTAACTTAATACTTATAAACTTATAACAAATTTTGGATTACTACATTTTGCAACTTGTAAATATTTAACTCTGTGAAAATTTACAATTTCTAGTACGCTGCTGGACAATTGCTAAGGACGGATCATAAACGGCTATATAGCGCATAAAAAGTAAGTGTGGTTGGATGCCAAGTGAAATAAAATAACGTCAGAATGCCAGGACATTACAAGAAAGACAATTTATTGTGCTCTGAAATCCAGAAGGCTTGGGAACGTGTTCAAGGGACAAACAGGCCATTTTGTGCAGAATACGTAAACGTGAAAAAAATGCAATTACCGTCCGCAGGCGTTCCGGCGTAAGATGTCAATACGGGATATGGCCACCATGGAGGGCGATGCAAGATTCCACACGTCGTGTCATGCTTTGCACAACATTATCAAGCAGCTGTTGGGGTAATTTATCCCATTCCTCTGTCAGTGCACGGATGAGGGTGTCCTTGTTTATTGAAGGGCATTGGCGACCAGCAAGACTCCTCCCCAAAGCATCCCACACATTTTCAATGGGATTCAGATCTGGAGAACGTGCTGGCCATACGAGGCGTTAAATATCCTCGCTCTCAAGACACTCCTGGACAGCGACTGTTCGATGACATGTTGCGTTGTCGTCCATGAAAATGAATCTATCACAGACAGCACCATGGAACATGCGAACATGAGGTAGCAGAACATCATTAATGTATCGTTGGCCAGTCATAGTCCCAGTTGGAAGCACATAGAGGGACGTACGGCCATTGATCATGATGCCAGCCCATACCATGACACTACATGTCGGATATCGGTCCCTTTCCTGTATGTTTGCTGGACAATATGCAGTACCACTATCACGCCAGATCAGTTGTCGTCGACAATCAGACGATAGACTGTATCTACTCTCATCTGAGAAGAGGACAGCAGACCAGTCGTTATCAGTCCAATTGCGATGTTGATGGCACCATTACAAACGGGCGGTACGGTGACGTCTGGACAATGGGATGCACACAACAGGACGGCGGGCGTATAGTCCTCCTTCATGCAAACGTCTGGCGACAGTTTTTCGGGAGATCCGCTTGCCAGTAGCAGCCATAAACTGATTTGCTACCTCACTAGCTGTGCTGCGCCGGTGTCTTTTTGTTGATAGCACTATGTACCGATCTTCTGCAGGTGTCGTACTGCGAACACGACCTCCCCTGTGACGTTTGCTACACTCTCCATTTGTTTGAAATGATTTCCAAAGCCTTGAAACAACACTGTGGCTGACGTCGAACTCCCTGGCAACATCTGTTATTTTTCGCCTTTCTTCAATCTTGCCAATAATACGGCCATGCGTAAAATCATCTAGGTGATGTCGGGAAGACATACTGAAAATTGCAAGTTCGTCAATTGATTCTTTCCCTTTCAACTTTGCGTTTGAACAACAACGGTCAATACGCGTCAAATCCTTTATATCTCTTATCAGCGCTATGACGTCACAAACAAGTTCGGCAATCCAAAATTTGCATACGCACAACACGTCTTACTGTATTCCGCACTTATGCTAATTTCCACATTTTCCTGCCTTCCATTTTATGGTTGCTATCGTTGCTATTGTCATTCGTCCTTAGCAATTGTCCAGCAGTGTATATCATGGTTACAACATGGTGACATCTCACCCACTTTACAGCATATTTATTTTTGATGAATGCTAGCAAAGCTCCATAAACCACATTACAACTATAACAAAAGCAGGAAGATGAATCCTTTAAATTAAAAGGAATCCTTTTTGCAATATCAGCCATTACCACATATCTTCAAAAATTGGGGTTTTCTGATGCACAGTGCATACAAAAAATGTGCAAAGTGGTAGTGATTTTAGAATGTCATAAGCTGGCCAAGCAACATTATTTCAGGCATAGCAGTGCCCTTCTGTCAGCTGTATAATTATGAGGAACACCTCAGAAAACTTGAAAAGTATGTAATCTTGTGGGAAATAACAAACTTGCACACATATGCTCATCATTACATTATCCAGTAAAATATATTTCCAAGCAACTGAATTACTGCCAGTTGATTAAAAAAAATGAACAATGCTGATCCAATTCCTATCCTAGGTAAGCAAAATTTCAAATTTTCTGAGCAGTTCTCAACATCAATAGCAGTAGCAAATGGAACTGTCATATCTAAATTGATGTTCTATGAATTATCATAAAAACTAAAAAATTAAAAAAAAAATTAACTTCCATGGGGATATCTCTTCCAACAAAGAATGAACAACAAAAACATGAATATGGGCAGGTAAGTTGCACACATTTATTGTGATCATTCTATGCGCCTGATCAGGAGCAGAAAGTACTTAGAACTGCAACATGCATCGCAGAACAAAGTCCCCTCTTGCAGAACAATTTCCTTTTTAATCTTGGATTTCAATGCCTTGCGGAATATTTTTTTTTTATCTTAGATTTCAATTTCCTTGTAGGATATTTTTATTTGTAGAACATATTTTATCTTAGATTTCAATTTCCTTGTAGGATATTTTTATTTGTAGAACATATTTTATCTTAAATTTCAATCCGTTGCAGAATTTTTTTTTATCTTAAATTAGTGAGCGCAGCGCTCACTCACGTACCCCAATCTGCTGGTAACTCCTCTTGTCTACACTCCACGCCTTCTGCCCGGAGCACCAAAGAATCCCTTCTCTCCCACACATCCAACCACCCATCCCTACCATTTCAGATGGTAGCCGAGTGTTTCTCCCTGCACTTTTTGAATGACCCCCCCCCGCCTCCCCGCTGGTATGCTGTGAAAGTGGGAGGAGCCAAGCCATGTTAAACCACACATTGCTGGGGAGAGTGTTTATTAGGTATCCATCTTGGAAAAAATTACCTCAAGTCAACAACAGAAGAACACGCGGGATTCCTGTCCAAAGTATTACATTCCCACTGAAGTAAAGTTGCTAAGAAGGCGTCTTCCACCTTAGAAAATTTTAAGGGAAAAAAAATTTTTTTTTTTTTTTACCACTCACAAAATTCGAGCTTTAAAAACGTGTCCTTCAAAAAATTACGTGCGTTAAAAACGAATCCTTCCCTGAGTTACGAAAATGCAGTCAATACATCATTTATGTCGGGAATATAATCAATTTATGGACACTTGAATCGGCTTTCATACGCACCAGCCTGTACAATTCATTTTGCATATCGGCAACTGTTACAAATGAGGCACGAGATTCTTTAGCTAAAGTCCACGTTTTTTATTATTTGGGATCGATACAAAACTAAAGATAATTTGGGGAGAGGAGATTAATACGTGTGCTTGTTTGTGTGTGTGTGTGGGGGGGGGGGGTCGTTTCCCGTTTGGGAACAGTATTCCGTTCAAAACTTACAAATTTTCCTGTAATCGTTATTTCTTCTTCTTGCGAAGTTGCCTCTGCCCAGTATTGTCGTTAAATATCAGTCTATCGCATAAATGTTTGTATTTCAGCTTGAAACTGTAGGCAACAATTTTCCAAAAACTTAAATTCGACGGAACGAAAATTTCCCTGTAACCTTTAGGCACGAGTTTCTCTCTCGGATTCGGGAAATTTTGCCTTTGTTGTCATCATTTGTGTCATTCTTGAGAGCGAAGAGAATTGGGAAGGGTGCGTTGTCTGGCTGTAAACGGAATTCCGTCTTCCGAAAATGGAAGCTAGACGGAGTGACGATTTCACCCGTAATCTTCATTTTTTTCTCACAATTTCCTCTGTTCAGTACTAATGTAAAATATGATTTTGTTCAATAAATGATTGCGTTTCAGCTTCAAAATAGAGGAAAAATTTCCGAAAATGGAAATCGGACTGAGCGAAGAGTTCGAAAAAACTGCACTACACTCAGAATAATTATGACATAGCTCCCTTATGTTGTGATATTCAATAGATAGAGGCTACATAACTGATCTATTGAATAATAAAATGTAATTTTGAAAAGTATCTATGAAAATGCAAGTGCAAAGATTTGGCTATTTCAGAACACATTCATTCATTCATTCATTCATATCACTAAGCTGTTCTCTGAGATGCAGAGGTTAGCTCCAAAAAGAAATACAAACTTCCAGATATTTTTACTTATTGTTGTCGTATCAAACTTCTCCAGTTACATCAATCTTGGCATACAACTCGTGCTTCACTGATATCCATTACACGCCGTACACAAGATCTTTTATACTTCATACTCAATCTTTTTCTCATGCAGACACCCCTGAATCTGATCCACCCATGTCTTCCTTGGCCTTCCTCTGCCTTTCCTCCCTGCCACTTGGGCTGAAAAGATTTTCTTAGTAAGCATTTCATCATTCATTCTTTCAACATGGCCAAACCACCGAAGCACATTGGTCTCCACCTTGCTAACAACATTTTGCTTCACATAACACAACTGCAAAACATCTTCATTTCTCACACAATCATATCGTGTCTTGCCACAAACCCCACATAAGTAACGCATTTCTCCAGCACACAAACGACTCCTATGTTTCTTCTGCAGTACCCAGGTTTCACTGCCATACATCAGAATAGGAACAATTACAGTTTCATGCACAGCCATGCGGGACTCTCTAGAGAACCCATCATTACTGTGAAAACCTCCCAGAGCAGCTATGACTTTCAAAGAAGAATTCACTCGCCTACTGATTTCACCATCCAACTTGTTCTCTCTGTCAAACATGCTTCCTAAATACACAAACTCACTCACCTGGTCAATCACAGTGCCATTTATACTTACATTACATTCAGTGCTACCCGTTCCTCTCTCAAACACCATAACTTTGGTTTTTCCCTTATTTATACTCAGTTTGAATTTCATGCAAACTTCGTGCATCCAAGTCAACATACTCTGCAACTCACTTTTGCTCTCTGCCAACAGGACAGTGTCATCAGCATACAGCAATCTACACACACGGATATCACCAAGACATAAACCACTATTATCTATTTTGGCATCATGCATGCATGCATCCATAAATATATGGTGACATTACACAACCTTGTTTAACTCCTGCACCAATGGAAAACCATTTTGATAAAACACCATTCACTCATACACAAGCTCTACTACCAGCATACATGGCTTTTACACTATTAAGTAGGTTCCCAGTAACACCATATTCATTCAATACCTTCCACAAAAGTGTCCTATTCACTCGGTCATAAGCTTTCTCTAAATCTATGAAGGCAGTAAAAACTTTCTTCCCAACAGCCAGATACTTTTCAATCATCGTGTGTAATACAAAAATCTGGTTAGTGCAACCTTTATTTACCAGGCATAAAACCACTCTGAACATCCCACACTTTCAAA
The DNA here is from genome assembly GCA_039090855.1 of Macrothele yani. NCBI lineage: Eukaryota > Metazoa > Arthropoda > Arachnida > Araneae > Macrothelidae > Macrothele > Macrothele yani. The sequence goes on from CM077027.1 coordinate 99,437,645, forward strand.
GATGTAAGACTCCGTACTTTTTCAATAACAACCTTACCAAACACTTTCCCTGGCACACTCAGTAGGCTAATACCACGATAGTTCTTGCATTCAGTCTGATCCCCTTTTCCGTTATACAAGGGAATAATGATAGCATCCTTCCAATCTCGAGGGACCATTCCTAACTCCCAGCACAACTGGCAAATTTCAGTTAACCAGTCAATTATAGAGTCACCACCATATTTCAACATCTCTGCAGTTATGCCATCAACTTCCGGAGCCTTACCATTCTGAAGAGATTTTAGAGCTTTACACACTTCTCTTGAGATCCCTCCTGTGCTTTCATCCCTCATTGTGACATCATCAGCGTCTGTCTCAGAATAACCTTTGCTTTCCTGATCTAATAACTCACAGAAGTATTCACCCCATCTGTCACTTAACTCATTCGGCTCCCATATCATTTCCCCAATCTCATTCTTCACACAACTTACAACTTTGTTTCCCCTATTTTTCCTGAGTCTCATGTACTTCCAAAAGGACTTCCTATCTTTCCAAAAAGCCAGTTCATGCCTTTCCACTTTCTCCTTCCTATGTTTTGCCTTACTGTGGCGAACCAGCTTAGCAGCTTCACGCTTCTTACAGTGATATTCATCCACAGAGACTCTACCTTGCAACATTCCCAAATAGGCTTCCTTCTTTCTCTTTACTGCCTCTTCAATCTCACTATTCCACCAAGCATCACCTCTATTGTTACCCACTATTGTGGGGCCACAGACCTCTTTAGCAGCAGAGACAACACAGTTCTTAAAACATTTCCACTTCTTTTCTACATCCCTCTCACCAGACTTCAGATCCTTCAGTCGTTCTCTGAGTAAGTCAGAATATCGCTGATGCTCTTCAAGGAGTCTATCAACCTTTATTCTTTCCATCCTGGGTCTTTTCCTATTCCTTTTCCTCCAACCAACATTAAGTTTCACTCGTGACACTACCAAGTAATGATCAGAACCAACATCCGCACCTCTCATCACACGGGTGTCAACAACTAAGTGTTTCAAACGCTGATCGTAGACAACAAAATCTATCATACTCTTTTGACCAAGAGTACAGTTTTCCCATATGTGTGGATATACTTGTGGTTGAAAAATGTATTAGATACACACAAACCATTCTCAATGCAGAGTTCAATTAATCTTTCACCATTATCACTCACACAAGGATCATTAAACTTACCCAGAACATAGTCAGAAATTGCATTCTGCACACCTACTCTAGCATTGAAATCCTCTGCTATTATAACTTTTTCTTTGGCACCAAACTGGCTCAAAACAGCTTTTAGCTCATTCCAGAAATCTTCTTTCTTATCAGAAGGTTCCGAGTCACAAGGAGCATACATTACAACAATTACAATTCTCTGAAGTTTCACTTTCAAACGAATCCAGAGAATTCTCTCACTTACACAACTATAGTGAATCAAGTTGTTCTTCATCTTTTCACTTAAAATCACACCTACACCAGCCTGTCCTCTCATATTATCCAATACTCCAGACCACACACTCACCTTGCCATTCACTTCTTCTACCCCAATTTCCTTCTTTTTGGTTTCACTTACACACATCATATCCAGTCTATACTTATTCATCTCCTCAATCACCTCTCATGTATTGGTGTATGGAATACTAGAGGTATATCTTGTCATTTATACCTCTAGTATTCCATACACCAATCTTACATTCACTTAGCCGAGATCTCTTTCTCATACGCCGTTTAGAAAGTCCAGGTCGATTCCGTGGTGGACCGTCCTTCTCAAGTGTAGTAGGTCCACCATATCCCACACTTGAGTCATTCTTAATATTTATTTTTGTCTTTTTAATCAGGTAAGTACATCAGTGTGGGGGATAAGTCCACAGCTGAAGGTTCCAGTTGGTCATTCAACCTAAGGATTCTGGAACAAAACCCAGTGAGTTGGGGTCTTTTTGCCAATGTCACACAGAACTAGCTTGCACCTCTCCAAGATTCACAGAGGCCCTAGTTGCTGTTGTGTGTGCCATTGTTACCACGGAGCGCCCCGAGGAGGCAAACCCATCACTCACTACGACCGACAACACCCATAAAAATTGGAAAGAGAGACAAGACAACACTATATCTCCCAAACTCTTTAATGCCACTTTAGAAAATGTCTTTCAATCACTGAAACTGATAAAACAAAGGGATAAAGATTAATGGAAATTATCTAACTCACCTTCGTTTTGCTAATGACGTAGTCATGTTTGCTACTACTCCATCAGAACTGCAGAGTATGATTCATGAACTTGCTGACAAGAATAAAGAAGTGGAATTAAAAATGAACTTTCAGAAGACAAAAGCGATGTACAATGCTTTTACAAGAAATAAAGATTTATCGATTGATGGGGAAAATCTGGAGATAACCGATACCTACATTTATCTTGGACAGCAGATATCAAGTGAAGGTCACATTGGTGAAAAAATTAGTAGGTGTATAAAACTTGCCTGGAGAGCTTTTGGAAGAAACAGTATAATTTTCAAGAGTAATATGCCATTATGTCTTAAAAGAAAAGTGTTTGATCAATGCATCCTTCCAGTGCTTACGTATGGTGCAGAGACGTGGACCTTAACTAAAAGAGACATACAAAGACTGCAGCAACTCAAAGGAGCATTTAAAGGTGCATGCTTGGGGTAACCAGGAGAGATAAGAAGAGGAACTTGTGGATCAGAAAAATGACAAGAGTGGAAGACATCATGATCAGAGTAAAATCCCTGAAATGGCAATGGGCTGGACATATTGTCAGAAGGACAGACCATCGACAGACAGCGGAAATTTTAGACTGGATTCCAAGGGACAGGAAAAGGCCCAGAAGAAGACCACATGGGAGATGGGTGGATGAAATTCGAAAGTATGCGGGAGTAACATGGTGGCGACTGGTACAAGACAGACCGTTGTGGAAGAAACTTGGGGAGACCTTCATCCAGCAGTGGATTGATAATGGTTGACAATGATGATAATGCTATTTTGAAAATGAGGCAATTGTTGACATAATTATAAGAAGAGCATGTATTTTATTGAATTTTCAATAATTAACATTTCCAAGAACTCATGTCAATTCTGACCAGAAGAAAGAATTGGAAGATCTTTCCAATTTCATTGAATTTGTAAAGGTTTTTCTATGTCTTCCACACTCTGAAGTAGGGGGAAAAAAAAAAAGATTTATTCTTGGAGTACACTGTTTTTGTCACTTGGATCTATAGACATATGCAAGAAAGTAGGACAAGTGGAACAGTTTTTCCAGATTAAAGCTCTCTTAAAACAAGCTCTAAATGAAATGAAAGCAGAGATTCCAAAATTTATTAAGTAACCTGCTTTTATTCTTTCTCTGCCTGCCTCAGAGGCAATTTGTGAATCCTGGATTTCAGCAATTGACATATTATATAAGTAAAAGACCCAATCTAATTGACGGAGATGATGTTATAGTTGTAACAACTGATAAATGACTGTTTATAATGTTAAACAGAGCACAGTTTGGACAAAAGTCAGTCCAAAAAATACTGAAAGCTGCCCTAGTTTCAACGAATGGACCAAATTTTTTTTTTTTTTTTTTTTTTTTGATTGGAGGTTTAACGACCACCGTGAGCAACTCAATGGGCTATAAGCAGTCGCCCGTCCCTAATTTATGGTCACTGGTTCCAGGGAAGGGAGAGAGCCAGTGCCGTAAGACAAGCACAACATCCATGCCTGACCGGGATTCGAACCCGGACCCCTTACGGACGAATGATCAGAGGCCAACGCCTTAGACCACTGCGCCACCGGGCGGCATGGACCAAATTACCACAAACACTTTGTAAATAATTCATGTGCAACAATGGCACACTATTTAACTTCAAAAGTTATTAACAGAATATCAAATTCTAAATACATACCCTGGTTCTAAATAAATTTATTTGATTTAAGTAACAGGTTTATGTATTGTTATATTTAACAAGGGGTTTCAACTGATGGTAATTTTTTAATATCTGTTTTACTGTGATTTGTTCACTTAATTTTTTTTTTTTTATGAAATTTGGTCAAAGTGTTTCGCACTTTGCCCGCAGAACATTTACAATCTTTGGAAGTCATGTTGCAGAACAATGAACGTAATTCTGCTCCTGGGCACCCATGATGTCATTTCACATAAAATAAAACTGAGCATCATGATGAAAAAAACAAAATCACTCACTTGACCCAGGCAAAGAGCTGAAAAGAGTTCCTTCCTTTGAATAATTCCACTTCCTACTCCTAAAGAATGCTTGACCAGTAGGATCAAAAAGCCATCGAAGAGCTGGTGGAATGACAACATTAGCAGAGATGTATGCTTTCCGGGCTTGTTTAAGCATATACCACTGAAATCATAAATACTTTTATGTTAAGAATATACTTCAAAATATAAAGCTTTAAGCATCACAAACAATGGTTGCATTATGAGATACTTTGGCAAGGGTTTATTAGTGAACTCCATGATAGTTAATGTACTGATCTGAAGCATGGTCATTTCAATTTCCTTCTACATAATGTCAAAGTGTCAACCTGTATTAGTGTCCAACCTGAAATGTGATCTCAACAAAAGCTCTTGGATTATTCTGGTTTCCCTAGGCAAGAAAGATGGCAACCATGATAATGTTCATGGACAACAAAAACTGTTCTGTGATATAAATATGGCTGGCTGCTTTGAAGCATGCTACCATTTATGCCTATAATGACGAAAATATCATAGCAAGCAGAGTAACTCAGTTCAAGGAATCGCACACATTACCAAAATGCAAATTCAGCTTATGAACGTTTTTTTTTTTTTTTTTTTACCCATGTTGTCTACTGCTGCACAATAATGATCAATTCCTATGCCTTCCACGGGTGATTTGGATTTCTTCAAGGCTTCCTGCGATGCTTTTCCTTGGACAGAACAATTTAGCAAATGATTCCACACCTAATTAATGTTTTTGAAGGCACAAATATAACAGACTAATATATCATAACTGCGTACGAACTTAGTAAGCGAAATACTCACCTTTTGCACCACAATATCTGCAAACATTTCTAGCACATGTTATGTTGGCTTCTCGAGAGAGGTGCTCACGTTGGTCCATGAACAAAAAACAAACCGAACCTGTACAACCTGATAATTCAAATGTGACAATTCACTAACACTTAATCCAAAACTTATGCAACATTGATACAGAACAAAAAGGGCTATTTACACCGCATTAAAAACAGACTGGTAAGACTGCCTGTGCTCCAAACATTCACAGAAATTGCATACCACTATAAGAACAATAAAAATGCTAAAACGAATTATTTCACCAATAGGCCAAAAACCATACCACAAGACAATTTATTGCAATTCCCTATCATAAGACACTGGGAAATTCATGTAATAGAAGTTCAAACTGAATACAAATAAATTTTATAGTCCACACACATAAATACGAATTATACCTAAAGCTAAAATCCGTTAAAATCCTACCCATGCCATACCACAAAAACCCAACTTTGAACAGTTCATGAAACACCACTTAGAAACAAGGCTTGAACGAACCACCAATCATTCTCGTCATAAGTAAGTCCATAATCTTCACATACCCTGTGACAACAATCTCTCATTTACACCAATTCACCAGCCCAAGGCCTTTTTTGCCACCTCCTGCGGCATCATCAGGAGCGATAACTACTCTCTTCAGTGGACACAGACACTGTGTTGTAAAATCATGCGTGCTTTTTGGGCCATGGCAATATCGACGTGTATTCGCTACTGCAGAGGCTCCATCTGGCGTCATCAATTGAGAATCTTCCGTCTTCGATATCTCGTCTTCATCCTCTCCTGTTTTTTTATAAATTTCTTCACTTTTCTTTCTCCAACTTTGTTGAATTAATTTTGTCTGTAACCACAATGAGCCTTTTCAATTGGCATTACAATGGAAGAAATCAATAAAAAAGAACAATTAATTCAACATAGGAGAAAGAAAAGTGAAGAAATTTATATAAAAAAAAAAAAAAAAACAAGAGAGGATGAAGACGAGATATCGAAGACGGAGGATTCTCAATTGACGACGCCAGGTGGAGCCTCTGCAGTAGCGAATATACATTGATATTGCCGTGGCTCAAAAAGCACGCATGATTTTACAACACAGTGTCTGTGTCCACCGAAGAAGAGAGTAGTTATCGCTCTTGACGATGCCACAGGAGGTGGCAAAAAGCCTTGGGCTGGTGAATTGGTGTGAATGAGAGATAGTTGTCGCAGGGCATGCAAATATTATGGACTTGCTTATTGAAGAGAATGACTGGTGGTTTGTTCGAGCCTTGTTTCTAAGTAATGTTTCATGAACTGTTCAAAGTTGGGTTTTTGTGGTATGGCATGGGTAGGATTTTAACGGATTTTAGCTTTAGGTATAATTCGTATTTATATGTGTGGACTGTGAAATTTATTTGCATTCAGTTTGAACTTCTATTACATGAATTTCCTAGTGTCTTATGATAAGGAATGGCAATAAATTGTCTTGTGGTATGGGTTTTGGCCTATTGGTGCAAGAATTTGTTTTGGCATTTTTATTGTTCTTATAGTGGTATGCAATTTCTGTGAATGTTTGGTGCACAGGCTCCTTAATGAGGTGTAAATAACCCTTTTTGTTCGGTATCAATGTTGCATAAGTTTTGGATTAAGTGTTAGTGAATTGTCACATTTGAATTATCAGGTTGTACAGGTTCGGGTTTTTTTTTTTGTTCGTGGACCAATGTGAGCACCACTCTCGAGAAGCCAACATAGCATGTGCTAGAAATGTTTGCAGATATTGTGGTGCAAAAGGTGAGTATTTCGCTTACTAAGTTTGTATGCAATTATGATATATTTGTTTATGATATATTGCATGTATGATATATCAATTATCATATTAATTATGATATATTTGCACGTTCATATACTGACCAGTGGTGCAGAAGGTAATCCTGAATCAGTCGTCAACAAACTTATACATAACAGACTCAATAAACTTTCTATAATCATGTTAGCACTTCATATTGATTTATAGAAAAATGATTCTTTACAATATACCTTTCCAAAAGTTTGATTAAGATGCTTTAACACATCATGTCATCATGAAAATTTCATTTCCTTGATGATACAACATAGCATGACCAAAAAGCAAATGGGAAATACAGGTTCAATTCCTATTCCAGAAGAAAGTAATTTTCAAGTTTTCTGAGATGTTACTCAAAGAACAGTGGGCTAAATCCTATTCAGTATCAAAATTTGATTGCTGAAAATGATGTACTAAATCACACTAGTTTTTAATAGCATCCATAATACTCACACAGCAAGGTCTCATTAAGTACCTAAAATTGTATGTACTGATCATCAGCCATGTTTTGTTAATATCTGGTAATGGGGGGGGGCATTGTAAAAAGCTTGCAGAGAGAATGATTATTCTGAAGTAGAAAATCTTGCATTAAGCCAAACACAGCAGAGGAGATTTGCAATGAACTAATATTTTAGTTACTTTGTTATATTGTGCTCAGTCATTTTGGTGATGCTTTGTTTACATGCCACTCAAGCCTAAATGGCACTTTTGTGACATATAGGTGTGAAATTAATATGAAAATTATGATCTGTAAGTTAGCCAATGTTACTTACTTTTTTCCCAAAAGGAAAACAAACATTTGCAATGCACCTGTTTCTTCTTTAACACCCTCCAGACTGCACATTTTAATCTGTATGTTGAAACCTTACATTATTAATTTAAAAAAAAAACCTAATGTTTTTTAATTCTTGAAAGTTAAACATTTCTATGTACACTGCATTCTTGAGAACTTGCAAAACCACATGGAACATTATTTTAACTTTATATATAGATATAATACACTTGCAGTGGACTATTTTAAAAAAAGGGTTAAGAAAGAATTAAAAAAATTTGGCTTGGACTTCACTGGAACCTCAACTTAACTCACCAAGACTTTCATCTCAAGCTGTGGATGTCAGAACATCAGTCTCTCTCATTACGGTCAACTAACTGAATGGAAGCATTGGAGTCCTGCTCATTCTTCCTGTGTGTGTGTGGTGGATAATTCTTTCTGTTTCTTTTAAAATAGTAAAATGTAATGCTTGCTTGAAAGAACTGTCTTTACTCTTGTCAGCAAATTACTTGCAAAACATGAAGGTACTTGCAAAAATGACTGTCATCAGCACCACATAGCATACAATATGCTTTCTGTATGTCTCAATAATTCACTAGCTCTTGACTAAAATCACATGTTTAAGCAAATCTATGGAGGCAGCATTATGGTGTCATTTTCTCAGTTCAAGAATATGCCAAAACTGCAACACCAATTCATATGCAAAACTTTGAGATGTGCAAAGAATTCCAGTATTGGACAAATTCAGCAGCAACAGAGGCTACTATAAATGAGTTGACACATTACCATCACAGTAAGGTGTACAAACTTGTGGAAGGTGAACATCTCCCAACTTCCTGTGATTGACAACAGATGAACAGCAGCCTGTACAAATTGTTGTGAAATGTTCACCAGATCACTTGAACAGTCAAATGACTTTGGAATAGATTGTATTATTGGCTTCCACAACAGCAAATGGTCAGCTCACCATAGCATAGGACATGTGGGCCTTAGTCCATTAATGATGAAAATAGAGTTACATGAAAGCAGGCACACCAGTTAGGTTAGAACTGTTGCATGCCCGATGGTAGTATCACAGAGGTACTTGTCAGATGTGACATGCCTCCGCAGTACCAATAACAGGGATCATAGCATACTTGTGGAAAATTTTAGGTAGGAATTTTAGGAATTTTTAGAAAAATTTTAGGAGTGTATTTCAATAAAAACTAGATGTATATTTGTATACATCTAGTAAAACAACTTTGTGTACAATGTAAAGAGTTTGCTTCACACCCTTCCACCATATATACTGATAGACTGCGCATGGCATCAAAATTTCTGGCTCCAACATAAAATCACATGACATCAGTCAAAAAGATGGGTTACACCTGCTGTGCTTTTATGGTTGCTCTGAGTGATATAATAAAGGAAGTTCTATGATTTTTCATGGGTAAGAAACGAATTAAATACCTTTCAATAAAGTTCAATTACTTAACCCAGACCTCAGCACAGACTTCATTGCAAAAAGTAGTGAGAAAAGTGACTTTTTCAAGAAAAAAAGTGACAATTTTTTTGTTCAGTTACTAAATAGTGACTGCTCAAATAATTGAAAACCAGACTAAACCGTTTAAAACGATAGAACACGCACACATACACAGTATATGGATAGAATATATAATTTGCACTTTGAACGGATTTACTTTATTCTTTGCTCAACAGTGAACAATTCACTTTATATTTTGTGATAGAACATACGTTAATTAATGTGATTATCTGTTGTAAAAATCAACAACAATATATTGGATGGGCAGGTGATTCCTTTCAATATTTTTTTTTACACTACTGTTTGTGAAAATTGCAACACCAAGAAAAAGGAACACCATGCGTTTCGAATGAAATTTATACCAAATATTACTGATATGACTGTACATAAGTGATTTAATTTTTGGAACAATACAACAATTTTTACCTGCAAAAATCAGTATCTTGTGAAGCCTCTGGAAGCTGCAATAAGAGCTTTGAGACGAGTTGGCATTGAATCGAAAAGGCGTTGGATGGTGTCCTGGGTAATTGCTTGCCAGGTAGCGTGTATACGCGGCCACAGATAACTGGTACTGACCGCTGGAGGACTTTGATGGGCCAGTTGCTAAGTGACCATATCCCAGACATGTTCAATAGGTGACATGTCTGGTGAACGTGCAGGCCAGGGAAGAAGCGGTATCTGCTGTGCTGCGAAGAGGGCTTGAACATTCCTGGCAACATGAGGTCAGGCATTGTCCTACTGGAATATAGCGCCTGGAGTACTACGAAGGAAGGGTATGACTTCTGCCTGTACAACTTCACTGATGTAGGGGTCGCTGGTGATATTGCCCTCAAGTCATAGCAGCTGAGATTGCAAATGTTACCCAATGGCACCCCACACCATCACACTTGGCGTTCGGCCTGTATGACGCTCAACAATGCATGCTGAAAGAAGGCGCTCACCACAATACCGTCTAATGCGTATGAGGCCACCATGGTAGTCCAAGCTAAATTGGGACTCATCCGAAAACACATGTTGTCAATTAGCATGCTATTGTCTGCATTGAAAACTCCATTGCAGCCTGAGGCGTCCATGGTTCAGTGTCAAAGGAATCTGCCGCAAAGGGATGCATGCAACCAGTCCTCTGTGCAACAGACGCGTCAAACTGTGGAGGCAGACAATGCCACACCTGTTTCAGTGCTCCACTGTTGTGCTAACACTTGCGAATATGCGGAACGGTTCGCCACTCTCATGCGGATGAGGTGTCGGCCATCCGCTGTGTTGTCACATTTCTCGGTCCACTGCCAGATTGTCGATGCACCTGGTTTTCCTCAGTCCACTGCCGCCACATGCACATCACTATCATGGCTTTATGTCTCGTCCGAGCCACAATGCCACGGTACGAAAATGCACCTTCACACAGACCAATCATTCGTTCCTGTTCAAACTGTTGTATGGTGATATTCTGCCCTTCATCATCGCCAAAACATTATTGAATCCTGGAGACACTTTCACAACTTGCTGTCCGCGATGCACTACTGGTGTGTATCCTAAACAGCCCTCTCTTTATATCCCTCACTCGACTGTTCAGGCGGCGCTTGCTGGGCAAAGACATGCGCAATGACTCTGCATTTCTAATCATTTGCATGTCCTACCCTGCTCTGCAATCTGCATATCCTGTAAGTTTCATGTGATTACCATAATTTCTTCATAGTGTTGCAATTTTCACAAACAGTAGTTTATTTTATTAGCATGACGGCATTTGACGATTTATATACTGCACAAGCAAAATAAGTATGCTCTAGAAATGATTACAAATACAAACTACCATAGGTTTACACATAAAATGAAAGACTAATAATAAAGAATGAATGTAATGTTTTAAAAAAGTACAGTAACCCTTTGCATTTTTAACTCTACACTGCCTGCATTTTCTTACAATCATATTAACAAATTCAATTTCCAATGATGTTTCGACAAATTTGCCTGTTTTAGTTAGATTTAAATGAATTTTTACTTGTAAACTACTCATACACACACATGTCATCAAACCTTTACTTTGTTAGCAGATGTGTTTTACAGTCTGACACTGGTTAGATACCTATTTCAAACATCAATGCAATCGAAAATGGAAGCACAGAGCAACATAGCAATAAAAAATGCAATTCTGCAGATTTTGGTTATAAATCAAAATGGCGCCAGATAAATTCAAACTATACTGTTTAACACAAATCTGCTGTGATGTTTTAGGCTAATATTAAATTAATGATGTATTTAAATGGCAATAAGTTTAATATCCTCACTTACCACATCTACGAGTAATCTGGGACTGATGTGCTGGTGGTTTCTCTATATTTGGTTGTTGGGTTAGCGAAATTGACATTCTTTTTAACGTCAACATATGAAGTTTCAATCATTTTCAACTTTGCTGTCTCATAAAAGTATAATGAGTAAAATTGGGAAGCAGATTTCCTTCCCTACATTATATAAAGGCTCTTTATGTACAGGGTGCTTTTAAGTGAAATCCATAATGAGTCAACAGTCTACGACAGGAAATTTGATTTTGTAATTGCAATTAGCAAGAAATGTAGATTTAGGAAAGCATAAAACTCCAGGAGTCTACCAAATTTGGAAAATGCAATTTCATGACCAATTAACAATTTTCGTGATGTTTTTTAAAAGTCATGTATGTGTGTGTGTGTGTCCAAAGTATGCATGCATGTGTGGGTACGTACATATATTAAAAATGGGAGACACTCTGCTTCCCATTTTTCTACAGAAAAAGTACACCCCTGCCCTTCTGGTACTGTAATAAAAATCTGACTCATCAAACTTTGACTACGCCTGAAGTAAGCTGAAATACTCAACATTGTGCTAAACAATTTCATTACACACCTTTCTTCAACATTTATATTTGAAAATGTCAATGACTCTATAAGCAGTATAATTTAAATTGCTAAATTGACCATAACATTTTGCAAACAGTATTTACACATATATTTCTATGCTAAAACATTTTTTGCTGTAACAGTTCTTTGTGGAGGAGAGCACAAGTATCCTCTTTTTTTAAACTTTTGTACCATTATATGGAAACTACATTTATGTCTTATGTGGTTGGTGCATGGAGAATTACTCAGATTGTCACCAGAAAATGAACAATTACTAAATATAAAAAGAAATTCATGACCCCAAAGCAAAATTTGTGACTTTTTCTTGACTGTTATTACCCTTTTCTTAATTCGTGCCTTTTTCATGATTTTCATGACTAGTAGACACCCTGAACTCCTACAATTCTGAAAATAAAAACACGAATCCACAATTTCTTTACTCATTTATTTTTTTAAGTTTAAAATCCTAAAAAAAAAAGGGGGATTTTACTGCTATTTATGCAATATTTTGAACACTGCGATGATGATGCTAAAATTAAAAACATTACCAGAAAACATGAATGCAACAAAATTTGTAGTTTCGCACACTTAATAACCTTGAAAAGATTTAGATAAAAACAAAAAAGAAAAATAATGAGCTCTTCATGATTTAGCCCCCCCCCCCCCCCAAAGGGAATCTCGAATGAGAAAAGAAAATTAAAACAAAAACAAACAAAAAAAAAATGCTGAAAAGAAGATCAGATTTGCCCACTATTCATGCATTTTTCAACAGAAATTTTCTTTTTTCAGCTTATATTTAAAATGATGCCGATTCACATGAAGAAAGCAATTCCACAACTTCGCTGACCACCCCAGGTCACGTGGTAAGCAACGTTTTGGTGGTTTATTTTTCAAGGACCAGTTCGGAATAGGAGATGATGGGTTTGATTCCCGTTGCTGAATACCCTGCCCACTGGTTTTCCAGTGTTTTCCTTTGACATCCTTTCATGAATAAGGGGGAGGGGATAGTTCCCCCCATTGAAGTCTGCCCTGGACACACCCAGACCCTCCTCACCCAACACTACCATGTGCAATAACTGTGCCCGGTTGAGTTTCAACACAAAAACCAGAACTTTTATTAAAAATTTTATATAAGATTGCGTCCGCCAAACTTTTATGGGGGGGGGGGGTCCATTCAAATTTATGCACTTCCGCCAAAAATAAAACAGTGAAAAAAAAAAAATCGAATAAAATTCCACTAGTTCGCATAAAAGTTAAAATAATATGAGGGTTGTGCCGAAAGTAATGCAAAAGTAGACATAACTTTTTTATTAACGTTCAAATTGCACATGTTGGTAGAGTAACTCAACATAGTCTCCATCACAAGCAACGCATTTGCATCATTGTTGAACCCAACTCTCAAATCCTCTTTGAAAAAAATCAGGTGTGGACTGTTGTACCCACTTCTTCACAGCCACTTTCATCTCATATGTGCCATCAAATCGTTGTCCCCGGAGACTGTTCTTCATTGGACCGAACAGGTGGAAGTTGGACGATGGATGGGGGACCACTGACCAGCCTAATTTGCTGATCACCTGATTTGTTTCCAAAGATATATGTGGTCTTGCATTGTCATGGTGAATGTGGATCCTTTTTAGATTCTTGTTCGTTCTCTTTCTTCTTATGGCTTCTCTAAGCTTCTCGAGTGCCTCAATGTACCGCTTGCTGGTCACGGTACGGCCACTATCCAGAAAATCAAGAATGACACCCCTGTCCTCCCAAAAAACAGTCACAATGACTTTCTGAGCTGATCACTGGCTCTTGAACTTCTTAGGCCTTGGTGAAGCGTTGTGACACCATTCCATGGATTGATTCGTTATTCCAATATTCCGGATCATAAAGATACACCCATGTTTCATTCCCTGCCAACAGATCGGGAAAAAATTATGTCTTCATTGGCTTCAAATGCTTCCAGCAAATCAGAGCATACTTCCACCCTTCTCTCCTTCAAATTGGGTGTCAACTGCCGAGGTACCCACTTTGCACACACTTTCTAATACCCTAAGTCTTCCACCATCTTCTGTATGGCATTGTGACCACAGTCCAGTTGTGCAACAAGCTCACGGATTGTGATTCATTTCTCTGCGCAAATCAATTCCACTCACTGACTATTCGTGTCACTGGTCACAGATGATGGTCTCCAACTGCATGGCTTGTCGTCAATGCTGGTTTCCTCTTTTTAAAACTTCTTTATCCATCTGTGCACATTGCTCTTGTCAATAGTGTCATCTCTGTAAACATTCTGTAGCTTTCTGTGGATATCGGATAGAGTGCACCCTTCCTTCCTTTGTCAAGAACTCAATGACAGCATGTTGCTTCTGCTTGGAATTCATTATTTACCTGCAATGAAGAAAAATGGTTACTATACAGGACCAGTTACTCTACCAACATGTGCAACTGAATGACCTCTGTTAGTTAATAAAAAAGTTATGCACCCTCATTATTAGAAATGTTAACTGCAAGTAAAAATATGGATGGCACTGAAAAAAAATTAAGACTTCTTCAAGATCTTCATTTTTTGGCAGTATCGTTACATGCTTTTGACTGTCCATCTTTCCGCTATTTTACGAAGAAAATATTCTCAAATGTTTATCAACATGAGTGGTATCGGTCCACGAAAGAATTTTTCAATCGAGCATTTAGAAGCTCAGATTTTTCTGCAAATACCTACGAAGCAGAAATTAACTCTTACGCCCGCCCCCTGGTGGACAAACCATATTTTATAAAAAAAAATTAGAAATTACAATCAAAACATTTCCCACCAGGAGCTCCATCTGGTGCAGGAAGAATTTTTCAAATCAGAGTTTTAGAAGCACAGACATCAGGGAAAGCGCAATTTACCTTTACTCCCCCTAGCGGACCGTCAATGAATTACTTGAAAATTTTGAAATTATATGGAAATCATGTCGCGCAGGAAACTCTATCCAACAAAGAAGAAATTTTTCAAATCGGACTATTAGAAGTAGAGATATTGACAAAAATAAGATATGCATTTACGCTCCCTGGCGGAGAAACCATGTAATATTTTTAGAAGACTATTCTGAAAAGGGATTTATCGACATGAGTAGTATTGGTGCATGAAAGAATTTTTCAATCTAGATTTTAGAAGCCTTGATTAGGCTGCAAACATATCAGAAGCAGAAATTAACACTTACATCCCCTGGTGGCCAAACCATTTTGTACCAAAAATTAGAAATTACATGAAAAATATTTTCCATCAGGAGCTGCATCCGCTGCAGAAATAATTTTCAAATTGGAGTTTTAGAAGCAGAGATATCGAAAGAAACGCAATTTACTTTTACGCCCCCTGGCAGAGAATCTATGCGTAACTTAAAGAAGTGACCATACCTAAAATAGTCTTTGACATAAATAGAATCAAAAGGTAAAAGAATTTTTTCCAATCGGTCGTTTAAAAGCAAATATATGGAATAAAATGTCATTTCTATCCCACTTGAAAAATCTATCCTTCCTGGACATTCAAACTAAAAAAAACAAAAATAGCCTTGAATACTCAGTGTTCAGGAAAGCTACTTATATACCAGTACTGATACCATACTCGTCGCACCACTCAATGATACATAAAAAGAACAGCATAGTAAACCTGATACGGCGAGCGTACACACACTCATCTAACAACAGGCTAAAAAATCAAGAGCTAGAGTATATCTCAAAAATATCACAAGAGTATGTTTACCTGAGCAAGCTAATTAAAAAATGGATACATGAGAGTAAAAAGCATATGACACAGAGCAAAGAAGGCCAAGAAGGGCACAACCAAAAGAAGATGAAGAATAGAAAATTGAAATACATTGGTGCTTTCCCATACTTGGAAGGAGTTAGTAAAGAGATCAATAGGCAATGTGCTAAATATGACTTACAACTAGGAAACTCAGTGCACACCTTGAAAAATATGACTGTCAACAAAAAAACAGAGGAAAAAATGCTAGAAGAATCAGGATCCTACGAAATTCCAATTGCACACATACCCCCAATATTGTACACTGGAAGTACGAAAAACAGATTAAAAACAAGACTTAAACAACACATATCTAACTGGCAAAAAAAGAAGCCAAAACAGCTTTAAGTGCATTTCTGCATGGAAAATCAGACTTTCCCAAAATTTGATGAAATAAAAATGCTAAAAAAAGAATAAAAAATCTGAAAGGCAAATGAGAAGGGAAGAAGCAATCTTAATCTATAAAAATAAAGCAAAGGTATGTAACCAGAACGACCCTACCACATTATCTAGCCTGTGGAAAGAACTAATAAGACAAGAAAAAGAACAACAAAAGAAAATCCGACAAAAAAGACAAGAAAACCGGGATAGGAAAAGAAATGTAAAAAAAAAAAAAAAAAAAGTTATCTTAATGAAACATAGATGGCGCTAGCCGGGCTTGATAATGAAATATATCCAAGAAAGTATATCCGGGATGTAAGGTCAGGTGATGCGTAACATCACAGCCTCTCCTTGACAAATGTCAACCCCGCCTTCTCGTGGTGCATCCTGTTCCCACTAAAGGGGCTCTGACGACCGCCAATAACGGTATAACTATACCATCAGGATCAGAGGAAATGCTATCCCACACTCACCAACCCGCTTGGCCAGCGTGGTGAGTTATGGCCAAACACCTCCAAAATGACTCTACAACTTAAATCTTGGCCCTCAGTCTCCGGCAGCTGGAATGTACCTGGCCAAGGCAGCGGCCAGTGCGACATGAAGGCAGAGGGTGCTAAGAATCCCCGGAGGACCGGACTAGGCTGCCATTTGATGCTGACCTTGGCTACCTACAACGGACGCTCCCTATCTTCTGATTCAAGGCTTCTTGAATTGGAAGAGGAACTACAAAGGATCAAGTGGGACATCGTCGGGCTAAGTGAGGTAAGGAGAAAAGGAGAAGATCTCATTGAACTGAAAAGTGGACATCTCTTCTATTATTGTGGGACAGATACTGGTAGAACTAGTGGTGTTGGATTTATAATAAACAAGAAACTGAAGGATAAAGTTGTAGAAGTTGAAAGTTCCTCTGACAGAGCTGCACGACTCGTTATCCAACTATCGAGAAGATACCAGGCTCAGATTATTCAAACTTATGCACCCACCACAAGTCATCCTGAAGAAGAAATTGAAGAATTTTATGAGGAAATTCGTCATCTAAATAATAAAGGTAAGCAGCACTTGAAGATAATTATGGGAGATTTCAATGCAAAAATAGGGCAACGGCAACAGAATGAAACTTCAGTGGGTAAATTCGGTCACCGCAACAGAAACCAGCGTGGAAATACTCTCGTTGAGTTTGCAGAGGCAGAAGGGTTTTTCATCTTGAACTCCTTCTTCAAGAAAAAGCCACACAGGAAATGGACATGGAGACATCCAAATGGGACGACAAGTGAAATTGATTTTATTATGTGTAACAAAAAATTCGTCATAGAAGACTGCAGTGTGCTAAACAAGTTCAACAGAGGTAGTGACCATAGATTGGTGAGATGTAAGATGCACCTCAACACTAAACTTGAACGTGGCAAGCTCATAAGACAAACAAAATGTATTGACATAACCAACCTTAAAAAACACCATAATACTTTCAAGTTGGAACTGAAGAACAGATTCTCTGCTTTAGAAGGCCTAACATCGGAAGAAGTGGATATTTCGGAAAAGTAACCAAAGCTCTTATGGAAACAGCAACAAAATTAGCTGGGTCTAAGAACAAGTTGCATGTGAACAAATTATCAGAAAAAACCAAAATGTTGATGCAAAAAAGAAGAGAGATGAGGACAACTAAAGAAGATGTGACTTCCAAAGTGGAAATATATAGAGCTATGCAAGACAGCACGAAAAAGTATCACTGAAGACGTAAGGAAATTCAACTGTGAGCTAGTGAGGAAAGCAATTGAAAACAACCAAAGCCTAAAGATAGCAAAGGGACATCTCAGTAAGGGAAGAAAACAGATTATGGCTCTGAGAAAAGAAGATGGTTCTATAACAAGAAATAGAGGCGAAATTTTGACAAGAGTGAAAGATTTCTACTCCAAATTATATGAAAGGGATGATACATGTACTCCAGACACCATGAAAGGTACCAGTACCAGAGTTCTTCCAGTCCTTCCAGCAGAAG
Source organism: Macrothele yani (assembly GCA_039090855.1). Lineage (NCBI taxonomy): Eukaryota > Metazoa > Arthropoda > Arachnida > Araneae > Macrothelidae > Macrothele > Macrothele yani. The sequence goes on from CM077027.1 coordinate 99,455,834, forward strand.
TTGCACATGCAATCAAGAACATGAAGAGGGAAAAGCTCCAGGAGAAGATGGAATTACTGTAGACATCGTACAAGAAGCAAGTGGAGAAATCGAAACAGTACTCGCCCAAATTTTCACTTGATGCCTTAATGAAGGGAAAATTCTGAGGATTGGAACAATGCTACAATGATCCTGCTACATAAAAAAGGTGACATTGAGGATCTCAGGAACTACAGACCTATCAGCCTCCTATCAGTGGTTTATAAAATCTTCACTAAAGTTCTTTCACACCGCTTGAAGGTAACACTGGACATGGCTCAACCGAGAGAACAAGCTGGATTCAGGAGTGGCTACAGCACAATAGATCATATCCACGTACTGAGAGAACTAATTGAAAGAGCGAGGGAATATGAACTTCCATTGTGCATGGCTTTTATCGATTATGAAAAAGCCTTTGATTCGGTGAAACCATCAGCAGTTACCACGGCTCTGAAATCCTGCGGTATTGAAGATGCATACATTAATATTATTAATAACATCTATGAAAATGCAAGTGCAAAGATTCGGCTGTTTGAAAATACAACACACATAAAAATTGGAAAGGGAGTGAGACAAGGTGACACCATATCTCCGAAGCTCTTTAATGCCACATTGGAAAATGTCTTTCAATCACTGAACTGGGAAAACAAAGGGATAAAGATTAATGGAGATTATCTAACCCACCTTCGTTTTGCTGATGACGTAGTCATTTTTGCAACTACCCCATCAGAGCTGCAGAGTATGATCCAGGAACTTGCTGACAAGAGTAAAGAAGTGGGATTAAAAATGAACTTTCAGAAGACAAAAGTGATGTTCAATGCTTTTACAAGAAATGAAGATGTATCGATTGATGGAGAAAAACTGGAGATAACAGATACGTATGTTTATCTTGGACAGCAGATATCAAGTGAGGGTCACATTGATGAAGAAATTAATCGGCGTACAAAACTTGCCTGGAGAGCTTTTGGAAGAAACAGCATAATTTTCAAGAGCAATATGCCATTATGTCTTAAAAGAAAAGTGTTTGATCAATGCATCCTTCCAGTGCTTACGTATGGTGCAGAGACGTGGACCTTAACTAAAAGAGACATACAAAGGCTGCAGACAACTCAAAACAGCATGGAGAGGTGCATGCTTGGTATAACCAGGAGAGATAAGAAGAGGAACTCGTGGATCCGAAAAATGCCGAGAGTGGAAGACATCATGATCAGAGTTAAATCCCTGAAATGGCAATGGGCTGGACATACTGCCAGAAGGACAGACCATAGATGGACAGCCGAAATTTTAGATTGGATTCCAAGGGACAGGAAAAGACCCAGAAAAAGACCACATGGGAGATGGGTGGATGAAATTCGTAAATATGCGGGAGTGACATGGAGGAGACTGGCACAAAGCAGACCGTTGTGGAGGAAACTTGGGGAGACCTTCGTCCAGCAGTGGATTGATAATGGTTGACGATGATGATGATATCCGACAAATGGCAACGCAACAAGGAGTATCGGACTCCATTTGCACGAAGTTAACCACGAACATTGGTGGTAAAGTCGCCACGCTCCTGAGGATGCCCAGAAATTGGGTGAGAAATTTCGAGAATAAAGAACGGTAAAAATTGATGTGATTGAACCCTAAAGCGAAGATACAACGAGAATGCCCAGCGGAAAGTGTGTTGAAGGAAAGCTACTCATATTGGACAACAGACTTTAGGACAATGGCATCAACAAAGACCGGAAAACCCGTGTATAAAATGTCTCGTCGCTAGCAAGGAATGCCAAGGTAAGCATTATCTGCTAGAATATTGTACAAGTTACTATGTACAATTGTTCACTGAATTACTTTTTTCATATTATTGTTTTAACCTTTTCCTGATAAGCCTATCTTTTTCTGCTTCCACAACAACTAATTTACTTTAAGTTTTCTTTATTTCACTGAACCTTGTATGATCAAGTTAGAGGCAACTGCTATTTCAACAGTATTTTGTTTTTCTACAGCTTTTCTCATCCTTTCTGTTCTCTCTTGAATTACTGCTAGGGAGGGTTCTTTATCTTTTTTAAGACTATTTATTTCTGCATCATTTTCTTTTATTTTGTCATCAAACTCAGCTTTTCTTTTTTCTCTAGCTGCTTTTCCTTATTTTCCCTCTCTTTCTCCTTCCTTTCTTTTACCTTTTTTGATTCTTCTTCCTTCAACTTATCAACATACTCTTTATAAAATTTATGTGAATCACGAACACTATTTAACAAATTTCTTGTTATGGGAACTTTACTAACACATCCATAGTGTTTAATGGCCCCTTTAACTATTATTCTTAATGATGTTATAGTTGAGTCTTTTAAGTTAGCCTTGTCCTTTCCTCAACAGAGCAGTGTTAACCAAAAATCTCCTTTCTGCATCAGCATTACCATGAGGTAAAACTAAAATTGACTTGATGAGTATAGCAAGATTTGAGCATTTTTCTTTTTTGCTAGAGTCTTTCATACTAAATATATTATGCCAGTAATGATCAATCCGCACTGGAATATGCCCTTCCTCTGAAAATTTCAAGAGTTCAACTAGAGTTGGCTTATCGCAACTTAAAAGTTTTCACTCTTCTCTTACTGTATCAATTTGTTCCTCAGAAAGATGCAAAACACTTGAAATTCTGGTTATTTCCGAAAGTCCTTCAGTGACTGAAAGTTGAGTTGACTCTTTCTTTGGTTCTTTTACCTTTAAAACTTCTATGTCTCTTAGCTTTTGATTGCAGAATGGCAAATTTGACATTAAATATTTTGTGGTTGCAATTAGTGATGATCTTACATCTAAGAGAAATTATTTCTGCCTGGTCTCCTGAACATTCCTGAGGAGATTTTTGTCTTCATACTCCCCTAGTTTTTTCCATGAATTTTTGTTTTCAAAATCTACATTCTTTAGGTCTTCTCCAATTTCCCTGCAATAACATCATCTTGGATAAACTGAGCCATAACATTACTCATTAAAGTATTTAAATCAGAACATAACTGGTGTATTTTTGGTTCTTCACTCTGATAACATAATGAAAACTTCTCAAAATTTTGGTGTGAAAATGAAATTAATGCTAAATAGCAAGGAGTTAGCTCATTTTTCAGGAAACAGTGAATTATTTTATACCTTGCCAAATTGCTTAGTTGTTTTTCAAATACTTTTTGAGATGGCAAGAAGTTTAAAAATATTCTGTAATATTTAGCCATTGATCCAAGAGCCTCTGTGCTACAGAACCAACGGTTAACCATCTGTTGCTGACATGCCGCAAAAGAAATTTGGCTGTGACCAATATTATATCCTCGACAGATTTATAATCCTCTTGTCTTGCAGCACTACTCTTTAAAAAGTAATGCATATCAGTAGCAAATTCGTCAAAATCTATATTTAAGCTTGTCAAAAAAAAATTTAAATGCATTACTAACAACATGCAGGTTGCAAAAACCTAGTTCCAAAGATTTCTGGCCTGTTTCTTGTTTTACAACTTCATTGAATTTGCGTAAAAGCACTTATTTACATTTGGGCTGTCCATGGATACACAAATAATTCTGTTCAATGAAATATTGAAGGATGATAACACCAAGAATTTCTTTTAGCAAAATATCTGCTGTTGCATGACCCAGAAAAACGCTTGTTAGGTATCGGCAAGAAACTAAATTTATTTCTGAAGATCAGTACCTGAGATACACATCCAACTGCCATTTCACTTGTGTATTTGTAGTTTCATCAAATGCTATAGTAACCTTTCCTGGGCTACTAGATGCAATGTCTTTTTTTAAATCATCTTCAAAATATTTTGACAGTCCATGTGATATCACATAAGCAACTTTTTTTTCTTTAAGTTGCATTTTGGCTGCAATAGCAGAATCAGGAAACATTTCTTTGAAAAGTTCAACTGTTTCAGTGCATGAAACAAAAGACATATTGTCCTTAGCAACTTTCATGGCCCATAATGCTTCGGCTTTAGCCAACTGTAAATCATGACTCAGTACTTCACTAATATTTGTTTTGGGCTGAAGATCCCGTCCTCCAAAGGCTTTCAGGATGGACTTATTTTGAAATTTACTTTGAAATTTCTGCAAATGTTTTTTCCTTTATGACGCGCTTTTACTTGTGAAAAGCCACTATTAGAAATATCAAAAATTTCTGAACACAATAGACACTTAGCAGAAAATATTGTTTCAGTTGCAGAACACCATTCTTTCAACTTCACTCCACCCAATTCTTTGGCGAGCCACGCATCTTGAAATTTTGTTTTGGATTTAGGCATCTTAAACACTTGTATTACTAACCAGAAAACTGAAAATGAAAGGGTAGTACAAAAAAAAGTTCCAATATTGCAAAACCAGAAAACTTCCCAAAGTTTGGCTGCGAGGATGTCAGAAGATACAAAAAAAAAAAAGTCACCACCAGAGAACTGAACCTGCACCCAGCACAGAGAACACCATAAAAGACGCAAAACCAGAAACTATCGTACGCATTTCCCGCACGTTCAGTCAAAGCGAGTCGGAGCCGAGATATATTGTGCATCGAAGGTCGCCGACGCAGGATCGAAGGTCAATGATCACGTGCTCTACTGCCTGCCACAATAACACTCAGCTACCATCTCATTATCCTTACCGGAGGTTACGGAAGGAGACCACATGTTTCCTATTTGCTTCCACCCACCTGCGGTCTACAATAACAAAATATCAGCAGAAAGAGGAGGGTCCACGAGGCATGTCCAAAAATAAAGTACGATCTTCTGCGTGCCACGGAGTTCGTCTGCAAAGAGCAAAATAGCAAACCAGTGGTGAAAATTACCCCTCCCTCCATGTTGTTTATTTCTTTAGATCACCGTTACTCTCGAAAACTGTCCGAAGGCACAAAGGTGGAGGCCCCCCCCCAAGCATATGCATCTTGATGGCGTCATTTTCCCTCCCTTTGGCAGCGTAGCATATAGACTGCGTTTCTACAATAGCAGGTCTTTTTTTTTTACCTTACCATAATGGTAAATTTATTGGCATTAATATCGGCTGTATTTTTAATAAATAAGCTTACGAAAATTTTAGGAAGAATAGTAAATTTTAGGTATAATTTTAGGAATTTAAGGAGGGTCACAAAATATTAGGAATTTTAAGAGGAATGCGATATCTGCTGAATAACCAAGCCAGCATCAATCATTAGAGTAATGGCAGCAAATCAGCAATCACCTCACACATAAGGATCACATGTGCATCTACTATATAGCTTGCCACTTCCTTGTCTGTCCAATAATTCATCATCATCTCAAGTGTTGCTCATGAGTCAACTGGGAGCCATTGTTCCATGGAAAGCATCAGGGTCTAGAAAATAATGAACTACAACAATGCAACATTTCCGGTGCATCTCATTGACAATTGGACAGCTCAGCACTATGTACACACACAGGCATCCTAGAGAACCTGTTTCTGCTCCCTTTTTAGTATCGGCACTCAGCATAATGTTTCTACACATAAATGAAAATCTCCTGAGAATGTCTATGCAGTGTGAAACATACTACCTTGGCCAGTCAGGTCCCTAGGTTCTTTACTAACAGAACATGCATAGGACATGTACCCTCCAAACTCACCCACATTAGCAGAAACTGATTTTGTATAATGATAAAGGAAAATAATTATAACAATTCAAATATTTTTATGTACTTAAATGTAACTTAATTCTTCAAATAATTATAGATTGTTGTGTTTTACAGATGCCAACAATGGCATTTTATGAAGTCTGACACATGAATGATATCGTTTATTTTAGAAGAGATATTCTTATTTTAAAAAACTCCACAAAACAAGCTTTTTGCACAACAATTGTAAATCTGAAAATCAGACTTAACAATATTGGGTACTTACGTATTAACGCCACCGCAGCAGAAGTTGTGCTAATGCGCCAATAAAGAGCAATCTTGTTGTTCGCACGCGCAGGCAAAGTAGTCAATCGGATTTCGGTGGAAAATGGGCAGATATAGAGTTCAACATAGATTCAAAACAGTCTCTATTTTCTTTCACCTGATGCTGTCGCCATATGAACGTATTAACGCCACCGCAGCTACAGATAAAACACTTTATTTAAAAACAAAGTAGTCAATCGGATTTCGGTGGAAAATGGGCCGATATAGAGTTCAACATAGATTCAAAACAGTCTCTATTTTCTTTCACCTGATGCTGTCGCCATATGAACGTATTAACGCCACCGCAGCTACAGATAAAACACTTTATTTAAAAACAAAGTAGTCAATCGGATTTCGGTGGAAAATGGGCCGATATAGAGTTCAACATAGATTCAAAACAGTCTCTATTTTCTTTCACCTGATGCTGTCGCCATATGAACGTATTAACGCCACCGCAGCTACAGATTTGGCGGTTTAAGTGCCGCCAATCTACACCTAAAATTTTTGCGACAAATTATAAAATAAAACACTTCATTTAAAAACAAAGTAGTCAATCGGATTTCGGTGGACATAAAGGCAACAAAGAATCCAAAATATAAATGCCTGCGCATGCGAACAACAAGATTGCTCTTTATTGGCGCATTAGCACAACTTCTGCTGCGGTGGCGTTAAAATCCCAAATGCACATATTCGTAGCACTAAAAAATGGCGTCAAAAATCAGCAAACAAAAAGGCAACAAAGAATCCAAAATATAAATGCCTGCACGTGCGAACAACAAGATTGCTCTTTATTGGCGCATTAGCACAACTTCTGCTGCGGTGGCGTTAATACATAAGTACCCAATATTGTTTAAAACTACCAAATACTACATGTAGCTATAGAGATAATTTATCTATTGCCTTTTCAAAAGTCAGGCCATCAAATGACGTTATAATAATGACATGGCAAACTACCAACAATGAAAGCTTATTGTGAAAGGAAAAACATTTAAAAAAGAAGGGAAAAAAAGAAAGAAAGCTTATCCATACATAAATTATTCTAACTCTCTACTCTAAGAGCAACAAGTTTATCTTTAGAAAGTTTCAGGTAGTATACAACTTGAATTTCTTTATATAATTCATGTCATTAAAACCTAGCAAGCAAGTTCTAAAATTTCAATTCATCTCATTTAAAATCCAGTATGCAAGTTTCTAAAATTGTCTTTATTTTCTTCCTTGTCTGTCTAGGCATACGTTTTCAAAAATTAAAGACAAATTTAGTAGAAATAGCTAATTCCTTCCCTCATGAAAATCCCTTTCCACAGCCTGGTAAAGACAGGCACACTGACTAATTAACATACAGCCATGCCGCCCAGTAGCTGAAAGGTTAGGATAAAAGTGCCTACCACAAAAACCTCAGTCCAAGTTCAAGAGAGATAGTTCTTACACCTTCATTCATTTAACAGTACTGGTTCTTATATTCTATTCTGGGGGCCAGTAACCCTGAATTATGGATGGCTTCCTGGCTCAGCCTTAGATGCTGATTTGCATGGGGTAGGAAGGAAGAAAAGTTCAAAAAATTAGAATTATCTATTAAGATCAGCATTTCAATAGTACCACACTGTTATTCAAAAGCAGTTCATGCTTTGCCAGGAAGGTAGAAAGGTCGAGAAGCAAATAAAGCACTTCGGTTGGCACTACTGTTTACGAAAATTCTTTAATGTTGCATCAGAAGTTTCAATGTCCTCCATCAGGCACTTGAGAAATTGACACAAAAAGTAGTTTTGTTGTTGGTGGTTGTTTTGTTTTACTCCTGTTTTGTTGGGTATTAAAAAAAAAAAAAAAAAAAAAAAGAGAGAGAGTGTTCAATGAGAAATTATTAATATGCTTGTTTTCTTGCTTCATAGAAATGGAGATCACAGTTAAGAGGTTTACATGGACCTTAATTTGGGAAGCCCTGAATAGTCCCATCCCAGCTCAGAATTTCCCATTTACAGCCTGACCTGACCTGTTTCAGACTTTCATCAAATACTCTCTGCTGCTTATCACAAATAACACAAGGATTCCTCTAGAACAGGGCTCTTTAACCCATGAGATGTTGTCCACAAAGGAAATTCTAAAATAGAAAAACAAAATACATTTTCAAAATAGAAATAAATACATTTTTGAAATGGAAAAAATGAATTTGAATTCCTAAATCTGCTATGAGATGTAATAAATTATTATATAACTGAAATTTTTAAACAGTACTAAAAAAAGTAGGCATGTCAGGTACCTAATTTGGACTTCTTGTAGCAGATATGTTAACTACATCATTTCTTTTTCCAAAAGTTAAGTTTTAGAAATCAGAACCTCTCTGAAATATTTGGTATTCATAATAGACATGTATTTTTCTCTTCTTTTTCAAGTGGCCCACAAGTCCTATTCCATTTTGTCATGTCTGCCATTCAGAAAAGGCTGAAGCCCCCTGCTCTAGAGAAACAAAGCTGCTTTATTGAAATGATTTACCTTAGTAGTAAAGGAAATGTAACACAGGGAGATGTGCCATTTCTCATAGGAATTCCTCCCAATGATGAGGTTTAGACCTGACTACATACTTCTCTTCATCAACATCATTGTCAACCATTATCAATCCACTGCTGGACGAAGGTCTTCCCAAGTTTCCTCCACAACGGTCTGTCTTGTGCCAGTCTCCTCCATGTCACCCCTGCATACTTTCGAATTTCATCCACCCATCTCCCATGTGGTCTTCTTCTGGGTCTTTTCCTGTCTCTTGGAATCCAATCTAAAATTTCGGCTGTCCATCGATGATCTGTCCTTCTGGCAGTATGTCCAGCCCATTGCCATTTCAGGGATTTAACTCTGATCATGATGTCTTCCACTCTTGTCATTTTCGGATCCACGAGTTCCTCTTCTTATCTCTCCTGGTTACACCAAGCATGCACCTCTCCATGCTTCTTTGAGTTGTCTGCAGCCTTTGTATGTCTCTTTTAGTTAAGGTCCATGTCTCTGCACCATACGTAAGCACTGGAAGGATGCACTGATCAAACACTTTTCTTTTAAGACATAATGGCATATTGCTCTTGAAAATTATGCTGTTTCTTCCAAAAGCTCTCCAGGCAAGTTTTGTACGCCGATTAATTTCTTCATCAATGTGACCCTCACTTGATATCTGCTGTCCAAGATAAACGTATGTGTCTGTTATCTCCAGCTTCTCTCCATCAATCGATAAATCTTCATTTCTTGTAAAAGCATTGAACATCACTTTTGTCTTCTGAAAGTTCATTTTTAATCCCACTTCTTTACTCTTGTCAGCAAGTTCCTGGATCATACTCTGCAGCTCTGATGGGGTAGTTGCAAAAATGACTACGTCATCAGCAAAGCGAAGGTGGGTTAGATAATCTCCATTAATCTTTATCCCCTTGTTTTCCCAGCTCAGCGACTGAAAAACACCCTCCAATGTGGCATTAAAGAGCTTCGGAGATATGGTGTCACCTTGTCTCACTCCCTTTCCAATTTTTACGTGTGTTGTATTTTCCAACAGCCTAATCTTTGCACTTGCATTTTCATATATGTTATTAATAATATTAATGTATGCATCTTCAATACACGCAGGTTTTCAGAGCCATTGTAACTGCTGATGGTTTCACCGAATCAAAGGCTTTTTCATAATCGATAAAAGCCATGCACAATGGAAGTTCGTATTCCCTCGCTCTTTCAATTAGTTCTCTCAGCACGTGGATATGATCTACTGTGCTGTAGCCACTCCCTGAATCCAGCTTGTTCTCTCGGTTGAGCCATGTCCAGGGTTACCTTCAAGCGGTGTGAAAGAACTTTAGTGAAGATTTTATAAACTACTGATAGGAGGCTGATAGGTCTGTAGTTTCCGAGATCCTCAATGTCACCTTTCTTATGTAGCAGGATCATTGTAGCGGTGTTCCAATCCTCAGGAATCTTTCCTTCATTAAGGCATCGAGTGAAAATTTGGGCGAGTACTGTTTCGATTTCTCCACTTGCTTCTTGTATGATGTCTACAGTAATTCCATCTTCTCCTGGAGCTTTTCCTCGCTTCATGTTCTTGATTGCATGTGCAACTTCTGCTGGAAGGACTGGAGGAACTCTGGTACTGGTATCTTTCATGATGTCTGGAGTGCATATATCATCCCTTTCATATAATTTGGAGTAGAAATCTTTCACTCTTGTCAAAATTTCGCCTCTATTTCTTGTTACAGAACCATCTTCTTTTCTCAGTGCCATAATCTGTTTTCTTCCCTTATTGAGATGTCCCTTTGCTATCTTTAGGCTATGGTTGTTTTCAATTGCTTTCCTCACTAGTTCACAGTTGAATTTCCTTAGGTCTTCAGTGATACTTTTTCTTACTGTCTTGCATAGCTCTATATATTCCACTTTGGAAGTCACATGTTCTTTAGTTGTCCTCATCTCTCTTCTTTTTGCATCAACATTTTGGTTTTTCTTGATAATTTGTTCACATGCAACTTGTACTTAGACCCAGCTAATTTTGTTGCTGTTTCCATAAGAGCTTTGGTTACTTTTCTGTTAACTTCAGAGATGTCCACTTCTTCCGATGTTAGGCCTTCTAAAGCAGAGAACCTGTTCTTCAGTTCTAACTTGAAGGTATTATGGTGTTTTTAAGGTTGGTTATGTCAATAGATTTTGTTTGTCTTATGAGCTTGCCACGTTCAAGTTTAGTGTTGAGGTGCATCTTACATCTCACCAATCTATGGTCACTACCTCTGTTGAACTTGTTTAGCACACTGCAGTCTTCTATGACAGATTTTTTGTTACACATAATAAAATCAATTTCACTTGTCGTCCCATTTGGATGTCTCCATGTCCATTTCCTGTGTGGCTTTTTCTTGAAGAAGGAGTTCAAGATGAAAAACCCTTCTGCCTCTGCAAACTCAACGAGAGTATTTCCACGCTGGTTTCTGTTGCCATGACCGAATTTACCTACTGAAGTTTCATTCTGTTGCCGTTGCCCTATTTTTGCATTGAAATCTCCCATAATTATTTTCAAGTGCTGCTTACCTTTATTATTTAGATGACAAATTTCCTCATAAAATTCTTCAATTTCTTCTTCAGGATGACTTGTGGTGGGTGCAAAGTTTGAATAATCTGAGCCTGGTATCTTTTTGAGAGTTGGATAACAAGTCGTGCAGCTCTGTCAGAGGAACTTTCAACTTCTACAACTTTATCCTTCAGTTTCTTGTTTATTATAAATCCAACACCACTAGTTCTGCCAGTATCTGTCCCACGATAGTAGAAAGGGTGTCCACTTTTCAGTTCGATGAGATCTTCTCCTTTTCTCCTTACTTCACTTAGCCCCACGATGTCCCACTTGATCCTTTGTAGTTCCTCTTCCAATTCAAGAAGCCTTGAATCAGAAGATAGAGAGCGTCCATTGTAAGTAGCCAAGGTCAGCATCAGATGGCAGCCTAGTCCGGTTCTCCGAGGATTCTTAGCACCCTCTGCCTTCATGTCGCACTGGCCGCTGCCTTGGCCAGGTACATTCCAGCTGCCGGAGACTGAGGGCCAAGATTTAAGTTGTGGAATCATTTTGGAGGGTTTGGCCATAACTCACCACGCTGGCCAAGTGGGTTGGTGAGTGTGGGATAGAATTTCCTCTAATCCCGATGGTATAGTTATACCGCTATGGGCGGTCGCCAGAGCCCCTTTAGTGGGAACAGGATGCACCACGAGAAGGCGGGGTTGACATTTACATATATATATATATAAACACTTTTCCTCTTCTACACTTAAATATAAACAAGAAGGAATTGGTTCCTCAAATATGTAAACAAATACTTTGAACTTCCTCATCTCTGTTATAGCAACAAAGGTGCCATAAACTCATTTTAGTTTCAGTTTCATGTAGCTAAAAAACTGTTCATGTAAACATTTCTCAGAAAAGAAGTGCTATGTGTTTTAGTCACTAAAGTCAGTGAAGTGAAAACAGAATTTGATTTCAACCTTTAAAGAAATAAACAATCCCATTTCAGACTCATCTTGATGCCTGGCACGTTGGTTTCAGCTGTAAGTTGGGTAAGTTGGTTTCAGCTGTAAGTAATTAATTCAGCTGTAAGTTGGTTTCAGCTGTAAGTAATTAATCGGTGGGTTTCATTCAGTTAACTTTATCTGATTACATAACAAGTCAGTCTTTGTTTTGTGAGATGAAAAGATGTTTTTTAATCCAGGAACACAATGCTAAATCTTCCGGTACAGGCCCACCCCCTGGCTTTCTGGGCTAGGCCAAATCCATGCGGAGCTCAAATTTCAGTGTCCATTACACAGAATATTTCGTTAGGCATTTTCATTACAATGGTATCTATTTTTAATGCAGAAGTCCATTTGAAACACTGTGGAAAAAAATTACACTGAAAATTTAGTTATTTTGGATTTGATTGTAATGAGAACTCACCTGTATGTATATTTTACAGGTCAAACACTCACTCGCTCTCTGACTCTCTCTCTTTTACACATGCACACAGTACCAAATCTTCAAAAAGATGGTTCAAATGAAGCTTCATAATGAAACACATAAAAAACTCAAATGCCAATAAAATAAGAAAAATGCACTCACTGTCACCATACGAGAGTTACGAGGGATACAACTTGACAAGCACATTGCACATACAATATACAGCTCTGCAATCTCATTTGTGCTCATACTTGGACCAGTTTGCTCCCCAAGATTCAATGCACTCAAACTAAGGTAAATCCTTTCCATTTTACTTTCAGACATATGACCTGCAAAACACAAGGGGAAAAATCATTGCATTATTTTATTTAAGTCACCATATACATAGCTTGATAATTAATTTAAGGAGAAGAATGTGCAGATCAGAATTCCCAAACAAAAATTCCCTATTTTTGGTTTACGTTTACAGAGGAAATCAGAATTATGAATCTTTACCCTCTTTGTTCATATCATACCAGTGTATCTGCACAGTATTCAGTAATATGCAACAATAATTTTTCTTGCATTGGTAACACTGTTAGAAATCTGTGATCAGAACACCATTGGCCATACCTGCACCACTCTGATATTTCTCTGCATTCCACATAGCCAGGGGTGTAGGAGTGTATTACTGAGCAGTGGTAAAGATTGAAAGGTGTGAGGGTTTGTGCAACCATCCTAAATGATGTTCAATTGACAAGACCACAATAAAGTTCTGTCAAAATTCATGTCACATAAGGACAAAATACTTGTCAGTGCCCCAAAGGACTATGTGAAGCATGTGGCAATGTACCGTACTGTTGCCAGATGGGTGGATGCTTTTGATGTGGAAGAAAGAAAACAGAGCTTGAGTACAGTGGTGGACATCCTATAACAAAGAACAGATGAGGAAGCCATGAGGCAGAGGTTTGCACAGGCCTTAATTTGGAAAACATCCTGCCAGAATTTTTAGGGCCCAGCACAGGATTTCCAGTTCATGGCTTGGCTTGGCCTGCCCTGGTTTAGACTTTCACTACATGTTCACCACTTATTACAAATAATGCAAGGCTTCCTCTAGAGCAGGAGTCTTCAACCTGTGGTTTTAAATAATGCAAAGATTCCTCTAGAGCAGGGGTCTTCAACTCATGGAACACTTAGCACTTTTTAATGGCCAACAAGATGTTGTTCACAATGGAAATTCTAAAATAAAAAAAAAAAGAATACATTTCCAAAATGGAAAAATGAATATCCAGATACTTTGCATATATGAACTTTAAATTCCCAAATCTGCTATGAGCTACGCTGCAATAAATTAATATAACTGATTTTTTTTATTCAAGACTACTAAAAATGTAGGCATATATTGATTGAGAGAAGCACTGAAATCCTCATATCACATATTGGTTACATTATGAAATAGTAACTGGCAGAGCATTTCAGTAGCTGACTTCTACCTGCCTCTAGGGCTAGAGAATAAGGAAGGAATGGCTCATCCTTTTGTCTTGCGGTCTCAGTTTTGTGCTCTGACCGAGGGGCAATTGGAAGGCGCTGTGATATCACTGCGAGGACACTCTGTGACCCCCTGTGCTAACCTAGGGCCAGAGTATAGTGACCTTCGTGACATTCCAGTTGATCTGTGCAGTCTATTTTTGCTGCTCTCCATTTACTGGCAGTGGGTTATGTAGTTGTTTATTAGCGTCTGTGTTTTACTGATGTAAGTTTTATTTTAACTAAATTCAGCATTTGTTTTTTTTATTTGTTTTTCATTCAAAGTAATACACAATATGCCTTCATCCTGTGCTGTCGCTAATTGTGCAAATATGCATAAGAAAACAAAAGAATGTGGCATTATTTACCATGTTTTCCCTTCAAATGTTAATGTGATAAAAAAAATGGATTGTTAAGTGTAAGCGTGCTGACAAGTTTAAAGTTGGAAGTGCAAGAATATATAGTGATCATTTCCAAAATTCAGATTACAAAGATGACATACAAAATCACCCGCTTGGGCTTCCCGAAAAAAAAATTCTAAAACCCACAGCCGTTCCCAGTTCAAATTTACCAAATGGAAACTCAACACTACATACAAGCCAAGAACATAGAAGAATTAAGAGAGATATCCATATAAGGGCATTGAATCGAACTCCAGAGCCAAGTCCTGAAAAGTTACACATCAATGAAGTTGCTTGCAATTCTGACAATGGATATTCAGAAGAAAAGTGTGCATCAGTTCAGTTCAGTGCATGTCTTGCTCAGAGGTTAGAAGTAAGAACAAAATTCTCACCGAGAAGCTTGGCATACTGGAACGAGAAATACGTCGCTTGAAAAGCAAACACAAAAATACTGTTCGAGTTTTGCATCAAAAAAATATCAGCATACGAAATAAAAGAGCAGAAATTGTGCTAATACGAAAAACCCTGTCAAAAGCTAATATGAAAAATAAAATACTTAAACAGATGGAAATGAACCTCAGGAAACCTTTTTCACCAACACAGATAAAGTTCTTCGCAACATGAAAAATTATTAACAAATGGACAGAAGAAGATATATCTAGAGGAATAGTAACTAGAGCTATTTCAAGAAAAGCTTACGAATTTTGGATGTGTAAAATTGGCATTCCTTTGCCAAGTGCTAGCATGTTAAAGCAATGGTGTTCTAAATTTAGTTGTTATCCTGGAATTCTGCATAATGTTTTGCTCCTTACGTGGAAAAATAGCAAAACCCTTTCCGAAAATGACAAAGTTTACATCTTAAGCTTTGATGAAGTTGACGTTGATAGTAATGTGTGTTACGACACAAGAATGGACTATATTTTAGGTCCGTACTAAAAGGTGCTAGTTGTTTTGGCTAGAGGAACATTGTCTTCCTGGAAATAACCCATGTTTTTTGACTTTTAACATACAATGAATAAAATGCTTCTGTTTGAAATAATTGTAAACCTTGAAAAAAAACAGGAATTACAGTAAAAGCGATTGTTTCATATTTAGGTGGTTGTATGACCTTGTGGAAGGAACTATTAATTTCTCCCAAACAAATCGTTTTTTAACCATCCGCTGGATGATAGTTATAAGATTTGGGTTTCTGCAGACCCTCCTCACTATTTAAAAATTTTACGCAATCATTTCATTGACCATAGACTTGTCTTGCAGGACAGATCTGTGCTCAAAATTGGCAACAAAGAAGTTTTCGAGAAGGATTCTGGGGAGATAAAGTTGTGTCCTAAATTGCTGCCGTACTACATAGCAATCAAAGGGAATGAGAGGCAAAAGTAGGCCCAGCAAAAACTTTGTTTTCAGCCACCACTGCAAAGGGTATTGAATATCTAACAGAGCATAAAAGCGCTGCGGTTTTCTTCGATTTAGTAGATTCATTTTTTGACATTATGAATAGCAGTTACCCACTCCCTGACACAAAAGCAAACCTCTAAAAGCAGGTTTTGGTATTAACCCCCTTTTTAAACAAAAAGAAATTCTGAACAAAATGAAGTCAGAAATACTGAATCTCAGAGTAATGGGGAGAAAACATATGCTGCCTTTCCAAAAAGGCATTCTTGTATCAATTTCTTCTCTTTTCGGTCTCTACGAGGATTTAACGCTTCATGGAGTCCGTTACATTTTAACTACTCGTTTGACTCAAGATACCCTGGAGAGTTTGTTCAGTCAAATAAGAGGCATAGTTGCCTTTTATGACCATCCCTCACCTATGGAATTTATTAGACATTTAAAACACATATTACTGGCAAATAAATTGCCTAGTTTGTCCAAAAAAGTTAATACAGAGTTTCAAGAAGGTAAAATGCTCCAAACATATTTGACAGCAGAGCTACTAAAAGGAGCTTTCACTACAGCTGATAATCAAGAAATTCTTGATGAAGTACCTGGAGAAATAAAAAGCAGAAGACTTAGAAGTTTTAGGAAAAAATTGCAATGAGTCATGGCCGCAAGATTGGGATGACGACATACTTAAAACAGTTCAAGATGAGCAATGTAATGCTGAGAAACAAGCTCTGAGTTATGCCGCAGGTTATATTGCCTATCGCTTACGAGA
Organism: Macrothele yani; assembly: GCA_039090855.1. Lineage (NCBI taxonomy): Eukaryota > Metazoa > Arthropoda > Arachnida > Araneae > Macrothelidae > Macrothele > Macrothele yani. The sequence continues at coordinate 99,472,228 of CM077027.1, forward strand.
TAAAGATCCCTCCCTCAGAACAATTTCTAGAAATGCTGAAGATTTTTCATCTGCTCAATGGATTAAAACTTTATCACTCGGGGGACTAATGGTGCCTTCTCCAAAGTGGATGAGAAAGGTAGATCAATTTGAAATAATTTTTAAGTCAATTCATTGGACAGAGATTTCCCGAGAGAAAGGCAGCATTTGAAAATTAAAAACTGTAATAGAAGAGAGGCTTCCAGACACCCGCAAAGAAGCTGTGAAAATTTATTGCCGCATACGAACATTCATCAGAATTCGGTATATTAATCGCAACAAAGATTTTGTGTCAGAAAGAAAAGAAAATCAAAAGAAAACCAAATGGATAAATTCTACCGCTAAAAAACGTAGCAGGATGCTATCCATATCTAAACCTGGTGAATATCTTCCTCCTTTTTAGCTATACAGGTATCTTAATAAAATTTTCTCCTTCAATTATTTACATCAGGTAAGTACATCAGTGTGGGGGATTAGCCCACAGCTGAGGGTTCCAGCTGGTCATTCAACCTTAGGATTCTGGAACAAAACCCAGTGAGCTGGGGTCTTTTCGCCAATGTCACACAGAACTAGCTGGCATTTCTCCAAGATTCACAGAGGCCCTAGTTGCTGTTGTGTGTGCCATTGTTAACACGGAGCGCCCTGAGGAGGCACACCCATTGCTCACTACGACTGCCCGCAAAGAAGGAAGCCTATTTGGGGATGTTGCAAGGTAGAGTCTCTGTGGATGAATATCGCTAAAAAGCGTGAAGCTGCTAACCTGGTTCGCCAGAGTAAGGCAAAAGATAGGAAGAAGGTGGAAAGGCATGAAATGGCTTTTTGGAAAGATAGGAAGTCTTTCTGGAAGTACATGAGACTAAGGAAAAATAGGGGAAACAAAGTTGTAAGCTGTGTGAAGAATGAGATCAGGGAAATGATATGGGAGCCCAATGAGTTAAGTGAAAGATGGGGTTAGTATTTCTGTGAGTTATTAGATCAGGAAAGCAAAGATGATTCTGAGATAGATGCAGATGATGTCACAGTGAGAGATGGAAGCACAGGAGGGATCTCAAGAAAAGTATGTAAAGTTCTAAAATCTCTTCAGAATAGTAAGGCTCCGGGAGTTGATGGCATAACTGCCGAGATGTTGAAATATAGTGGCGACTCTAATTTACTGGTTAACTAAAATTTGCCAGTTGTGCTGGGAGTTAGGAATGGTCCTTGGAATTGGAAGGATGCCATTATTGTTCCCTTGTATAAGGGAAAAGGTGATCAGATTGAATGCAAGAACTATTGTGGTATTTAGCCTACTAAGTGTGCCAGGGAAAGTGTTTGGTAAGGTTGTTATTGAAAAAGTATGGGGTCTTACATCAGAGAAAGTGTGGGATGTTCAGAGTGGTTTTATGCCTGGTAAAGGCTGCACTATCCAGATTTTTGCATTACGCACAATGATTGAAAAGTATCACGCTGTTGGTAAGAAAGTTTTTGCTGCCTTCATAGATTTAGAGAAAGCTTATGACCGAGTAAATAGGACACTTTTGTGGAAGGTATTGAATGAATATGGTGTTACTGGGAATCTACTTAATAGTGTAAAAGCCATGTATGCTGGTAGTAGAGCTTGTGTATGAGTGAATGGTTTTATCAAAATGGTTTTCTATTGGTGCAGGAAGTTAGACAAGGTTGTGCAATGTCACCATGGCTGTTTAATATATTTATGGAAGCGTGCATGCGTGATGCCAAAATAGATAATACTGGTTTTTGTCTTGGTGATATCTGTGTGTGCAGATTGCTGTATGCTGATGACACTGTCCTGTTGGCAGAGAGCAAAAGTGATTTGCAGAGTATGTTGTCTCGGATGTAGGAAGTTTGCATGAAATTCAAACTGAGTATAAATAAGGGAAAAACCGAAGTTACGGTGTTTGAGAGAGGAACTGGTAGCACTGAATGTGATGTAAGTATAAATGGCACTGTGATTGACCAGGTGAGAGAGTTTGTGAATTTAGGAAGCATGTTTGACACAGAGAACAAATTGGATGGTGAAATTAGTAGGAGAGTGAATTCTTCAATGAAAGTCATAGGTGCTCTGGGAGGTTTACACAGGAATGATGGGTTCTCTAGAGAGTCCCGTATGGCTGTGTATGAAAGTGTAATTGTTCCTACTCTGATGTATGGCTGTGTATGAAAGTGTAATTGTTCCTACTCTGATGTATGGCAGTGAAACCTGGGTACTGCAGAAGAAACACAGGAGTCATTTGTGTGCTGGAGAAATGTGTTACTTACTGGGGGGGGGGAGGGCAAGACACGGTCTGACTGTGTGAGGAATGAAGATGTGTTGCAGTTGTGTGATGTGAAGCAAAATGTTGTTAGCAAGGTGGAGACCAATATGCTTTGGTGGTTTGGCCATGTTGAAAGAATGAGTGATGAGATGCTTACTAAGCAAATCTTTTTAGCCCAAGTGGCAGGAAGGAAAGGCAGAGGAAGGCCAAGGAAAACATGGGTGTATCAGATTCAGGAGTGTCTGCATGAGAAAAAGATTATGAGTATGAAGTACAAAAGATTTTGTATACAGTGTGTAATGGATATCAGTAAAGCCCGAGTTGTATGTCAAGATCACTGTAAATGGAGAAGTTTGATACGACAACAGTAAGTAAAAATATCTGGTAGTTTGTATTTCTTTGGAGCTAACCTCTGAATCTCAGAGAACAGCTTAGTGATATGTATGTATGCATGCATGTATGTATGTATGTATGTATGTATGTATGTATGTATGTATGGTTGGTTGGTTGGTTAATATATTTTAATGGCGCAAGGGCCATGGTTGGCCAAAGAAGCGCCAAAACAAAAGACATCAAAACAAAACTAAAGCAATAAAAACGTACACAAGGTTAAAAACAGGCTGATGTAGTAAAAATGAAAAATGATAGTGAACAAGTTAAAATCTAGATAAGTTTAAAAAAGTCAATATCCCGTAAAAACGAAAACACTGCTTGCATGTCGCAGGCTTCGCCAATAATTGTCTGCAGCGTAGCTGCTCCTTCGTCCAACAGATGGGAGTGAAAATGACGAAAACGATGATCACAAAACCGAACACAAGTACACAAAACATGAAGGACAGTGAGACGACAGTCGCACGCCTCACACACCGGGACACTCTCGCCACACAGCAAAAAGCGGTGAGTAAAACGACAGTGCCCAATGCGGAGACGTGCAAGAACAACTTCCTCACGACGGTTCTTCCGCAAACTAGACTTCCATAGTCCGATCTGTGGTTTGATAGAATGCAGCTTATTGCTGCTCTGCTGAGACCACAGGGACTGCCACTCGTCCAGGAGAAATGTCCGGATCAAAGGTCTAAAATCACGGAAAGACAGTGGCAGCCGAGCTGGCAACATGGAGGAAACAGACCTGGCAGAAAGATCTGCCAGCTCGTTACCCCGGATCCCAACATGGCCAGGAACCCAACAGAATCGGACCAGGAATCCAGCACCTTCCAAAGTTCCAAGAAGACGACGGACATCACGGATGACAGGAGAGTCCGTGTCCTCCGGAGAAGATAAAACTTGGATGACGGACTGGGAATCGGAGCAAATCAAAGCGCGACGATGAGATCTAGACTGTATGTGACACAAAGCGAGGTGTACCGCACGCATCTCTGCCGAAAAGACGGTGGATTCAGGCGGAAGCCTCTCAGCATGGGAGGCATCGCCACACACGAATGCGGATCCAACAACCTCACCGGATTTCGACCCGTCAGTAAATACAGGCACAAAATCCGGGAAGAGAGACAGTATCTCGGCAAAGAGCTGCTGGTACACCAGAGCAGGAGTGGAAGACTTTGGCCACACACAAAGGGAAAGGTCAGCCGTTGCTTGAACCGGCTGCCAAGGCGGTTCATTGTAGAACCGGGTCAAACCAATCCTTGACAAGTCTAGACCAGCATCGCGCACCAAGGTCGACAACCGAATCCCAAACGTCGGAACACAGGAAGGCCGGTGTGAGAATAGGCGGACACATTGTGGTTGGAAAATGGAGCCATGCAGTGGATGATCAGGAAGAGACTTCAACTTGGTGAAGAATTGAAGAGACAGCTGCTTACGTCGGATGCACAACGGCGGTTCATAGGCCTCGACATACAGGCTATGCACGGGAGAGGTACGGAAAGCACCAGTGCATAGCCGCAGAGCCTGGTGATGGACAGGATCCAGAGGCCGCAACACGGAAGGACGGGCCGAACCGTACGTTATGCAACCGAAGTCTAACTTTGACCGAATCAGAGAATGGTAAATGCGAAGCATTGAGCACCTGTCGGCCCCCCAAGATGTACGAGAGAGGACCTTCAGGATACTCAAGGACTTCGTGCACGTCACCTTTAAAGACTGGATGTGAGGTCGGAAGGTGAGTGCTCGGTCAAAAGTTAGCCCAAGGAACATGACTTCTGACACCACAGGGATGGTTGAACACCCCAGACGGAGGTTAGGGTCTGGGTGAAGACCCCGTTTGCGGCAAAAATGCACGCAAACGGTCTTCTGGGTCGAGAAGCCAAATCCATTGTGGGAGGCCCAGGTAGAGATCTTATTAATGGCCGACTGCAGCTGCCGCTCAATGGTGCGCATGTTGACAGATGCGCAAGAGATCTGCAGATCATCCACGTACATGGAGCCACGAACCGACGGAGGAAGTAGAGTGAAAATATGATTTACACGAAGGATGAACAATGTCACAGAAAGAATGGAGCCTTGAGGGACACCCTGCTCTTGTGGGTATAACGCAGAGAGGGTCGATCCGACGCGCACACGGAACATCCGGTTCTGGAGAAATCCGGCAATGAAGGTTGGCAAATTTCCCCGCAATCCGCAGTCACGCAGATCACGGAGAATGCCGTATCTCCAGGTTCGATCGTAAGCTTTTTCCATGTCGAAGAACACGGAGACCATGTGCTGACGCCGGACAAACGCCTCCCGGACAGATGTCTCAAGGCGAAGATGATGATCGGAGGTGGAACGGAATTTCCGAAAACCACTCTGATGAGGCGAAAGAAGGTGACGTGATTCCAAATAAAAAACGAAACGAAAATTGATGATGCGCTCCAGAACTTTGCAGAGGCAGCTCGTCATAGCAATTGGTCGGTAGTTCAACGGGTTAGCGGGATCTTTACCAGGTTTGAGAACAGGAACGACAATGGCAGTGCGCCAAGATTCGGGAAAGTCACGCTCGTGCCAGATCCTGTTAAACAGGACCAGCAGACATTCAAGAGAGGACGGAGAAAGGTGCTTCAGCATGTCATAATGGATGTTGTCCGGTCCGACAGATGTTCGGCCGGACCGATTCAGGGCAATCTTCAGTTCGACGGCAGTCAGCGGGCTGTTATAATCGGCAGCGGAAAACGGGCCAAAGGAAACCTTGGACCGTTCAAGCCGCGGCTGTATCTGCCGGAACGAAGCAGCGTAATTGCGGCTGCTGGACACCGAAGAAAATGCGGCGCCCAGACAGTCAGCAATACCCTGAGCGTCAGCAACCGTCCCTCCACCACTCTCAAGAATGGAGATTTCCCCAGAAGGGTACTTACCCCGAATCTTGCGGATCCTGTCCCAAACGATCTTAGAGCTGGTAGTGGTGTTTATCCCGGATACGTATCGTATCCAAGATTCCCGTTGGCTACGACGACGGACCAAACGCGCGTAAGATTTTGCTCTCTTGAAAGCAAGGAGGTTCGCGTCGGTGGGGTACCGACGAAACCTACCCCAAGCCCGATGTTGGGCCTGACGAGCTGCCTTGCAAGTGGAATTCCACCAAGGTCGCGGACAACGTGGAAGTTTAGTCGAAGACTTAGGGATGGTAAAGTCTGCCGCTAGCACAATACAATCCGTAACCGCCGCAACAGCTTCATCGATCGTACCCGAGGTCACCATGTCTGGAGTAACGGTCGCTGAAGCCGTGAATGAGTCCCACTTGGCGCGATCGATAGCCCATCTAGCAGGGCGAGTAGGATGACGGTACCCGTCACCTGCTAGACGGAGAAAGATGGGAAAATGATCACTGCCAAGGGGATCATCAGACACGCTCCAGGACCAGTCAGGATATAACGATGGCGAACTCAAGGACAGATCAATGGCTGAGTACGAGCGGGTGGGTTCATGAAAATAAGTGACTGCCCCGGGGTTGTGGAGACAGAGGGACGTGTTGGAGAGAAGGGACTCAACAACACGGCCCCGGGAGTCACGAGTGGCAGAACCCCACAACGGACTGTGTGCATTGAAATCTCCCAAGATGAAGAAAGGAGGCGGCAGCTGGTCAACTAAATCTTCCAGATCCGAAAGGCCTACAGCTTCAGTTGGTGGTATGTAGATGGAACACACCGTGAGCAGAGTGTTCACAGACAGTCGCACTGCCACCGCCTGCAAAGACGTCCGAAGGGCAACCGCAGTGACAGGGACACCATGAGGAACAACGACGGCCACTCCTCCGCAGGCGATAACGCCGTCCTGGTGATCTTTACGAAAAATAGAGTATCGGCGCAGCGAAAGAGTGTCCGCCGTGCGAATCTTCGTCTCCTGGAGACACACGCACACAGGTGTATGCGAAGACAGTAAGCCTTTCAGATCATCAAGGTGGCGTCGCAGACCTCGGCAATTCCACTGAATGATGGAAGCCATAATGCGAAAAAAAAAAAAAAACATGGAAAGAAAACGCAGAGACGACTAAGACGCCTCATAATACGTCTCAGAATCCATTAGCTCCAGGCCGTCTGCAGGGTCAGGGGGTAAGATAGGGTTGTGCTTACTCCCCGTGTGTTTTTTTGGCTTTGCCCGACTCTGAGTGTTAGAGCTGTGTTTCGGTGAGGATGCGCCAGGTTTCACCGGATCGGGTTTCAGCTTCGATTTGCCCTGAACCTGGGTCCCAGTACTGGCAGAGGAGCATTTCGGCAACGGGGTGGATGTCGCCTTGGAGTCAAGACAGCGAGACTGAAGTGTCTCCAATCCAGCAGCAACGATGTCCTCGAAAGCGAAGGGACACCGCGCTGGGATGTGAGAATCAGTCTGGACAGCAACAGTAGCCTTCTGGACCACCACTGAGGCATACGAACGTCGACCTGGTGGCCCAGGGGCGATCCGCCGTCTGGCCTCTGGATAGGAGAGATGCTCAATAGTCTTCAGACGTTGAATCGCCTGCTCCTCTACCCACTTGGGGCATTGCTTAGAAGCTGCAGAGTGCGCACCATCACAGTTAGTGCAGTGTTCAGAAGCTGCCGAACATTCCAGCAAAAGATGATCCGCAGAACCACAGCGACCACACTTAGCCACATTACGACACGACTGCTGGGAGTGTCCGTAACGCTGGCACTTGAAGCACCTGAGGGGATTGGGTATATAGGGCCGAACGTCAAGATGTAAGTACCCTGCCTTGATGGAAGTCGGCAGGGTTGGGGAGTCAAAGGTTAAGATGATATTGCGAGATGGAACAAGTTTCCCATCTCGCCGAAACAGAATCCGGCGAACCCCAGTGACATGTTGTTCCCCTAGTTCGGCAAGTAGCTCCTCATCGCTGCAGTCAATTAAGTCGCTGGAGGTGACCACGCCGCGAGAGGAATTCAAGTAGCCGTGCGGGGTCACTTGCACCGGAATACCCAACAGTGCGGTCGTGGTGAGCAGAGTGGCGCTATGTCTGGAATGAGAGGTTTCGACAAGAAGATCCCCTGAAGGAAGCTTCTTGACATTGCGCGGAGAGCCAGCAACGGCCTGAAGAGCCTTATTGATCCAGAAAGGGCTCTTTGCACTCAAAGGTTGTAAAGGATCGATAGAATGAATTAAGAGAAACAGAGCATGGCAAGTGTCAGAGACAAGTTTCTTTGTGGAAGGGATGGTCCCATCCTCCATTGGACGCTTTGGTGTCGCACCATGGGAAGTGTCTTTGGAACCCATAAAGAAGAGAGAAGATTCCTCCGCCGACCTCCCCACCCACTACCGAGCCCAACGAGGAGAGCCGGAGGTCCGCAAGCCCAAGAGGACGCAGGACACGGCTCTAGGGATAGTCAGCGGATATAGCAAGTTGGTAGGGCAGACACACGCTCAGCGTGCACCCAGACTTTCCCGTGCCCAGAGAACACCCCTTTGGCATGCCCACCCTACCCCCAGACTCACCCAGCCGAACAGAACGACAAGCCGCTAGAAGTCTGGACGCAACTCGGCCACAGACTTCCTGACCAGGAGTGGGTTAGCTCCCAGCCCCCGTTTAGGGTGAAGCAGAGGGCAAAGAGGAGTGTTGGCATCTGGAGACACTACAACCCGGCCCCCAAATACCTCAGCCTCCAGCATCCTCATTTCCACCTGTACGGGTCACCGCACACGGCAAACATGCAGGTAGGTCTAAGCTAACCAGCTCCGGAAAAACAGAAAATGTAACATAAAAGAGAAAAGACAGGGAAAAGAACGAGGAACAAAACCCGGAGCTGGCGCCTCATCACAACCTCAGCAGCCTACAACTGAGGCGGGTACATGTCAAAATAGGAACAGAAGACGAAAAAAGCAAAACAAAAAGAGAAAATCGGCTCGGGCCGTGGGGACGCCATCCCCCATCAGCTGGATGAACAGCTGTCCCTTCGGTGATGTAATCGTCAAAGCCGCAGAGGCAATAGAAACCGTCACAAGGTTAGCTCGGGCCGTGGGGGCGCCGCTCCCCAAATAACTGGAAAACCAGTTATCCCCGTGCGGGGTGTATGTATGTATGTATGTATGTATGTATGTATGTATGTATGTATGTATGTATGTATGACAAGAGTGGAAGACATCATGATCAGAGTTAAATCCCTGAAATGGCAATGGGCTGGACATACTGCCAGAAGGACAGATCATCGATGGACAGCCGAAATTTTAGATTGGATTCCAAGGGACAGGAAAAGACCCAGAAGAAGACCACATGGGAGATGGGTGGATGAAATTCGAAAGTATGCAGGGGTGACATGGAGGAGACTGGCACAAGACAGACCGTTGTGGAGGAAACTTGGGGAGACCTTCGTCCAGCAGTGGATTGATAATGGTTGACAATGATGATGATGATGATGATGTATGTATGTATGTATGCATTATTTACACCTTCCGATAAAATAAACAAAAACTTTACTTGCTACGAGATATATCTACGGCATGTAAGGTCAGGTGATGCATAACATCACAGCCTCTCCTTGACAAATGTCAACCCCGCCTTCTCGTGGTGCATCCTGTTCCCACTAAAGGGGCTCTGACGACCGCCAATAGCGGTATAACTATACCATCGGGATTAGAGGAAATTCTATCCCACACTCACCAACCCGCTTGGCCAGCGTGGTGAGTTATGGCCAAACCCCTCCAAAATGATTCCACAACTTAAATCTTGGCCCTCAGTCTCCGGCAGCTGGAATGTTCCTGGCCAAGGCAGCGGCCAGTGCGACATGAAGGCAGAGGGTGCTAAGAATCCCCGGAGGACCGGACTAGGCTGCCATCTGATGCTGACCTTGGCTACGTATAATGGACGCTCCCCATCTTCTGATTCAAGGCTTTTTGAATTGGAAGAGGAACTACAAAGGATCAAGTGGGACATCGTGGGGCTAAGTGAGGTAAGGAGAAAAGGAGAAGATCTCATCGAACTGAAAAGTGGACATCTCTTCTACTATCGTGGGACAGATACTGGCAGAACTAGTGATGTTGGATTTATAATAAACAAGAAACTGAAGGATAAAGTTGTAGAAGTTGAAAGTTCCTCTGACAGAGCTGCACGACTTGTTATCCAACTCTCGAAAAGATACCAGGCTCAGATTATTCAAACTTATGCACCCACCACAAGTCATCCTGAAGAAGAAATTGAAGAATTTTATGAGGAAATTTGTCATCTAAATAATAAAGGTAAGCAGCACTTGAAAATAATTATGGGAGATTTCAATGCAAAAATAGGGCAACGGCAACAGAATGAAACTTTAGTAGATAAATTCGGTCATGGCAACAGAAACCAGCGTGGAAATACTCTCTTTGAGTTTGCAGAGGCAGAAGGGTTTTTCATCTTGAACTCCTTCTTCAAGAAAAAGCCACACAGGAAATGGACATGGAGACATCCAAATGGGACGACAAGTGAAATTGATTTTATTATGTGTAACAAAAAATTCGTCATAAAAGACTGCAGTGTGCTAAACAAGTTCAACACAGGTAGTGACCATAGATTGGTGAGATGTAAGATGCACCTCAACACTAAACTTCAACGTGGCAAGCTCATAAGACAAACAAAATCTATTGACATAACCAACCTTAAAAAACACCATAATACCTTCAAGTTGGAACTGAAGAACAGGTTCTCTGCTTTAGAAGGCCTAACATCGGAAGAAGCGGGCATCTCTGAAGTTAACAGAAAAGTAACCAAAGCTCTTATGGAAACAGCAACAAAATTAGCTGGGTCTAAGAACAAGTTGCATGTAAACAAATTATCAGGAAAAACGAAACTGTTGATGCAAAAAAGAAGAGAGATGAGGACAACTAAAGAACATGTGATTTCCAAAGTGGAATATATAGAGCTATGCAAGACAGTAAGAAAAAGTATCACTGAAGACGTAAGAAAATTCAACTGTGAACTAGTGAGGAAAGCAATTGAAAACAACCAAAGCCTAAAGATAGCAAAGGGACATCTCAGTAAGGGAAGAAAACAGATTATGGCACTGAGAAAAGAAGATGGTTCTGTAACAAGAAATAGAGGCGAAATTTTGACAAGAGTGAAAGATTTCTACTCCAAACTATATGAAAGGGATGATACATGCACTCCAGACATCATGAAAGATACCAGTACCAGAGTTCCTCCAGTCCTTCCAGCAGAAGTTGCACATGCAATCAAGAACATGAAGCGGGGAAAAGCTCCAGGAGAAGATGGAATTACTGTAGACATCATACAAGAAGCAAGTGGAGAAATCAAAACAGTACTCGCCCAAATTTTCACTCGATGCCTTAATGAAGGGAAAATTCCTGAGGATTGGAACACCGCTACAATGATCCTGCTGCATAAGAAAGGTGACATTGAGGATCTTGGAAACTACAGACCTATCAGCCTCCTATCAGTAGTTTATAAAATCTTCACTAAAGTTCTTTCACACCGCTTGAAGGTAACACTGGACATGGCTCAACCGAGAGAACAAGCTGGATTCAGGAGTGGCTACAGCACAATAGATCATATCCACGTACTGAGAGAACTAATTGAAAGAGCGAGGAATATGAACTTCCATTGTGCATGGCTTTTATCGACTATGAAAAAGCCTTTGATTCGCTGAAACCATCAGCAGTTACAATGGCTCTGAAAACCTGCGGTATTGAAGATGCATACATTAATATTATAACATCTATGAAAATGCAAGTGCAAAGATTCGGCTGTTTGAAAATACAACACACGTAAAAATTGGAAAGGGAGTGAGACAAGGTGACACCATATCTCCGAAGCTCTTTAATGCCACGTTGGAGGGTGTTTTTCAGTCGCTGAGCTGGGATAAAGATCAATGGACATTATCTAACCCACCTTCGTTTTGCTGATGACGTAGTCATTTTTGCAACTACCCCATCAGAGCTGCAGAGTATGATCCAGGAACTTGCTGACAAGAGTAAAGAAGTAGGATTAAAAATAAACTTTCAGAAGACAAAAGTGATGTTCAATGCTTTTACGAGAAATGAAGATTTATCGATTGATGGAGAAAAGCTGGAGATAACAGACACGTACGCTTATCTTGGATAGCAGATATCAAGTGAGGGTCACATTGATGAAGAAATTAATCGGCGTACAAAACTTGCCTGGAGAGCTTTTGGAAGAAACAGCATAATTTTCAAGAGCAATATGCCATGATGTCTTAAAAGAAAAGTGTTTGATCAGTGCATCTTTCCATTGCTTACGTATGGTGCAGAGACTTGGATCTTAACTAAAAGAGACGTACAAAGGCTGCAGACAACTGAAAGCAGCATGGAGAGATGCATGCTTGGTGTAACCAGGAGAGATAAGAAGAGGAACTCGTGGATCCGAAAAATGACAAGAGTGGAAGGCATCATGATCAGAGTTAAATCCCTGAAATGGCAATGGGCTGGACATACTGCCAGAAGGACAGACCATAGATGGACAGCCGCAATTTTAGATTGGATTCCAAGGGACAGGAAAAGACCCAGAAGAAGACCACATGGGAGATGGGTGGATGAAATTCGAAAGTATGCAGGGGTGACATGGAGGAGACTGGCACAAGACAGACCGTTGTGGAGGAAACTTGGGGAGACCTTCGTCCAGCAGTGGATTGATAATGGTTGACGATGATGATGATGATGATATATAACGTTCAGTCATTCAGCGTTGTGTAAAAAAATATACGTGCAAAGGTGTTCAGCTTACTCCGAGAGCTATGACTTCTGCCCTCGGAGGAAGCATCCCAAATCGTCAGTGTACTCGCTGTGACGTCATGTCCTCCCCAGCAAAGCAACTTGCTTTTGACTGCCTGGTGGGTCTGCCCTTCCTTATTCTCTAGCATTAACCTGCCTCACTATGGAATGAAACATGTGGTATTAGCATTCCTATCATTTGGAAAACTATTTTGAAATCTGGCAACAATCGATGCTAATACCACACGTTTCATTTCACGGCAGAGGAAGGCAGAAGTCAACTACCAAATCATTGCACTAATTACTTTTTCATTACATAACCAATGCATGCCATGAGGATTTTAGTGCTTCTCTCAATTTTTATTGTGTTATGTGCTTTACTGCCAATTCTTCTCATTATTGTACACATATCAGGTACCTACTATGGATATCTTTGTAACATACCTTTCATGTTAAATTACACTGCTTCTTTTCCAAAAAGTTAAGTTTTAGGATTCAAACCCTCTCTAAAATAATCAATATACATAAACACATGCAATTTTAGCCTTTTTTTTTTTTTTTTTTTTTTTTCATGTGGCCCACAAGTCTTATTTTACTTTGTCCATGATTCAGAAAAGGTTGAAGACTCTCCAAAACAAGATTGTTCTACTGAAATGAACTACCTTAGTAGCAAGAAGAATGTAATTTAACACAGAGAGACGTGCCACTAGTATAATTTCTTCCACAAATGAGGTTCAGACCTGACTACATACTTCTGTTACAAATGTAAACACGCTAACACTTCTACACTTTTAAAAGCATAAACAAAGTAGCCCTTGATCCCCAAATATGTAAACAAATACTAATTAAACTTCTTCATCTCCATTGCCGCAACGAATCATGCAAGAAGCTCATTTTGGTTTTGACTTTTTTTTTTTTTTTTTTTTTTGATTGAAGGTTTAACAACTACCGTGTTTTGACTTCATGATGCTGAAAAATCTTTATGTAAACATTTCTCGAAAAAGAGAAAAAACCATGTGCTTTAGTCACTAAAGCCATCTGAATTTGATTTCAACCCTTAAAGAAATAACTAGTTCCATTTCAGACTCATCTTACAGCCTGGCTAGTCAGTTTCAGCTGAAATTAATCAACACATTCGGTGGGAGATGGGGTCTTTCGTTTCACTCAGTGAACTTCACCATCTGATTATTATTTAACAAGTCAGTCTTCATTTTTGGAGACAAAAATTATTTTCTCTACTCTAGGAGCAAACTGCTAAATCCTTCCAAAACAGGACCAGCCTGTCCTGGAATTTTTAACTTAACTGATGGGCAGAAAAGAAAGCTTAGCCAAGCCTGTACAGACCTCTACCATGAGGGGGTAATTGGAGCATGATATCCAGTGAACTAGCCAAGAATTGGGTGCCAAAGTAAACAACGCATCTTTGGCTATGTACACTATTTTGACAGAGAAGCTGGGAAGGGGCAAAGTCACAGGAAGATTGTGTGTGTGTGTGGGGGGGGGCACATGCCTTCACTGATGTGCAGAAATGGTAACAGAGAAGATGCAATGTTGATTCTTCTGGAAATTATAAGCATCAGAGAGAACACTTTCTTTGTTGGATTATTGCACTCAATGAAACATTAGCCAGATCCTACAAACTCGAGTTGAAATGGTGACCCCCACTGTCACCACGTCCCAAGTAAGGCAAAGCTTGGGAAACTATCTGAGGCAAGAGCCTAGGAAACTGAAGGTGTTGATAATCATAGCATATGACGTCAGAGGAGCTCTTTTACACCATGCTATGCCACTAAATGCTTCCTACTACTGCCACTTCTTTGAACATCATCTGCATTCAGCAAATTGCTGAAAGAGGTCTCAGTTTAGCATCTGACTGTCTCACAGGACATGCCCAGTGCCATGTTGCATCAATAGAAGATATCAGTGGGTAAACAGTGGTGGGAGAGAGAAATTTTGAATATTGACAATATTTGCCAGATGTGAGTCAGTGCAATTTTGACTTGTTCTAGAAAATCGAGGAACACCTAAGAGGCAAGTGCTTCCAAACCACTGACATCATTTCTGTGTTAAGCGATTCTGTGCAGAAACTAGCCTGAAATGAAGCTGCTGACGGCAATCAATACCTTCCACACATTTGGCAATGGGTTGTCCAGAAAGGTGTGCCAAATATGTTGAGGGACTGTCATTGGTATGCTCCCTTTCAATATACTAATTATAGCAATGTTGTCACTACAAGAAAAATAACTACTATTTAACACAAAAAATCGGATTGTCATCTTCAAAATTTGTACCACTTGACCATTATTAAAAAAACATTAGTTCTTTTTTTGCAACTCAAATTTAACTGGACCTACTATATTGCTTCCTTGATCTCTATTGCTTGATTTCACACCTTCAATCTATGTCATTCTAGGTGGACTTCTTTGTCTGCAGCCTGGTACCACAGAATTTAACACCTGCTTGGTCAGCCTTTCATTGTACATTGATACCAGTATCCACAGCATCTCTCTAATTTTATCTTCCACTGAAGAAGTACCAAGCCCAGTTCTAATGTCTACATTACAAAAAACATTTTTGTTACCAAATCCACCTGATGGGTTCCATTTCAACTCAGGCAGGGTCGTACCATCATGGTCTCAGATTTCTCTAAAAAAATTAAGGCGTGTTCCTTGACTAAAATAAGGAGACCCATATTTTTTCTTTCGGCAAGAAAAATTTTCCCTTCGAGATCGAGGGTTTCAAATCTTGCACCGTCAAACAAGCTCTCTAGAAAACGGTTATTTTTCCTAACTTCAGTGAGTCATTGCAGCAGAGTTAAAAAAGATATCGTGTTCTTGTATTTTTTTACATTGTGTATATAACATATAATAATATATGGTGCTAATATTTGCTACACATCGTATGATTAAAATTTTAAAAAATCGTAAACTTTGTGATTTTTAAAAAAAAATTGAATTTTTTAAGTTTTTTTTAAACAGGTTTGGATGGAGTTTTTTCTATATTCGTTTTTTTCGTTAAAGACATACAAATGTGCACTTTATTTGTAATTATTTGTGCGTCTGTGAAACTGCTAGTTTCCGCATTTCGGCAGCGTTAAAAACAGCCGATTTTGAAAAATCTCTAACTTTGCCAACAATTTTCTCAAAAAAGCCATTTTTTAAAATTCTGAAAATTAAATCCCTGTTTCATTATCAACAGGAGAATATCTGTGTAAATTTTCACGGACCTAAAAACGCCTGTTTTCGAGTTAGACGCGTTTGAATTCGGTTTGAAAGCCTACAATTTCCCGTGTTCTAAAGGCGCCATTTTGGGAAAATCTCAGGCGCAAAGTACGTACGTTATCTCTTACCCGAATCAAAGCGTTAGATATTCTTTGCCCGAATGATGGAATGAGAGCATTGGGTCAGCTGGCCCTGGTTGGATGCACATCCACCTCACCCTTCCCCGAGTGATGACATGCCTATAAAACTGTCAAGGGCGGGGGGGGGGACCAATACATAAAGAAAATTCTTGCTGCTCCACTAACAAAGTTGAGTTGCGAAAGACAGCAGCAGTTGTTTGTTTGTTTACATTATATACTTAAACATCGCATAAGAAAAGACTATGAAAGAGTAGAAAACTGTTGTGAAATAATTTTAAGAAAAAGAGTGCAGGCACGTGTACCGTAAGTTAATTTTCGATGGCTAAACAACCTCGAGTTTTTCTGGGAGTTGCTAATTGTAGGCTACTGTCAGAAGAGCAGTTGCTGTTTTGTTATAGTTGCTAAAGTTAACCTCAGTTTTTCGTAATAGTAAAATATTCGCTCAAGAGAATTTTGTCCTCTGCGAACGGGGTAGAAGGTGCAATGCTCTTGACCTCGCTGCTGGGCTACTTACCTCCTCTCCAAAACGTAATGGCAATTGTCTAATCTACTAAATAAATAACAATTAACACATATGCGTGCATGCTTATTCATAAAAGGTAAGTTGAATATATTTCCTGTTCAATCAACTGATTTTACAAGTAGAATACATATACAATTTATGCACTTATAATGGTGTAAAGATTTTTATCTATTTAAAACATATTCATAGATTTCAATTTTTTAAAGAGGGGGGTGATTATGTTCTTAGTGATTTCCACCTGGGCCATGATAAACCATGCACTGCCCATGGCTTCTGTTCCCTTAGAAGATAATCCTGGATTGATGGGAGACCAGCAGAGTTTTGACACCCCACCCCCACCCCACCCCCCACACGTGTTGGTGAGGTGTCTCAAAGCTAGGTAGCTTTCAAAAATGTTTCAACTTAGTTGGCTGGTAACAAGAGAGGGATTCCATTTCAACTCTGGCAGGGTCGTACCATCACGGTCTCAGATTTCTCTAAAAAAATTAAGGGGGTGTTCCTTGATTAAAATAAGGAGACCCATATCTTTTCTTTCGGCAAGAAAAAATTTTCCCTTTGAGACAGAGGTTTTCAAATCTTCCACCGTCAAACAAGCTCTCTAAAAACGGTTATTTTTCCTAACTTCAGCGAGTCATTGCAGCAGAATTAAAGATATTTTGTTCTGGTATTTTTTATTACATTGTGTGTATAACGTATAATAATATGTGATGCTAAATATTTTTTACACATCGTATGATTAAAATTTTAAAAAATCGTAAACTTCGATTTAAAAAAAATTGAAATTTTTAAGATTTTTTTTAACTGGTTCAAATGGAGTTTTTTTTCTATACTCGTTTTTTGTTAAAGACATACAAATGTGCACTTTATTTGCAATTTTTTATGTGTCTGTGAAACTGCTAGTTTCCGCAGCGTTAAAAACAGCCGATTTTGAAAAATCTCCAACTTTGCCAACGATTTTCTCAAAAAGCCCTTTTTAAAATTCTGAAAATTAAATCTCTGTTTTATTATCAACAGGAGAATATCTGTGTAAATTTTCACAGACCTAAAAACGCCCGTTTCCGAGTTAGACGCGTTTGAATTTGGTTTGAAAACCTATGATTTCTCCGTGTTCTAAAGGCGCCATTTTGGAAAAATCTAAGGCGCAAAGTACGTTTTCTCTTACTCAAATGAGAGCGTTGGATCATCCACCTCACCCTACCCTGAGCGATAACATGCCTAAGAAACGGTCATGGGGAAAAAAAAATAACAAATCTATATATAGAGAGAATTGAATGTATGTCAATTTAGAACCATCAAACTTGGTATGCTATCTCATGGTATCCTAACTTAGACCGTAGATGGTTTTTCGAAAGGGGAGCCCGGGTCAAAGGGCCCCACGCAAAATTTCCGTAAAATCTAGTTTTCAATTTAGAACCATCAAATTTGGTATACTTTTTCTTGGCACCCTAACTTTGACTAGACGGTTTTGGGAAGGGGTCGAAACCCGGTGTCAAGCCCCCACCCCTACAAAATTTTCGTAAAATATTTTACAAAGTTAGGGTGCCAAGAAAAAGTATACCAAATTTGATGGTTCTAAATTGAAAACTAGATTTTACGGAAATTTTGCGTGGGGCCCTTTGACCACGGGCTCCCACCCACCCAGGGCTCTACCCCCTTCCAAAAACCATCTACGGTCTCAGTTAGGGCACTATAGTTTACAAGTATATTTTACGGAAATTTTGTGTGGGGGCCCTTTGACCAAGGGCTCCGATCCCTTCCAAAAACAGTCTGCGGTCTAAGTTAGGGTACCATGCTATAGTATTCCAAATTTGGTGGTTCTAAATTGAAAACTAGATTTTATGGAAGTTTTGTGTGGAGCCCCTTGACCCCGGGCTCCAACCCCTTCCAAAAACCGTCTACGGTTTAAGTTAGGGTACCATGAGATAGTATACCAAGTTTGGTGGTTTTAAATTGAAAACTGTAAATTTGTTTAGCAGACATACATTCAAATCTATATAAATAGATGTTATTTTTTTTTTCCAAGACCGTTTTTTAGGCGTGTTATCGCCCAGGGAAGGGTCAGGTCGATGGATCCAACGCTCTCATTCGGGTAAGAGAATACATACTTTGCGCCTGAGATTTTTCCAAAATTGCGCCTTTAGAACACAGAGAAATCGTAGGTTTTCAAATCAAATTCAAACGTGTCTAACTCGGAAACGGACGTTTTTAGGTCCGTGAAAATTTACACAGATATTCTCCTGTTGATAAAAAACAGGAATTTAATTTTCAGAATTTTAAAAAAGGGCTTTTTTGAGAAAATCGTTGGCAAAGTTGAAGATTTTTCGAAATCGGCTGTTTTTAACGCTGCAGAAACTAGCAGTTTCACAGACACATAAAAAATTGCAAATAAAGTGCACATTTGTATGTCTTTAACAAAAAACGAGTATAGAAAAAAAAACTCCATTTGAACCAGTTAAAAAAAATCTTAAAAATTTCAATTTTTTTTTAAAATCAAAGTTTACGATTTTTTTTTATTTTAATCATATATTTTAATCATACGATGTGTAAAAGATATTAGCATAAAATATTATTATACGTTATACACACAATGTAATAAAAAATACCAGAACAAAAGATCTTTTTTAATTCTGCTGCAATGACTCACTGAAGTTAGGAAAAATAACCGGTTTTTTAGTGAGCTTGTTTGACGGTGGAAGATTTGAAACCCTCTGTCTCGAAGGGAAAATTTTTTCTTGCCGAAAGAAAAGATATGGGTACCCTTATTTTAATCAAGGAACACCCCTTTAATTTTTTTAGAGAAATCTGAGACCGTGATGGTACGACCCTGCCAGAGTTGAAATGGAATCCCTCTCTTATTACCAGCCAACTAAGTTGAAACATGTTTGAAAGCTTCCTAGCTTTGAGACACCTCACCACCACGTGAGAGGGAGGGGTTGTCAAAGCTCCGCTGGTCTCCCATCGATCCAGGATTATCTTCTAAGGGAACAGAAGCCATGGGCAGTGCATGGTTTATCGTGGCCCAGGTGGAGATCACTACGAACACAATCCCCCCCCCCCCCCCTTTAAAAAAATTGAAATCTTTGAATATGTTTTAAATAGATAAAAATCTTTACACCATTATAAGCGCATAAGTTGTATATGAATTTTACTTGTAAAATCAGCTGATTGAACAGGAAATATACTCAGCTTACATTTTATGAATAAGCATGCACGCATATGTTTTAATTGTTATTTATTTAATAGATTAGACAATTGCCATTATGTTTTGGAGAGGAGATAAGCAGAGTTTCGGTAGCGACCAGCGCTATCAACCCAGCAGCGAGGTCAAGAGCATTGCACCTTCTCCCCCGTTCGCAGAGGACAAAACTCTCCTGAGCGAATATTTTACTATTACGAAAAACTGAGAAGTTAATTTTAGCAACTATAACAAAACAGCAACTGCTCTTCTGACAGTAGCCTACAATTAGCAACTCCCAGAAAAACTCGAGGGTGTTTAGCCATCGAAAATTAACTTACAGTACACGTGCCTGCACTCTTTTTCTTAAAATTGTTTCACAACAGTTTTCTACTCTTTCATAGTCTTTTCTTATGCGATTTTTAAGTATATAATGTAAACAAACAAACAACTGCTGCTGTCTTTCGCAACTGAACTTTGTTAGTGGAGCAGCAAGAATTTTCTTTATGTATTGGTTACCCCCCCTCCGACAGTTTTATAGGCATGTCATCACTCGGGGAAGGGTGAGGTGGATGTATCTAACCAGGGCCAGCTGACCCAATGCTCTCATTCCATCATTCGGTCAAAGAATATCTAATGCTTTGATTCGGGTAAGAGATAACGTACGTACTTTGCGCCTGAGATTTTTCCAAAATGGCGCCATTAGAACACGGGAAATCGTAAGCTTTCAAACCGAATTCAAACGCGTCTAACTCGGAAACGGGCGTTTTTAGGTCCGTGAAAATTTACACAGATATTCTCCTGTTGATAATCAATCAGGGATTTCATTTTCAGAATTTTGAAAAATGACCTTTTTGAGAAAATCGTTGGCAAAGTTAGAGATTTTTCAAAATCGGCTGTTTTTAACGCTGCCGAAACGCGGAAACTAGCAGTTTCACAGACACACAAAAAAATTACAAAGAAAGTGCACATTTGTATGTCTTTAACGAAAAAACGAATATAGAAAAACTCCATCCAAACCTGTTTAAAAAAAACTTAAAAAATTCAATTTTTTTTAAAAATCACAAAGTTTGCAATTTTTTAAAATTTTAATCATACGATGTGTAGCAAATATTAGCACCATATATTATTATATGTTATACACACAATGTAAAAAAATATACAAGAACATGATATCTTTTTTAACTCTGCTGCAATGACTCACTGAAGTTAGGAAAAATAACCGTTTTCTAGAGAGCTTGTTTGACGGTGCAAGATTTGAAACCCTCTATCTCGAAGGGAAAATTTTTTCTTGCCGAAAGAAAAATATGGGTCTCCTTATTTTAGTCAAGGAACACCCCTTAATTTTTTTAGAGAAATCTGAGACCATGATGGTACGACCCTGCCCGAGTTGAAATGGAACCCATCACCTGTCTTTCTATATTTCTCTTACTATCTGCATGTTTGCAGCTTCTAGTCACCTTCAAAGATCTTTACTTTGCAATTACCTCTAACCACCATAACAGAAGGTAGGTCTATACCAGGGATGGCCAAAGCATTGACCGCAGTCTACCAGTCAACTGAATGGTGAAAAATCGTATCATTTGCAGAATTTTAGTATGGTCACGTTTCTGAATGCAACTTAAACGTGGGATCCAGGCCTTTGGAAACGCAACGGATTTTCTTGGTTTCCAGTGCTCTAAAAATATGTTACGACTCGGCAGCGGTGCCAAATCTTTCCCCCTTCCCCTGACTGCTACACTCTTGCACTGTGCATGTGCATCAGAGATTCAGTGCAGAAAGACAGCATTGTAGTGGACTTAGTGTTCAGTGGATTGTATTGTTGCTGTTCGGTACTCCAAGTTCCACGTTATTCGGTACACTCTGACCAATATGAGTGCAACAGGCGGTAGTAGTAAGAAAGCAAAAACTTATCACTATCACAGTGAATGGGAGGAAGAGTTTTTATTTATTATGGTTAAAGATAAGAGTGTTTGTCTTATTTGTAACTTTAGTGTGGTGTTGCCAATAAAGCAAATTTAGAAAGACATTTAAAATGTCTTTCACAAAACATTCGCTACGAGTTTCCCAAGTGGAAGTGAACTTCGAAAGACTAAAGTTCGTGAACTTCAGTCGAATTTGAGCACTCAGCAGTCTGCTTTCACAAAGACTGACATCATTCAAGATTACTGAAGTACTTATGAAACAAAACAAACCATTTGAGATGGAGAACTCATCAAAGAGGTTTTCTGTATTTTGAATACTTTTCCTCTTTCAGGTTGATCAAAGAGGAGTTTCATTATTCCGTTTTTTTAATTATTCTTTTTTCATTGTTTTAAATGCATTTTCTATGCTTCAAATATAAGTAATTATTTCATTTTGTGGTGTTTATTATGATGTCCTTGCCAGGTCCCCCTTCCTCTTATGAATTTTGTCAGTTAATTCATTAGTCAACAGCCAATGTGTACTAAGATCAAAAGTAGCCCGGGACCCAAAACGTTTGGCCATCCCTGGTCTATATCTTGCAGTATACAGTGCAAAATTAACTGTGTGACTATACAGTTGATGGAGACTTACCTTGCTTTGCCAATTCTTTTGTCTACTTCTCATCACACTTTCCAGTCTAATTAATAATCACACTCAGATAACTAAAACTTGTTACCTGTTCTAGTCTCCACTCCTGTATTACAAAATTTATAATTTCTGGAGTTCAAGAACCACTGATTTAGATTTATCAACATAGGGCTGCATCCCAAATTTTCCACACAAGATGCTCAGCTGACTGAGTTCATGCAGTAACTTGTGCACACTCTTAGAAATTAACACTAAGTCATCAAAACTTTGGATGTTAGGATTACCTCCTTCAATACCTAAAACTAACTTTTGTTTTCTTTGCAGTTTATCCATATAAGATCACAAACAAAACTGGGGACAGTCTACACACCTTTCTTACTTTACTGCAGAGTTAATTTCAAACCACTTATCAGTATTTCCTTCTATCCTGGTGGCTGGAAAACTCTTTCAGGAACACACTTGAGATTGATTTCAATAGCCTGCATTTCGCTCCATAACATTTTAGCAGATCGAAAATTTGTTCCTAGGTACTTGCCAAAAACTATTTCAAAATCACTGAAGACCATATCTAAATCCAAACCGTCCTTCACTCAGTTGACTTACACCACCTTTTTAACCTTGTTACTCAAAATACTCAAATGTTATTTCAGGTTAATTCAACAAATCGTCTTTGCTTCACTATTTTTGATTTTGATGAAATTCGGTATATGACATGTATCCATGTTTTAGAGTCGAAATCTCTTCACTGGCAAGCTGAATTTATTATTTGTGATGGTAAGTGCCTATGGTACAAAAAATAGTTTAAAAAGTTGCTTACAGGAATTAACTATGTATTAATATGTTATTCACATCATAGTAGTACCTCCCTAAATAATTGAACAATACTCAATCACTAATCACTCCTACATTAACCCTAAAAATGCTTTTGTCACATACAGAAATTAAAGTTGTACTTCAAGTGATACATTTCATTTATTATAATTTTTGTTCATCAAACTGAAGCAACTAATAGATCTCTTAAGAAATATCCTGCTGATGAATAAGGTAAACTAATAATGAGTAAAAGGTTATCATATAAAACATTCAAAATAATGTTTTTTATTATCTGAAATATTTAATGATTTGTTAACATTTATGCCATTTAAGTGACAGTCACAGCCTGAAACAGTTGTGCATAACAAAATAGTGTACATGAATATCAACAATATATGAAATTCTTGAACTTAATAATTCATTTGCCCACCTTTTATTCTGAGTAAATCCAAATGTGTTGATTAGCACAAACACTGGTACAGAATCATCTCAAAACTGTGAAACACTGTACCCCCCCTCCCCCTGATTTCAAATATATAAAATTTCAAATTTCAAATTTTACTGACAATTGCAAATCTCTATACATCTGCAAATTTATGACCTTTGCACCAGTAAACTCATATCTACTAAAAAATCATGATTGCCCAGTAGAAAACAGTCTGCTTGAAAAGAAAAGTACTTGATATAGTGTATGCCATCATTAATTAATCTTTAATTTATAACTAAGGGACCTGGATTTGACAGCCAAACTAATAAAAATGTTAAAAGTACCACAAGAGGAATGAAAGGAACACTGGTATGAGTGATTTTTATAAGAAAGACAACATATTAGATAATAACCAAGAAAACGTGTTCAGGACAAAATTCATTAAGCTGTTCTTTGGGATTCAGAGGTTAGCTCCTCAAAGAAAGCTCACTTGCCAGATTAAAGTTTAAAACTGATGGAACTAGATTTTGTTTACTGTTGACGAATCAAACATCTCCATTTACAGCAATCTTGGCACACAATTCAAGCTTCCTGATATCCATCACACATCTCATACAAGACCTTTTGTACATACTGTATTTTTCTCATGCAGACATTCTTGAATCTGGTCCTCTTATGATTTCCCTGACCTTCCTCTACCTTTCTGTCCTGCCACTTGGGTTGAATAAATTCTCTTAATCAGAACAACATAATCCAATGCAATAAAAATGAAGGAAGGGAGGTAGGGAAAGGAGTGCGAGTGACAGAAGAGAGAATGCACGTGCATAAGGATTGTGATGAGACAACTGATAAAAAGAACTAGTGAGGCTTTAAAAAAAAAAAAACTTTATCAGTAGACTATTGTTTTTTATCTAACTTTAGTTAGATGAATAAACCAAATGAGAAAATTTTACTTCACTTGCCCGTTTCTCATTGATTTCAAGGATTATAAAGTGACCTGCCTTCACACATTTTCAAAGTCTTCCTGTTGACATCTCATTGATAGTTCCCTTGAACTCTTCTCAATGGGTTAACAGTCTAGGGTGATCTGCAGCCAGATGAATTTTCATCTTCTCTACATGCTTGGCATTTGTACAAAATGAGTTTAATGCTTAAAAATTTCAGCATGCCTGAAAACTTGAAACAATTTTGCAGTTAAGCATTTATTACTGCAAAATTGTTTCAAGTACAGTTACTTACCAATAAACTCAAAACAGCATTATGATACTAATTTTTACTAATGCAATAAACCAAGTAAGGTCAGGTGATGCGTAACATCACAGCCTCTCCTTGACAAATATCAACCCCGCCTTCTCGTGCTGCATCCTGTTCCCACTAAAGGGGCTCTGACGACCGCCAATAGCGGTATAACTATACCATCGGGATTAGAGGATATGCTATCCCACACTCACCAACCAGCTTGGCCAGCGTGGTGAGTTATGGCCAAACCCCTCCAAAATGATTCCACAACTTAAATCTTGGCCCTCAGTCTCCGGCAGCTGGAATGTACCTGGCCAAGGCAGCGGCCAGTGCGACATGAAGGCAGAGGGTGCTAAGAATCCCCGGAGGACCGGACTAGGCTGCCATCTGATGCTGACCTTGGCTACGTATAATGGACGCTCCCTATCTTCTGATTCAAGGCTTCTTGAATTGGAAAAACTACAAAGGATCAAGTGGGACATCGTCGGGCTAATTGAGGTAAGGAGAAAAAGAGAAGATCTCATTGAACTGAAAAGTGGACATCTCTTCTACTATCGTGGGACTGATACTGGCAGAACTAGTGGTGTTGGATTTATAATAAACAAGAAACTGAAGGATAAAGTTGTAGAAGTTGAAAGTTCCTCTGACAGAGCTGCACGACTCGTTATCCAACTCTCGAGAAGATACCAGGCTCAGATTATTCAAACTTATGCACCCACCACAAGTCATCCTGAAGAAGAAATTGAAGAATTTTATGAGGAAATTCGTCATCTAAATAATAAAGGTAAGCAGCACTTAAAGATAATTATGGGAGATTTCAATGCAAAAATAGGGCAACGGCAACAGAATGAAACTTCAGTAGGTAAATTCGGTTACGGCAACAGAAACCAGCGTGGAAATACTCTCGTTGAGTTTGCAGAGGAAGAAGGGTTTTTCATCTTTAACTCCTTTTTCAAGAAAAAGCCACACAGGAAATGGACATGGAGACATCCAAATGGGACAACAAGTGAAATTGATTTTATTATGTGTAACAAAAAATTCGTCATAAAAGATTGCAGTGTCCTAAACAAGTTCAACACAGGTAGTGACCATAGATTGGTGAGATGTAAGATGCACCTCAACACTAAACTCGAACGTAGCAAGCTCATAAGACAAACAAAATGTATTGACATAACCAACCTTAAAAAACACCATAATACCTTCAAGTTGGAACTGAAGAACAGATTCTCTGCTTTAGAAGGCCTAACATCGGAAGAAGTGGATATTTCTGAAGTTAACAGAAAAGTAACCAAAGCTCTAATGGAAACAGCAACAAAATTAGCTGGGTCTAAGAACAAGTTGCACGTGAACAAATTATCAGGAAAAACCAAAATGTTGATGCAAAAAAGAAGAGAGATGAGGACAACTAAAGAAGATGTGACTTCCAAAGTAGAATATATAGAGCTATGCAAGACAGTACGAAAAAGTATCACTAAAGACGTAAGGAAATTCAACTGTGAACTAGTAAGGAAAGCAATTGAAAACAACCAAAGCCTAAAGATAGCAAAGGGACATCTCAGTAAGGGAAGAAAACAGATTATGGCACTGAGAAAAGAAGATTGTTCTGTAACAAGAAATAGAGGCGAAATTTTGACAAGAGTGAAAGATTTCTACTCCAAATTATATGAAAGGGATGATACATATACTCCAGACATCATGAAAGGTACCAACACCAGAGTTCTTCCAGTCCTCCCAGCAGAAGTTGCACATGCAATTGAGAACATGAAGCGGGGAAAAGCTCCAGGAGAAGATGGAATTACTGTAGACATCATACAAGAAGCAAGTGGAGAAATCGAAACAGTACTCGCACAAATTTTCACTCGATGCCTTAATGAAGGAAAGATTCCTGAAGATTGGAACAACGTTACAATGATCTTGCTACATAAAAAAGGTGACATTGAGGATCTCAGAAACTACAGACCTATCAGCCTCCTATCAGTGGTTTATAAAATCTTCACTAAAGTTCTTTCACACCGCTTAAAAGTGACACTGGACATGGCTCAACCGAGAGAACAAGCTGGATTCAGGAGTGGCTACAGTACAATAGATCATATCCACGTACTGAGAGAACTAATTGAAAGAGCGAGGGAACATGAACTTCCATTGTGCGTGGCTTTTATCGATTATGAAAAAGCCTTTGATTGGGTGAAACCATCAGCAGTTACAATGGCCCTGAAATCCTGTGGTATTGAAGATGCGTACATTAATATTTTTAATAACATATATGAAAATGCAAGTGCAAAGATTCGGCTGTTTGAAAATACAACACACATAAAAATTGGAAAAGGAGTGAGACAAGGTGACACCATATCTCCGAAGCTCTTTAATGCCACATTGGAAAATGTCTTCTAATCGCTGAGCTGGGAAAACAAAGGGATAAAGATTAATGGAGATTATCTAACCTACCTTCGTTTTGCTGATGACATAGTCATTTTTGCAACTACCCCATCAGAGCTGCAGAGTATGATCCAGGAACTTGCTGACAAGAGTAAAGAAGTGGGATTAAAAATGAACTTTCAGAAGACAAAAGTGATGTTCAATGCTTTTACAAGAAATGAAGATTAATCGATTGATGGGGAAAAGCTGGAGATAACAGACATGTACGCTTATCTTGGATAGCAGATATCAAGTGAGGGTCACATTGATGAAGAAATTAATCGGCGTACAAAACTTGCCTGGAGAGCTTTTGGAAGAAACAGCATAATTTTCAAGAGCAATATGCCATTATGTCTTAAAAGAAAAGTGTTTGATCAATGCATCCTTCCAGTGCTTACGTATGGTGCAGAGACGTGGACCTTAACTAAAAGAGACATACAAAGGCTGCAGACAACTCAAAACAGCATGGAGAGGTGCATGCTTGGTATAACCAGGAGAGATAAGAAGAGGAACTCGTGGATCCGAAAAATGACAAGAGTGGAAGACATCATGATCAGAGTTAAATCCCTGAAATGGCAATGGGCTGGACATACTGCCAGAAGGACATACCATGAATGGACAGCCAAAATTTTAGATTGGATTCCAAGGGACAGGAAAAGACCCAGAAGAAGACCACATGGAAGATGGGTGGATGAAATTCGAAAGTATGTGGGAGTGACATGGAGGAGACTGGCACAAGACAGACCGTTGTGGAGGAAACTTGGGGAGACCTTCGTCCAGCAGTGGATTGATAATGGTTGACAATGATATGATGATGAAACAAAAAAAAAAAAAAAAAAAAAAAAAAAAGGAAAGAATCCTCTACCAGATATTGGTGTCACATTTCTATATTTTCAGGTTGCATATATTAAACATATTGTTTATGTGGCCACTCTCCCCACCTTTTCATCACAAAGTTGCCTTTATGCAGATAACAATACATACAGTATAATAACATTGAAATGAGAAGCCTGAGTTTCAGATGCATTATTTGAATTTCAATAACAGAGAAATTTTAAAGTCGCATGATGGAGACATAATGGCATGCTAAGAATCATCTAAGTTGACCCCATCTTGGCCTATAACAATAGATAGGTTTTCTCATAAAAATTAAGTTTTCCTTAGATCCCAATATTCAAGGCATTCACATACAATGCTTCTGAACAAACTAATTTCACCAAAAAAAAAAAAAAAAAAAAAACTTTACCGGCCTTATACCAGTACACTTAAAACATTACTACACAAATTAAAAGGTTAGTTAAATTACCTAGCAAGTGAAGCTGTTGCAGTTTATGGTACACAGTGGCTGCATCTTTGGAGCTCTCTACTACATAGGGTTTCTTAGTTACTCCAAATAATGATGTAATGGCTCTTTCCACACCTGATAAGTGATAGACCTGACGAATGGTTTGCCAAATGGTGCCAACAACTAAGTTGATGGAACTGGTTGGGAAAGGTCTTCCTAAAGCTTTCAGACACAAGCGAAGATGCATGACAGAATCTGAGTAGTCCTCCTGAAAAGAAAATGATCGTCTGAAAAATGCACAGATGACTACAGTATCACATCTAAATAAAGCTAAAGATGCACTCTATATTCAGCACAGATTTGAAGGTCACTGAAAACTGAAACCTGTACTGCATAAGTAATGAATAGAAAACCCCATTACAGTTTTGTCTTTCGTAACAGTTTCAGCACTCAGAAAATGAAATCTTTAGTAACTGTATCAGATACAGGAAAGCAGGAGAAATTTAATTTCAAAGGTCTAAAACAATCAGGACTGTGTCAAAGAGATTTGTGGAATTATGCAAAGGATTTTTATAAACAAAAATGTTTGATAAAGGGCTGGACTATAAAAGTATACAAACACTAGCCCAAAACAATTTTTTCTAGAGCATATCTGTCCATGAATATAAGGTAGCAAAAGGATATTTATCCCTTCTTGTCTGTGTTAATGCTTGGGTGCCAGCATGGAAAAAGCCTATGCCCTATGTTGTTGTATCACAAAGAAGCACTTATATTTGCCTGAGTTGCAGCATGATGGCATACAGCATGAGTAACTGAAACATTATTTCTGAAGTGACTACATAATAAGTGCTTCATCCACAAATCAGAGAATTCCATGGCATTCAAGAACACTCCTTCCAGAAACTCTTCTGTTCTATTATATTTAAAGCATAAATTTTCTAGCCTACAAAATGTTTCTTGTTACAATTTAAGCATATACTCAATATCTATAAAACTATTTATTCGGTCAATTCAACCCAGTACTCAATCTTGAAATCTCTGATTTTTTCGAAAATTAGTGAGAAGGTACTCTTAAATAGCAAATCAAAAATACAGTTTCTAAATTTTTAGAAACACAATTTCAAAACAAAGAACTCTAAAGTAGCAAAGCAAGAACACAATTTCTTGAAATTACCCCTCTGCATTGTTTCAAAAATAAAAAAAAATCAATGATGAATTTCTCCACATTTTTCAAAAAGTTGTAAGCAACTCAACTTGTAACTTGGTAATAATTGATGTCTACCCAAAAATTGGACTGTAAGTAATTTCCTTTATTCCTGTGTAAAACCCACAATTTAGTGATGAAATTTATAATGTATCAACTTTTAATATTTTGAAATCTGTTTCATCAAGCTGATCTCAAGGCGTCATTACAATGCTTATCCCACAAGGTTTAATATGGCACACAACTCGTCATATAATTTCTTCCTAAATATTAATTTTGAATTGAATTATTTTAAAAAGCAGCTTTAAAAAAATTGTTTCACTTTATTTCCTTGGTATATGATGAAAAATTTGGAAGTGGCAATCTAGAATTGTCAAAATTTAAAACAAAATTGAAGTTTTTTGGCAAGTCTTTTCAGAATGTATCACCACTAAATAGGGGAAGGGTATTCATTTTCCAATTTTCCACAATCTGTATTCTGTACAAATACTCTCTCTCATTATTCCAGAAAACTCAACTTTTTTGTAGTTTGAGTTTTATAAGTTCTTAAATTAAAACTTCCAACAGATTACTAAAATTTTAAAACTAAAAATTTCAAATTTGACTTTGTAAAAACAACAATCCAGAATATAAAAATTTACAGAATTTTGTGGGGAAATTGAATAATTTTGATGAACGGTTATTTAAGTATTTTATCTCAAATTAATGGTTTTAAATAGCTGAACTTACAGTAAATTTTGCATATATCATTTCAATTTATTATAGATGCTGCATTTAAGAATGTGCTACAAAACAAAGAATTTTAGTCTTCACAAGTAGAACTGCTTGGAAATATATGATTTCTATTTCTCTCATAGAAATGATTTTACATTTCTCATTTATCTGAAATACTGGTGATATATTGACCTTCAAACGTACATGGATCAAAAATGGTCATTCATGCTATGATGAAGTGAAAATTTGCTTTGACTAGTGCACATCCAGACAGTTGTTCAGATTCCTAACTACATCTGCTTAGCTTCAGTTGAATGAAACTTTTTTATCCTGGGTGGTGCAATGTTGGCATGCTTGAACAT
Organism: Macrothele yani; assembly: GCA_039090855.1. Classification (NCBI taxonomy): domain Eukaryota; kingdom Metazoa; phylum Arthropoda; class Arachnida; order Araneae; family Macrothelidae; genus Macrothele; species Macrothele yani. The sequence goes on from CM077027.1 coordinate 99,502,655, forward strand.
AAATCGTGAGATGCAGGTTCAATTTCTGTTCCAGGGCAATGTAATTTTCAAGTTTTCTGATGGACTGCTACATGGGAAACAATAAAATGTACATCATTAATATGCCAATAATTATGCATTAGGAATTCTATTTCTCTATTCCCATCACAATATTTTCATCCTGCTTGGAGTCTCAAAAATCACAATGCATGGATGAAACATTACTGAACATTTGAAAGTAATCCAAAATCCATTTTTACCTTTTTTAATGTTTAATTTCTTATTATTTTGAGTTTACAAAGTCTCCCCATCCCCACATATTTAAGAAAAACAGCTCCTAAGACTTCAAAGTAACTATAGACACATAAAAAGCTACTCTTTGTAAATCGTACAAAGCATCACATTTTTATCAATATTATATACAGTAGAAACCCATTTATATGTTCCTCACTTGTATGCAAAATGTCACCAATCCGAAAATTCTGAATTGTCCCTAATGTTAAATTTTCACTGTTTTGTTTATATGGTTATTTTTGTGTTTTTTATTATACACTAATTTTACTCAGTCCCATGAAAAACATAAACAGAGTTCAACTGTAAATCAAAACTAAGCAGAGTTATTACACATTATATAATTCTAGATAAATTAAAGGAGCAGAAAGAAAAGGCTTACTTTATAAAATGAGAAATCAGCTTGTTTCCTATGCCTCCAAAATGCAACGGAATTGCAAGATCCCCGTTTTATTACAGGTTCACCATACACAAATAACTTCATGAGGCAAGCAAGAATAAGCATTATATTTAATGTCCAGGACACAAAAAATGACAGAAGGCCTGTTTTCCAACCTGTAGTAAATAAGAAATCAGAATTGCTTACATCAAACAATTTACATATGTACAACAAAAAAGTACCATTTTTGAACTATGATATATCTAACACCTTATTTCTCAAACTGACATAATATTATAAGTAAGGACATAGATTAAATATCCACTTCAGACTTCTAATACATTACTTTGATGTGTTACACAAAATGAACTTTCCACACTTAACTATAACTGCATTTAATATCTTTAAATTAGTCAAGTAGACTCAGTCAAAATGACAACTGCATCTACAACCATGTTTTTTACATCTAGAGACAGCAACAACACAAAAAGGAAAGAAAACAAATTCCTAAAGTAGGAAACCTTTTTTTATTTATTTACTTTCGCATAGTTAAATGAGGAAACTGAAAAGATCCAGGTCCTATGCTCAGCCACATATGAAGAGACTTATGCAATGCTCAGCTAAATATTTGCACAACAAGATTTTTATTTTAAATTAATAAGCAAACCTATTTACTTGTCACCAATATACACTGAAGGGCCAAAAAAACTGGGATACCTCTTATACCACGTTGGTCCTCCTCGCGATTGGATAACAGCAGCAATGCACGGGCATGGACTCCAAAAGCTCTCTGTCGTACTATGTAAACAGTGCACACCATGCTTCCTGAAGAGTGTCCTACAAGTCCAAAACATTCGCTGGCGGAGAATTCCTGGCATTGATGGCACGCTGAACAGCATCCCAAATGTGTTAGATGGCGTTTAAATAGAGCAAATGATGGGGGAAAGTCAGGATTCCAAACTCCGTGGAATGTTCCGCCAGCCATAATCGGGCAATTGCAGACATGTGCAGTGGCACTATGTCGTGTTGAAAGAGGACGCACTCGTCAGAGTGGTTGCATGACATGAATGGGTGCAAATTATCCCCAAGGATAAGGTTACCTACCCTCCACCATTCAGAGCAGCCTGCAGGCATACGAGGGGCCCTAATGTGTGCCAGCTGAAAACACCCCACACCATAACAGAGCCACTACCAGCCTGCACTGTTCCTCGTAGGCATGCAGGATCCATTGCCTCATGGGGTTGTCACCACATCTGGTGTTGGCCATCTGCTCAAAACAGATGGTACCACAATTCGTCGGACCAGGCTACACATTTCCATTTATCTTGCACCCAATGGCAGTGTTCCTGAGCCAAGGTGAGGCGCACAGCCTCGTGTTCTCGAGTTAGCAATGGCACCCGGGTGGGCTGTCGAGTCTGGAACCTCATAGAACACAGGGAGCATTGCACTGTCTGAACACTGATGCCACTACTAGCCCCAGCATTGAATTGAGCTGTGATTTGCAGCAATGTTGCATGCCGAGTGGATGTTACAATACATGCCAGATGCTGCTGTCCACGATTGTCAAGGGCTTTCCTACGGCCACACAGGTCTCGCAACATGGGTTTTCCCCTGGTTTGTGTAGTCCAAGTACATCCTTGAAATATTTGACCATGTAAATCCAAATTTCATGGTAGTCCAAGTACATCCTTGAAATATTTGACCAAGTAAATCCAAATTTCATGGTAATTTCTAAGATTGAGTGGCCCATCTTCTGGGTGCTGACTATCATGCCACGTTTGAAATTGCTTAAATCCTGATAAGCTGCCATCTGAACTGCGAATGCTACTACTTGAGCTCACACAGATGTCTGCCTCTATAGGTATATACATCGTTTGTAGACTATACCATTTACTGCATCTGGGTGTGATGTCATGTAATGGAGAAGGTAGCACACTTCCCAGTTGTTGTTGTTTTTTGGCACCTCAGTGTGTATGACATTGTTGATAAAAGTTCATGTAAGTTCAGTAACCTAACATTAGGGTACAGTAAAACCTCAAAAATCTGGCATCGCGGGACACCACGAGTGCCGGATTTATGAAAATTCCGGATTTCTGAAGCTATCCAAAAACTGCATAACGGGCGTTACGTAAAGCACGTACTTAAAATGTAGCAGGTCACTTTAAAAAAATTTGCGCGTCTACGCTTTATAAATATGCAGGAGTCGCGCTGCTGATCGCATTCTTCGCAATTTGCGAAAAAAAGTAGTTTTGGAGATGGAAAAAAAGTACTCGCGAAAATATTGGCGATTACTTTTTTGTACTATTTATTATAAAACTCTGTCGAAAAAATTTTATTTTGGCAAATGGTTAGGCAAAAACTTGAAAAAAGCCAGAGCAACTGCTAGGGATGGGCGATGTATTGATGCATCGCGAAAACCTGATGTGAATTGTACGTCGATGTTAGGTTTTTTATACTGAAGAAACTACGATACATCATGAAGGTGATTACAGCGATGTATCATGAAGACCGATGTAGATGTCATTACACGATCGAATCCACATACTGTCACCACCAAGCACAGATCATCATCACATGTTCGACAAGCATTTCAAACGTACACGCTGATTCGTCACCTCATTGATCCGCGTGACTTCATTGCGGCCCAATGAGATGACGAATTTGACAAGCCTCCCGATGTTAAACGTAGGCGGCTATCGGCAATTCCCACACTGAGATCGGATTATTTCGCGATGTGTTGTTGAGACGTTACACTGGGAGATTTCCATGGTTATTGATGAAACATCAGATGTTCTCACGAAATCAGAAAAGTGCCGGATTTCTGAAGTTGCCGGTTTTCTGGATGCCAGATTTTCGAGGTTTTACTGTAATTTGATCAGAATGTCATAATAAATCAAACAATGGTTGAGGTCTCTCTTGGTATTCGACATTCAATTACTTTAACCTATCCTAATATAACCACCAAACTAACAACCAAGTCACAAAATAACTTTATACAAATATCAGGGTTCCCACTGTTTTCCTCACAAAAAACAACAACAAAAAAGCACTTTTTAAGGACTTGCCAAAAAATCTTTAAGGGCCTTACCAATAGCATATGCTATGACGACATGTGCAACAATATACTTTTACAAACAGCTTAACTATGCAAATGGAAGTATGCTGGTGAAGTTTGCAATATTTTTCCATGTAATTTAAGTTTGTGGATATAATAGATTAAAACTTATGCAATTTAAAAGACAGTTCCACGGGTCAAATCAGTTTTCCTATTTGAGAGAATAATCACATAAGCATTAAAGAGTATGAAGTGAATTGGAAAACTGTGGTTAAAGTTACAAGTTAAAATTTAAATTTTGCACATAATCATGTTGGGGTTTTTAAACTGCAAAACCAAAGTCAAAGTTACATGTTCAAGATTTCAATTTTGTACATAATTTTCTCGTGGTAAACTGAATAACTGTAATTTGCATATACAAAACACAGAAATACAAAAAATAAATATCAGTACCAAAAGATGATGATGGGGCTTGTTAGGAGAAATAAGTAATTTTTGCCATTTTTGGCCAAAAATAAAGACTTCTAAGACCCCTAAAATATTTAAGCACCTTTTAAGTATTTACATAAGGACCATGGGAATACTGGCATATGTTTAAATTCTTTAAATGCATCGCTCTTTTTCAAGGGAATTACGTAGTGCGATCAAAAAGTTCCGAGACAAAGTAAATAGTGCCAACAGACGGCAGTGCGCAGATGCTCGAGCAGCAGTCGAGGGCAATGACCTTCATGAATCATTGTGCCCAGTTGTGTTGTTCTGTGAACATCGGGAGCTGTGCTACACGATATTTGGTGACCACATGCAGAACACAGCTGCGATTTCGGTATGGACTGCAAACTAGAGCAGCGACCGAACATTAAATTCTGTGTCAAACTCGGTAAATCGGGAACGTAGATGCATGAAATGTTGCGGCAGGCTTATCGCAATGAAGCAATGAGTCGTGAGAGGTGTTTTGAGTGGCACTCTATCTTCAAGAGCGGCAGAATGGCACTGGAAGACAACGAGAGGACAGGGTGACCATGCACGAGCAAAACCCCCGAAAATGTGGACGAAATTAGGGAACTGATGTATGAGGATCATCGGAGAACCATTTAAGACATTGCTACCATCGTGACAATGCTTCCAACGAAACAGTGCAAGACATTCTGACGTCAGTTTTGAACATGCACCACATTGCTGCAAAGTTTGTGCCAAAGATTCTGAACCCAGAACAGAAGGCACTCCGTGTCGAACTCTGTCAAGATCTTTGTCAGCAGGTGATGAATGAACCAACTTCTTTCTGTTCCCAAAGATGAAGCTGAAGGGTTGCCGTTTTGAAACCACGGTCGAGATTCAGCGCGAATCGCAGACGGAGCTTGACACGATTTGCGAACAGGACTTCCTCCAGGGAGCGTTCCCACAGTGGCAAAAACGCTGGTAGTGGTGTATCACTACCCAAGGAGACTACTTTGAGGGAGATCATCGCCAGACTTAAGTAACATAAGTACTTTGTTGTATATCAGCCTAGTCTCGGAACTTTTTGATTGGACCTCATATAATAGTCAGGAACTTCTTTCTCATGACGATTTTGAAACACAGCCATTAAATTTTAGCACTCTGTAGTACCTAGATGTGACAGAACACTATAGCACTGATGATTTCACACAGTCACTCAATATTTCTGAGCCCTTATGTGGTGGTTCACACAGCATAAATTTGTATAATATATATGCTATCATAGAAAGTTTGGAAGCCACTTTCACACAAAGTTTACAAGCTGTTACTACAAAAAGCTTGTGGGCTATGCATAGCCAGTTTGAGGACATCTTCTACATGCAGACAGCATGCAGAATTCAAAACTCTCTACAACAGTAGATTGTAGACTACACTTGTAGGTTTACAATTTGTACCCTACTGAAAAATGCCAGATATGAAGATTATTGCGACACAGAATTTATTGTTACTGCCATAGAAAGTTTGAGCCAGACCTGGATTAAGTTAATTTTTCCTCAGTTCCCTCCTATTTACTATGATCTTTTCTTTTCAAGCACAATTAACCCCTTAACTTAAGATGTGTCTATTAACAATGAGAAGTCCATAAAATCTGAACATTTATAGGATGACTCATTGGAATATGCTCATTAGTAAAACTAACCAACACAATTTTTAGTTTCAGCAATATAACAGCAATTTTCAGCCAATAAAGTGAAAACATGAAATACTGGAACATTTGAAAACTGAAAAAGCCTTGGAGGACAAAAGGAAGTTCTTTTTACAAACATTTTATACACATGTTTTGTATTTTAAATATTCTTAAGTAATTCCACTTAGTAGTTCTAATTCTGACTATTATATAGCTATCATAGAAAGCATATGACTCAGAGTAAAGAAGGCCAAGAAGTGCACAACCAAAGGAAGATGAGAAATAAAAAAATTGAAATACATTGGAGCTTTCCCATACCTGGAAGGAGTGAGTAAAGAAATCAATAGGCACTGTGCTAAATATGACTTACAACTAGGAAGCTCAGTGCACACCGTGAAAAGTATGACTGTCAAAAAAAAAAAAACAGAGGAAAAAATGCTAGAAGAATCAGGAACCTACGAAATTCCAATAGCACACATACCCCCAATATCGTACATTGGAAGTACGAAAAACAGATTAAAAAAAAGACTTAAACAACACATATCTAACTGGCAAAAAAAAAAGAAGCCAAAACTGCTTTAGTGCAATTCTGCTTGGAAAACCGGACATTCCCAAAGTTCGATGAAATTAAAATGCTAAAAAAGAATAAAAAATCGGAAAGGCAAATGAGGAGGGAAGAAGCAATATTAATCTACAAAAAATAAAGCAAGGGTATGTAACCAGAACAACCCTAGCACATTATCGGGCCTGTGGAAAGAACTAATAAGACAAGAAAAACAACAACAAAAGAAAAACAGGTAAAAAAAGACAAGAAAACCAGGATAGGAGAAGAAAATTAAAAAAATAAATAAATAAATAAAAAAAAATACGGAAAAAAAAGTGCTCTTAACGAAACGTAGATGGCGCCAGCCGGGCTTGATAACGAAATATATCCAGGAAAGTTTTTCCGACGAATGGCAACAAGGAGTATCGGACTCCATTAGCGCAAAGTTAACCACGAACATCGGTGGTAAAGTCGCCACGCTCCTGAAGATGCCCAGAGTATGGCCGAAAATTTCGAGTATAAAGAACGGTAAAAATTGATGTTTGAATCCTAAGGCAAAGATCCAATGAGTATACCCAGCGAAAAGTGTGAGAAGTAAAGCCAGTCATCGCATACAACGGACTTTAGGACAATAACATCAACAAAGACTGGAAAACACGTGCGTGAAATGTTCCTGTCGCTAGAAAGGAATGCCAAGGTAAGCATTATCCGCTAGTTTTTTGTACAAGTTATTCTTAAGTAATCTCAAATTAAATTCTGAAGTATGTTTGCAACAAAAGCTGCATTTTTCTGCAATAAGCCATTTACTTCTGGATGCTTAGATTATGTGTGGACCCCCTCCCCCAAGAAGTTATCTAAAATTTGGCTCAAGCTAGATAGATACAGTATTACAGCACATGAACAGGAATCATGTGCAAGACTAATATTTTTCACTGAATTTTTTGCTAAATAGAACACAAGTGAACCCCACTAAAATGTATTCCTAACTTGTACACATGCTTTTGTAACTATAGCAAACTATAATACAGAAGAAGAGGAACACTATATTAAGTTGGAGAGATAGAGACAGAAAAAAAAAAAAAAAAAAAAACAAGCATCCAAGATCAAATACAAAATCTACTGGCAAAGAAAGTGACATGATTAAAGATAGCAAAAAAAAAAATAAAAATAAAGGCAAAGTATGTGGTCACCACTTTCTAACTAAAACTTGGAAGTTCCTACACATCTATTTCAAACACGAAACCCTGGTTGGCTTCAAATTCAATATAGTTCTCAAAATATTAAAGGAGAGAAAAATCAAGAGAAATCAGCAACACTCAAACAACGAATAAAAATGACCAGTTACTACACAAGGTAAAAACAGATAATGCATGTCAATAAAAGAATATAAACAGTATGATAGCCCAATGTGGAACAACAGCAAGAATTTTTCACCTGGCACACTACCATATCATGCAATAAATGGGGTACAGGAGTGAGCAGCCCATTCACCATCCTATTGAAACTCAGTGGTTGAGGGCTTGAATTCTCATGACTGTCTAAAAGATATGTGGTTTTGATAAGTGCAGCCATCGCAGCATCATACCTATGGCACACTCCATATCTGAAGGACTTCCGCAAGAGGATGGTGGGCCCATTATTATGTGGAAAGTCTTCTGATATGTTCGTAGACTAAAAGTATGTGGGAAGTCTTCTGATATGTCCGTACAGTAAACACATAGGGTCCACTGCCACATCCTCTGTTGGAACCCTTTACACCACCTTGTGTATTGAAAACTGCCTGAATGGTGTGGGAATACAGCAATATGACTGCTGCTGCCATTCCAGTGCATCATGTTTCTGTTCAGCAAAATATGTTCCAACAGGATAACACACCTTGCTGTCATGTATTTTTTCATATTCTGTCAAATCTGTGTACCTTGAAACAAATTTGAGACAACTTGGATCGAGCTCGAATATTGCAATCCTTTATTGTTCACCACTGCTGCATTATAGAATGCCCTATGGTCTTTATGTGCCTGAACATTTCTCTTGTATGTGTTCCAACACTCAGTCAAGTCCATTACATGATGAACCCCTACAGATCTGCTGGTCAGTATGGCCCCTCACATGTTTTTGAGTAAGTGAGCATTCCCCCCCCCCCAACAAGTATATATATATCTGTACCTATATTTACAAATGCATAGAAATAAACACATGTGGTTGCAAAAGTGGCAAAACAAAAAAAAAAAAAAAAAAAAAACACTTAAAACAGAAAAAACTTTAATACAGAAATTTTTGACAATACAGCAATTCAACTAGTTATGTCATCTTTCATAGAAGAATAAAGACAATAGAAAAAAAATAAAACAAGATACAGAAAAAATTAAAGAAGTTAATATTATCATAAGATGATTTCTTCATTACAGTCAATTATGTGTCAAATACACCTAATACATAGTATCTGAAACAATCATTTGTTGCTTCTGAATATTTCTGTTTCACATTTCTGTTTTTAACTACATGCAAAAAATGACCTCATACTAAGATATTTACACAACACAATCATGCAATTAATAGCTATGACCTTAAAGTTATCAATACTGCTGAAGTCAAGAGATTGCGAGCACAAATACGCTCTGAAAGATATTTGATTGACAAAATAAGTAGATAAGGTCAGGTGATGCGTAACATCACAGCCTCTCCTTGACAAATGTCAACCCCGCCTTCTCGTGCTGCATCCTGTTCCCACTAAAGGGGCTCTGACGACCGCCAATAGCGGTATAACTATACCATCGGGATTAGAGGAAATGCTATCCCACACTCACCAACCCGCTTGGCCAGCGTGGTGAGTTATGGCCAAACCCCTCCAAAATTATTCCACAACTTAAATCTTGGCCCTCAGTCTCCAGCAGCTGGAATGTACCTGGCCAAGGCAGCGGCCAGTGCGACATGAAGGCAAAGGGTGCTAAGAATCCCCGGAGGACCGGACTAGGCTGCCATCTGATGCTGACCTTGGCTACGTATAATGGATGCTCCCTATCTTCTGATTCAAGGCTTCTTAAATTGGAAGAGGAACTACAAAGGATCAAGTGGGACATCGTCGGGCTAAGTGAGGTAAGGAGAAAAGGAGAAGATCTTATTGAACTGAAAAGTGGACATCTCTTCTACTATCGAGGGACAGATACTGGCAGAACTAGTGGTGTTGGATTTATAATAAACAAGAAACTGAAGGATAAAGTTGTAGAAGTTGAAAGTTCCTCTGACAGAGCTGCACGACTCGTTATCCAACTCTCGAGAAGATACCAGGCTCAGATTATTCAAACTTATGCACCCACCACAAGTCATCCTGAAGAAGAAATTGAAGAATTTTATGAGGAAATTAGTCATCTAAATAATAAAGGTAAGCAGCACTTGAAGATAATTATGGGAGATTTCAATGCAAAAATAGGGCAACGGCAACAGAATAAAACTTCAGTAGGTAAATTCGGTCACGGCAGCAGAAACCAGCGTGGAAATACTCTCGTTGAGTTTGCAGAGGCAGAAGGGTTTTTCATCTTGAACTCCTTTTTCAAGAAAAAGCCACACAGGAAATGGACATGGAGACATCCAAATGGGAAGACAAGTGAAATTGATTTTACTATGTGTAACAAAAAATTCGTCATAGAAGACTGCAGTGTGCTAAACAAGTTCAACACAGGTAGTGACCATAGATTGGTGAGATGTAAGATGCACCTAAACACTAAACTTGAATGTGGCAAGCTCATAAGACAAACAAAATGTATTGACATAACCAACCTTAAAAAACACCATAATACCTTCAAGTTGGAACTGAAGAACAGATTCTCTGCTTTAGAAGGCTTAACATCGGAAGAAGTGGATATTTGTGAAGTTAACAGAAAAGTAATTAAAGCTCTTATGGAAACAGCAACAAAATTAGCTGGGTCTAAGAACAAGTTGCATGTGAACAAATTATCAGGAAAAACCAAAATGTTGATGCAAAAAAGAAGAGAGATGAGGACAACTAAAGAAGATGTGACTTCCAAAGTGGAATATATAGAGCTATGCAAGACAGTAAGAAAAAGTATCACTGAAGACGTAAGAAAATTCAACTGTGAACTAGTGAGGAAAGCAATTGAAAACAACCAAAGCCTAAAGATAGCAAAGGGATATCTCAGTAAGGGAAAAAAACAGATTACGGCACTGAGAAAAGATGGTTCTGTAACAAGAAATAGAGGCGAAATTTTGACAAGAGTGAAAGATTTCTACTCCAAATTATATAAAAGGGATGATACATGTACTCCAGACATCATGAAAGAGTACCAGAGTTCTTCCAGTCCTCCCAGCAGAAGTTGCACATGCAATCAAGAACATGAAGCGGGGAAAAGCTCCAGGAGAAGATGGAATTACTGTAGACATCATACAAGAAGCAAGTGGAGCAATCGAAACAGTACTCGCCCAAATTTTCACTCGATGCCTTAATGAAGGGAAGATTCCTGAGGATTGGAACACCGCTACAATGATCCTGCTACATAAAAAAGGTGACATTGAGGATCTCGGGAACTACAGACCTATCAGCCTCCTATCAGTGGTATATAAAATCTTCACTAAAGTTCTTTCACACCGCTTGAAGGTAACACTGGACATGGCTCAACCGAGAGAACAAGCTGGATTCAGGAGTGGCTACAGCACAATAGATCATATCCACGCACTGAGAGAACTAATTGAAAGAGCGAGGGAATATGAACTTCCATTGTGCATGGCTTTTATCGATTATGAAAAAGCCTTTGATTCGGTGAAACCATCAGCAGTTACAATGGCTCTGAAATCCTGCGGTATTGAAGATGCATACATTACTATTATTAATAACATCTATGAAAATACAAGTGCAAAGATTTGGCTGTTTGAAAATACAACACACATAAAAATTGGAAAAGGAGTGAGACAAGGTGACACCATATCTCCAAAGCTCTTTAATGCCACATTGGAGGGTGTCTTTCAGTCGCTGAGCTGGGAAAACAAGGGGATAAAGATTAATGGAGATTATCTAACCCACCTTCTGTTTTGCTGGTGACGTAGTCATTTTTGCAACTACCCCATCAGAGCTGCAGAGTATGATCCAGAAACTTGCTGACAAGAGTAAAGAAGTGGGATTAAAAATGAACTTTCAGAAGACAAAAGTTATGTTCAATGCTTTTACAAGAAATAAAGATTTATCGATTGATGGAGAAAAGCTAGAGATAACAGACATTTACGTTTATCTTGGACAGCAGATATCAAGTGAGGATCACACTGATGAAGAAATAAATCGGCGTACAAAACTTGCCTGGAGAGCTTTTGGAAGAAACAGCATAATTTTCAAGAGCAATATGCCATTATGTCTTAAAAGAAAAGTGTTTGATCAATGCATCCTTCCAGTGCTTACGTATGGTGCAGAGACGTGGACCTTAACTAAAAGAGACATACAAAGGCTGCAGACAACTCAAAAAAGCATAGAGAGGTGCATGCTTGGTGTAACCAGGAGAGATAAGAAGAGGAACACGTGGATCCGAAAAATGACAAGAGTGGAAGACATCATGATCAGAGTTAAATCCCTGAAATGGCAATGGGCTGGACAGCAAGTTTCTGGATCATACTCTGCAGCTCTGATGGGGTAGTTGCAAAAGTGACTACGTCACCAGCAAAACGAAGGTGGGTTAGATAATCTGCCAGAAGGACAGATCATCGATGGACAGCCAAAATTTTAGATTGGATTCCAAGGGACAGGAAAAGACCCAGAAGAAGACCACATGGGAGATGGGTGGATTAAATTCGAAAGCATGCAGGAGTGACATGGAGGATCATTGTCCACCATTATCAATCCACTGCTGGACGAAGGGGAGACCTTCGTCCAGCAGTGGATTGATAATGGTTGACAATGATGATGATGATACCAAGCTTATACTGAACTTATTAATACGATTTCAACTACGGACATAAATGTAGAGATCATTAGAATATTCGCTATTGTAGAACATGAACAAAACAAATACCGAAGAAAGCATTGGAACAAGATTGAACATTTAACAGCAGAAAAACAGGCTGTGTTATCTCAAAGAACTAGTAAAGTAACATATAAACAACCTCATTACATTAACCAATCGGATGTTGAGCTTACCCTATTACAACATGTTGCTTTAGAACATGGACTAAAATATTCTTACCCGTAAAAATTCCATCTACCAAGGTTTTGATTCCACAGATTAAAGAAGTTATATTACAGCTACCAAGAAAGAAGCAAGAGCTATCAACAACGTTGAAAAAAAAAATATTATAAAATATGAATGACAGGCACTTCTGGAATTACGTAACCCAGAAATTTCATATATAATCGCTGACAAATCCAAGCAGCTCATAATCATTAACCGTGAAACGTATCAAGACAAAATGCTTTTAGCAATCAATGACCTGGATACTATGACTATTGAACAAGATCCTACGGAGAAGATTATCAGAAAATTAGCACAGCTGAGAAATCACACTGGGCTCCCTGATGAAGTGAAAAAGAAGGCATATCCACCTGTGGGTGCAACTATTCCTACTATATTTGGCAAATTAAAAATACATAAAGACAACACCCCTATAAGACCTATAGTGTCAAAACAACTGTCACCAACTATTAATATTGAAAGGGCACTATATCACTTCATTAATGAATATTATAAAGAACACACATTCACTGTTAAAAACTCAGTAGAAGTTATCTACGCTATCAAGGAATATAAAGGAAATGCTGAATTCAAAATGGTTAGTCTCGATATTGTATCGTTGTTTCCCTATACACCCACGAAAATTGCCATTCAATTGACTGAAGAAAAATTGCTACTAAGTAAACTTGCCACAATCCGAAATAGCCAGTATCATTTCTGCACTGAATTTTATTAATGATAATAATTTCTTTTTCTTCAATAAAACCATCTACAAGCAACTGTCAGGTGTCCCTATGGGGTCAGCCCTCTCCGGCCTTTTTGCGAAGGTAATTCTACAAGACGTCGAGCATAAACTTCTCAATGGGAACTACTGCGATATCAAAAAACCTGACCTATTTATTCGATATGTTGACGATATTCTTGTCTTTTGGAGCCATACCAAACAAGAACTTGAAGATTTCACAACATCATACTCAAGTTTTTATCCAACCATTAAATTAACAACCAAATGGGAAAATAACAGCAAATTATCGTTCCTCGACATTTTGCTAATCAACAACAATAGACAAATTGAATATCAGGTGTATCGTAAGCCTTCACATTATACCATTTCAATCCAATCATCCATGGAAATATAAGATGGCAGCCTTTAGATATTTCATTAGAACAGCCATCACAATGTCATCTAACCAGCAAGCAACAAATAAAGAAATTAAATGAATTAGAGACCTTGCCATAAATTTCGGATATAATAGCAATATAATCGACCACATATACCATCAGTCCATTAATGACAGAAAGAAAACCAAACCAGCCAATTAGTGACCAAAAAACGTTTTGTGGAAAACTTCCTTATTGTCCACCAATATCTGGAATTATTAAAAAGGAATGTAGTAAGACTAATTACTTATTGCTGATACAGTCACTGATAATAGCAGAACACTTCAGAGAAATACTGACAATATCAGTATACTAAATAAAGCTGGTGTGTATCAAATTCAAATATTCAACAACAATGATTCCTCACACAACAAATCAATATACATTGGTAGCACAAAACGAAGTATAAAATCTCAATTGAGGAAACATCTTGGTAACTGGACAAAGAACGAAACACGAACATCGCTCATTCAATATTGCCCAGATAATAATGCTGTCCCCGATTGGGACAACATAAAACTGTTAACATCTCATAACACCCATAGAAAGATCCTCACAGCCGAGGCTGTATTAATTGAAAAGACCAAGGAGAATAATTGAAATTCAAATACTCCCGTCAAATTATCCAGTGCACGGAAGAATGTAATTGAGCACGAAAAACATCAATCCATCTGTACTAAGCAATCAAAAATTTACCAACATAGATTAAGAACTACACGAACACCAGATGGCGGGACCTCCAATATACATGACACAAATGATAACTGACAAAGTAAGGTTGGCTATAGTGGAACGATGGGACAGACCTCGGAGTTCATTGCAGAGTCAACAACCTTGAGAATGGCCACGATATATGTGTGCCGAAACGCGTCGGGAAAGTTGACGGTGCGATAGGACAACGACGGTGTGGTACCAATCTTTTATTCTTTTGCATGAATTGTATTGTGATGACTTCATTTTATTTTATTTCATCATCTTTCAATACAGGTTTTTAACTTCTGTAAGCGTTCTTTTAATGTTAAATTCGAAGCCTGTTCGCTATCCTTTGTCTTCAAGTCATTCCATTTCATTAATGCCCATTCAACAGTGTACAAATTCCATATCTTTCACCACCTTCAAATATCTATCACCCTAAAGTTCATCTCAACGTTTTTACGAAAGACGATGAAACTAAGCATATACCGGTATTCTTGTGCAACAGACCTAACCACAATAAGCCTAACCTTGTTTTCATAAGGATGTTGAACCGGAAGAACCGTAGCTTCTACTGACAGCGAAGGAAAGTGGGGTAGTTCTCAAGTGGTAAGCATTAATACGCTTAAAATGTATTTTTAAACTATAATGGTCAATTGACACATAAATAATTTTCACCGTTGGACGTTACAAATCAGCCGGTCGAACTTTCACAGAACATAAGGTGTGAAACAGAAATATTCAGAAACATCAAATGATTGTTTCAGATACTATATATGTTCCACGTATAATGGTATGATTTGGTTAATACCATAATGTACAACTAAAACACCTAATACATGTTCTAAATTCGAGGATTTTTGAGACTCGATATAAATTGAGTCTCAAAACTAGTTATAGTAGTTTCACTTTTTTCAATATGAAATGGAAATGGGGAAATGACAATAAATCATAAAACAAAATATGTAGTAAATGTGAGTTACTAGCCATGTGAGCTAAACCATACAAATGTAAATAAGATATGGCGATTGTTTTCAATAATTTCAGTACTCAAAACAGCTTAAAGAATATTAACAGCAAATCAAAAGCTGAAACACTACTCAACCAACACAAGCTCTTAAGATGAAGAATATTAGCAACAAAACAAAAACGAAAACACTGCCCAAATGAACACAAAGCTTTTAAGCACATATTACCAATCACCACAAATCATTCCTACTCTGAAGCTGCCTGCTTATGAATGTAAAAATATTTTGCTGAACATCAGGATGTAAAAAAAAACTTTCCTCTTGAAAATACTATTAATATTGTAAAGAATATTATTCTTATGATTTATGTACAACTGCCACTAAAGATACCTGAAAATTTTGTTTATGAAAGTAAGTGCGCGCACACACACACACACACACACACACACACACACACACACACACACACACACATATCAGAGAGATTCATCAAAATTTCAGTACTTTCTACTTGTCATCCATGTCAATGCATAAGGAAGAGTGATATCCAGCATTACATGCTCTTTTTTTTAATTCTGTAGTTCACTGTGCTTATGCCCTGCAAACAAAAAAGTTTGTTGAGTTGAGCTCCTACATATATCAGTTTCTCCAGTTCTCAGAATGTTTAAACTGAAATCAGGTTTAATTTACAAAAAAAAAAAAAAAAAAATTTCTATTTCTTTTTTAGTAGAAATATGGAGTTAATTTTATCCATGTACCAAAATAAAATTATCCTGAATATGTTACTATCACGTGCTTCAGAAATTAAATCTTCAGTAATTTCCTAACATTTCTACAGTTTCCAATTATAAGCAGGTTTAAGCTCTATCTTTAGCTTTTAGTGAAGATTTTAATGTAAAAACTTACATTCAGGACCTACAATCTGTCTAACTAAATGTAAGTCCTGAGTTTTATTTCATTCATAACAGAGATCCATGCTTCTTTAGTTGGACAGGCTATACATCAGATATTCCTGTGATTCTAAGAAATAAAAATTTGGAGTTGCATTTTTATGGATTCCACTGAAATTCATTTTTTGAATTTTGAAATATGGTTCCAAAAAATCTAAATTCTTCAAGAATCTTAAAATAAATTACCTTTTTGTGATACAGTCACAAATTGTGCATGAGCAAAGATATAGTACAATTTGTTTGCTTTTTCCAAAGGCTTTCAAAACAAAAAGTAAAGCAAAGTAATGAAGAAAAACAACAAAACACAAAAAAAGACTAAGAAATATTCTTCCACTCTTTCTTGTGCTAGATGGCAGCTGAACAACTGGAGATTTACTTTACAATGCTACATGGCAGCAGAATCTGCATTAATTAAGAACGCGGTCGGAGAATATTCCGATGCTCTTAACACAGAGATACTTACGAATTCGCCGTCGTGGGTGGTGGTACAACGGATAACATGCTCAAACGGTAATCGGGAGATGCAGGTTCGATTCCCGCTCACGGCGATGAAATTTTTAAGTGTTCTAATGTGATTTGATTCACGTGTGAAACAGTAATTACAGTCAATTCAGTGATGTCCGATTGCTGTGTTAATTATCAAAACACAAAAAATTTAACTAGGCGACACATAAACAATGTCAGGCAAAACTCATAACAACATACCCTCTGTATTCCCTTCAGTTGACAGCATGACACGTCCAACGAAACCAGAAGACTGATCAAACTTTTGACTTTGAAGACCAATCCAAGGTGCAACATATGAAAATGGATTGAAGGCTAGGAAACCGAGCACAAACACACAGAGGACAACTCTTGTGTGATCTAACATTCCTCGACTGATGAAACTGTCATTGCTATCTTCATTGTCTAGAGAGATGGCAAATGGGGTGGAGTTCATTTTCTCGACTGATGAGCTGTATGGAGGAGAATCTTGATCAGAGAAGCTGATTTCACCAGTGCTGTCACATGGACTGCGCTCAGGAGAACTCATGTCAGAAGTAGGTGGCGTGAAGTCTGGTGCTACTACAGTAACTGGCTTTTGTTCTAAAAGATCTTCAAGTTCTGTAAACCATTGAATAGCCATTAATAAATGTGGACATCAGGCACAAAAAAACATTTATTAACTTAGACATTACAATTACATCAAAAGAATGAAAAAACCCAGGCACAATACACAAATTTGTAATAATAAAGATATATGAAGTTTGGGCAGTAATTAATGTAGCTGGCTATCTTTACTCTTAGGATTTCAATAAGCTCTTAGGATTTCAATACACAATACCATTTGAACTGAAAATCAATGTTACCTGATTACACAGATACATTAGAACGCTGTCCAGTTTATTATAAATCTGCCTAAGTTAGATAACTAGACATGACAATTTCAACAGGACACTAAAAAATTTTTTGTGCTGTTTCAAATTAAAAAAAAAAAGCCATAATCACATTAAACATTTAATGATTTAAAGCATGTTTGCAAAATATCAAGTCCAACAAAAGTCGCGTATCTACTAGAACTATGGACTGGAGAGTCATTTGTATAGTTCAGTGTGAAGACTTGAATGCTCCCATGTTAAGCCATGATACATTTAATGCATTACACACTCTTGTTGGGAATTTTACTCAAGAAATGTGTAATAATGTTTTATTTCAAACATGCCACAAATGCTTTTTTAAGTATTCTGATGGAAGTTCAAATTGTACCCAAGTCAGTTGACAAAGCAATTCAATGGAATTAAAATTCTATGAAGTGTTTATACACGTTTTTTCTACTCACAGGGGAAAACAAAAAGTCTGAAATTACAAAATTTACTGAATTACTTTATCTATAAAAAGACATTACTGCAGCAAAAAAAAAAAAAAAAAAAAAGTTCTTGCAGAAAAAGATAGCCTTCATCAAATTATATTTTCTTTGTTTGTTTAAATAAACCATTTCTATGCAATTCATACTTAAATAATACTGCATGCTGAAGAGATCTTGTTTTCAGTCAAAATATGTTAACTCCAAAAAATTCATATCCAAGTAATGCAATAATGAAGTACTGATCCACCTGCTGCTAGGAATAACTTTTTTGGTTGTGATAAATTAAGTGGTTTGCATATTTCAGTGATCCCCAACTAAAGTGATCCTAATCTTTCCAGCCATGGAAAGCATTTTCTTTCTTTCTTTTTTTTTTTCCTTCTTTTGCACAATA
Organism: Macrothele yani; assembly: GCA_039090855.1. Taxonomy (NCBI): domain Eukaryota; kingdom Metazoa; phylum Arthropoda; class Arachnida; order Araneae; family Macrothelidae; genus Macrothele; species Macrothele yani. Next base: position 99,521,201 of record CM077027.1, read on the forward strand.
AATAGATGGAGTCCACAATGAAATACTTTCCTACAGAACGAAGGGCCCTGATCTTCCCATCACTAGCAATTGTGCATTTCTTGGTAAAAATGAAGATTCCAAATAGTTCACCTTGAGAAAATGCTCTAATAACATGTTGGACATCTTTCCAATGGTCAGATTTTTTTTTCTTTTTTTTTGGTCAAAATGAAACGATTTTAAGTGATTTGCATTTGAATTAAACCATAATAACAATTGTGCTTTCTAGTTGAAGATAATTTGGCAGTCATTAAGTTCTACAGCAGTCTATGAAAAAAAATGGCAATACTAAAAGAAAAATGCACCAAAAAATGCTGCTGCTTTAAAAGCAACCATTACAAAACTTGCATAAATCCCAGATTACAAAGTTGAAAAACTATATGCATGTGCTCAAGTTCCTTTCTACTAAGCCTTTCAAAACTATGTATGAAAAATATTTCCAATTTTGTACAAGAATTTTGGAAAAACCTAAAGACTAAGATGGTAAATCAGTGAAATTAAAGGCTGCATCAGAAAGCCTCCCAGAACAAAAAACAAAACACAACAGGAGGTTGGTAGCTATGTTACAGAATAAGTAGCCAACTAAATGACTGAATCTACTGAAATACTAGGTTTCCTATACAAACAAGAATATTGTGGTACCGAATTGATTTATACCAATGGTAAACAAATTAATTTAATGTAATAGTGGTGGTTGTACTCCCTGCCATAAATATCATGGTAAAAAATGCACTAAATCAGAAATTTTATACTTATAAGGTTTCACAACATTGGCATTTAATGTAATGACAAAGACCAAGCCACTGGAAAAGTTAGCACCAACATCTGACATATGGATAATTTTGTCCAAAAAAAAAAAAAAAAGTACATAATAAACAGTGAGACAGGGTCACCAAGAACTTTTGAAAATAATAATTAGGTACATTGTGAGATCTGGGTTTGAGGAATGCCTATTCACGGAACCATGACCAACGTAGCACTTCCTTGTAAGTTTTTATTCTGGAGTAATGTTTCCAAAGATTCAGGCAGCAGCCATGACCAATTAAAAATCCTCTTGAAATTTCATTATGTAGCTCTTCCACACACACGTAACAGCATGCTATTTATTAGGAACATAACCAACCTATTCTGTGAACTACGTTATTAAAATATCTTCATCGACAGCCACAGTACTTTACCTTGTAATGCATGACAATAACAATAAAATTGCATATGTGTAAAACCGGGCTCTCAACACACATTCCCACCTACATGACTGTGTTATTATAAAGACACTGTTTGGATACCATTTGAACATGTTTTATGTGTTCTTATTCCTGAATTGTCAACAACTACTGGAGGAATGTTGAAATGGGATTGAGCAATGAACTTACTGAACTGTTACAACATAAGATTGAGAAAGAAACTACAAACCCAGTAAGAGACAATAACTTTGGCAAAAGAAAGAAGAAGAAAAAACACACTTAAAAATTGCCATTCTGACATGTCACTTTCAAGTGGCTCATTATTGAGAACTATGTGCTATCAGTGTAAATTAGCTTTAAAAAAATTAAGGAAAGTCTAAAGTAATGTTTTTCATTAACTGTGTGCTGTGTTATAGCAGCAATAATCATGTAAGTGACCATCTAGTTTTCGCTTCTTATTAAATCGTTTCTTGTAATTTTTTCGCTAATGCTAACATTTTTGAAAACTCCAACATTTATCTCCCTCCCTATACTGCCAGTCAATCCTCAAACTCTTACACTGATCAGCCATTACATTATGACCACCCCCAGCCTAGAGAAATGAGCGCGCTTGGAGACCGAACGGTGGCGCAGGTGAAGTTTATAGAGCATTATATATTAAGCCTGAAGACCGGCTTTGGGTTAATAGAGTGTTCGGAGTCAGAATGGGAAAAGCTGCCGATTTATCGGAGTTTGATAAAGGACAAATTGTGATGGCACGGCGCCTCGGAACTACGATCTCGGAAACACACAGCTTGTGGGTTGTTTACGTGCCGCTGTAGTGAGTACACATCAAAGGTGGTGCACAGATGGCCAAATGATGAACCGTCGTCCAGCCGCGTGTCGTCTGCAGCTCACCAATGCCAGAGGGGAGTGGAGACTGTCGCGCATTGTTCACAGCGACCTCAGGGCCACAGTGCGACAAATCGCCCGCAGCTACAAAAGTGGTGATCAGAGCAATGTGTGACAGCATATAGTTCATTGCAGCCTTCTGCGCATGGGCCTGTGTAGCCGAAGACCCAGCCGGGTCCCCATGCTCACTGCATGTCATCGCCAACAACGCCTGAAATGGGTCCAAGATCATCGAGATTGGACCGTGGATGATTGAAAGAAAGTGGCCTGGTGTGAAGAAAAGATTCTTGGTGCATGACGTAGATGGCCGAGCAAGGATACGCCAATTACCAATGGAGGCTATGGCACCTGGATGCACTGTTGGGCAGAAACAGGCCGGCAGCGGTGGTGTCATGCTGTGGGCGATGTTTTCTCATGACACTTTAGGCCCCAATAGCACAATTCCTGAGAGCAGTCAAGTATCTGAACATGTTGCAGATCAAGTTCACCCATTCATGGCAACTGCATTCCCCGCTGGTGATGGCCATTACCAACAGGATAATGCACCATGCCACACTGCCAGAATCATCAAGGAGTGGCTCGAGGAACATGCAGGTGACTTTCTGTTAATGTCCTGACCTCCAAATTCACCTGACACGAACCCAACTGAACATTTGTGGTTCGACTTGGAAGAGCGGGCTAAAGGAGGTCACACCACCACCCTGAAATATCACCACCAACCCGAATTGTATGGGAACTGCTGGACCTGCTGTTGACATTATGATACCCGATACCCTAGGATACCTATTGCCACCTCATCGAATCGATGCCTCGCCGAGTGGCCTCTGTTTTGCGGGCTAAAGGGGGTCGTATAGCTTATTAAGTAGGTGGTCATAATGTAATGGCTCATCGGTGTATATTGTATTTTTACCAGTATATTTTTCTTATAATTTACACTCTCCACAAAAAAGTATTCAATGAGGCATAAGGTAATTTAAATTTATCTTCAAACCTAATGGGGGGAAACATGGATGTTTGCTGAAGTTTAAAGTTCACAAATTTTGCTTATTCTGCAAAACAGTGATAAAATTTTGGTATGATGTTCTTACCAAACAGAAGTCTTTATGGTACAAAATTTAGATTTTTATTCTGTCCCCTGCTGGCGATATAAGTATTAGAAAAATGGAAAATTTTAAAATTTTCCATTTTCATCAGCCAAAAAATCTTGGAAGAGCCAAAACATCCCAGTTTTTCTCACTAGATAAAATGTACTGTTACCATGATTCTTGCAAATAAAATTGGTTTGTCTGTTTTGTTCCCTTCCCTGGAAGAATTTGGCTCAAAAATTGAAAAAAATGCAAATTTTATTAGTCAACATTGACCTCCAATAAAATTTCAGAAACACCAGAAAATAAAAAAATAAACCAAAATAATGTGCATTTTGTTCTGAGTAAGGTGGTTTTAGAATTTTTAAATTTTCTCAATTAGAAAAAAAGTACAGCATTTTGCACAAATGCCTGCAGTTACAAAAATGGAGGTGTTTCAAGGTCCATCTAGGGACCTCCTCACCAAACATTGAGGCAATAAATGCTTTAAAAATTTGTTGTAAGCTCTCAAAACATGTATCAACAGCTGTGCAAAAAAAAAAAAAAAAAAAAAAAAATGGTGCAGCAGCACCCCTTGTTGATGTGGCATGGAAATTACCATATATTACATGTACATGCTTCAATAATAAATAAAAAACGTTTTGTTAGTGTAATGGTTTAAAACGTATTTTAAGAAATAATCAATGGCTATGAATGACAACTTCTTAAGCAACTCTCAATTATACAATAATTTTTAATCTAGTCATGTAGCAATTTCATCTAAGTTAAATTAAATAATAAAGCTCTTATAACATTATGGCAAATAAAAAGAAAACAGACATACTTTGTTTTTGGGCTGCCATTTTCAGAGACATGTTTTCTTGCTTTAATTTAGCATTGGAATTCTGGAGGAACCTGATATACTCAATAGCCTTCCTGAGTATAGCACTCTTGCTCAACTATAAACAAAAATGGGAGAAATGTATCAAATATGCACCATATCATGTAAGAATGGAAATTAAATTATTTTGTTTTTTCAATGCCAACACATGAATCTGTATCAGTTATGGAAGATAAAAAGCAAAAATACAGAAATGACCTGGTTAAAGCATGCTTTTCTTTGAAGACTGAGAAAGGCAAAAGAATAAACTTTACTTGAAAAAAATAATCAAGATAACCTGAATACAAGCAATACTGTGAAGAGAAAAAACTATTCCTGATGTTTCACAGCCAATGAAAAAAAGAAATGTTTTATTAATGAGTAACCAAATACAGAGGCAAAACTTTTTAGCAATACTCTGCATGAATCTAGAATTTGATTAAAAGGAAATGCTGACTATAATTATTTTGACTGAAAAACTAGTTGTGTAAGCAGACAATAGCAAAATTCCAATACAATGCATCACTGTATCATTTTTTTCTTTTTACCCATGTTTACACACATAATGGATTTGTAGAGATGACTTCTCTGCCTTTTGCCCATAAATAAATTCTAGGAATAAATTCATCAGCCAGATAACTGATTTAGAATACACACATAATGGCCAATGAAATAGAAACGTTTAATTAATACCAGGTAGGACCTCCTTTAGCACAAACTACAGCATGTTTGGGGTTTGGCATAGATTCCACAAGGTGTTGAGGTGCATCTACATCATACCAGGAGTTCACCACACAGTCCTTTAATTGTTTTAACTTGCACAGATCTGACAGAAGAGGACTTTGCTCCCTGATCTGGTTCACTAACATGTCCCATACACTCTCTCTGGGGTTCAAATACAGGTTTTGTGGTAGCCAGGAAAAATGATAGAAGTCTCTGTCATGCTTTCTGAACCACTACTGAACTCATCCTACACAACTGACAGTAGCATTGTCATCCATGAAACAGCTGTTACCTGCTGGACAAAAAACCAACATTGTAGAATGGACTTGATCAGCAATAATGTTCCGAATAATCCTTGAAGGATACCCAACCTTCCATGAATATCAGGTGAGACGTTTCATACCAACAGAACGTCCCCTTCCCCCATGACACCACCTCAAGAACCTTGACTTATGTTTACAAGTCAAGCTGGGTCCACCACTTCGTGGGGCTCTGCCTAACACTCTGCCTACAGAACAAAGGTGTGCCACGACTCCTTGTGTGAACCAACTTTTTTCCAGTCTTCCAGTGTCCAGTCATGGTGTTCATGACACCACTGTAAATGAATTTTCCAGTTCTTCACAAAAATCTGATTTTCGTACAGGAATGCGACTTCAATGCCCAGCACATAGATTTGGCTCAGAAACAGCCATCATTGAATGCTTTGGCCAATTGCTTCACATAGGAAGTTGTTTCTCCTTTACAAACCTTCTCAGATGACTATGACCTCATTCCTAACAGACTGTTATTGCACCACAGTTCTCTTAGACAAGCAATGCGAGTTATTTTTCCACTGATTAACGACCCAGAATATCTCACTTTTTGAGAAAACACAGTCAGCTCTAACATTTTCAAAATTATCGCTCCAGCCAGATGGGCACCTACAATAAGCTCTTTGTGGAACTCTGAAGGATCCTTTGTTTTTCCCATTGTGATCAACACCACTGACAATTACTGACGAGAAGCAGTCTTAAATAGTTGCCTAGATCACATGGTTATGCATGTGACCATGTATTTTGCATATACGCTGTGTGGCACTTACTGTAAAAATGGTTTCTAATTCAGTGGCTAGTGTGTGTACATACATATATTTAAACATTCACACAGAGGAGCCTCTTGCTAATTATGAGGGTTCTGTTCCTGAAAAATTCATGGTCGGTAAACTTACAATTTTATGGGGGAAATAGTGTTAAGGGAATTGAAGTCACAATTGAAACTATTACAATACCTGAAGCATTTTTTCTTCCACCTATAATACTATAACATCAGAGTAAAGAAAAAAATAAAATAGGTTGAAAGTCGTACTGCATAGACAGTTTAAAATGGGTTCCTGCAAACATTGAGGGCTTTGTGCAATTTTATGCTTACACAATTAAATGTTTGTGTTATCATTAATTAGAACTGATCTTCAAGCTACATAAGAAATAAACTTAAAAATACTAACAAAAACCTCCTAACTGCATTTCATTTGTTAAAAGTTTACATTTGCACATTTTATTTCATTTTGTTGAATACTGCATGCTTCTGTTATTCTTTGTCAAAAATAATTCATGAAACACAAGATACATTATGTTGGTAAGGCATGATGAATTTATCATCACAAAATTAAATCGAGCAGCCAAATGTGAAATCTGAATCTAGAGTTAAGAGGTTAAGGTAGAAGTTGGTTAAGGTAGCCACCAAATACTCAAGGCACTGGGTGTCATGTTAGGAGGCAAGAGGTATACAGATTTTTTTTTTGGAATTACTACTCCATGTTTGGGGGGGGGCTTAAAAGTTTAAGTGTGTGCATGTGTAAATATATATACACAGTCATTTACAAAAGCTTAAGACCGCCTATTGGTATTGGGAGATTTCTGCCGATTGCATTAGCTGCTGTCTGTATTACTCAACTTCCTGTCAGTGTTGCATCATCCTACAGCGGCAGCTGTTGATAGAGTTGGGAGAAGCGTGCGAGCATAAGTTTTTTACATATTTTCTATATAGCGAAAAATGGGGAAAAAAGCATCGTTAAGTGTTACTCAGAGGGCACAAATAGTACTTCATATGATGAAGGATACTTCAAACGTGACATAAGCCTATTCATAATATGATCATGAAATATCGAGATACAGTTGAATTTAACGACCAAAAGAGAAGTGGTTGCCCAAGGAAAATAACCCTATGTGATGACAATACCATAAGACGAATAGTTATGTGTTCTCCGAGGAGTTCATGCAAGAAAAAAATCAAGGCCTTTCTACATTCAAAAGGGTCTAATATTAGTATCAGCACTGTTTCCAGATGTTTTAGCAAAGATTTTGGATTAAAGTCTTACAAACCTGCACATAAACCTAGATTAACCTCTGTCATGAAAAAGAAGAGACTCCAGTTTGCGAAGCGTCATCAATCGTGGACTGCTGAAAATTGGAACCAAGTTTTTTTCCCGATGAATTAAATGTGCGTCAATTTGAATCACGTGAAGTACATGTTTGGCGACCAAAAGGCTCGATGAAAAATACACTGTTAGCACTGTGAGACATTTGCCTAGTCAGATGATATGGGGTGCTATTGTCAGCATCCGGTACTGCTTCATTATCCTTTTTTCCAACAGGCACTACCATGACTGGTCCATTTTATATGGAAATGTTATGTGAGAAGCTATTAACTCATATGCAAGTGCACAGATGCACTATCTTCATGCATGATGGTGCTCTATGCCACATATCAAAGACAGCAAAGGACTACCTGCAGAGGAAAAAGGAAAAACATAACTGTGCTTGACTGGCCCGGTGACCTTAACCCCATCAAAAATGTGTGGACCATTTTAAAAGACAAGGTAGCAGAAAAACAGCCATCAAACTCCCAAGCTATGATTGACGCGATAAAGTACATGGGGTGCAAAGACATTTCAAGTGACTACTGCAAATCCCTCATTGAGAGTATGCCACATCGTATTCTGTCCATTATAAGAAACAAAAGTGGCCACACAAAGTACTGATTTCGGTCATTTTGTGTAGACAGCCAGTGCACAGTTTGATTGTAACTCCCTCAAAGAGGTGCTATGTCGTTAATTTTGTTTTTTCGGTGTTTGTCCGAGTAAGCCTGGGTAAGAGTTTCAGATGAGGCATGGGTGATGTGTTTGTCTTACAACATTGGCTCTCTCCCTTCCATGGAATTAGCGGCTCTAAATTAAGGGCTGATGACTGCTTATATTCCTTGGAGTTACTTGCGGTAGTCGTTAAATTTCCAAAAGGAAAAAAAAATATTACAAATAGGTGCACAATACTTTGTGGTTTGGGCACAGAAATGTCTAGTTACGCCTTTCGAAATTATGCATATATACACTATCTACCAACAAGTAATTGGACACCTGCGATAGCAAAGAAACACAAAGTTTATTCACCTTCAATAGTTGGTGGAGCCTCCACGAGCAGTGATTACAGCTGCAACCCTCCGGGACATACTCTCAACCAGGTGTTGTACGACGGCTAGCGGTATTTTCTTCCACTCGGTTTGGAGAAGACAGGTTAGTTCCTTCACTAATTTCGGACGGTGGGGGCACCCCTTAAGTTGACGCTCCAACTCGTCCCAGAGGTGCTCGATAGGGTGGTCCGGGCTCTGCGCAGGCCAGTCCATTCGATTAACCCCATTGTCATCATACCAAGCCATGGTGGACCTCGCAACATGACAGGTGGCATTGTCATCCTGAAAGTAACATGGGTCCACCCCGTAAAACTGCTACAACGTAGGAAGCGCATGGTCATCCAAAATGGTGCAGTAGGTCTCGGCGTTGAGTATACCAGGAATTGCGACCAAGGATCCCATGCCATACCAGGAGAAATACCCCCATAGCATAATTCCACCGCTGCCGAACTTCACAGTTGGCACAATACATTCCGGCAGGAGGCGTTCTCCAGGCAGACGCCAAACCCAGACCCTGCCATCCAAGCGGTAGAGGGTGAACCTTGATTCGTCGCTCCAGAGAACCTGTTTTCACTGTTCAACGGTCCACTGTCGACGTTCTTTGCACCACGTTAGCCGCACAGCGCTATTGCACTTGGCGATCAAAGGCTTGTGGGTGGCAGCACGTCTATGATAATCGAGCAGATGGGCTTCCTTACAGATGGTATTCATTGAAAGAACACTCCCGGATGCCTGTTGAAACTCCTCGCGGATGTGGCCCATCGATTTGGTGCGGTTCTTCCAAATTTCTCTGGCCAGCACCCGTCGGTCTCCAACTCCCAGTTTTGTGGGTCTGCTGGGTCGGGGCACATTCCGACAGTCACCTCTCATCTTTCACTTGCCAATCATGTAGGCCACTGTCGATTTTGGGTACTTCAACTCGCTGGATATGTCACGTATGGATCGGCCATTTCTGCGATACCCGACGATTACACATTTCTCTAAATCAGAGAGCTCTGAACTGCATGGCATCTTGCATGCAACTGGTTGCGTTGTTGTTTCCTACACGATATTTAACGGCGGTGGCCGTGACGTGTATCAGGACCGCAGATATCATCGATTGCAGGGGTGTCCAATTACTTGTTGGTAGATAGTGTATATTAAGATATTTGGCACTACTTCACGCTATAAGCGTTAAGTTGTGCTAAATATCTTTATAGGTGCATACTTTTAGTCATTAGTGGTCCAGAGTCAGTGCACGTGGCTACTATTCTTCTTGTCAGAAATTCAATGCTCAGTACTGCCACAAGACAAATTTTTCACTTCAGAAGAAAAATAAATCCCAGCGAGCCAACAACAACGAAAAAATCCACCGTACGTTACCATAGTAATCAAAACAGCATCATCCAAGATGGCTGATTCCACCCAAAAATGTCTGTTATCATGGTAAACATAATATTACTCAAGGTGAAGGTCACTCGAGATGGCAGAAAAAATAAATAAATAAATAAATTGGTGGACACAAAGTACCATGCCAAGCATTGGCACTGGGTAAAAAAATTGCTTAATCAACCACTGGTATGAGCTGCTTCCTCCTCCTCCATCTGGTGTTGCACAGTGACGGCAGCCTTTATCACTCACTTCTGGCACCATAACATAACCTTACTGTCAAAACGATCTTTCAATATGGCCCTCAAGTATTCTGGAGGAGGGATCAGTATTTTAAGATTTCTAACCCCCACCCCACAAAAATGTCATGTTATTTTTTTGCTAATTTGCCTAAAATTTCTTTTACAGTTAGCATTCTTGTTTTCTTTCTCATTTTGATTGTAGGATGTGTTTTGGGTTGGGCATTATTGCTGAGCCTTCAGCTTATTTCCAAATTCAGCTTTTAAAATTTCTTCAAAATTAAAACCTCCCTCGATTTTTCTTTTTCCAGGCCCTTAGATTAAAGTCCAGTTTTATATCTATCACACATGCAGAGTTGTATAAAAATAAAATGTATCCGCGTACACAACCATTGAAACAGAAAACTTGCTGCAAACCTACGAATCATGTTAACAATAGAATAAGATAATTTAAAGAGAAATTAATAAAACAATAAATAATTATTAAAAGATTAAGAGATTCTAGTAAGAACAAAATACGTACATTAAAACTGAATGTGCAGTAATGCGTGTGAAATGGACCTTTAGGGCAAAATATTAAAATATTAGACTACGAACCTCATAAAAAGAAGAGACTAATTACAGGAAGCTTTTATATCTAGAAAAACAGTTCCATTAATGAACATTCAAAAATTATGAATAGAATTTTCAACAACTTAATTAAAAAATAGTAGACTTACAAAGTACATAAGGGCATTATTTTAATTTAATAACTGGCAACTGCAAGAGGAACCTGGCAATAAAATTCAAATTATTTCAGTGTAAACGAAACTTTTGATACAGTTCCTATACATTGAGAACCGGCCTTGATTAAATCTAGAGGCCAGAAATAAATGTCTGTAAAAGCAAAAGAACTCAGAAGATGTGAAAAATAATTAAAAGTTCAAGTTAAAATATAATTAAATATATTAATCTGAGTAAAGGCGCCTTGAGAGTAAGTGTTTTAATTGCTGCAAATAATTTTTTTTTAATCTACAAGCAAAAACTATCAGCAAAATCTGCTAATAATTTGGAAACTTTCCACGTATGGCGTACGCTTGTACGTCTTTATTCTGCCACTCTGCACACATGTAACATTTAATGTCAATTAGACAAAGGGTTTAGGCAGAAACCTAAATTCTAGGTTGTGGTGTAAAATGTGAGAGCATTTTGCATGCCTTACCCTTGAAGATGCCATGTGAAATGTATCCTCAATTTTTCTGCCTTTATTGTGTCCTTTTTCTTTTTCCTTGTTTTAATTTTCTTCTTTTCAGAGTTGGTTTCTTCCTCTCTGCTTCACTTTCCAATTTCCTTTTTTTCTCCACCCTTCTCAAAATCTTTTTACTTTAGGATTTGTTTCTTTCTCATTCCTTCTCATCTAGTTGTTAATTTTCCCACATTAGTTTCTTCCTCTCTCCTTTGCTTTTCAAATATTATTTTTCTTTTTTCACCACCCTTTCCTTCTAAATTTTTTTTTTCTTTTGATGTACAACACATCTTTCTCTGTGCTGGGTACAGGGTAACATAAGGAGCACGGATGCAATGAAAACATGTCACACTTTGAATGCTTTTAGCTTCGAAGCTAATAATCATAGAATAATAAATAATACATCATTAGATAGTTTATGGTTCCATTTATAACAAAATAAGTTTTAACACTCTGTGGATTTAAAATTTATTTTTTAGATAAAAAAAATTTGGTGACTAAAATTTAGAAATGCCATGAAAATCCAGAGAAAATTACTATAAGAACTGACGAAAGTTGAAGAAACAGTAGAGGAGAACGAAAGGAATCTGAAAAGGCCCACTAAGTCATTAAGTGAAAGTTCATTGGAATGTAGGGAGAGTTAAAAGTTCATGAGCCAGGATGTTTTTCACCCAAGTTTGACTCTAGAGCCACAACCTTCCACTTCAACTGCACAAATTGAGCCTGAACAAGTGGAGATTGATATCATCGATCCAAATTTCCCAATTTTCACACCGAGCATGGAATACCAATTTACATCGCCAGACTTCACAGCTTTGTTGGATAATGAATATATGTATTACGTCTCAAACCTTTACACCACTGACGCATTCTGAATCTAGACAAGAACAAAAGCAACAAGAAGAGTACATTACGCCCAAGACATGTTGCCAAATTTATAACAAGGCAACTAAGGAGTTTGAAAAATTGCTTCTGAAGAATAATTTCAGCAAAATAACTACTGACAATGATGATACTATGCTTTCTACTAACATTAATTTATAATCAGTATAAGTTACCATGAATTGCATATAGTATAAGTTGCTTTTAAGTAAGTAAAACATTTCTTTCATTTCATTTCTTAAAAATAAAAGTTTTATATCTGAAAAAAATCAGAAGTGCACAGTAGCAACTCTGCCACAACCTACAACATAGGGCTACATCAACTGTCTTTCGCTGAATACCTTAAAGACGTAGAACTAGCGAGTTAGTGCCATCAAATAGTGGCAGTTGATGTAGTTTTATGTTGTAGGTTGCGGAATAGTTGCTACTGTGCCCCTTTCATTTTTTACTTTAGGGTTTGTTTCAATCTCACTCCTTCTCCTCTTGTTTTCTTTTCATGTTTGGCTAAATTCTCCTCTGCAGCAATTTTGTGCATCCAGGTTTACCAAATTATTATTTTTTTTTTTTTTTTTTTTTGTCTTTCTCTCCACAGCATCCCCCTTCTTGTTTGAGTGTATATCATCATCATCATCATCATCATTGTCAACCATTATCAATCCACTGCTGGACGAAGGTCTCCCCAAGTTTCCTCCACAACGGTCTGTTTTGTGCCAGTCTCCTCCATGTCACTCCCGCATACTTTCGAATTTCATCCACCCATCTTCCATGTGGTCTTCTTCTGGGTCTTTTCCTGTCCCTTAGAATCCAATCTAAAATTTCGGCTGTCCATCGATGGTCTGTTCTTCTGGCAGTATGTCCAGCCCATTGCCATTTCAGGGATTTAACTCTGATCATGATGTCTTCCACTCTTGTCATTTTTCGGATCCACGTGTTCCTCTTCTTATCTCTCCTGGTTACACCAAGCATGCACCTCTCCATGCTTCTTTGAGTTGTCTGCAGCCTTTGTATGTCTCTTTTAGCTAAGGTCCATGTCTCTGCACCATACGTAAGCACTGGAAGGATGCATTGATCAAACACTTTTCTTTTAAGACATAATGGCATATTGCTCTTGAAAATTATGCTGTTTCTTCCAAAAGCTCTCCAGGCAAGTTTTGTACGCCGATTAATTTCTTCACCAATGTGACCCTCACTTGATATCTGCTGTCCAAGATAAACGTACATGTCTGTTATCTCCAGCTTTTCTCCATCAATCGATAAATCTTCATTTCTTGTAAAAGCATTGTACATCACTTTTGTCTTCTGAAAGTTCATTTTTAATCCCACTTCTTTACTCTTGTCAGCAAGTTCCTGGATCATACTCTGTAGCTCTGATGGGGTAGTTGCAAAAATGACTATGTCATCAGCAAAACGAAGGTGGGTTAGATAATCTCCATTAATCTTTATCCCTTTGTTTTCCCAGTTCAGTGATTGAAAGACATTTTCCAATGTGGCATTACAGAGCTTCGGAGATATGGTGTCACCTTGTCTCACTCCTTTTCCAATTTTTATGTGTGTTGTATTTTCAAACAGCCGAATCTTTGCACTTGCATTTTCATAGATGTTATTAATAATATTAATGTATGCATCTTCAATACCGCAGGATTTCAGAGCCATTGCAACTGCTGATGGTTTCACCGAATCAAAGGCTTTTTCATAATCGATAAAAGCCATGCACAATGGAAGTTCATATTCCCTCGCTCTTTCAATTAGTTCTCTCAGTACGTGGATATGATCTATTGTGCTGTAGCCACTCCTGAATCCAGCTTGTTCTCTCGGTTGAGCCATGTCCAGTGTCACCTTCAAGCGGTGTGAAAGAACTTTAGTGAAGATTTTATAAACCACTGATAGGAGGCTGATAGGTCTGTAGTTCCTGAGATCCTCAATGTCACCTTTTTTATGTAGCAAGATCATTGTAGCGTTGTTCCAATCCTCAGGAATTTTCCCTTCATTAAGGCATCGAGTGAAAATTTGGGCGAGTACTGTTTCGATTTCTCCACTTGCTTCTTGTATGATGTCTACAGTAATTCCATCTTCTCCTGGAGCTTTTCCCCGCTTCATGTTCTTGATTGCATGTGCAACTTCTGCTGGAAGGACTGGAAGAACTCTGGTACTGGTACCTTTCATGATGTCTGGAGTACATGTATCATCCCTTTCATATAATTTGGAGCTGAAATCTTTCACTCTTGTCAAAATTTCGCCTCTATTTCTTGTTACAGAACCATCTTCTTTTCTCAGTGCCATAATCTGTTTTTTCCCCCCTTACTGAGATGTCCCTTTGCTATCTTTAGGCTTTGGTTGTTTTCAATTGTTTTCCTTACTAGTTCACAGTTGAATTTCCTTACGTCTTCAGTGATACTTTTTCGTACTGTCTTGCATAGCTCTATATATTCCACTTTGGAAGTCACATCTTCTTTAGTTGTCCTCATCCCTCTTCTTTTTTGCATCAACATTTTGGTTTTTCCTGATAATTTGTTCACATACAATTTGTTCTTAGACCCAGCTAATTTTGTTGCTGTTTCCATAAGAGCTTTGGTTACTTTTCTGTTAACTTCAGAAATATCCACTTCTTCCGATGTTAGGCCTTCTAAAGCAGAGAATCTGTTCTTCAGTTCCAATTTGAAGGTATTATGATGTTTTTTAAGGTTGGTTATGTCAATACATTTTGTTTGTCTTATGAGCTTGCTACGTTCGAGTTTAGTGTTGAGGTGCATCTTACATCTCACCAATCTATGGTCACTGCCTGTGTTGAACTTGTTTAGCACACTGCAGTCTTCTATGACGAATTTTTTGTTACACATAATAAAATCAATTTCACTTGTCGTCCCATTTGGATGTCTCCATGTCCATTTCCTGTGTGGCTTTTTCTTGAAAAAGGAGTTCAAGATGAAAAACCCTTCTGCCTCTGCAAACTCTACGAGAGTATTTCCACGCTGGTTTCTGTTGCCGTGACCGAATTTACCTACTGAAGTTTCATTCTGTTGCCGTTGCCCTATTTTTGCATTGAAATCTCCCATAATTATCTTCAAGTGCTGCTTACCTTTATTATTTAGATCACGAATTTCCTCATAAAATTCTTCAATTTCTTCTTCAGCATGACTTGTGGTGGGTACATAAGTTTGAATAATCTGAGCCTGGTATCTTCTCGAGAGTTGGATAACGAGTCGTGCAGCTCTGTCAGAGGAACTTTCAACTTCTACCACTTTATCCTTCAGTTTCTTGTTTATTATAAATCCAACACCACTAGTTCTGCCAGTATCTGTCCCACAATAGTAGAAGAGATGTCTACTTTTCAGTTCAATGAGATCTTCTCCTTTTCTCCTTACCTCACTTAGCCCCACGATGTCCCACTTGATCCTTTGTAGTTCCTCTTCCAATTCAAGAAGCCTTGAATCAGAAGATAGGGAGCGTCCGTTGTACGTAGCCAAGGTCAGCATCAGATGGCAGCCTAGTCCGGTCCTCCGGGGATTCTTAGCACCCTCTGCCTTCATGTCGCACTGGCCGCTGCCTTGGCCAGGTACATTCCAGCTGCCGGAGACCGAGGGCCAAGATTTAAGTTGTGGAGTCATTTTGGAGGGGTTTGGCCATAACTCACCACGGTGGCCAAGCGGGTTGGTGAGTGTGGGATAGCATTTCCTCTAATCCCGATGGTATAGTTATACCGCTATTGGAGGTCGTCAGAGCCCCTTTAGTGGGAACAGGATGTACCACGAGAAGGCGGGGTTGACATTTGTCAAAGAGAGGCTGTATAATATATATATATATATATATATATCATCGTCAACCATCATCAATCTACAGTTGGATGAAAGTCTTCCAAAATTTCTTCCACAACATTCTGTCTTAAGCCAGTCTCCTCCGTGTCACTCCTGCATGCTTTCAAATTCCATGTTTTAGGAGGGTTTGGCCATAACTCACCAAGCTGGCCAAACAGGTTGGCAAGTGTGGGATAGCATTTCCTTTGATCCAAGTGGCCCAGGAGCAGAAGGTATTTAAAACTGTGACGTGCGTCGCAGAACAAAGTCCCCCTCTTGCAGAACATTTTCTTTTTTAATCTTAGATTTCAATGCCTGGTGGAATATATTTTTTTAATCTTAGATTTCAGTTTCCTTGTAGGATATTTTTATGTGTAGAACATACTTTGTTAAATCTTAAATTTTAATCCCTTGCAGAACATTTTTTTATCTTAAATTTGGGAGAGCAGTGGTCGCTCAGGTACCCCAGTTATGCTGGTAACTCCTTTTGTCTACACTCACCGCCCTTCTGCACGGAGCACCAAACAATCCCCCTTCCCCCACATATCCATACCATTTGGGATGGTAGCTGATTGTTTCTCCCTACGCATTTGAAAGACCCTTCAACCCCCTCCCCCTTCCACTCCAATGGTATGTTGTGAAAGTGGGAGGCACCAAGCCGTGTTAAACCACATATCACTGGGGAGAGTGCTTGTTAGGTGTCCATCTTGGAAAAAAATTATTTCAAATCTACAACAGCAGAACACACGGGATTCCTTTCCAAAGTTTTAAACTCCTGCCGAAGCAAAGTTGCTAGAAAAGAGTCTTCCACCTTTGAAAACTTTTAGGAAAGATATATATATATCATCATCATCATCATCATTGTCAACCATTATCAATCCACTGCTGGACGAAGGTCTCCCCAAGTTTCCTCCACAACGGTCTGTCTTGTGCCAGTCTCCTCCATGTCACCCCTGCATACTTTCGAATTTCATCCACCCATCTCCCATGTGGTCTTCTTCTGGGTCTTTTCCTGTCCCTTGGAATCCAATCTAAAATTTCGACTGTCCATCGATGGTCTGTCCTTCTGGCAGTATGTCCAGCCCATTGCCATTTCAGGGATTTAACTCTGATCATGATGTCTTCCACTCTTGTCATTTTTTGGATCCATGAGTTCCTCTTCTTATCTCTCCTGGTTACACCAAGCATGCACCTCTCCATGCTACTTTGAGTTGTCTGCAGCCTTTGTATGTCTCTTTTAGTTAAGGTCCACGTCTCTGCACCATACGTAAGCACTGGAAGGATGCATTGATCAAACACTTTTCTTTTAAGACATAATGGCATATTGCACTTGAAAATTATGCTGTTTCTTCCAAAAGCTCTCCAGGCAAGTTTTGTACGCCGATTAATTTCTTCATCAATGTGACCCTCACTTGATATCTGCTGTCCAAGATAAACGTACGTGTCTGTTATCTCCAGCTTTTCTCCATCAATCGATAAATCTTCATTTCTTGTAAAAGCATTGAACATCACTTTTGTCTTCTGAAAGTTCATTTTTAATCCCACTTCTTTACTCTTGTCAGCAAGTTCCTGGATCATACTCTGCAGCTCTGATGGGGTAGTTGCAAAAATGACTACGTCATCAGCAAAACGAAGGTGGGTTAGATAATCTCCATTAATCTTTATCCCCTTGTTTTCCCAGCTCAGCGACTGAAAAACACCCTCCAATGTGGCATTAAAGAGCTTCGGAGATATGGTGTCACCTTGTCTCACTCCCTTTCCAATGTTTACGTGTGTTGTATTTCAAACAGCCTAATCTTTGCACTTGCATTTTCATAGATGTTATTAATAATATTAATGTATGCATCTTCAATACCGCAGGTTTTCAGAGCCATTGTAACTGCTGATGGTTTCACCAAATCAAAGGCTTTTTCATAATCGATAAAAGCCATGCACAATGGAAGTTCATATTCCCTCGCTCTTTCAATTAGTTCTCTCAGCACGTGGATATGATCTATTGTGCTGTAGCCACTCCTGAATCCATATATATATATAATCTGGGTCGTATTTTGAAAACTCACAAAATTCGAGCTTTAAAAATGTATCCTTCATGAAATTATGTGCATTAAAAATGAATCCTTCCCCGAGTTACGAAAAGTGCAGTCGAATACATCGCTCACGTCGGGAATATAATCAATTTATGGACACGCGAAGCGGCTTCCACACGTAGCAGCTTGGACAATTAATTTTGCATATCGCCAGCTGTTACAAATCAGGCAAGAGATTCTTTTGTGGAATTCTGCGTTTTTCATTATTTGGTATCGATACAAAACTGAAGAGAATTTGGGGGAGGGGATTAATGTGTGTGTGTGTGTGTGTGTGGAGGGGAGAGTTGTTTCGCGTCTGGAAACAGTATTCCGTTCTTCAAAACTTAAAAATTTTCTCGTAATCATTATTTCTTTTTCTTGCGAAGTTGCCTCTGCCCAGTATTGTTGCTAAATATATCAGTCTATTGCATAAATGTTTGTATTTCAGCTTGAAACTGTAGACAACAATTTTTCGAAAACGTAAATTTGACGAAGCAAAAATTTCCCTGTAATCTTTAGGCAGGAGTTTCTCCTGCGGCCTCGGGAAATTTTGCCTTTGTTGTCATCATTTGCGTCATTCTTGAGAGCGAAGAGAATCGGGAAGGGGGATGCCGTCTTCTGGCTGTAAACAGAATTCCGTCTTTCAACTGATGGTAATTTTCTAATGTTTGTTTTACTGTGATTTATTCACTTAATTTTTTTTTTTTTTATGAAATTTGGTCAAAGTGTTTCGCACCTTGCCTGCAGAACATTTACAATCTTTAGAAGTCTTGCTGCAGAACACTGAATGTAATTCTGCTCCTGGGCCCAGTGGCATAGTTATACCGCTATTTAGGAGGCTGTCAGAGCCCTTTTAGTGATAACAGGATTACGCTCATAATGAGTAGTGGAGAGCGTAATCCTCATAATGCGTAGCAACCGTAGTTCAAGGTCGCTATGCATTATGCTCCATGTCTGAAAATCTACACCTTTTCCTTTTGCGCATTTGAGGCTTTTTTTTTCTTTATCGAAACGAAGTCAGTCCCCCCGTATGTCTTTTGTTTTATCTAAAAAATAAAGATATGGTGCACCTGTTTTTTTAATCTTCAATCCGTGCAGTTCTTTTCTTACTTTTTTCTCATTGCAAAAAGTTACCATATTTTTCAAAAATATTCTAGCAGAAACACGATTAAAGCTTAACACTTCACAATTGTTCCTACTCTGTGGAAGAGAAATGACCTTCAAGCAGGAAATTTGTTCATCTTGTTGCGAGAGCTCTGTGGAGTACCATGAGAGGGGTGGTGGGGGTGGGGAGGGAAGAAGGGGGAGCGAGTTAGTTCGAAAGATAAATTCAAGTACAAGGCCACATCAGTGGGTTGGAATAGTTCACTATTCATTTGTCAGTGCAGTTTGACGGCATTGAAGAACACAACTTCGTCTGGACTCTGGAGGAAGCATTTATTTAGGTGGAAGACTCCGGAGATATTTTCAACCTCGTTTAACCATGATTTGTAAACAGTCACAGTCAAACGGCGATTGCTCAACGGGATGTGTCAGCGAATTACTTTCAGTCTTTGGAAATAATGTGAATTCTTTTTTTGTTCTCGAGCACAACCTAGAAAAGAAACTAAAAACAGTTGGTGACTGTTTTACTTGTTATTTGTAAAAAAACAACAGGCGGGCCATTTTAATTACATACCTGCCAACTTTCAGAAACCGAAAATCGTAAAAAAATAATCTATATTTTCGGATGAAATTTTTAATCAATATATCCAATAAAATTACTTATCGCGCATATTGATTAAATGTACTGAACATATCGATTAAAAAACAATATGTTACTTAACTCAAGTATCAACTTTTAATTGATACGACTATAGATGTTTGAATTTATCGCCACGTTTATTTCGATTATCCATACGGAATTTCTCATTACTATGCTATATCATTATAATCTATAAAGAGATAAAAAAAAATTTATGGAAGCTTGCATCTAAAGGGAAGAATGTTCCACACCCTTTGACCCCCAAATCCAATAGGATCTTTGACCCCCAAATCCAATAGGATCGTCACGGAACAAACTAAAATGTTTTCAAAAACAAACCATTTTCATGCTAGGATTATCTTACGGAGAGACAGACGATGAGACAGTCAAATAAAAAAAATGAAATAAATGAGTGACACTAATTGGTAAATTATGCTCAACTAAAGACGAAGTGAAAAAACATTTTGCACGAATCACATCCAGTTCATTAAAACTTTTAACAAAGGAAGTTAATTTCGTATTTTTTTTTCCTATGCAGCCAACATTAGATTTGTGCTGGGCACTAGAAATATGATTAGTCATTCCTTCCACCACGCGAAACGCTGAAATTACATGACACGCAGTTTGCAATGCACATTTTTCATTTTTTGAAGATTTTGCAATACACAGGAATTCCGCAGAATACGCATCACAGAATGTTTGATAGTACTTTTTTCCCCCTTTCATATTGCTGCTCATAGCGAATCACTAATACTAAATTTATTGACACTTGAAAATAAATGCAAGTAAAACTGCTGTAGTAAAACAGTAACAGCTTAAAGAGATGCAATTTGCAGAGGAAAAATATAATACCTCAACATATTAATTTCGTTGAATCAAGCCAAGACATTTTTATGCACGTTATCGAGCGACAAACAAAAAAAGCACGGTTGAAAAGCGTAGAAAACTTACTGACTAATGGACCAGCAAAATAAATTATTGCTGGAAAAGCACAGGCTCAAAAGAACATCGGAACTCTTTTTTTTTTTTTTTTTTCCCCAACTTCCTCCTACAGTAGCATTCTTTTGTTAGGTCAAATTTATTGCCACAGAAGAAGTTACAAAACCGTCACGTTGGGTATCGATCTGGGCTTTAAAATTCCACAGATTTAAAATCAGTTTTAATTTTTTTCTACGATATCTACGTTCTGAAATGGCATTTCGAACTGGGAGTGCTGGAATGCAAGACACACCCACACTGGACTCTGAGAAGCTGCGACCCCAGGGACGAACAATGCATTATCTGAAAAGGAGAAATGGGGAGGGGGGAAAACAGCAAGAGGGAGAACGTGATTGTAACCTTCCGTTACGCAGCTGCATAGCCTTACGGGAATTGTCAGCAGCATTGTGTCGCTTGCGCAGGGGAAGGTACTGGGATCTATTATGTGTAAGCAGAAAACCGTGTCGCTCGCACTTTCTCTTCACAGCGGAAATAAGGAGAATTTGTTTCTTTTTAATCATCGCGTGTTAAGGATTTTTTTAAGGGGAATAAAGATTTTTTTTTTTTTTTGCTCTTGAAATGGGGAGAAAAAAAATAGGGATTTTCGGTATGAGAATGAAAAATCGGAAGAAATCACTTTCCGATCGGAATATCGGAAAGACGCCCCAAAATTGGAAGCTTTCCGGGTAAATCGGAAGGATTGGCAGCTATGTAATTATCTTGCAGAATCGATGTACCAGAAACTAATTTCAGTGGGGGCGCTATTGTCTCCAGTGTTGCCCAAACACTGATTTTATTTTTGAAATTATAATTCTTTAGTGTGGCTCATAGGCCGAAAACCACGGTACTCTTGTTTTCAGCATGCTTCATCTGCTTTAGGAAGGGGGGCATTATCACCACTGGTTTGCGTTTCTCACAACACTAACAGCTAGGGTCCGAGCCTCTGAGCCTGGGGTACCACATGACACGCAGATCTCAATTTTCATTTTAGGCATGCTCATTACAAACCTTTCTCTCCTGTTGCTTTTCGTTATTGTAAACTACAGGTGGGTCGCTTTTTTTTTTTTCTGCAAATGACAGGTGGGTGGAAGTGGGTCGCCATTTAAACCCACCTGCCTCTCACTCTCATCCCAGGGGAGGGAGACACACTATCTCCTTTGAAACCAGCGAATCATTGGCATTGGTAAAGTTCAACCGAAATGACAAAAGGGGTGACTAATGAAAGGTGGGCTCACGTTACAATCATTGTCACATGGATGGTATTATTGTTATTGCTGCATTGTCATGTGGATGGTATTACTGCAGCAGCCAGCAAGGTGCCTTCAGCTTCTGTTTAGCTTGTTTTGGCCCCTTTCAAAATATTTTAGATGCTTTGCGCATGCTCAATTCTACAGTTGAGGCTTTTCCCTGTCTTTTGACAGAGTGTACTGTGTGTGGAGTTTGCAATGTGCGTACTGCTTATATTTGGTGACATGTAATTTTTCATGTATAACTTTTTTAATCAATCAGGATGTCTCTAGCTGAAAAATTAGATGGACTGTGACCGAAGAAAAAAATAGCTTCCCTGCGCTACAGAGCAGAGTATTCTAAAAAGTGGCTATGCTTGCATGTCTCCCAACTTTCAGAGCATCACTCCTGTTGTGCGATGTGTAATTCCAATTTCTCAATTAAACACGGCGGGAGGTTTCACTGCTCTCGTCACATAACATCCGTGAAACACAAACGATACTGCAAAGAAAGGTCAGAAGCAAGGCCGTTAGGTGAATATTTTGCTAAAACACTCGAGGATATACGAATATTACATGCTAAAATCTTGTTCACACCTCTTTCCTGGCAGAACATAATTTACCTATCGTGGCAGCTGATCATGCTGGGAATTTGTTCAGGAAAATGCTCCCGGATTCCACCATTGCCAAGAAATACACCTCACTAGTGAAATCCATGACTAGCTTTACACAGTCCATTGTAGTTTTTGCACTCTGTAATTCGTTATTTTCGATGGCAACTGATGGAAGCACCAATCAGAATTTTGAAAGCTGTACCCAGTTGTCAGATATTTTGACTCTGCTAAGGGTGAAATAGTGTCTGTTTTATTACGTATACTTCAATGAGATAACAATACAGGGCATGGTATTTTTACAATTCTGGATAATGAAATGAAAAGAAAAGGCATTCCATGAAGTAACTATGTCTCATTTGGCTATGACAACGCCAATACAATGTTGGGAAACCTAAGTGGTGTTGCAGAAAATTTAAGAGAGGTTAATCTTGCAATTGTAGTACAAGGCTGTATTTGTCATTTACTCCACATGTGCGCCCAAAAAGCTACGAAGCAATTGGGTACTGATGTAGAAGCTGTTTTATTAGATATTTACTTTTTCCTAGACAAGAGCTCAAAAAGAAAAGAAAAAACTTCTTGAGTGCCAAAAGCTATGTGGTGTGAAGCCACACAAGATTTTGAAATATGTATCTGCACGGTGCAATCAATAGGCTTCTGACACAGTGGGATGAAACCACGTTGTTTTTTGTGAAAGAAGATGCTTCTAAAGTATTGGAAAGAAATGTTTGCTTCAAAAATTCTAAAATTGCTCAAAGATTCTTAGATACCAAACTTTATTGTTTGTTTTTCAGCAGCACATGGCCCCTTTTTTGTGGATCTGAATGTAAAATTGCAGCTTGAAGCTCCAGTAGTTCACACTGTAAGAAGAGAACTTTATAGTCTTCTCACAGACTTGCTGATCAGATTTGTTAAACCATCTGCATTAAACAACACTACTGATGCCACCCAAGCCAAGTTCACAAAGGTTAAATACCAGAAAGCTGATAAAGATCTTGTTATTGGTGTAAAAACAAGATCCTATTTGACAGGAATAAAAAGAACTTCCAGAATCACAACTGAAACTTTTGTATTCTTCTGTCAGACGTTCCTACGAAAAGGGATGTGAATATATAATTCAGAAATTTCCATTGGCTAATGATTTTTGAAGCATGCTGAGGTGGCAGATATATCAGTGAGGTAGAAATCCTCCTATGCATCGGTACAATTCATAGTAACAAGTTTTCCAGGAATTGTTAGTAACAGTGATTTGGGTTATTATGAAATGGAGTTTTTGAGGTACCAGGTAGAGAATCTTGAGCAAGAAATTTTGAACTCTCCAAGGCTGGACATTGCATGGGATAAGATTTCCAAATTAACAGGTGGGAGTGGAACAAGAAAATACTCTTCTCTTGCCTTGCTACGGTCATGTTAGCAATACTATTGGTTCCTCACAGTAATGCAGTGACAGAGAGGATATTCAGTATTGTTAGAAAGAATCTTACAAAATTTCGTGCTAGTCTCAGTATTGAAACGTTAAATGCATTGTTGGCTGAAAAAATCAGGATGTCTGCATACAGTGAATGTTGTTATCAGAGAGAATTCAATCGAGAACAGCTTGAAGCAGCAAAACATGCAACTGTTAACCAGTTAAAAGCCTATGTGAGTCATGATAAATGCTAGTAGGGAGATGTATGGTAAAACTATGGTCATTGTTTAAAGTTTTGTGACATTGTGGATAAAATAAGACTTTATGGCAGATAGGAGACTGAACTGACTTTATTAAATCAGTGGCATACCATCATGTGACTGTGTCATACACTTTTCATGTAGCAAGATTTGTGTGTTAATTCCACTATTAAAAATACTGTTAAGATCAATCAAATATGGAGCCTCTTCCTGACTTCAGCACTGAAGAACTGAATTTTTTGGCTCCAGTGTCATGAAACTTTCTTCATATAGTAAGTAATTGATTTTTTGTTTCTTTCTTTTTGAATTTTAATTTGCATAGTCAATTGAAATCAATTGAAATCCCTGTGTTTAATGCTTGCTCACATTTAAGCTTTGACTTTTGTAACGTTTGCATCGCAATGATCCACACTGAATTACAAACAAACGCAGAACTTTTTGTTCTAAGAGGAAGTCCTGCTACATAACTAACTAACTAACTGCTAATGTTAGAGAAAGTTCTTTGTTGTCAATAATTTTATGTAGGTTAATTGTTACAAATCTGAAAGAAGTGTGGCCATGTGTAAGCCATGTGATGTTAAGTTACTTAAAATACAAAACAATCTACAACATTTTCATTGGGGGGGGTTGAACATGCGATAATTTGGCAATGCTGCGCACGATCACACATTGTGGTCAATGACTACACATCGGGGTCATTGAAAGTTGGCAGGTCTGTATATATATACTCTTATCAGAGTTGAGGGATGTAAGGTCAGGTGATGCGTAACATCACAGCCTCTCCTTGACAAATGTCAACCCCGCCTTCTCGTGGTGCATCCTGTTCCTACTAAAGGGGCTCTGACGACCGCAAATAGCGGTATAACTATACCATCGGGATTAGAGGAAATACTATCCCACACTCACCAACCCGCTTGGCCAGCGTGGTGAGTTATGGCCAAACCCCTCCAAAATGACTCCACAACTTAAATCTTGGCCCTCAGTCTCCGGCAGCTGGAATGTACCTGGCCAAGGCAGCGGCCAGTGCGACATGAAGGCAGAGGGTGCTAAGAATCCCCGGAGGACCGGACTAGGCTGCCATCTGATGCTGACCTTGGCAACGTACAATGGACGCTCCCTATCTTCTGATTCAAGGCTTCTTGAATTGGAAGAGGAACTACGAAGGATCAAGTGGGACATCGTGGGGCTAAGTGAGGTAAGGAGAAAAGGAGAAGATCTCATCGAACTGAAAAGTGGACATCTCTTCTACTATCGTGGGAGAGATACTGGCAGAACTAGTGGTGTTGGATTTATAATAAACAAGAAACTGAAGGATAAAGTTGTAGAAGTTGAAAGTTCCTCTGACAGAGCTGCACGGCTTGTTATCCAACTCTCGAAAAGATACCAGGCTCAGATTATTCAAACTTATGCACCCACCACAAGTCATCCTGAAGAAGAAATTGAAGAATTTTATGAGGAAATTTGTCATCTAAATAATAAAGGTAAGCAGCACTTGAAAATAATTATGGGAGATTTCAATGCAAAAATAGGGCAACGGCAACAGAATGAAACTTCAGTAGGTAAATTCGGTCACTGCAACAGAAACCAGCGTGGAAATACTCTCGTTGAGTTTGCAGAGGCAGAAGGGTTTTTCATCATGAACTCCTTCTTCAAGAAAAAGCCACACAGGAAATGGACATGGAGACATCCAAATGGGACGACAAGTGAAATTGATTTTATTATGTGTAACAAAAAATTCGTCATAGAAGACTGCAGTGTGCTAAACAAGTTCAACACTGGTAGTGACCATAGATTGGTGAGATGTAAGATGCACCTCAACACTAAACTTGAACGTGGCAAGCTCATAAGACAAACACAATCTATTGACATAACCAACCTCAAAAAACACCATAATACCTTCAAGTTGGAACTGAAGAACAGGTTCTCTGCTTTAGAAGGCCTAACATCGGAAGAAGTGGACATCTCTGAAGTTAACAGAAAAGTAACCAAAGCTCTTATGGAAACAGCAACAAAATTAGCTGGGTCTAAGAACAAGTTGCATGTAAATAAATTATCAGGAAAAACGAAAATGTTGATGCAAAAAAGAAGAGAGATGAGGACAACTAAAGAAGATGTGACTTCCAAAGTGGAATATATAGAGCTATGCAAGACAGTACGAAAAAGTATCACTGAAGACGTAAGAAAATTCAACTGTGAACTAGTGAGGAAAGCAATTGAAAACAACCAAAGCCTAAAGATAGCAAAGGGACATCTCAGTAAGGGAAGAAAACAGATTATGGCACTGAGAAAAGAAGATGGTTCTGTAACAAGAAATAGAGGCGAAATTTTGACAAGAGTGAAAGATTTCTACTCCAAATTATATGAAAGGGATGATACATGCACTCCAGACATCATGAAAGATACCAGTACTAGAGTTCCTCCAGTCCTTCCAGCAGAAGTTGCACATGCAATCAAGAACATGAAGCGAGGAAAAGCTCCAGGAAGATGGAATTACTGTAGACATCATACAAGAAGCAAGTGGAGAAATCGAAACAGTACTCGCCCAAATTTTCACTCGATGCCTTAATGAAGGAAAGATTCCTGAGGATTGGAACACCGCTACAATGATCCTGCTACATAAGAAAGGTGACATTGAGGATCTAGGAAACTACAGACCTATCAGCCTCCTATCAGTAGTTTATAAAATCTTCACTAAGAGTTCTTTCACACCGCTTGAAGGTAACACTGGACATGGCTCAACCGAGAGAAGAAGCTGGATTCAGGAGTGGCTACAGCACAATAGATCATATCCATGTGCTGAGAGAACTAATTGGAAGAGCGAGGGAATATGAACTTCCATTGTGCATGGCTTTTATCGATTATGAAAAAGCCTTTGATTCGGTGAAACCATCAGCAGTTACAATGGCTCTGAAAACCTGCGGTATTGAAGATGCATACATTAATATTATTAATAACATCTATGAAAATGCAAGTGCAAAGATTAGGCTGTTTGAAAATACAACACACATAAAAATTGGAAAGGGAGTGAGACAAGGTGACACCATATCTCCGAAGCTCTTTAATGCCACATTGGAGGGTGTTTTTCAGTCACTGAGCTGGGAAAACAAGGGGATAAAGATTAATGGAGATTATCTAACCCACCTTCGTTTTGCTGATGACGTAGTCATTTTTGCAACTACCCCATCAGAGCTGCAGAGTATGATCCAGGAACTTGCTGACAAGAGTAAAGAAGTGGGATTAAAAATGAACTTTCAGAAGACAAAAGTGATGTACAATGCTTTTACAAGAAATGAAGATTTATCGATTGATGGAGAAAAGCTGGAGATAACAGACACGTACGTTTATCTTGGACAGCAGATATCAAGTGAGGGTCACATTGATGAAGAAATTAATCGGCGTACAAAACTTGCCTGGAGAGCTTTTGGAAGAAACAGCATAATTTTCAAGAGCAATATGCCATTATGTCTTAAAAGAAAAGTGTTTGATCAATGCATCCTTCCAGTGCTTACGTATGGTGCAGAGACGTGGACCTTAACTAAAAGAGACATACAAAGGCTGCAGACAACTCAAAGTAGCATGGAGAGGTGCATGCTTGGTGTAACCAGGAGAGATAAGAAGAGGAACTCGTGGATCCGAAAAATGACAAGAGTGGAAGACATCATGATCAGAGTTAAATCCCTGAAATGGCAATGGGCTGGACATACTGCCAGAAGGACAGATCATCGATGGACAGCCGAAATTTTAGATTGGATTCCAAGGGACAGGAAAAGACCCAGAAGAAGACCACATGGGAGATGGGTGGATGAAATTCGAAAGTATGCAGGGGTGACATGGAGGAGACTGGCACAAGACAGACCGTTGTGGAGGAAACTTGGGGAGACCTTCGTCCAGCAGTGGATTGATAATGGTTGACAATGATGATGATGATGATCAGAGTTGAATTATGATTATGTGGTTTGTGTTTAGTTCCATGAAGAAAAGCTGCAGTTCAGATGTAAAAATTTAGTATAACTCCATATTTAGGAAGAATTTTTAAAATTTCATTAGAGACGAAAAAAGTAACTTTGCCGATGTGTAGATGTTCTCAACATTTTTTTTTTAACAATAATACCTGTAAGATTGTTACTGTGCACCCAAAAACCAGGCCTTGTTTCAGAACAAGGCCTGTTTTTGGATGGCTATGGAAAACATTTTTACTTTGGTTGTTATTACACATTACATTAACTTTCTTGGAGGGTCATCACTCCTAAGCACCTCTCTCCCCAAAAGTAAGCTTGAAAGAAACACTGCTTAAACTTAAAAACACTTGAAAATGCAAATTAATCTAAAAACAAACACCTAAATAATAAAGCATGATAATGTGAAACAGATATTTGCTAAATGGATAAATATAATTTTACTATTTGTCAGTCAGTGCATACATGCTGACACTGAAATAACTGTTAAGACCTATAGGAAGAATAAAACTTTCTAACTCATCCAAGCATGATAGCTTACCTTTGCTTCAGGTCCAGTAAGCATATTTTTAAGTTCAATTATTTTGTCATTTATACTACTTCGATAACGTCTCTCAATGGCATTGTGAGCATTTCTCTTTTCTCCTTTGACCGGCTGAGTCTTCGAACATATCCTAAAAGCAGTTGGAAAACCAATAATGATGAAAAAGTTTAAGTGACAAAGCTTATTTTTGCACACACATGAGAAATATACATCCCCCCCCCCACACACACACACACAAACAAACAAATCATATTTGTACACACACATACAAACAAATGCATGCATGAGTGTGATCGAAATGACACCACTGAAGAATAACCGAAGTCATGACTCATACTGCTTTAAGAAAAAGCATGGAATTGTGTACCTGCATTTTCATCTTCATTCTGCACTTATTCATGAGCCATGCTGATAACGTTCAACAAGTTTCAAAATGGAAATGTTATGAAGATTCACATATGTTCACAACTCAAAAATTAACATACATGTATCAAAGCTTATTGAAGGCATAATTGGGAAGTTTTGAAGAGACAAAAAAGAGAGAGAAACTACCTTAACAGCACCTCGTCAGTTTCAAGGATGGATTATTAATACAGCAATCAGAATAGCCTCAACTGCCTAGGTTTACTACTCAACATGTAACAAACATCGATCAGAAAAATTGAAAATTGCAATCGCCCTGGAGTGAGAAATGGACACACATCTCCTGATTACATCTAAGATACCGGTTATTTAACATAACACTACATGAGGAAGCATCAGATTGCTTCAAATGGCAAAAATCAGAAGTTGTTCTAATTCCTCAGATGCTTGGAACTTCGTTGTCCGGGGTGGTATAGCAGATAGGACACTGGAATTGTGATAGAGAGATGCAGGTTTGTTTCCCACTCCCTGGTTATGCAACTTTTCAGATTTTCTGATTGATCATTACATGTTGAACAGCAAAACTAGGCAATTCAGACTATTCTGACTGCTATATTAACAATCCTGTAATTGTTCCATGTATTTGTGAAGAATATTTCTTCCATGCTTTCCATTCAAGAATGGATTTACCAATTTGTGCCTAAGATCTGAACACTGACACATGAATGTGTCTAGAGCAGCACTTCCCAAACTGTGGGTTGCAAGCCAATTCTTGGTGGACCACAAAAGTTTTTGAAATATGAAAACTTGTAACTATTTGAAATTAGAAAACCATGAAAAAAATGGGAAAGTGAAAAAATTGAGGCATAAGAAAAAAATAGTGCATAATATACAAATATGGGAATCTAGTTTTATGTTCACACCTGCAATAAGCAACCAACCACATCCCACTAGTGTTGCCAGCTAACAACAACAGCACACATCTGGATAGGCAATCAGCCAGAGCTCAGTGCTGCCATCTAACAACCACAGCTTGCATCTGACTTGAGAGCCTACTAGGCAATTCCTTATCTAAAAGTTTCCAGAACTTTCCATCATAATATTTACTAAGAACCAGCTTCTCTGGAGTCCAGTCCAGGTACAACAGTGCATGCATTAACTTCAAAGCAATCTAAATCAAAGTTTATTCTCTTCATGGGCAAGTGGTTGACACAGGAGTAAAACAAAAAAAAATTTAAAACTACCTGCTTTTTCATGCCCAGTAATTCTAGGAGGGTTGCAACAGTTTGTCAGTCTAAAAATTAGGCTGCAGTTCTAAACAGTTTGGGAGGCACTGGTCTAGAGGAAGGCCATGATCTTACATTCTTTGTCAACCATTATTTTACTGTACTGATAATGGTGGGAGGAATACTCAACAGTTCATTGAGATGTACACTGAGTGGCTAATTTAATTAGGACCAACTATCTAATAAAGTGTTGGATGACATTTGGACTTCAGAATTGCCGCTTTACATTGGAATGGATTCAACTAAATTTTGGTAATATTCTAGTGAAATACTGGTCAATGCATATCAAACAGCATCTACCAGTTCATGCAAAGTGGATGGCTATACATTCAAATGTCTAACATCCCATTTGACTTCATCTCAGTAATGCTACATGGGATTGAGGCCTGGTGAGTGAAATGGCTAAAAAAAACCATGGAGAAGTCTGAGTCATGTTTCAGAAGCTGCTCCATGATGTTAAGGTAAGTTTAGGCATTGAGGCATAGATCTACTTAAATCAAGGATTCTAAAAGCACATTTCCCATGGAAGCATGGCCCAGGATGTGATTATGTAAGATGGATCCATGCTCTCATGCATTTGTTTCTAAATTCTGTCTCTTCCATCAGCATAGTAGAGCTGAAAATGTGATCATGACTCTTTCCACCAGTACTACCAAGCCCACAGGAAATTGTGTTGTTCACCACAGACAGCAACTGTCTTGCTGTTGTAATGCAGTTGGTGCAATACATGGTATACCATTTACAACAGACCCTCATTCAATTTTGTCATTACTTGACTCACTATTATGTGCCTGTTGGCAAATGCCAATACAGCTAACCTAATTTCACCTTGGAAATAACTATTCATTTCCAATCACAGTTCATGCACATATACTACTGTTTTTTTGCTGTGTACTACTATTTATTTCTGTTAGTCTTCTACACTCTTCACACAAATGCAGTGGTTATGTTAATACATCACCACTCCATGCACTGACAAACATAGCAAGCTGGAATTCCATTAGATGAAGTTACTTTCCTATCTACCCTTCAGTAATGAATTGTAATGAGAATAATTGAATTACATATCATCCTAATAACATAAAATCATCTGCTGATCGTAATAAATTAGCCTCTTTGTATGTCTGCATACCTTCACTTGTGACCTCTACATTTCCCTTTACTATAACTATAAAATACATCTGTATATTTACATAATTTTTTTCCCCAAGAAAATGAGCAAACTAATTCATTTACTTATTTACACAAGGAAATCAAAAAAACAATTCTAAAGCATTTATTATGGTGTGTAAGTAAAGCAAATCATATACCACTTAGTGTGAATTCTGTTGTGAACAAAAAAATTGAGACTTGGTAAAACAGCAAAACTCACTCAGCATTAAATGTTTGAAACTGTCAACGGTGGCCCATCACTCATATATAAGGAGTTACAGGAACCCCTCGTCCTCCACTCCTAAGGGAATCTAAGTACAGGAGGAGTTACTTACCTGTTCTTAATATTGGGCCATCGTTCCACCAGAAAAGAACTAGTACCATAAGAACAAACACAGCAGAGGCGTAACTAGGGCAGGGCGGCTGGCCCGTGCACTGCTCAAGAGAGGGCACAAAACTCGCTGCTTACAATCTGATTAAAATTAGAATTGAAGAATTTGCACCAGTTTCCGACACAAATTTTTCGGGCAATACTTCGTCATTTGTCCGTTTGCAGAATTGGCTTATAACAATGTTTCACCAGTTTCGGTATCCTTCACCACACTTTTTCCTCAAAATATTTAGGAGATGTTAATTGCTCTTGTTTTGAAATGAAGGAGCAGTTGTATGTGCGTTGCAAGATATATACGTGTCCGTATTGTCGAAGATCCTCTGGGGTTATTCTATCATTACTGCGTCTGCGAGCCACGATTACCAGCTGCATTCCCGCCCATTTGATGCAAGTGCGGACCGGTTGGGAAAAACTGCACAGTCGTAGTTTGATTTTACTATTTTTGTTTATTTGTTCAGGGGTATAAGGACTACTTTGAGAAACTCATTGAGGTAAATCCTATCCCTTATTTAGGGCCACTGGCTCCAGTGAAGCAGAGTGCCAGTGCCTTAGGACAAACACACCATCCATGTTTCACGTAGGACACGTGGGCACCAGTGCCCGTAGCACTCTTTGATCGTGCCTTCCGCATAAAGATACCATTGGGGTATGCCGTTAATTTTGTTTTGTAGGTTTTCATCCAAGTGAGTGCAGGTTCAAGTCCTGGATAAGGAATGGGTGGCGTGTTTGCCTTACAGCACTGGCTCTCTCTTCCCTGGAATCAGGAGTCCCAAATAAGGAATGAGTGACTGCTTATATCTCTTGGAGTTGCTCACAGTGGTCATTGAATTTCGGAAACAAAAAATTAAAAAATAATAAAAAGGCAGATAGGGGCGCAATATTTTATGGTTTGCTCCGGGCACAGAAATGTCTAGTTATGTTTCTGAAACATAATATCATTGTTCTTATCCAGGATTTAAACTTGCACTTAGTAGCAGCAAAAGGACCCTGCCCTATGACACCTGATCATCAGATAACACATTCACCTTTCTAAATATTTCAAAAAATTAAAAAAAGCTTAATGAGTCAAATCAATCTACTTTATCATATATAGCCTACATTATCAATTACAAAATTAATAGTTTTCAGCATCATACCTTTAGTTGTGTTCCATTAACATAAAGGAAAAGTACTACAGAATTTTGACAAAAATAAAGCATCTGCTCCATATGACAATTTCTCTTATTCCATGATCTTCTGTACCTGACATAACACCTGTTGTCTTCAATGTCATGAATTCTTCAGAAAAATTAAAACTGCTGTACAGGCTTTTTAGATCATCTCTGAGGCATTGTCAATCAAAGGCATTAAAAGAACAGCTCCTTTTTCTGCAAATCATTCTCAACTTCCCTTATAAAGCAGATGTGGAGACAAGTAAGGAAAAGAGCTCTTCACTACAACTCACTGCATTATTGCCAATCACATAATAAGCTAAATATAAGTGGGGCACCACATATTTCACTTTCTACTTCAGATAAAAGTGGATTTTTCACAAAGATAAAATTACATTTCCCTGCTGTCTATGGATTTATAAGTGCACAACTGCATGTTATTCATAACGTAAAATACAGTAACTACTGCAGTGTTTAAGTACTACACAATAATACAATAAGAATGGATAACATATATTCTATTTTATTCAAATGAAGCAATGAAAACTCAAATTAGCCTTTAAAAATCAGCACAAGGCACGGAAAATATTTGAAAAATAAAACAACCCATGCAACAAACTCCTTTCACATTTAAAAACTTGCACAGAGTTTCGAAGAATTTCAAGAATTAATTCTTTGGATTGAACTGATTCTGAATCATGTGTGACATACTATGTTTACTTTCAGATATCAAGCTGGAGACTCTTTTACTGTGATTTATAAAAATGCACTTTTCCACTCATATGCCCTCTTTAATATAAAGCTACCAAACATACAGTAGAACCCACTTATGATGAGGATCTCAGGACCAACGGAAACCCTCATTAAATCTGAGTGCTCGCTAAATTAGTTTCTGGATAAAAATTCCCACCATGTTAAAATATGCATATTTTAACATGGTGGGGATTTTCACCCAGAAACTGATTTAGTGAGGTTATATTACATATCTATAACAATGGGATGTACTTAAAAGGTTTAATTATTAACTACATTAGTACTATAGTTAATTAAATCAGCCACATGAGACTGACTGATATTTAACTACACAACACACATGAAGCAAAGGCTACACTGATCTCCCAATGCAATGCCCATTTGGATGGTGAAAGGGGGCAATGTACACAATTCCAGCAATTGTTATCTCCTATACTCAAGAAACACAACATAGTAAATCTGTTTATTTTTGGGGTGTAATATGCACCACAAATAATATTTTTGTGGTATATGATTCACCAAGCTTTTGCTCTCCACTGAGGAGCTTTTTCAAGGAATCAAGGCAATGGTAAGACATAAAATATAGTAGACATTTTATGTCTACCATTGCTATGAAAAATCTCCCAGTGGAGCGTGACAGCTTGGGGTATTTTTATGCGTATTATACCACATACACACACACACAAAAACTGATTTACTATGCTGTAAGCGCTTCTTAAGTATTCACGTTCTGGTTTATTTAAAATAATGTTTTGTTATCTCCAACAATATCCCCATTCCATTCACTCCTTATCCCTCTGTGCAATTACTGCCCAGCAATCCACTTGCATGTGCCCCACCCATCCTCTTTTTCTAGGAGTAGGTCACCTGTTTTAAACCCTGCTGGCACCATATCAAGTGGGTGGCAGAGAGAGACTCCTGCACAACTCTCTAGTTGAGCATTTGATGTACTGTCTTCCTATTGCTTTTCTATCAACATTCTTCCACTAGCACACAAGGATTCCCTTGCACTGTTGTAATTTCATCCTGTATGCTACCATTTTTATTGCTCTATTCCAGGACAGTGCACAGCAAATTTTCTCTACCATTTTAAATACAGAATATCATTACATTTTTTTACTTTGCTCGTAAAAAAAAAGTGTTCATCTTAGAGAGCTTTTCGTTGTTAAATCTTGGAACAACATTTAATTTTATTCGTTAAAAACATATCAAATTAACAAGTATTAAAACTTTAAAAACACGCTTAAGTTACATAAAATTTTTAAGGAAAGGAAGCTTTCAACTGTGGTAAATTCAGTCTTAATCCACTTAGTCATGGAATAAAATGACACCAAGTTGGTAAAGACTGAAATTATCAGTTAAAAAATGTTAATGTAACTTTAAGTGTGTATTTAAAGTTTTAATACTTATTATTTATTACGAGCTTATGTCCCTATTTATTATGTTACAAACAAATTAGCTTATAATTAACATTATACCAAACAAAAGTTCCTATTTTGTTCATTTAATCTGAGACCTCACTAAATATGGGCTCATTATAAGTGGGTTTCTACTGTAGTAAGAAAAGGTTTTACTATGTTGACAACAGTTATTCAACTACACCTAAACAAGCATATATTAATAATCTGTGGCTAAACATCTTTGTTTACAGATTAATCACAAACAAATAACCACAAAAAAATTAAATATGTATATACCTATTAATTGGAAGTTTATCTGCATCAAGAAACACAGGGATGCCAGTAGTGAGAATGGTACCAGGACGTGCAGTAACTACAGTTTGGATAGGTTGTGGAGCAGCCGTGACAACAGGTTGAGAACTTGGTGTTATGGTGGCTGTCATTATAGGAGTCACTGGAGTAGTAGAATATGTGACAACCTTGTTTTCTGCTTTTAGTATTTGAGCCTGTAATAACAACTGGGAACAAAGAAAAAAAAATAACAGATTATACAAAAGTAAACAAAAGCAAAATTTACTGTTGTGCAAGTATAAGACTGGAACAGCATCTGCAAATCTCAGATACACAATTAAATTTTATTACTTTTTATTTTATTATTTTAATTATGAGAAGTGAAAAATGGAGTATTTTTTACTACATACTTAGTTTTGAAAAGTGAACTAAGTACTCATGATCTTGATCCTTAATAAAACTTACAGTAAAAAGAATTCAAATAAATGTATTTGTTAGGAGCCAACAGGAAAATTATTTCACAAAATTGGATTTACATTTAGCCACAGATACACGTCCAAAGACGGAAGGATTTAGAGGTTGATGACACAAATTTAAAAGTAACTGATGCTTACCTTTACTTTAGACAACAGATACAAAGCAAGAGCCACATCAAAGAAGATATTAATAGGTACATAAAACTTGGCTGGACTGCATTTGGAAGAAATAGTACAATTTTTAAGAGCAATTTATTATTTGTCTTAAAAGTGTTTAATCAGTGCATAAAACGCTTTTAAGAATAATCAGAGGTTATGGACTCTTAAAAAGACAGAAGCTATGGGCAATTCAAAGAAGCATGGGGAGATGCATGGTTGGTGTAACAAAGAAAGATAGGAAAATTAAATTGTGGATCAGAAAGATGGCAATATGTTTGTTCACGTACAGATCTTGACGTGGCAATGGTCTGCATACATATTGCTAAAAGAAATGACCACCACTGGACAAAATACTAGATCAGATACCAAAAGAGAAGAAAAGACCAAGAAGATGGCCAGGGTGGATAAAATTCAAAAGCATACTAGAGTGTCATAGAGGAGACTTGCTATATAGACAAAGAGTTGTGGAAGAGACTGGGGAGACCTTCCTTCCAGCAGTGGGTTGAGAAGTGATGATGGTACAACACATCACTTCTATAATAATTACATACCATACCCCATAGGATGCCCTAAGATTTAAGTCTCACAAAGGGAAACAATGATACTTTTTCTAAAAAAAAAAAAAAAAAAAAAATTGAAATTATTTTTGTTAAAATTAGAAAGGAATTTGAGTGACCACTGATGGTGTAAAAAATATGGACATAAGCATGTAGATCAGGTTTTATTGTATGCATCAAGGGAACAAAGTTCCAAGTCCTCAATGTCATGCAGTAAAGTTATGATTTGGGAGGCTGTTTTAATATTTCTGTGTCAATTATAAATTTCAGTTAAAGACCTGTACTTACATAACACCAGTGTCATAAGTTCTCCATTACAGCAAATTAGAGCAATGTACTTTACTATAACAAAAGGCATACAGACAAAAATAGATGTTGCTCAAATGTATCTTTGAACTCCTTAAAGAAAAATCCCTGATTTTAGCATAAAAAACATCCCCAGAAGTCACATGACAGAAATTGGTTATAAAATTAAAAATTTCCTAGTTAACAACTCCCAGTTTTCCAAATAATGTGAATAAAGCAGTGAAGGGGAAAGGAAGTTCAGAAAGTGGTATATTTTCAGCTGCAAGATCATTCTTTCATAGATGAACACCAATCAAATAAAAACTTACTTTATTGTAGAAATATTCCATAAACAGAAAGTTGCAGATCCTTAGTAAAAGTAAGCTTCAATAACATTCTAGGTACTAAGTACATAGCTTTTGCTTTAGATATAACGAATTACAGCTAATATCATAAAACAACGTACTTATGATGACATGTTGGCAGCTATGCTTGAAACCAACACATAATGAAGAGGACTTAAGAGTTAAAATCAGCAATTATACAAGAACTTCATATATCAGCTTTTTCTGTGGTAATGAAAGATAAAGACGGAAACATTCTCCACTGCTGATATCACAATGTCAGAACTACTCTTGTTAACATAAGCTCTATAACTAAGTGTGATACAGTGGCGTAGCCAGGGGAGTCGGGGTTAGACCCCCCTCCCCCTTGAGCGGAGATTGAGCATGAATTCAAAGCGATATATATGTATATACGAGGTTTTCACCAATGAACCAAACACATAGAACACCCCACCGCCCCTTAAGAAATTTCTGGCTATGCCACAGGTGAGATAGGACACCCATCTAGCTTGTGATGAAAATGTTATAAACATGAATAAATACTCCAACCACCACTTGTGATCCTCAGGTGGTACTAATTTCTCTGGATTTCAGTCCAAGACCATCACCTTGGACAACATACTTTCAAATAAGAGCAATATTTAAGCTGATCCCTTCACTGAGTTAAGGAATGGTACAGTTCTCATAAAGGATGAATGTCTTTGAAATGATTAGACTGGGGAAATACACTGTGCTCATCCAAAATGAATTGATTCAGCACTTTAATGAAGTTTTTGAAAATATATGTGCCTGCAGATATTCTGGTGGAGATATGTGTCTGAAATGGATCTGTTCATTTAAGAAAAACCTGTACCTAGAAGATGATGCACAAAGCTTTATCAGTGCACAAAAGGAATGAACAGAATTTGTTTTGGGGTGTCTGTTATGGTTTCATGAAGGACTCATTTCTTTTAAGAATCACAACCTGTGATGAGATGTGGTGTTACCACTTTCAGCCAAAAGGCAAATGTCAATATTAGTAATTGAAGCGCACATCATCACTGCTACCAAAAATATGCAAGCTTTCTGAAAGTTGTAAGTATTGGTGACATTTTTCTTCACTAACTAAGATCCTCTACTTGTGTGTGTGGACCACTGATGTAAGATTACTGCAGTACACTGATATCTCTACACAAAGCAAACAAGGACAAAATACACTGGCTAACCTTCAGACGGAACTTTCTAATGAAAATGCCCAACTTCATACAGCAGTGCTGACATAGGAAGCACTCAAAACCTCTCACTGTAAAGTGCTTGCACATCCTCCATATTATCTAGGCCCTAGGTTTTCGACCAGTGAGGCACGCCTCCCTTGGGAGGCACGGAGCACCTGCAGGGGAGGCGCGAGCCGATGCGTGCAATGTTATTCACTGTACATGGATGAAAACGGACACCCCTCCAAACACAGTGTGATTGTCTTCCACACGCACAGTGTTTTTCCATCTCTCTCATTTGTTTTCTGTCATCGCCCAAATAACGTTCATTGTGACTGTCACCATATATTCTACTTAATCTAGAAGTAAACTAATCTACTTGACATTGGGAATGGACAGCTATTTGAAGAGCTATTTGAGTAGTGCAGAATGTCCAGACCAAAGTGAACCTAGCGATTGTTGCAGGATTAATATTGACAACACAAGTACATCCCCTGATAAAGGAAAGAAAAAGTGCAGGCAATGTGACGCAAGTTATATCAAGTTCGGATTTTCTCGTTTTAGTAGCAAAACCGGCGTTCAACAACCACAGTGTGTCATTTGTTTTCAAGTTCTCGCCAATGACAGCCTTGAAATTGCATTAAAAGACATCTGAAAACTACGCATGAAGATTATATATGCAAGGATCGTGAGATTTTGTTCGAAAAGAGATGGAATTGAAACGACAGAAGACTTATGTCAATAGAAGCTACAGTATCTCAGACAGAGTTGAAAGATTCTTATGTAGTGGCTATCAAAATTGCTAAATGTAAGAAATCACACAGCACTGCCGAGAATTTGTTGCTTTCGGCAGCTGTAGAAATGTGTCGCATTATGAATGATGAGGCAGCTACGACAAACTATTCCACTATCAAATAATACAGTGCACAGCAAATTGATGAATTGGCTATGGATTTGAAAACGCAGTTCATTGAACAAGTAGAAGGAAGTCAAATATTTGCGTTGCAACTCAATGAATCAACCAATATATCATCACAGGCTCAGCTTATTTGTTACATGAGATATGCCAGAGAAGGAAACATAAGAGAAGGATTACTGTTTTGCAAAACGATCCCATCAACAACTACAGATGAAGATATATTCACTGTACTTAACAAATATCTGTGCTAAAGGCTTGACTTCGACTAATTGTATAGG
Organism: Macrothele yani; assembly: GCA_039090855.1. NCBI lineage: Eukaryota > Metazoa > Arthropoda > Arachnida > Araneae > Macrothelidae > Macrothele > Macrothele yani. The sequence continues at coordinate 99,560,701 of CM077027.1, forward strand.
TTTATGTACCGACGACGCAGCAGCTATGACAGGGAAGAATAGTGGCCTCGTAACTCGAGTGAAAGCTGTAGCTCCTGCAGTAAAATGGACTCACTATATGATACAATGCAAAGCTTTGGCTGCCAAAAAAATGCAACCAGATATATATAGCGTTCTTACAGATGCTTTTAAGATTGTTAATTACATCAAATCTTGGCCAGTGCATGCTCGTTGCTTTACTGAACTTTGTGAAGAAATGGGATCTGAACATAAGCATCTGCTTTTTCATAGTGAAGTCAGGTGGCTGTCGTGTGGAAAAGTTCTGCAGCATTTTTTCGAGTTGCGTGATGAAATTAGAATTTTTCTGCTTGGAGAAACAGAATTAGCAGAACATTTGTGTAATAACATGTATCAAATTTTTAGCAATGCTGGCCTATTTGGCAGACAGTTTTTAAAAACCAAACAGCTTGAATGTGTCACTGCAAGGAAAGAACTCAAATATTCTGGATACGCAGGACAAAATGTAAGTCTTCGTGAAGAAGTTAGATTTTTGGAAAGGTCATATCGATTGTGAAATAATTGAAATGTTTTCATTGTTTACAAAATTCACAGCACAAGAGGCTGGTAGTAGTTCTACTATAAATTCCGTTGTGAAAAGAGTAGCGGTGCACCTATCAGCACTGAAAAACCAGTTTGAAGTCTACTTTTCTAAGATCAACAGCCACACCCATGATTGGATTTGAGATCCATTCTCTGTAACAGCAAGTGATATGCCAGAATTAAGCATTGTTAGTCAAGAGCAATTACTTGAACTTTTGAGCGACAGGACACTAAAAATAGCGTTTCACAAAATCACACTTCCAGAATTTTGGCTTTCAGTTCGAAGCGAGTATAAAGAACTTACAAAAAGTGCTCTGGAAGTGCTCCTTCAATTTCCAACAAGCTACCTGTGCGAAGCTGGATTTTCAGCAATGGCTGCAGTTAAAACAAAGTACAGAAATCGTCTTAATGTGGAGAACGACCTGCATGCAGAAGTGACACAGTTAGAACCAAACATCGAAAGTTTGTGCAATTCAAAACAAGACCAAGTTTCACATTGATGTGTACAGTTTGTGAAAATATGGGAAAAAATTTTAAATTTACATTATTTTAACTTTATTCAGGAGGAATAAACTCCTGGCTGTATACTATGTACAGATGTTACCAACTATATTTGTGCAAAGTGCTGTAGGTAGGTATATTTGTATTTTTAGTAGTGCACTTGTATTTTTGCTTAATATTTTCAATCAAGCCTAACTGGTATCATTAAATTTGTAATAAAGGAAATAAATACTGATTATAGAGCAATAACACCAGTGCATATGCTGAGAGGGGGGCGGGGGGAGGCACCATTGCAAGCTAGCCCCGATTGGGGAGGAATACTGAAGAAAGGTTGGGAACCGCTGATTGATCTAGGCACATCAATCTGCAACTACCAAATTTTCAGACAACTGAAGGAGGCAGTGCAAATAAAAGTGGCATCATTGGCTGAACAATGTTTGAGGAACAAACTGGTATCTAATTTTGGCAAATCAAGGAATTTTATGAGACAGTAACTCAACTGCTCACTCTGAAACATAAAACACAATCGTCTCATTATATATAGTGACTATACTTCAGCAAGTTCACAAATGTTTGACTGACCACTGCAGATGTCAAATGAGTTTTACATAACACTCCAGTCTCGGTTCTTTTACAAACTTTTGTTCTCTGTGTGATCCATAATCTTGATCCTATTGACAATTATATCATTCCAAGGCATAGAAATGAACCAAGCAAATCCTAAACAGGCAAATGCTAATGAGCAATGTTGGAGTGTGATCTGATTTTTAAATCTACTACTTGACTGCACCAGTTTTGGATCATGCAATCATTGAAAAATCATACTTTTGCCAAATTATATGATTTTTCAGTTACTTTCAATCTGGAAGGCTATGGTGTTAAAGAAGCAGTAGCTTTGACACAATATATGACACAATTTTCACCACCTAGCATGAATGCACTTTACATTCTGTTCCAAAATAAGTGGCACGAACAAAGGGGTAAAACTTAAGCAAGCTTTTATAATTATTATTATTCAATAACATATAACGTCCAATTTTGGGAAACACTGTCTTACAAACTGTACTCCCTGCCTTCACTGTCTGCTTACTGTAAATATGGGATTTAGTTTAGTAAACCCTGTTAAAACAAAACTCCAATTATCAATGCAAGAGCAAAGCTTAAATGATCTGATGATGTGTTTGACTTTGACCCCTCTAAGGAATGGTATTTTCGTACCAAAATGAAAAAGGCATGTCCATAGCTATAAAAGGTCAAGCAAAGCATTACAGAAGCAAGTGAAGTCTTGTTTTTATTAATTATCTATCAAAATACAACAGCACATAATAAAAATAGTAATCACTATATTGGTTATACAAAGTTCGTACTCTTCCAAGCAAAATAAATTCAAGCACTTTTCAAGGACTTTTTAAACCTGAATTATCATATGTGTGTACTGTCGGTTGGTCAATAGGTAGTATTTCAGTACATTCGGACCATTAATCTTAGATGGGAATCGCACACTTTCAATGACCTGCTGTTACCCCTTGCCCACAGTTCGTTTATTTTATTAACTTTGAATTGCCCCTCTGTTTTGGCATTTTTCAAAATCATTTTATCTTGCAGAATATTTTGAAAGGGTTCATTATTTTCCCATTAATTTGCAAGTATAACAATTATTGTTTTCTTTAACCTTTTATTTTTGATGCATTTTTTTTTTTTTTTTTTTTTTTTGATGCAGTCAGGAGACGAAGGGTCCTTGCATGAAGCACAAAGCAATTCCTGGAAGTTCCACTCTCTGGCAAGAACGCATCTCTAACCCCAGTAAACAGAAGCCCATCACAATTTGCGAATACATAATTCCACTTATTTTACTCACATGGCTGATGCTTTACTTTTCAGTGATATCATAGCCAAGGCACCAGTTGTCCACACACTCCCCTGGGTTAAATGCAAGTTCTGCACTATGTGATTAGCTTGGTGTTTTCATTGGAACTACACAGAAATCTTGTATACAACTTTTTTAGCACAAACAATTATTTTACACATGCTTTTTCATATCATTACTTAACAAACAAAACATTTTTTTTCAAGTACTATTTACAGAGCCTTAAACTTTTTCATGCACTTTCAAGGACTTGAAAATGAACTTTTTTTATTCAAGGACTTTTCAAGGTCTTCAAGGAGCATACAAATCATGTTATAATTTTTTCAAAAATAAATAAAAAAAGTTAATATTTTATTTTTTTACTTCTATAAATGCAAATGATGTACAAGAAAACACTCTGATTCTTACATATAGACACACAAGGCTAGTGTATGTCTGCAACAGCAAAGCTTTCAAAAGCTCCTAAAACTTACCTGCTGAACTTTTTGCTGGGGCAGCTGGCTCAACTTTCGAAGCAGCTCTTGCTGTTTTTCCTGCTCCTTTACAAGCTTCAAAAGTTCACTAGTTACAGACAAATCACTGGAAGGAAGGAGCTTTTGAACTTGCCCTGAATAAGGATGCACCACTACTCGACGTACAGGAGTACTGGTAAGCAAGGAACCAACCCCTGAACCGTAGGATACTGAGTTATGTTGACAGCAGCACTCGTTGCCACTGATTGTGGTTGGGTCAGGGTCTGTGGTAAATCAAACTTCTGCTGCAGAACTTCCCTCTGAGTTGTACAAGACACAGGAGCAGATATAGTTTGTTGGATAAGTGACGGATTGAGGGAGGACAGCTGCTGTTGCAAAGTATGTTGAGGGGAATCCAGCAGCTTATCTTCTCCAACCGTGCACACAACATCTAAGTCCTGAAAGAGATCTAAATCTATGTCTGGTTCCAATCCATCAGCTGCTCTGCTGACATTCATTGCCACAGGCTCTAACAGCACATCAGAATCAAACAGTCCATCTGAATCTTCCACACACATGAATTTTAACATATCTATAAAAGAAAAAAAGATGCACATATTAATAAAATTAATGCAGGTATCCCAGTATCAAAGAGATTGGTTGATTACTTTAAATACCTAAGCAATTAGTTACATGTTCTTTTCCATTTACTGTTTTAATCTAATTCACACACTGAATATTATATCATCAGGTGTGGACTAGGCCACCGAGATACCAGGAGAATTCTTGGTGGGCCACTATATTCTGGGCCGGTAGGCCTCATGCTAACTCAAGAAAAAAATATTATATACATACTATACTTATGCTTCAATATTCTTGTAGAAGAAAACCAAGTTATACTAGAATGGGAGTTTGTTTACCACTTTAGGAGATTAAAAAAAAAAAGTCTACATTGCAAATGTTCTGTTAAGCCATACACTGTTTTTGATACACCCCTTCTTTCTCAGCTTTCAAATTCAAGCCCTGTCTCTTTGGACTGATATCCTCTAATTCAGTCTGCTTTTCCCAATTGCAGTTATAGTTGAATAATCAATGTACAATCTAATCAAATATGCTACCAACAGAGTGAAATAGAAACTCAAAATTCACTGTATACGTTAGTACATTGAGGTTCACTTACAGTAACATTTTTGGGTTGCACTTTTTATATGTATCTTTTTTCTTGTTTTAAACGAGATCTGCACCTGATTCACTTCTTTTGGGGCCTTACAATTACATGAATTCTTGAATTACATGAATTCTTTAACTTCAGTTCTGCAAAGTCTGTTTCAGTTACAGCAAAAATACCTTTTCCATTTGAAAGTAAATAAATGAAACTTAATTTTCACATTCTTAATTTCTCCCACTTTATAAATGTGCACTGAAATTCTTGCAATTCTGAACATTTTTAATTTTTTCAAAAGATTTTTTCGTAATTATTGTATTAATGATAGGTAAGTCTTGAGACAAAGTAATTTTTGGAACATTTGGATTTCCATTCTCACTAAAAGCGAAAATAATTATTGCACATTCTGAAGTCAGCTATCGTAATAAAATTTATAAGAATGGAATAAAGTCTTCAAGAGTTTCTGTCAGAGAATGTACCTTGTCTGTTGTTCCACAGCAATGGAAGTAATTCTTTTCCTACACTTAATTGTACTAGGGATCTGCAGTTAAGGGAGATGGGTAACTATTGTAAAATTGCTCCAATAAAAAACCCTGCAATGATTCGTAGACTTGTATTGAAAAGATGTTTAAACAGTAACTGGTGATACTGACATACCGTTATTTTTTTATTTAATTTTTATTATTTCGGATATGGGGTGCCTTGATAATTTTTGCACAAAAGTTGGCCTCTCAAAATCAGCTTCCAGGGCCATTTGTGGATTGCTAGTTCACCAATGTATGTCTGCATATCATTTGTATTTTCACTAAGACACAGACAGTTATGAAAAGAATTTACCCTTTTCTTTCACTTCCTAATCAAATTTTTGTAAGTTACCTTAGAAAATCTTTTATGTTAAATGCATACTTTGTACAATCAAAATCTGGGAACCAACATACTGTTCAACAGATAATGTGCACCTTACATAAAGGAATGAAATTTGACATAACTTATTAAACATGCTTCTAAATACTGGACCATTGTGGCAAAATATCCTTCATTACTGAAACAAAACCACATACTAATAATATGGTATGAACCATGTTTTAAAATCAGAACCAAGATTTCAACACTGTTCAAGGATATATATATATATGTAAAATTAATAATCACAGAAGGTTTTAGTGCATCACAGAACAGTAACACCTTCAATTAATTACTACGCAAGCAACAATGAGTATGATATAAATACATACACTTTAAAATCAGTGAACTGTTTTGTTCATTTAAAAAAAAATCATGTAAGGGATAAATCTGGCCAAAGATTGCCATAATACATTACATATAGACAAAGAGCTAATCTGACAATGGGGACACTTAACTCCTAGTCGATTGAAAAACTTTATTTCGTGCAGTTACGTTTACTCCATTACTGCAAAACCACAATGTCATAAAAAAAAAGTATATGGTTATGTATGTAACTCACCAAAAAATTGACAATAAATGCCATAATGTCAGTAAAGTCCATATTTAACTTTTGAAGGTATATGATTATTTATTGCCCAACTTCAAGTAGTTCTTTCGAAGTTTCTGTAACCACTCCTGCAAAGTGGTGCCACAAAAACTGTGCTACCTATCCAACCAGAAATAGAACTTAATTTACCTCTGCATTTTACATTCATGAAAATGTGTTCATTCGTTCTTAATTCCAATTATCTTCTGGCCAGTCCTGCATCCATCCCCAATGGTTCAGAACATCTTGGAAAACATTTCATGTTTTGCACTTCTATTCTTGGTTCAAATCTACAGGAAATTCTTTGTTTATGCATCTAATAATCTCTTGGAATCATCAGGAACAGCACTACTGACAGATGCTTCTAGAAGCCAGATCTCAGTTCACTTGAACTACACTGCTTAAACATACCACAGAAACATCCATAATACCATACCACCTTTTTCAGCTTTAGTCTTCTTAAGCATCTTTTCTTCACTTGCATTAGGAACCTCTGTCATACCACTCCAATAAACTTTGTTTTTCATATATATACACACAGAGGTAGACAAAACCCCAAAATTTTCAGGCACCAGCTCCATTTTTCAAGAGCAAGCACATTATTTCAAAAGGTACGAGGAGAAAACCAAGATCAATCAAAACAAAAACTACACATACAAAATTTGGACTTTTAACAGTCAAAATTAATGCATTATTTCATAGATATTGCTCAATAATTCAGTGCAATATCAACTAAAACTAGGGAACATATTACACACCTATTTCCACTTCAGAAAAGTTCAGCTTGTCATCTGGTATATAACATTTAATAAAACCACTAATGAAAAAATACACTTGTAAGCATCCCACGCAAAATCTATGTCATAGCTATGAGAACATCTCATGCTTCCTCTGCATGAGCTCACTATCTCTCTTGGGTTGCACAGTGAAACTTCAGCCTGAAATACTACTGCCAGTTTTGCTGAACTCTGCTGGTGATAGAGTCAAAAACTTCTATTGGCATCTTCATCATTTTGATTTTACGGTAAGCAGTGTATGAAAACAAGCAAAAAAGAAAGACCCTAAACAGAAAAAATTCATATGCTGAACTTGTTACTTTATTAAAAAGATGGAAGCTTCATAACAGAAGTCCAAATTTTGAAAAACTAAAATTTTCAGAAAACAATTTGAAAACTCGGGAGCCATGGCAACTGGCATCTTGGATTTGTCCCTCCCTGATAGATATAGAGAGAAAAATAGATACATAAAACCCACTCATGTTACACATAGGTAAAATAAAAGGCCATTCAAAAGCTTTCTAACTTGTCCATAACTGGAATTACAGTAATATTACAGTTGTTCTACAACAGCAAAAATTTTAGCTTTTTTTTTTTTTTTAAATTTCTGATCCCCATAGAAAAATTTTGTCCCAGAAATCTGATTTTCTCAGCAGATCCAAGTTCGCTAAGTTTTACAAAACTTGTTTACGATTATAAATTCATTGGTAAATTGACATGGAGTGACACTTTTGTTATCCTAATCTAGTTTTTTAGATGTTCTTATCACAAACCTTGAAAAAGAAAAAGAAAAAAACTTTAATGCAGGTAGAATTATAGTTTTTGAATACTGTTATTTCAACTGCGATTTTTGGTACATTTTGCAATGGATACTGTAGTGCAGGAAAAACAAGATTTATCTAATGTTTTTATTATTTTCTTGCACATTCTACAGAAACGGAGTATGTTTTCAATTCAATGGCCCTAAAATAAAGTTCTATTCATTTGAATGCAATTTTTTTAGAATCGTTCACTATATGTTAATTCTTCAGAATTATTCACTTAGACCAAGAAATGTGATCTGCAGTGGTTGAAAATTGCATATTTGCATAAAACTGCAGGTAATCAGTTCATCTTGACCAGAAAATGTACTTCCCAGTGGCTAGAAAATTCCTCCCTTGTCTGGATGTACTTTCCTGACAGCACAAAGAACTAGAAAACTATTTTTGGCATTGGGGGTAAACAATGGTATTGTATTGCTTGCATGATGTGTATAACATATCTGACTTTTTGTTCTTTAAAATATTGTAGTGCACTTATAACATTACAAAAGCATTAAAAAAACAATGTTTACCACAGGTGGCAATCAGGTTACCGGGCCAAAATTTAACAGCTAGAATAATTTCTTGATTACAACATTTTGCTATTATGTTCCTAATGAATTGCAAATCCTTTTTCTGGTGATAAATTTTAATGAAATGCAAATACTTTATAATATGGTAACTTAAAATGTCATGAAAGATGCAGTGAATTATGATGATGATAGGCAAAACACATGAAAGACGACAAATTGAAGGTAAAGTAAATTATGCTTAGTTATGTTAGAAAGTTATAACTTTTTCAAAAGCTTATAGGTCGCGAGCTTTCAACCTCAGCTAAGGTCTTCACCATGCCAGATGGAGGACTGAGCTCAGTCCTCCACCTGGCATGATGAAGACCTATGCTACAGTCAAAAGCTTTTGAAAAGTTATAATTTTCTAACATAACAAAGCATGATCTACTTTACTTTCAATGCTGTGAATTTTTGGCAGTACATGAAATCAAATTAGTTTCCAGTGATTTCCACTTGAAAAAATCCAAATTTATTTTGGTGCCTTGAGTTATATAACTTTCATTGAAAAACTCAGAGAATCAGCTAATTACGCTTTAGAAAAGAGAGAGGCCTTGTTTTTCCTTTCTTCTTTCATTAGGTGACTGTACTACTGGCATAAGAGCTGGGATCCGGGTAATTGATATATTCAGACATAACGGTAGCAAGCAGTGAATTCCATCTGTATACTTGGAGGAGGGGAGACATGGTAAATGATGGACAGTGGAACCCATGGTATGGTAACAGTAATACCCAATAGCTCCAGCCCACCTTTTTAGAAACAAACAGAAAGAATACATTATGAGCATTGGGGAGAAGGGAAAGCAAATTGGATGCTGAAAGATTTGTCTAAAGAAAATATAGTCTTACTTACCTTAAAAAAAAATTCTAAGTGAAAAATTTACATTTTTTGGAGGTTTAAAACTTTAGAAAAAGTACAGAAGTCATCTCTCTTTCCACATTTATAAGTGAGTCAGGGAAAAATTCTCATTGGCCGCCACCGGGAATCGAACCCAGGGTTTTCCAGTTACGCGCCAGACATGCTACCACTGCACCACAGCGGCCTTGAATTCCTCCAGACTCACATACGACTAACTGCCAAGCCACTTGACAGGTTGCTTCTTGGAGCACCGCACAATGCTGGGGATTCACCAAAGATGGTAAGCAGCAACTGGACAAATAACTAGAAGGCCAATGAATAATTAATACAGACAACTGATGTGGATTAGGAACATCAAACAGAAGTTTTTTTACACCATACGTTGTCATTTGTCCATTTACAGAATTTACATACAATATCTTTCAACAATTTACGTAGCTTCGGCAACCTAAAGTTCGCATTTTTTCTTTAGTGTTCAGGGAATGTCAATTGCTCACATTCAGAAATGAAGGTGCAGTTGATGTGTTGCAAGATAAGGATGTAGTCAACACTGTTGAAGATTCTCTGGGGGCTATTCGATCATTAGTGCGACTGAGAACCATGACTGCACGCTGAATTCTCTCTGATGTGATATCAAAGGTTCGAAGTCCGAAATTAGGAAAAGCTGTACAAATAGTTTGATTGTGCCACTCACATAGATGTTATATTAATTCTGTTTTGTTAAGCAGTGTATATTTATGCAGATATTTTAATGTTTGTGATAGAAAGGCAGATGGGGCACAATATTTTGTGGTTTGCCCGGGGCACAGAAATACCTAGTTACATCCCTTGAGAAAACTGTTGTCTTTTTCAGTATGAATCATTACTAGAGTATATCATGTTTTCTTATTGTCTGTTATTCAAGATTAATGGGAGCAATGGAGAAGAGAGTAGACTTCTTAAGCTGCTCTGTTCTTGCTATTTAACTCCACTGTGTCAATTGCATCATGTGCTATATGCATCATGCTAGTCCTCATTTGGTTTAGCATTCTTTGTACTTATTACAAAATTCAAACCATGAATGCAAATTATATACTGAACCCATTTGTCTAGTCACAGCACAGAAATCAAGAGCTCCTCAATTACTAGGTCAGTTAAATCTCACATGCTGTTTCTCATTCCAGTGAATCAATGGTGAAGATGATTACAGAGTACTTTATAATTTGCGTAGCAAAAATTGCAATGCAGATAGTTATCTTACATTTGGGCACCAAAAGTAATTGCTAGTGCCAGACTTTTCAAAGTTTGCATTGACACTGGAAGTGGTGAAGTTGTTTCCCCATGATGCAATGCAGCTCTGAAGATTATTTTGTGGTGCTAAAGCTATGCCTATGGAGTAGATGACCATTACTGGCAGTGCTCTTGCGGCCTGTGGTTATATTATGCGGCTGATATTGAGGAAGAAGATTCGTGTGCCATTTTCTTAGATATAGTGTAACTACATCTAAACGAAATCCTGAACTTCCTGTTTATAGGGATGCTAACAGGTAACAATTACTTTGATTTGCTGAAAGTGTACTTATCAAGGACACGGGCAACAGAGGGTTTTTTTTTTTGTTTTTTTTTTATTGGACGTTTAACGACCACCGTGAGCAACTCAATGGGCTATAAGCAGTCGCTCATCCCTAATTTAGGGTCACTAGTTCCAGGGAAGGGAGAGAGCCAGTGCCGTAAGACAAACACAACACCCATGCCTCACCGGGATTCGAACCCGGACCCCTTTTGGACGAATGATCAGAGGCCATCGCTTAGACCACTGCGCCACCGGGGCGGCCAACAGTTTTCTACCAGTAGCTTATTGAGCCTCTTACAAGTGGGGAGGGGAGGAGACAGATGCAGAAACAAAATGCCCTGGAAGGAAAGAAAAAAAGATTCAGTAACTTCCTATGTTGATTTCCGCCGTCTTTACACGATTTTATTCAAATAACAGATTTAAAATAACATGTTTGCCTGTTTAAATGATTTATTTTGAAGGTAATTATTAATTCATACAGTAAACATTAGAACTTTCGGGCCCGCAACGGACCCATCTTCAGATGTTATTAGGGGAATGTAACTGAGAATGGAAATAACATCTGAAGATGAGTCAGTTGTGGGCCCGAAAGATCTAATGTTTACTGTATGAAGTAATAATTACCTTCATCAAAATAAATCATTTAAACAGGCAAATGTGTAATTTTGAATCTCTTATTTGAATAAGACCGTGTAAAGACGGCGGAAATCAACATAGGAAGTCAACATAAAACACGACAGAACATTTAATTAGTAAGATTCAGTAACTTTACAATTAATGTTTCAGGCCCAAAGGAGCTCAGTCACAGTTTTCACGGCCATGGTACTTTAAGAGCGCAGGGCCATCTTGAAAACAGTTCTATTGGTTAGAGCAAATGGGGCAGGGCCATAGCCAAACTCTGTACTTAGTTAGGACAGGCTCAATAATATTTAGGGAATGCTCAAAAAAGCTATATACTTTTTTCGAGCATTACTAAAATTTTACAAATTTCAATCCAGATTAAGTACCTTATCTAGGTACATCAGGTACAAAAGTACCATTTTTAATTAACATAAATAAAAAAAAACAAGAAACATTTTGTAAAATAAAAATACATTTATAATCGTTGCTTACCAATAGAAAATCAAAATAGTTGTAGTCGTCGGTTCTTTTTGACCATTAAATTTTCCCAAAAGTAAGTCCATGTTTGTTCGAATGCAAGAGTTTATGCATGGTTTTGTTCGAATGCAAGAGTCAAATTTGACATTCGTTGGTGGGCACATCAAAAGTCGCTGTGCACAGTTAACTCTCGTTAAAACAGAAAAGGTGGATTCACAAGTAGCCGTACTACAGCCGAAAGTCCTGGCTGTAGCCAATAAATTATAAGTATCTCTGAAGACTACATGCTGCTTAAAAATTTCATCAAAAATGACTGAATTTGGGTTTTCTTTCTTCTGGGTTTGTATGAATCTGTTGACTACTGCAAATTCTTCTGGAGATGGAAGTTTGATACCTAAAGTTTGCAAATATTTGACTTTGTCAAAATCAATATTTTCGTCTTCAGCACTGGAAACTGCAATTAGGAGTTTTCATTTTCTACGAATCATTGGCAGGACAGGCGAAAAAATTTTCAGGGCAGGCTGCGCCTGGATACAGCCCTGAAATGGGGCCTTGCATTTTTAACATTGCACACATAAGAAATTACATGAGAAACTGCTAAAGAACTAGAATATGATAACTCATATGATTTTGTCACTGTTAAAGCAAGAATGTTCCACTTAATTTGAAAAGCCTTTATAATATGGCATCTTTGAGTGGTTTCATATCTTTCTTTCTTTGATATTACATAAATTATCTTATATTGAACATAGCTTTTTCTTAAGAAGTAAGCATGTTTTAAACTCTACAGTCCATGTCAAAATTCACTCACATCGCTGCAGCTATAGCTGAGAGGCGAGAGGTATTGGCTGTAAAACTACGACACTAATCAAAAGGGCTGGTCAATTTGTTAGCTAAAGAAAAAAAAAATGTGAAGGAAGCTTTGTTCACAAAAACTTTCTTCAGATAACTTTGGAAATTCTCCAACAGTTTTTTTTTTTTTGGATTGAAGTTTTGACGACGACCATGAGCAACTCGATGGGCTATAAGCAGTCGCCCATCCCTAATTTAGGGTCACTGGCTCCAGGGAAGGGAGAGAGCCAGTGCCATAAGACAAACACAACATCCGTGCCTCACAGGGATTGGAACCCAGACACTTTCAGGATGAATGGTCATAAGCCACCTGCATCACCAGGGTGGCCTTTGACAGTTTTTTTTTTATTGGAGGTTTAACGACCACCATGAGCAACTCAATGGGCTATAAGCAGTCGCCTGTCCCTAATTTAGGGTCACTGGTTCCAGGGAAGGGAAAGAGCCAGTGCCGTAAGACAAACACAACATCCATGCCTGACCGGGATTCGAACCCGAACCCCTTACGGACGAATGATCAGAGGCCAACGCCTTAGACCACTGCGCCACCGGGCGGTCTTTGACAGTTTCCTTTAAAATAATAGGATACTACTTACATTCTGAGAGTAGACCAAAATCCTAATTGAAAAAGGGCAAACATTTCATTCAGACAATTTTCAACATAAGCTTCACATATCCATTGTTTAACCATTTGATTGCCTTTAATATTTTTTTTCATATTGTTTTAAATAACGTTTCGTCACGTTAGTGCTTAAATTTCCTTGCTTTTCTTCTGCCATTCTATATACAAGGGGGCTTTCACTGGCGTCCTGAAGGAAAACAAGCATGGCCTCGAAATTTGAGGGACGACCTTGCCCTAGGGAATGGGCTGGAATTCAGTAAACCGGGACCCCGATTGTTTTTCTTCCTTACACCCAGTACCACAGAATTTCAGGAGAATCCTACTTACGTAGCCTTGGTTCTATGGGAATAGTTAAAACCCGGAAGAAGAAGAAGAAAAAAAAAAAGGTTATTTACATTGGTGGCACTGCTAGTGGGATAATTATGTACCATAGATAGCGCACTACTGATTCAAGATTTAAATACGACAAACGTACGGTATCACATAAACAAGCACTTGAAAATAAAGTCTGGAATGCTTAGAATGAAAACAGAAAACATACCATCCATTTCGGACGACAATTCTCCTTCCATTTCGCTACAGTTTGTTAGCAAAATAAATATTTATCAATCAGGCATGGCTAAGACAGCATCTACTCTAACCAGTAAGTTTGAACACTCTTGCATCACGCCAAAACAGAAGTCGAACGATGTCTGGCAGCCAATGACAACATCATACCATCAGCGATGATGTCACACTGTCTCGCACGCGGCGCGGTTTCCTACCATTTACTAGTGAAACGCACCTTTTGATCAAATATCCAAACGTCAACGGTTAGGATCTGGCTCCTGAACAGAAATCACTCACATAGGCATGCACACAAGGAGATTAGAAGAAGAGGAGACCCGTTTTGAGTGAAGCCAAAACAGATCAGCTGTTTCTGTCCTCTTTCTGGTGCGGAGGGAGTCTGTGCTGCGAGAGTTCGGGAACGTGACGTCACTTCCTGTGGCTTAAGCAGTTTTGCTTAGCGCATGCAAACCAAGGATGGAAAGAAGGCATATTTCGTTCTTCTTATTTCTTAACATTAGGCTTTTGGTTATATTTTAAACATGGTTACTTGCATATGGACAGTAAGTAACCATGTGCACTATGCACTTCCGCTCAAACAATCGTTGTTTTGTTGAATTTTTTAATACCAACACATATTTTCCTGTTTTTTCTAGAAATTTTTTATTATGGGAATGAATATTTCAGCTTCAATTTTTTTTCATGCCTGTATGGGTAGAGTAAGGGTCCGGAAAACCCGTTAAAAATCGAGATTTCCCCATATTGATATACAGGAGATTCTTAGGTTGGGCGCATTGGCATAGTCAGCTGATAAAAAGTGGCGTCACGACAGAAGAACAGGGAGAGGGGCTGATGCCACCTCCTCTTACTTCTAACCTCCTTGCATGCACATAGGTTGGTTCATGGCTTTCTGAGATTAATCGTATAATACAAGGCTATGCCAGTTCGCTATCGCTAATGTACAAGCAAAAGTTCATATTCTTGCCCCTGCACAGAATCGGCGCTGATTCGCGACCCCTAAGATGTATGTTTACCATTGAATGCAATGGAAAATTGTGGGTATTTTATCTATGCCCTTTGCCAATAATTTAGCTCACTTTCACAATTTAAAACTGTGTAACCAATCTCTTAATTATTCTTGATGTATGGCTCTTATTTTATAATGTTTATTATTTTCTAAACGTGAATACGAGAAAGTTTTTCGTGCATGCTCCCCAGGATTGCTTCAGGAAATCTAGTTATTTTACTCCGAAGATTGACTAAAATTATAACATGTTTATGTAACTTTTGGCTGTTTGCATACAGAACATAATATTTTAAGAAACGATAATCGTTTTTCGAGATGTTCAAAGCTGCTAACATTTTCTAACAAGAGGAGCTCATTTTCTGAATATACCCCCGTAAGTAAAGAAAGCTGACTTCAAAGAATATAAATTCCAGTAACATTGAATGATAATATTTTATGACAACAGTACTAGATAACTGCGGTACCATTCATGGCGGCGTACAATAATGAGCTATGTTCAACATATCTGCAAAAAATGTGCTAGTACAAAATTAAGTTTTCACACATGTTCTGATTTTTTTGTGTTTCCTATTGTTAATTAAAATTTGAAAAGAAAAACGAAGTGTCGTTTTGATGGTAATATCCTAATACAGGCACCTTTGAAATCCACCGGCAGATGCAGCTCGGCTTTGCGGCCAGAACTGCCGAGGACGGCGTGTAAGTCAGTAACCGATTTGCAAGCAAATTGTCTCTTTCTACTCAGGAACGAATTACCCATGCGATACGAAACAGAATTACTTTCCATCCGGCCGCCGTCTGTCCGTCCGTCAAAAAGAATAAAAAAATTATCCGCTTATAAACAACCGATTTGCACGGAAATTATTTCTTTCGACACAGGGACGCCTCACACCTATCAGATACAATACAAAATTACGTTCCATCCGTCCCAAGTCTGTCCGTCCGTCCAAAAGAATAAAAAAATATCTCCGCCGATAAACAACCCATTTGCACGGTAATTATTTCTTTCGACTCAGGGACGCTCGACACCTACCAGATACATTACAAAATTACGTTCCATCCATACCAAGTCTGTTTTTCCGTCCATCCGTCCGTCTGTCAGGAAGCATAAAAACACATAACTGGGATGCATAGTTACGTTCCATCCGTCCGCCGTCTGTCCGTCATTCCAGAAGAATAAAAAAATATCTCCGCCGATAAACAACCGATTTACACGGAAATGATTACTTTCGACTTAGCGACGCCTCACACCTATCAGATACAATACAAAATTAGCCGCCCCGGTGGCGCAGTGGTCTAAGGCACTGGCCTCTGATCATTCGCCCGTAAGGGGTCCTGGTTCGAATCCCAGTGAGGCATGGATGTTGTGTTTGACTTCCGGCACTGGCTCTCTCCCTTCCCTGGAACCAGTGACCCTAAATTAGGGACGGGCGACTGCTTATAGCCCATTGAGTTGCTCACGGTGGTCGTTAAACCTCCAATACAAAATACAAAATTACGTTCCATCCGTCCGTCCCAAATCTGTCTTTCCGTCCGTCCGGAAGCATAAAAACGTAACTCGACCGAGAAACAACAGATTTGCATACAAACGGTCTCTTTCTACTCAGGAACGAATTACCCATGAGATACGATGCACAATTACGTTCCATCAGTCCGCCGTCTGTCCGTCCTTCCAGAAGAATAAAAAAAATATCACCGCCGATAAACAACCGATTTGCACGGAAATTATTACTTTCGACTCAGCTACGCCTCACACCTATCAGAAAAATACAAAATTACGTTTCGTCCGTCCCAAGTCTGTCTTTCCGTCCGTCCGTCCGGAAGCATAAAAAAACGTAACTCGACTAAGAAACAGCCGATTTGCACGGAAATTTTCTCTTTCTACTCAGGAACGAATCACCCATGAGATACAATACATAATTACATTCCATCCGTCCGCCGTCTGTCCGTCCTTCCAGAAGAATGAAAAAATATCTCTGCCGATAAACAACCGATTTGCACGGAAATTATTACTTTCGACTCAGCGACGCCTCACACCTATCAGATACAATACAAAATTACGTTCCGTCCGTCCCAAGTCTGTCTTTCTGTCCTTCCGTCCGGAAGCATAAACACCCATAACTCGACCGAGAAACAACAGCACGCAAACGGTCTCTTTCTACTCAGGAACGAATTACCCATGAGATACGCTGCAGAATTACGTTCCTTCCGTCCGCCATCTGTCCGTCCTTCCAGAAGAATAAAAAATATCTCCGTCGATAAACAACCGATTTGCACGGAAATTACTTTCGACTCAGCGACGACTCACACCTACCAGATACAATACAAAATTACGTTCCATTCGTCCCAAGTCCGTATTTCCGTCCGTCCGCCAGGAAGTATAAAAGCACATCTAGACCGAGAAACACCCGATTTGCAAGGAAATGAATACGCTCTATTCAGGTACGGCTCACACCACAAAGATATAATAAAAAATAACGTTCCATCCGTCCGACTTCTGTCTGCCCGTCCAGAAGAATAAAAAAAATATCCGCCGATAAAGAACCGATTTGCACGGAAATGATTCCTTTTCACTCAGGGACACCTCACACCTATCAGATATGATAGAAAATTTCATTCCATCCGTTTGTTGTCTGTCTGTCGGTCCGAAAATATGCAACACGTAACCCCACCGAGAAACAACCGATTAGCACGGAAATGACTCCCTTCTACTCACGGAGGCCTCACACCTATCG
This sequence comes from Macrothele yani, assembly GCA_039090855.1. Lineage (NCBI taxonomy): Eukaryota > Metazoa > Arthropoda > Arachnida > Araneae > Macrothelidae > Macrothele > Macrothele yani. Next base: position 99,578,187 of record CM077027.1, read on the forward strand.
GATATGATAAAAAATTCCATTCTTCCGAAGTCTGTATGTCCGTCCGTCCTAACAATAAAAGCCCACAATCCCACCGGGAACAACCAATTCACACGGAAATTATTTCTTTCTACTCCGGGACGCCTCACACTTATGAGATATGATAAAAATAACGTTCCATCCGTCCGCTGTCTGTCCGTCCGTCCAGAAGAATAAAAAAATGTCTCCGCGGATAAAGAACCGACTTGCACGGAGATTATTTATTTCGACTCAATGACGCCTCACACCTATCATATACAATACAAAACTCCGTTCCATCCGTTCGCCGTCTGTCCGTCCGTCCAAAAGAATAAAAAATATATATCCGCCGATAAACAACCGATTTGCACGGAAATGATTTCTTTCTACTCAAGGACGCCTCACACTTATCCGATATGATAAAAAATTACGTTCCATCCGTCCTCCTTCTGTCTGTTCATCCAGAAGAATAAAAAAAATATCTCCTTCTCAAAAGATAAAAACAAACAAAAACGATTTTGTTAGCTTTATACAATATATATATAAATATATATATGTACATGTGAGATGTAAGGTCAGGTGATGCGTAACATCACAGCCTCTCCTTGATAAATTTCAACCCCGCCTTCTCGTGGTGCATCCTGTTCCCACTAAAGGGGCTCTGACGACCAACAATAGCGGTATAACTATACCATCGGGATTAGAGGAAATGCTATTCCACACTAACCAACCCGCTTGGTCAGCGTGGTGAGTTATGGCCAAATCCCTCCAAAATGACTCCACAACTTAAATCTTGGCCCTCAGTCTCCGGCAGCTGGAAAGTACCTGGCCAAGACAGCGGCCAGTGCGACATGAAGGCAGAGGGTGCTAAGAATCCTCGGAGGACTGAACTAGGCTGCCATCTGATGCTGGCCTTGGCTACGTATAATGGACGCTCCCTATCTTTTGATTCAAGGCTTCTTGAATTGGAAGAGGAACTACAAAGGATCAAGTGGGACATCGTCGGGCTAAGTGAGGTAAGGAGAAAAGGATCTCATTGAACTGAAAAGTGGACATCTCTTCTACTATCGTGGGACAGATACTGACAGAACTAGTGGTGTTGGATTTATAATAAACAAGAAACTGAAGGATAAAGTTGTAGAAGTTGAAAGTTTCTCTGACAGAGCTGCACGACTCGTTATCCAACTCTCGAGAAGATACCAGGCTCAGATAATTCAAACTTATGCACCCACAACAAGTTATCCTGAAGAAGAAATTGAAGAGTTTTATGAGGAAATTCGTCATCTAAATCATAAAGGTAAGCAGCACTTGAAGATAATTATGGGAGATTTCAATGCAAAAATAGGGCAACAGCAACAGAAACCAGCGTGGAAATACTCTCGTTGAGTTTGCAGAGGCAGAAGGGTTTTTCATCTTGAACTCCTTTTTCAAGAAAAAGCCACACAGGAAATGGACATGGAGACATCCAAATGAGACGACAAGTGAAATTTGTTTTATTATGTGTAACAAAAAATTCGTCATAAAAGACTGCAGTGTGCTAAACAAGTTCAACACAGGTAGTGACCATAGATTGATGAGATGTAAGATGCACCTCAACACTAAACTCGAACGTGGCAAGCTCATAAGACAAACAAAATGTATTGACATAACCAACCTTAAAAAACACCATAATACCTTCAAGTAGGAAACTGAAGAACAGATTCTCTGCTTTAGAAGGCCTAACATCGGAAGAAGTGGATATTTCTGAAGTTAACAGAAAAGTAACCAAAGCTCTTATGGAAACAGCAACAAAATTAGCTGGGTCTAAGAACAAGTTGCATGTGAACAAATTATCAGGAAAAACCAAAATTTTGATGCAAAAAGGAAGAGAGATGAGGACAACAAAGGAAGATGTGACTTCCAAAGTGGAATATATAGAACTATGCAAGACAGTACGAAAAAGTATCACTGAAGACGTAAGGATATTCATCTGTGAATATATTTTTTTTATCCTTTTGGACGGACGGACAGATTTGGGATGGACGGAACGTAATTTTGTATTGTATCTGATAGGTGTGAGGCGTCGCTGAGTCGAAAGAAATAATTTCCGTGCAAATCGGTTGTTTATCGGCGGAGATATTTTTTTATTCTTCTGGAAGGACGGACAGACGGCGGACGGATGGAACGTAACTCTGCATCGTATATCAAGGGTAGTTTGTTCCTGAGTCGAAAGAGACCATTTGCGTGCAAATATGTTGTTTCTCGGTCCAGTTATGTACTGTCATGCTTCCTGACGGACGGACTGACGGAAAGACAGACTTGGGACTGATGGAACGTAATTTTGTAATGTATCTGATAGGTGTCAGGCGTCCTTGAGTCGAAAGAAATAATTCCCGTGCAAATGGGTTGTTTATCGGCGGATATATATTTTTTATTCTTTTGGACGGACGGATGGAACGTAATTTTTTATTGTATCTGATAGGGGTCAGGAGTCCCTGAGTCGAAATAAATAGTTTCCGTGAAAATCGGTTCTTTATCGGCGGATATTTTTTTAATTCTTCTGGACGGACAGACAGAAGGCTGATGGATGGAACGTTATTTTTTATTATATCTTATTGGTGCGAGCCGTACCTGAGTAGAGCGTATTTATTTCCGTGCAAATCGGGTGTTTCTCGGTCGAGATGTGCTTTTATACTTCCGGGCGGAACGACGGAAAGACGGACTTGGGACGAATGGAACGTAATTTTGTGTTGTATCGGGTAGCGTAGTACGTCAAAACATCGCGCGACATAACATCGCGGACATAACATCGCAGGTCAAAACATCGCGGTAACAAAACATCGCCAGCCATAACATCGCGGACACAAAACATCGCAAGCCATAACATCGCGGTGACAAAACATCGCAAGCCATAACATCGCGGGCACAAAACATCGCAGGTCAAAACATCGTGGTGACAAAACATCGCAAGCCATAACATCGCGAGCCATAACATTTCAGGATCGGGCATTAATTAAACGGCTTTTTTCTTTTCATTTTTTTCTTTTGTATTTTTCTAAACATTTGATCTTTGGTAAGAAAAATTTGTTCAGACACTGATTTAATTTGCGGAAGACTAGTATGTGGCACTTATCAAAATATTTCAGGAGGGGGTACTAATTAAACTCTCATCTCATACAAAATTTTCGTAAAATCTACAGTTTTCAATTTAGAACCACCAAATTTGGTATACTAACTCACGGTGCTCTAACTTAGACCGTAGACTTTTGGGAAGTGTTTGCGGCCCGGGGTCGAGGGGACCCCATACAATATTTTCGTAAAATCTAGTTTTCAATTTAGAACCACCAAATTTGGTATACTATCTCATGGTGCTCTAACTTATCACGCAGAAGGTATTTGGAAAAGGGTAGGGGCCCGGGGTCGAGGGGCCCCCATAGAAAATTTTCGTAAAATCTACAGTTTTCAATTAAGAACCACCAAATTTGGTATACTACCTCATGGTGCTCTGACTTAGACCGTAGACGGTTTTTGGAAGTGGTCTGAGCCCGAGGTCGATGGGTCTCCATAGAAAATTTTCGTAAAATCTACATTTTTCAATTAAAAACCACCAAATTTGGTATACCTCCTCATTGTGCTCTGACTTGGACCGTAGACGGTTTTTGAAGTGGTCTGAGCCCGGGGTCGAGGGGCCCCCATAGACAATTTTCGTAACATCTACAGTTTTCAATTTGGATCCACCAAATTTGGTATACTATCTCATGGTGCTCTGACTTAGACCGTAGACGGTTTTTGGAAGTGGTCGGAGGCCGGGGTCGAGGGGTCCCCATACAATATTTTCACAAAATCTACAATTTTCAATTTTGAACCACCAAATTTGGTATGCTACCTCGGGGTGCACTAACTTACACCGTAGACTGTTTTGGGAAAGATATGGGGCCCGGGGTCAAGGGGCCTCATTCGCAATATTCGTCAAATCTACAATTTTCAATTTAAAACCACCAAATTTGGTATACTATCTCATGGTGCTCTGACTTTGAACGTAGAAGATTTTGGGCAGTGGTCGGAGCCCGGGGTCTAGGGCCCCCATAGAATATTTTCGCCAAATCTACAGTTTTCAATTTAGAACCACCAAATTTGGTATACTACCTCATGGTGCACTAACTTAGACCGTAGACTGTTTTGGAAAAAGATATGGGGCCCGGGGTCAAGGGCCCCCAATACGCAATATTCGTCAAATCTACAGTTTTCAATTTAAGACCACCAAATTTGGTATACTATCTCATGGTTCTCTGACTCAGACCGTAGACGGTTTTTGGAAGTGGTAGGAGTTCGGGGTCGTGGGGCCCTCATAGAATATTTTCGCCAAATCTACAGTTTTCAATTTAGGACCACCAAATTTGGCATACTACCTCATGATGGACTAACTTAGACCGTAGACTGTTTTGGGAAGGATATGGGGCCCAGGGTCAAGGGGCCCCCATAGACAATTTTCGTAACATCTACAGTTTTCAATTTGGATCCACCAAATTTGGTATACTATCTCATGGTGCTCTGACTTAGACCGTAGACGGTTTTTGGAAGTGGTGGGAGCCCGGGGTCGAGGGGCCCCCATACAATATTTTCACCAAATCTACAATTTTCAATTTTGAACCACCAAATTTGGTATACTACCTCGTGGTGCACTAACTTAGACCGTAGACTGTTTTGGGAAGGATATGGGGCTCAGGGTCAATTGGCCCCCATACGCAATATTCGTAAAATCTACAGTTTTCAATTTGAAACCACCAAATTTGGTATACTATCTCATGGTGCTCTAACTCAGCACGATGAGGGTTTATGGAACGGGTGGAAGCCCGGTTAGAAAGAGGCCCTCTACAAAATTTTCGTAAAATCTACAGTTTTCAATTTAAAATCACCAAATTAGGTATACTACCTCATGGGGCTCTAACTTAGACCGTAGACAGTTTTTGGAAGTGGTCGGAGCCCGAGGTCGAGGGGCCCCCATAGAAAATTTTCGTAAAATCTACGGTTTTCAATTTAGAACCACCAATTTAGAACTACCTCATGGTGCTCTTACTTAGAAGGTGACGGTTATTGACACGGGTGGAGGCCCGGTCCGAAGGGGGCCCTACAAAATTTTCGTAAAATCTACAGTTTTCAATTTAGAACCACCAAATTTGGTATACTACCTCATGGTACTCTAACTCAGACCGTAGAGGGTTTGGGGAAAGGTTGGTCGGGGGGGGGAGAGATGGCGCCCCATATGAAATTTTTGGCAATTTACAGTGTTTCTTCAAATTAATGTGCAGCTCTCGCTTGCCTTACGTAGAACGTTTTCTCGAAATTGTTTGGAGTTCCGAATTCTACTCTGAAAAAAAAATATATATATATGCCAAGAAACGGCGATCTTTATTCATATATCCCCCCTTCCTCGTTGAACTTTTGTGGCCAGTTGCCGTAAACTCGTATGAACCGGCATGACAATTCTGACAAACAAAAGAACTCCTTCCCGTCATTAGGCATTTTGAAAAAACTGCCACACATAATTCGCAAACTGGGAAAACTGACACACATTCAAAGTGTTCCTCGGAGGAACAGCAATTTGTGCTCGGTCCCTTAATGAAAAGCATGTGGCAGTTTTCCGAGTTGCTAAAAGAAGTGTGGCAGTTTTCGTGTGTGACGTTCTATCGGAGACCAAGAATTTTAGAAAGTTCTTTGGATCGAATTAAAACTTTAAATTCAAAAAATTCCCCTATCAGCGGCGGGGTAGATTCGATTTAGGACGAAACAAGGTAGTAATTCCGCAACTTCATGTATGTTTGAAATGTGAAAAGATGAAGGAGAGTAAAAGACTGCAGGAAAAAATATCTGATCTTGAAAGTGTGCTAGGTGCTTTAAAGAATGAGAAACGCGAGATTATTAAATATCTCTGCACAAATCAGAAATGCATACATCATTACAAGGTTCTGGTCAAAACAAATTATCCAACTCAAGAAGCAATTAAAAGAAATTAAGAGAAACTATAGTACGTTGGAAAGATTAGGTTAAGGTATCCATGATATATTTGCGACGCCCAAGTGATCTTACGAAAGGAAGCAATGGATAAAATGGGCACCTGAAGATGTATCGAAATGCATCGTAATAAGAGCTCTCTTTAGAAAAATCATATATGACTTCTGAAGGGGGAAAACATTATTCCATTACTTTGAAAAGATGGTGCGCAAAATTTACCCGTAATCCAGGCATTCTACACGATGTCTTTTTGTTGATGGAAAAAAAAGCTATGAAAGTTTAAATCGCTCTGCAAAGCTTTATGTTTTAAGCTTTGACGAAATTCATATTGACTCTAGGCTATAGTACGACACCAGAATGGACAAAATACTTTGCCCTTTCAAGAAAGCCCAATTTTTCTTAATCCGAGGATTATTATCGCAATGGAAGCAGCCAATATTCTTTAACTTACAAATGAAAAAAATATTGCTTTTTTTAATAAATCAAGGTTTGGAATCTACTGGAGTTGAACTAAAAGTTATTTCTGACTTGGGATGATGCAATACGTTGTGGAGAGAACTTGAAATTTCTACGGACAGGTCATTTTTCGATAATCCTTTTTTTCAGGGGTCAAAAATATGGGTATTTGCTGATAATTTTAGCTTTTAGATCTTCAAATATTAAACATTCTACTTAATGATTTCAAAACAAATATTCCTTCTGTTTTAATGTGTTTCAGTGATGTTTGTTGGATTTACTGGGGTATAAACATGGATTTAATTCCTTCTCACGCTTGCTTCGTGCGCTTAGATATCGGAGGGGATTAGATTACTCTTGCGAAGAGAGATGGCACCGCAACTATGCCACAGCCTCCCTCTTCAGGAAGCAAAGTGTGCTTCACTAAGAGAACCAGCCTTTGTAACAATAGCCCTGAGTTTTTACGCTCTTTTACCTCCTCCACATTGTGCCGTTCTGTGGAACAATAGCAAAACAACCACTCCATCTCCAGATGTTTACTTGCTGCGGTTTACTTTTAACGACCAAACCCATTGTCCTCATTTAAGGAAGTAGTCTCGTGGGGAAGGAATCACAATGCGACGGGCACATACTAAGATTGCTTCCCTCATGAACAAGGGGGGATGAAAAACTTAACTATACCAATATTTATATATAATTTATTACTACAAGCTTGTGGTGTTGAATAAAGTAAAAATGTCAACGTTTACCACAATCAAAGGTTTATTATATATCGACTATAGTTTCGCAGAGCTTCTGGCTCGGCTTCATCAAGACGAATGGAGCGTAAACATTCAAATCATTGTGACATCATCAGAATTCTGAAGGTCACGGTTTTTGTTAAGTTGTTTCCACGCGCTTGAAAGAAATGGAGTCGACGTCATGTCGTTGACAAGCAGTGAAGAGTTCCGGTATATGTCAAAAGCTTCTAATACATTAAGCTTCATCGTTGAATCAGGTTTATCAATGAGCATAGCGTTTCCGAACAGAAATTTATGGTTGTTTTCGTGACAATGCTGGGCTATAGACGACTTCTTCAGTTCACAATTGCGTACGTAGGTCTGGTGTTCCTTCACACGGAAACTTAAAGCCCTGCGGTTCTGTCCTATATACGAAAGATATAAAGCTGTAGATAAAGCTGTCCACAAATTCAGGAAACCAAAGCCTGTCTGCTCACTCACACCGGTAGACACCCCAATACGACAGAATTGGGCGGTCATCCCATTTGCTCCACAGATTTAATTCGGAATTTCAAAAATTCTCAAGAATTTTAATTTTAAAGTTATTTTCAAACCCATAAACAGGATAAATTTTTTCGGATCCAAAGATTACGTCGAAGACATACATTTTTTTTTTTTTGGAGGTTTAACGACCACCGTGAGCAACTCAATGGGCTATAAGCAGTCACCCGTCATTAATTTAGGGTAACTGGTTCCAGGGAAGAGAGAGAGCCAGCGCAGTAAGACAGACACAACATCCATGCCTCACCGGGATTCGAACCCGGACACCTTCGGACGAATGATCGGAGGCAAACGCCTTAGACCACTGCGCCACCGGGTCGGCGATATAAATTCCTGGGGAATTTATCAGATACCTTGGGAATGTGGACTTTCGTATATAGGACAGACCCGCAGGGCTTTAACTTTCCTTGGGAAGGAACACCAGACCTACGTACGGAATCGTGAACTGAAGAAGTCGTCTATAGCCCAGCATTGTCACGAAAACAACCATAAATTTCTGTTCGGAAACGCTATGCTCATTGATAAACCTGATTCAACGATGAAGCTTAATGTATTAGAAGCTTTTCACATATACCGGAACTCTTCACTGCTTGTCAACGACATGACGTCGACTCCATTTCTATCAAGTGCGTGGAAACATCTTACCAAAAACCGTGACCGGCAGAATTCTGATGATGTCACAATGATTTGAATGTTTACGCTCCATTCGTCCTGATGAAGCCGAGCCAGAAGCTCTGCGAAACTATAGTCGATATATAATAAAACTTTGATTGTGGTAAACGTTGATATTTTTACTTTATACCAATGCTTCTTCATCAGTTCCACCGCCCAAATCCAGGTGGCTTTGGGAATTGTGAGCTATTCTTACAGATCACATGTCACCCAGTGACGAGGCGCATTTTTACGTTTTGTGGAAAAACAAATTTTAAGTCAAAAGTCGGAACAACAATTTACCACAAAATAAAAGTTTTGTTGCAATTATCTTACCATTTATTAATCAATACATGAAGCAAACTATTGATCAGTCAATAAAATGAAATTAATAAATGAAAAATAAAGGTCCTTATCATTCGCTGAAAATAACTTAAAAACAGTATGTCATGACTTAAAGAAACTGCAACTACATAAACTTGATACTTTAATTGAATCCTTACTGGATGTTTTTCACTTATATAACAGTAGACAACACAGACGCCGACTTGAAAAATTATTAGGGGTTCCGGAAATTTTTAATCGAATTACCAATTCATTTTTCAGAGTATTTAAGTCTAATTTAAATTTCCTTCAGTGAGATTATCTGGCACAATAAGACGCCTGAAATGCTAAAATGAAGCAAATTATAGTTAATTACAGATTTTTTTCTCTAGATAATTATTTATTTTGCTTTTGTAGGCGCGGCATTATCATATACAATACACAGATACTATGTGAATATTCAACTCAATTGTCTTATAAAAGTAACTAAAACATGTAAAATATATTTTAAGGTTTTTTTTACCGATTTTAAAACTTCCCAAAATTTTTTCTTGAAATGATTTCTAAGTTTAAATAGGCGGTTAGAAGGGAGAGGACATGACATCAGCCCCATGCCCTACGTTTTCCGTGGGCTCTACTTCGTATCAGCTGTGTATGTCCAGGATGCTCAACTTGGGCTGCTTCTTTACTTATACTATGGGGAAATCGTTGACTTTGAAGAGGTTTCAGAGGCACTTGTGCATCATTTACAGTCAGGGAAAAATGAGACCGAAATATACATGCACATAACTGAAAATTTGCAAAAAGTTACAGAAATACTGTTTAATATTTTTAAAAAAATTAAACAGAATTATGCTTTGTCGAGCGGAAGTGCATATTGCGTATTAACTAATCACGGCCTTGCTAAAGCTGTGGGAGTTTTGTTAACCTTCAGGGAATTCTGCTGAAAGTAAGAGACGGCCGCTATCAACCTGTGCTCTAGCACAGGTCTTCAGTAAGTGACGTCACGCCACTGAACCTCCCCAACCGGAGGCCCCAAGAAACCAGATGATCAGACTATGCTTCACCAGCGGTTGCTGATGCCATCTTCTCTCTCTTTTAACCTTCTTGTTTCCTGACTGCCCGAAGATAGGGCGGGTCAACTGACTGTGCAACATCTTTCCACCTTTATCACTGTGACCTCGAATAGGTTCTCGTCTCCAATGGTAGAGCTAGACTTTTGTATTTTGTGGGAACCCAGACAAACCGAAGAATTTTCTAAAGGAGGCAGTTTTAAATGCTCTTAAACAACGGTACTTGATGTATTGTCTGTCGCGTCAAATTTTATGAGCACGAACAAACACCAATTCTTTTTTGAGGCACAATAAACAGTCCGAGGGGTAAATTTCTATACACACTTTTTATATACTATATTAAACGAGGAATGAATAATAAAAACCTTGAAGAATTGATAACGAAACCAAAATTTATGCACATATGCGTACGTGTATTTTTTTCACGAAATACGCGCAAAAATATTAAGGGTTCGAGGAACCCTCAACAAAATCATTGGGGGGTTCAAAAACTGTCTCGAACCCACGAAGTCGGCGCCTATGCTAGACAATATAAGTATATTTACACACAATGTTGAATAATCCAATAATGGATCCCGGGAGATTGGTACCCGGCAAATTGGTGCCCAGCAAACTCGTACATATGCAGTTCCGTTTCCTCCTGTTCAGTTTTAATGCCTGATTTTCAGGATTTGGCATCATCTTCACTTCTTCTAACTATTCCGACATATTTTTCCCTCTTCAAATTCGTAAATTATTTCACAATTTGAAGCAATCACGGCATTTTCCTAAAATTGAATTTTAGAAAACTCGTTCCCGGTGGATTGGTACCCTTCTGTTAGTGATACTTTACGGGGACATATACTAATTGCATTAAAGGAAGGTCTTTCCTCTTTGGTGATTGTCGTGGTTGAACAGCTGTTCTCTTGGCGGAAAACTCCTATTCTTTCTTCCACCGTTAGCAAAACACACCGCAGAAAACTCCTACACCTTAGACACTGAGTCTCCATTTTATTATGACCACCTGACAGTTTTAAACAAATGAGCTATGGCTGCATTCTGTTGCCGCCTGAGGGCGAAACTAGTATAAAAAGGGAAAGCTTAGGGCTTGCGACAGTAGTAGAAGGGATTTTGGGGGGACGAGATGGGTAAAAAAGCGATTTGACGGACTTTCAACGTTGGATGATTGTAGGAGCTCGGAGCCATGGAGCGAGTATCACCGCAACCACCGCATTCGTGATATGTTCCAGAGCAGCTGTTGTTAAAGTGTTTAAAGACTGGACTGTCAGCCAAAAAACTGGGTCTCTACGTGCAACGTGTGGACGTCATCGACTAGTGGCTGCTCGGGCGGAACGAAGAGTGTCCAGACTGGTAACAGAAAACACAAGGGCAACAGTGCAGCAAATTACAGACCATCTTAATCAAGGATCCCCTCAAATGATCTCTGCACGCACTGTTGGCCGTACACTACATCAGATGGGATATGGCAGCCGAAGCCCTGTTCGAACACCTTTGCTGTCTGCACTTAACAACAGAAAACGTCTCCAGTTCGCCCAGGAGCACACGAATTGGACAGTCGATAATGGAAAACAAATTATGTGGTCCGATGAGTCACGTTTTCAGTTGCATCATGCCGATGGCCGAGTGAGAATTTGGCGGAAATAGCGCGAAAGCCTGTACCTCAAATGCATTACTACAATCCTTCAAGCTGGTGGAGGCAACGTTATGGTTTGGGGAATGTTTTCCTGGCATGCTTTGGGCCCTTTAATTCGTGTTGATCAACGTCTGACTGGCACATCATATCTAAACATCGTTGCGGACCAAGTGCATCCTGTCATGTGGATGGTTTATCCCAATGGCGATGGCTACTTTCAACCAGATAATGCGTCCTGCCGTAGTGCTCGTATTGTACAGGACTGGTTTCAGGAACATGCCGGTGAGTTTACTTTGATTAGGTGGCACCCACAATCTCCAGATTTCAACCCCAATAAGAATTTGTGGGATGAAGTTGAACGAGCCATCACACAGCTGGATCCACAACTCTGTAATTTCACACTCCTGGAATGTGCTATTCATCAAGAATGGTCTCAAATTCCACAAATCATCTATCAACATCTCCTGAAGTCCATGCCACGAAGAATCGACGCAGTGTTAAAGGCAAAAGGTGGCCCACCGAAGTAGTGAGGGGGTGGTCATAATAAAGTGGCCAGCACTCAGTGTATAAGAGAATGCATACGCAAATTGGATTTCGTTCTAAATTTGTTAAAGTGTAGGAGTTATTATAGTGGCATAAAATTATAATAGGAGATTCCTACTTACAGAAAATGGCATATAAGATCCGGTTCACTATAAACCGCCAAACAGAAAAAGAAAACTCCCACATGTTTTTCGTCAAGGGGCCAGGCACGAGTTGCTGTTCCTCCGAAGGGCACTTCGAATTTGTGGCAGTTTTCCAAGTTTCCGAATTATGTGTAGCAGTTTTCCAAAGATACATTGACATACACACTGAACTTGGTGGACAGATACATACAGTATAGACATTCTGTGTTTCAACGACAGGAATGTACATAGGTGAACTAGGAACTCAGCAAATGAACCTCAGAAAGACAAACGCAAACAACCATTGCCCGGGATTCTAACGCAGACCACCTCCGTTGGGCGAATGACCAGAAGCAATCGCTTAAATCACTGGGCCACCGGGATGGCCGTAGGACAAACACGAAATCCATGCCTTACCGGGATTCGAACCCAGACCCCTCCGTTGGGCGAATGATGAGAAGCCATCGCTTAGACCACTGCGACACCGGGGCTACTCCCCAAAGAGATCAAGAGCGACGTATGTCACAAATTAAACATGCAAAAATATTATTTTACATGTTCAAATAATTACATAGTGTCTCCTTTCCAAAGAGATTATAAAGATTTATATATATATATATATATATATATATATATATAGCGGTATAACTATATCATCGGGATTAGAGTAAATGCTATCCCACAATCACCAACCCGCTTGGCCAGCGTGGTGAGTTATGGCCAAACCCCTCCAAAATGACTCCACAACTTAAATCTTGGACCTCAGTCTCCGACAGCTGGAATGTACCTGGCCAAGACAGCGGCCAGTGCGACATGAAGGCAGAGGGTGCTAAGAATCCCCGGAGGACCGGACTAGGCTGCCATCTGATGCTGACCTTGGCTATGTATAATGGACGCTCCCTATCTTCTGATTCAAGGCTTCTTGAATTGGAAGAGGAACTACAAAGGATCAAGTGGGACATCGTCGGGCTAAGTGAGGTAAGGAGAAAAGGAGAAGATCTCATTGAACTGAAAAGTGGACATCTCTTCTACTATCGTGGGACAGATACTGACAGAACTAGTGGTGTTGGATTTATAATAAACAAGAAACTGAAGGATAAAGTTGTAGAAGTTGAAAGTTCCTCTGACAGAGCTGCACGACTCGTTATCCAACTCTTGAGAAGTTACCAGGCTCAGATCATTCAAACTTATGCACCCACCACAAGTTATCCTGAAGAAGAAATTGAAGAGTTTTATGAGGAAATTCGTCATCTAAATAATAAAGGTAAGCAGCACTTGAAGATAATTATGGGAGATTTCAATGCAAAAATAGGGCAACGGCAACAGAATGAAACTTCAGTAGGTAAATTCGGTCACGGCAACAGAAACCATTGTGGAAATACTCTCGTTGAGTTTGCAGAGACAGAAAGGTTTTTCATCTTGAACTCCTTTTTCAAGAAAAAGCCGCACAGAAAATGGACATGGAGACATCCAAATTTGACGACAAGTGAAATTGATTTTATTATGTGTAACAAAAAATTCGTCATAGAAGACTGCAGTGTGCTAAACAAGTTCAACACAGGTAGTGACCATAGATTGGTGTGATGTAAGATGCACCTCAACACTAAACTCGAACGTGGCAAGCTCATAAGACAAACAAAATGTATTGACATAACCAACCTTAAAAAACACCATAATACCTTCAAGTTGGAACTGAAGAACAGATTCTCTGCTTTAGAAGGCCTAACATCGGAAGAAGTGGATATTTCTGAAGTTAACAGATAAGTAACCAAAGCTCTTATGGAAACAGCAACAAAATTAGCTGGGTCTAAGAACAAGTTGCATGTGAACAAATTATCAGGAAAAACCAAAATTTTGATGCTAAAAAGAAGAGAGATGAGGACAACTAAAGAAGATGTGACTTCCAAAGTGGAATATATAGAACTATGCAAGACAGTACGAAAAATTATCACTGAAGACATAAGGAAATTCAACTGTGAATAAATTTTTTAATCCTTTTGGACGGACGGACAGATTTGGGATGGACGGAACGTAATTTTGTATTGTATCTGATAGGTGTGAGGCGTCGCTGAGTCGAAAGAAATAATTTCCGTGCAAATCGGTTGTTTATCGGCGGAGATATTTATTTATTCTTCTGGAAGGACGGACAGACGGCGGACGGATGGAACGTAACTCTGCATCGTATATCATGGGTAGTTTGTTCCTGAGTCGAAAGAGACCATTTGCGTGCAAATATGTTTTTTCTCGGTCCAGTTATGTGCTATTATGCTTTCTGACGGACGGACGGACTGACGGAAAGACAGACTTGGGACTGATGGAACGTAATTTTGTAATGTATCTGATAGGTGTCAGGCGTCCTTGAGTCGAAAGAAATAATTCCCGTGCAAATGGGTTGTTTATCGGCGGATATATATTTTTTATTCTTTTGGACGGACGGATGGAACGTAATTTTTTATTGTATCTGATAGGGGTCAGGAGTCCCTGAGTCGAAATAAATAGTTTCCGTGAAAATCGGTTTTTTATCGGCGGATATTTTTTTAATTCTTCTGGACGGACAGACAGAAGGCTGATGGATGGAACGTTATTTTTTATTATATCTTATTGGTGCGAGCCGTACCTGAGTAGAGCGTATTCATTTCCGTGCAAATCGGGTGTTTCTCGGTCGAGATGTGCTTTTATACTTCCGGGCGGACGGACGGAAAGACGGACTTAAAGACGAATGGAACGTAAATTTGTGTTGTATCGGGTAGCGTAGCACGTCAAAACATCGCGCGACATAACATCTCGGACATAACATCGCAGGTCAAAACATCGCGGTGACAAAACATCGCCAGCCATAACATCGCGGTGACAAAACATCGCAAGTCATAACATCGCGGGCACAAAACATCGCAGGTCAAAACATCGTGGTGACAAAACATCGCAAGCCATAACATCGCGAGCCATAACATTTCAGGATCGGGCATTAATTAAACGGCTTTTTTTTCTTTTCATTTTTTTTCTTTTGTATTTTTCTAAACATTTGATCTTTGGTAAGAAAAATTTGTTCAGACACTGATTTAATTTGCGGAAGACTAGTATGTGGCACTTATCAAAATATTTCAGGAGGGGGTACTAATTAAACTCTCATCTCATACAAAATTTTCGTAAAATCTACAGTTTTCAATTTAGAACCACCAAATTTGGTATACTAACTCACGGTGCTCTAACTTAGACCGTAGACTTTTGGGAAGTGTTTGTGGCCCGGGGTCGAGGGGACCCCATAAAATATTTTCGTAAAATCTAGTTTTCAATTTAGAACCACCAAATTTGGTATACTATCTCATGGTGCTCTAACTTATCACGCAGAAGGTATTTGGAAAAGGGTAGGGGCCCGGGGTCGAGGGGCCCCCATAGAAAATGTTCGAAAATTCTACAGTTTTCAATTAAGAACCACCAAATTTGGTATACTACCTCATGGTGCTCTGACTTAGACCGTAGACGGTTTTTGGAAGTGGTCTGAGCCCGGGGTCGAGGGGCCCCCATAGACAATTTTCGTAACATCTTCAGTTTTCAATTTGGATCCACCAAATTTGGTATACTATCTCATGGTGCTCTGACTTAGACCGTAGACGGTTTTTGGAAGTGGTCGGAGGCCGGGGTCGAGGGACCCCCATAGAATATTTTCGCCAAATCTACAGTTTTCAATTTAAAACCACCAAATTTGGTATACTATCTCATGGTGCTCTAACTTAGCACGTAGAGGGTTTATGGAACGGGTGAAGGCCCGGTCCGAAGGGGAGCCCTACAAAATTTTCGTAAAATCTACAGTTTTCAATTTAGAACCACCAAATTAGGTATACTACCTCATGGTGCTCTAACTTAGACCGTAGACAGTTTTTGGAAGTGGTCGGAGCCCGAGGTCAAGGGGCCCCCATTGAAAATTTTCGTAAAATCTACGGTTTTCAATTTAGAACCACCAATTTAGAACTACCTCATGGTGCTCTTACTTAGAAGGTGACGGTTATTGACACGGGTGGAGGCCCGGTCCGAAGGGGGCCCCCTACAAAATTTTCGTAAAATCTGCAGTTTTCAATTTAGAACCACCAAATTTGGTATACTACCTCATGGTACTCTAACTTAGACCGTAGAGGGTTTGGGGAAAGGGTGGTCGGGGGGGCAATGGCGCCCGTATATGAAATTTTTGGCAATTTACAGTGTTTCTTCAAATTAATGTGCAGTTCTCGCTTGCCTTACGTAGAACGTTTTCTCGAAATTGTTTGGAGTTCCCAATTCTACTCTAAAAAAAAAATATATATATATGCCAAGAAACGGCGATCTTTATTCATATATCCCCCCTTCCTCGTTGAACTTTTGTGGCCAGTTGCCGTAAACTCGTATAAACCGGCATGAAAATTCTGACAAACAAAAGAACTCCTTCCCGTCATTAGGCATTTTGAAAAACTGCCACACATAATTCGCAAACTGGGAAAACTGACACACATTCAAAGTGTTCCTCGGAGGAACAGCAATTTGTGCTCGGTCCCTTAATGAAAAGCATGTGGCAGTTTTCCGAGTTGCTGAAAGAAGTGTGGCAGTTTTCGTGTGTGACGTTTTATCGGAGACCAAGAATTTTAGAAAGTTCTTTGGATCGAATTAAAACTTTAAATTCAAATAATTCCCCTATCAGCGGCGGGGTAGATTCGATTTAGGACGAAACAAGATAGTAATTCCGCAACTTCATGTATGTTTGAAATGTGAAAAGATGAAGGAGAGTAAAAGACTGCAGGAAAAAATATCTGATCTTGAAAATGTACTAGGTGCTATGAGAAAAGCGAGATTATTAAATATCTCTGCACAAATCAGAAATGCATACATCATTACAAGGTTCTGGTCAAAACAAATTATCCAACTCAAGAAGCAATTAAAAGAAATTAAGAGAAACTATAGTACGTTGGAAAGATTAGGTAAAGGTATCCATGATATATTTGCGACGCCCAAGTGATCTTACGAAAGGAAGCAATGGATAAAATGGGCACCTGAAGATGTATCGAAATGCATCGTAATAAGAGCTCTCTTTAGAAAAATCATATATGACTTCTGGAGGGGGAAAAACATTATTCCATTACTTTGAAAAGATGGTGCGCAAAATTTACCCGTAATCCAGGCATTCTACACGATGTCTTTTTGTTGATGGGGAAAAAAAAGCTATGAAAGTTTAAATCGCTCTGCAAAGCTTTATGTTTTAAGCTTTGACGAAATTCATATTGACTCTAGGCTATAGTACGACACCAGAATGGACAAAATACTTTGCCCTTTCAAGAAAGCCCAATTTTTCTTAATCCGAGGATTATTATCGCAATGGAAGCAGCCAATATTCTTTAACTTACAAATGAAAAAAATATTGCTTTTTTTTAATAAATCAAGGTTTGGAATCTACTGGAGTTGAACTAAAAGTTATTTCTGACTTGGGATGATGCAATACGTTGTGGAGAGAACTTGAAATTTCTACGGACAGGTCATTTTTCGATAATTCTTTTTTTCAGGGGTCAAAAATATGGGTATTTGCTGATAATTTTAGCTTTTAGATCTTCGAATATTAAACATTCTACTTAATGATTTCAAAACAAATATTCCTTCTGTTTTAATGTGTTTCAGTGATGTTTGTTGGATTTACTGGGGTATAAACATGGATTTAATTCCTTCTCACTCTTGCTTCGTGCAATTAGATATCGGAGGGGATTAGATTACTCTTGCGAAGAGAGATGGCACCGCAACTATGCCACAGCCTCCCTCTTCAGGAAGCAAAGTGTGCTTCACTAAGAGAACCAGCCTTTGTACCAATAGCCCTGAGTTTTTACGCTCTTTTACCTCCTCCACATTGTGCCGTTCTGTGGAACAATAGCAAAACAACCACTCCATCTCCAGATGTTTACTTGCTGCGGTTTACTTTTAAAGACCAAACCCATTGTCCTCATTTAAAGAAGTAGTCTCGTGGAGAAGGAATCACAATGCGACGGGCACATACTAAGATTGCTTCCCTCATGAACAAGGGGGAGATGAAAAACTTAATTATACCAATACTTATATATAATTTATTACTACAAGCTTGTGGTGTTGAATAAAGTAAAAATGTCAACGTTTACCACAATCAAAGGTTTATTATATATCGACTGTAGTTTCGCAGAGCTTCTGGCTCGGCTTCATCAGGTCGAATGGAGCGTAAACATTCAAATCATTGTGACATCATCAGAATTCTGACGGTCACGGTTTTTGTTAAGTTGTTTCCACGCGCTTGAAAGAAATGGAGTCAACGTCATGTCGCTGACAAGCAGTGAAGAGTTCCGGTATATGTGAAAAGCTTCTAATACATTAAGCTTCATCGTTGAATCAGGTTTATCAATGAGCATAGCGTTTCCGAACAGAAATTTATGGTTGTTTTCGTGACAATGCTGGGCTATAGACGACTTCTTCAGTTCACAATTGCGTACGTAGGTCTGGTGTTCCTTCACACGGAAACTTAAAGCCCTGCGGTTCTGTCCTATATACGAAAGATATAAAGCTGTAGATAAAGCTGTCCACAAATTCAGGAAACCAAAGTCTGTCTGCTCACTCACACCGGTAGACACCCCAATACCACAGAATTGGGCGGTCATCCCATTTGCTCCACAGATTTGCTTCGGAATTTCAAAAATTCTCAAGAATTTTAATTTTAAAGTTATTTTCAAACCCATAAACAGGATAAATTTTTTCGGATCCAAAGATTACGTCGAAGATATAAATTCCTGGGGAATTTATCAGATACCTTGGGAATGTGGACTTTCGTATATAGGACAGACCCGTAGGGCTTTAACTTTCCGTGGGAAGGAACACCAGACCTACGTACGGAATTGTGAACTGAAGAAGTCGTCTATAGCCCAGCATTGTCACGAAAACAACCATAAATTTCTGTTCGGAAACGCTATGCTCATTGATAAACCTGATTCAACTATGAAGCTTAATGTATTAGAAGCTTTTCACATATACCGGAACTCTTCACTGCTTGTCAACGACATGACGTCGACTCCATTTCTATCAAGTGCGTTGAAACAACTTACCAAAAACCGTGACCGGGAGAATTCTGATGATGTCACAATGATTTGAATGTTTACGCTCCATTCGTCCTGATGAAGCCGAGCCAGAAGCTCTGCGAAACTATAGTCGATATATAATAAAACTTTGATTGTGGTAAACGTTGATATTTTTACTTTATACCAATGCTTCTTCATCAGTTCCACCGCCCAAATCCAGGTGGCTTTGGGAATTGTGAGCTATTCTTACAGATCACATGTCACCCAGTGACGAGGCGCATTTTTACGTTTTGTGGAAAAACAAATTTTAAGTCAAAAGTCGGAACAACAATTTACCACAAAATAAAAGTTTTGTTGCAATTATCTTACCATTTATTAATCAATATATGAAGCAAACTATTGATCAGTCAATAAAATGAAATTAATAAATGAAAAATAAAGGTCCTTATCATTCGCTGAAAATAACTTAAAAACAGTATGTCATGACTTAAAGAAACTGCAACTACATAAACTTGATACTTTAATTCAATCTTTACTGGATGTTTTTCACTTATATAACAGTAGACAACACAGACGCCGACTTGAAAAATTATTAGGGGTTCCGGAAATTTTTAATCGAATTACCAATTCATTTTTCAGAGTATTTAAGTCTAATTTAAATTTCCTTCAGTGAGATTATCTGGCACAATAAGACGCCTGAAATGCTAAAATGAAGCAAATTATAGTTAATTACAGATTTTTTTCTCTAGATAATTATTTATTTTGCTTTTGTAGGCGCGGCATTATCATATACAATACACAGATACTATGTGAATATTCAACTCAATTGTCTTATAAAAGTAACTAAAACATGTAAAATATATTTTAAGGTTTTTTTTACCGATTTTAAAACTTCCCAAAATTTTTTCTTGAAATGATTTCTAAGTTTAAATAGGCGGTTAGAAGGGAGAGGACATGACATCAGCCCCATGCCCTACGTTTTCCGTGGGCTCTACTTCGTATCAGCTGTGTATGTCCAGGATGCTCAACTTGGGCTGCTTCTTTACTTATACTATGGGGAAATCGTTGACTTTGAAGAGGTTTCAGAGGCACTTGTGCATCATTTACAGTCAGGGAAAAATGAGACCGAAATATACATGCACATAACTGAAAATTTGCAAAAAGTTACAGAAATACTGTTTAATATTTTTTAAAAAAATTAAACAGAATTATGCTTTGTCGAGCGGAAGTGCATATTGCGTATTAACTAATCACGGCCTTGCTAAAGCTGTGGGAGTTTTGTTAACCTTCAGGGAATTCTGCTGAAAGTAAGAGACGGCCGCTATCAACCTGTGCTCTAGCACAGGTCTTCAGTAAGTGACGTCACGCCACTGAACCTCCCCAACCGGAGGCCCCAAGAAACCAGATGATCAGACTATGCTTCACCAGCGGTTGCTGATGCCATCTTCTCTCTCTTTTAACCTTCTTGTTTCCTGACTGCCCGAAGATAGGGCGGGTCAACTGACTGTGCAACATCTTTCCACCTTTATCACTGTGACCTCGAATAGGTTCTCGTCTCCAATGGTAGAGCTAGACTTTTGTATTTTGTGGGAACCCAGACAAACCGAAGAATTTTCTAAAGGAGGCAGTTTTAAATGCTCTTAAACAACGGTACTTGATGTATTGTCTGTCGCGTCAAATTTTATGAGCACGAACAAACACCAATTCTTTTTTGAGGCACAATAAACAGTCCGAGGGGTAAATTTCTATACACACTTTTTATATACTATATTAAACGAGGAATGAATAATAAAAACCTTGAAGAATTGATAACGAAACCAAAATTTATGCACATATGCGTACGTGTATTTTTTTCACGAAATACGCGCAAAAATATTAAGGGTTCGAGGAACCCTCAACAAAATCATTGGGGGGTTCAAAAACTGTCTCGAACCCACGAAGTCGGCGCCTATGCTAGACAATATAAATATATTTACACACAATGTTGAATAATCCAATAATGGATCCCGGGAGATTGGTACCCGGCAAATTGGTGTCCAGCAAATTCGTACCCATGCAGTTCCGTTTCCTCCTGTTCAGTTTTAATGCCTGATTTTCAGGATTTGGCATCATCTTCACTTCTTCTAACTATTCCGACACATTTTCCCCTCTTCAAATTCGTAAATTATTTCACAATTTGAAGCAATCACGGCATTTTCCTAAAATTGAATTTTAGAAAACTCGTACCCGGGAGATTGGTACCCTTCTGTTGGTGATACTTTACGGGGACATATACAAATTGCATCAAAGGAAGGTCTTTCCTCTTTGGTGATTGTCGTTGTTGAACAGCTGTTCTCTTGGCGGAAAACTCCTATTCTTTCTTCCACCGTTAGCAAAACACACCGCAGAAAACTCCTGCACCTTAGACACTGAGTCTCCACTTTATTACGACCACCTGAGAGTTTTAAGCAAATGAGCTATGGCTACATGCTGTTGCCGCCAGAGAACGAGGCTACTATAAAAAGGGAAAGCTTAGGGCTTGCGACAGCAGTAGAAGGGATTTTTGGGTGACGAGATGGGTAAAAAATGCGATTTTACGGACTTTCAACGTGGGATGATTGTAGGAGCTCGGAGCCATGGAGCGAGTATCACCGCAACCACCGCATTCGTGAAATGTTTCAGAGCAGCTGTTGTTAAAGTGTATAAAGACTGGACTGTCAGCCAAAAAACTGGGTCTCTACGTGCAACGTGTGGACGTCATCGACTAGTGGCTGCTCGCGCGGAACGAAGAGTGTCCAGACTGGTAACAGAAAACACAAGGGCAACAGTGCAGCAAATTACAGACCATCTTAATCAAGGATCCCCTCAAATGATCTCTGCACGCACTGTTGGCCGTACACTACATCAGTTGCATCATGCCGATGGCCGAGTGAGAATTTGGCGGAAACAGCACGAAAGCCTGGACCCCAAATGCATTACTACAATCCTTCAAGCTGGTGGAGGCAACGTTATGGTTGGGGGAATGTTTTCCTGGCATGCTTTGGGCCCTTTAATTCGTGTTGATCAACGTCTGACTGGCACATCATATCTAAACATCGTTGCGGACCAAGTGCATCCTGTCATGAGGATGGTTTATCCCAATGGCGATGGCTACTTTCAACCAGATAATGCGTCCTGCCATAGTGCTCGTATTGTACAGGATTGGTTTCAGGAACATGCCGGTGAGTTTACTTTGCTTAGGTGGCACCCACAATCTCCAGATTTCAACCCCAATAAGAATTTGTGGGATGAAGTTGAACGAGCCATAACACAGCTGGATCCACAACTCTGTAATTTCACACTCCTGGAATGTGCTATTCATCAAGCATGGTCTCAAATTCCACAAACCATCTATCAACATCTCCTGAAGTCCATGCCACGAAGAATCGACGCAGTGTTAAAGGCAAAAGGTGGCCCACCGAAGTAGTGAGGGTGGTCATAATAAAGTGGCCAGCACTCAGTGTATAAGGGAATGTATACGTAAATTGCATTTCGTTCTAGATTTGCTAAAGTGTAGGAGTTATTATAGTGGCATAAAATTATAATACGAGATTCCTACTTACAGAAAATGGCATATAAGATCCGGTTCATTATAAACCGCCAAACAGAAAAAGAAAAACTCCCACATGTTTTTCGTCAAGGGGCCAGGCACGAGTTGCTGTTCCTCCGAGGAGCACTTCGAATTTGTGGCAGTTTTCCAAGTTTCCGAATTATGTGTAGCAGTTTTCCAAAGATACATTGACATACACACTGAACTTGGTGGACAGATACATACAGTATAGAAATTCTGTGTTTCAACGACAGGAATGTACATAGGTGAACTAGGAACTCAGCAAATAAACCTCAGAAAGACAAACGCAAACAACCATTGCCCGAGACTCTAACGCAGACCACCTCCGTTGGGCGAATGACCAGAAGCAATCGCTTAAATCACTGGGCCACCGGGATGGCCGTAGGACAAACACGAAATCCATGCCTTACCGGGATTCGAACCCATACCCCTCCGTTGGGCTAATGATCAGAAGCCATCGCTTAGACCATTGCGACACCGGGGCTACTCCCCAAAGAGATTAAGAGCGACGTATGTCACAAATCAAACATGCAAAAATATTATTTTACATGTTCAAATAATTACATAGTGTCTCCTTCCCAAAGAGATTATAAAAATAACACAGGCAGTGACCATAGATTGGTGAGATGTAAGATGCACCTCAACACTAAACTCGAACGTAGCAAGCTCATAAGACAAACAAAATGTATTGACATAACCAACCTTAAAAAACACCATAATACCTTCAAATTGGAACTGAAGAACAGATTCTCTGCTTTAGAAGGCCTAACATCGGAAGAAGAGGATATTTCTGAAGTTAACAGAAAAGTAACCAAAGCTCTTATGGAAACAGCAACAAAATTAGCTGGGTCAAAGAACAAATTGCATGTGAACAAATTATCAGGAAAAACCAAAATTTTGATGCAAAAAAGAAGAGAGATGAGGACAACTAAAGAAGATGTGACTTCCAAAGTGGAATATATAGAGCTTATAACGAGGTAAATTTCGCCGTCATTTTTGGTCTACGCCGGGATTCGAACCCGAGGCCGCTTATTCCGGAACAAGTCGCTCTACCAACTGAGCTACGCAGACGATTATTCTGATTCCTATCTGCCTTTATGTCGTGTGCGTCCTTCTGGCAGGTACGTCACATCTCCTGGTACGTTACATCATCTCCCCCTTATTTATTTTTTTTTCGAAGTGCTGGAGAAGGGATTCTCTTATTTTTCCTATCTCGCGGTGTGGAAATAACATCACACCAATGCGAGATTTTGAAAGGTCGGGTCATCCGGATATTTCGGGCGCCATTATAACGAAGTAAATTTCTCCGTCATTTTTGGTCTACGCCGGGATTCGAACCCGAGTACGCTTATTCCCGGAACAAGCTGCTCTACCAATTAAGCTACGCGGACGTTTGTTCTGATTCCTATCTGCCTTTATGTCGTGTGCGTCCTTCTGGCAGGTACGTCACATCTCCTGGTACGTTACAAGCTATGCAAGACAGTACGAAAAAGTATCACTGAAGACGTAAGGAAATTCAGCTGTGAACTAGTAAGGAAAGCAATTGAAAACAACCAAAGCCTAAAGATAGCAAAGGGACATCTCAGTAAGGGAAGAAAACAGATTATGGCACTGAGAAAAGAAGATGGTTCTGTAACAAGAAATAGAGGCGAAATTTTGACAAGAGTGAAAGATTTCTACTCCAAATTATATGAAAGGGATGATACATGTACTACAATCATCATGAAAGGTGCCAGAGTTCTTCCAGTCTTTCCAGCAGAAGTTGCACATGCAATCAAGAACATGAAGCGGGGAAAAGCTCCAGGAGAAGATGGAATTACTGTAGACATCATACAAGAAGCAAGTGGAGAAATCGAAACAGTACTCGCCCAAATTTTCACTCGATGCCTTAATGAAGGGAAAATTCCTGAGGATTGGAACAACGCTACAATGATCTTGCTACATAAAAAAGGTGACATTGAGGATCTCAGGAACTACAGACCTATCAGCCTCCTATCAGTGGTTTATAAAATCTTCACTAAAGTTCTTTCACACCGCTTGAAGGTAACACTGGACATGGCTCAACCGAGAGAACAAGCTGGATTCAGGATTGGCTACAGCACAATAGATCATATCCACGGACTGAGAGAACTAATTGAAAGAGCGAGGGAATATGAACTTCCATTGTGCATGGCTTTTATCGATTATGAAAAAGCCTTTAATTCGGTGAAACCATCAGCAGTTGCAATGGCTCTGAAATCCGGCGGTATTGAAGATGCATACATTAATATTATTAATAACATCTATGAAAATGCAAGTGCAAAGATTCTTCTATTTGGTAATACAACACACATAAAAATTGGAAAAGGAGTGAGACAAGGTGACACCATATCTCCGAAGCTCTTTAATGCTACATTGGAAAATGTCTTTCAATCACTGAACTGGGAAAACAAAGGGATAAAGATTAATGGAGATTATCTAACCCACCTTCGTTTTGCTGATGACATAGTCATTTTTGCAACTACCCCATCGGAGCTACAGATTATGATGCAGGAACTTGCTGACAAAAGTAAAGTAGTGGGTTTAAAAATGAACTTTCAGAAGACAAAAGTGATGTACAATGCTTTTACAAGAAATGAAGATTTATCGATTGATGGAGAAAAGCTGGAGATAACAGACACGTACGTTTATCTTGGACAGCAGATATCAAGTGAGGGTCACATTAGTGAAGAAATTAATCGGCGTACAAAACTTGCCTGGAGAGCTTTTGGAAGAAACAGCATAATTTTCAAGAGCAATATGCCATTATGTCTTAAAAGAAAAGTGTTTGATCAATGCATCCTTCCAATGCTTACGTATGGTGCAGAGACGTGGACCTTAGCTAAAAGAGACATACAAAGGCTGCAGACAACTCAAAGAAGCATGGAGAGGTGCATGCTTGGTGTAACCAGGAGAGATAAGAAGAGGAACACTTGGATCCGAAAAATGACAAGAGTGGAAGACATCATGATCAGAGTTAAATCCCTGAAATGGCAATGGGCTGGACATACTGCCAGAAGAACAGACCATCGATGGACAGCCGAAATTTTAGATTGGATTCCAAGGGACAGAAAAAGACCCAGAAGAAGACCACATGGAAGATGGGTGGATGAAATTCGAAAGTATGCGGGAGTGACATGGAGGAGACTGGCACAAGACAGACCGTTGTGGAGGAAACTTGGGGAGACCTTTGTCCAGCAGTGGATTGATAATGGTTGACAATGATGATGAGGATGATATATATATATATATATATATATATATATATATATATAGCGGTATAACAATATCATCGGGATTAGAGGAAATGCTATCCCACAATCACCAACCCGCTTGGCCAGCGTGGTGAGTTATGGTCAAACCCCTCCAAAATGACTCCACAACTTAAATCTTGGCCCTCAGTCTTCGGCAGCTGGAATGTACCTGGACAAGACAGCGGCCACTGCGACATGAAATCAGAATGTGCTAAGAATCACCGGAGGACCGAACTAGGCTGCCATCTGATGCTGACCTTGGCTACGTATAATGGACGCTCCCTATCTTCTGATTCAAGGCTTCTAGAATTGGAAGAGGAACTACAAAGGATCAAGTGGGACATCGTCGGGCTAAGTGAGGTAAGGAGAAAAGGAGAAGATCTCATTGAACTGAAAAGTGGACATCTCTTCTACTATCGTGGGACAGACACTGACAGAACTAGTGGGGTTGGATTTATAATAAACAAGAAACTGAAGGATAAAGTTGTAGAAGTTGAAAGTTCCTCTGACAGAGCTGCACGACTCGTTATCCAACTCTCGAGAAGACACCAGGCTCAGATAATTCAAACTTATGCACCCACCACAAGTTATCCTGAAGAAGAAATTGAAGAGTTTTATGAGGAAATTCGTCATCTAAATAATAAAAGTAAGCAGCACTTGAAGATAATTATGGGAGATTTCAATGCAAAAATAGGACAACGGCAACAGAATGAAACTTCAGTAGGTAAATTCGGTCACGGCAACAGAAACCATTGTGGAAATACTCTCGTTGAGTTTGCAGAGACAGAAAGGTTTTTCATCTTGAACTCCTTTTTCAAGAAAAAGCCGCACAGGGAATGGACATGGAGACATCCAAATGGGACGACAAGTGAAATTGATTTTATTATGTGTAACAAAAAATTCGTCATAGAAGACTGCAGTGTGCTAAACAAGTTCAACACAGGTAGTGACCATAGATTGGTGTGATGTAAGATGCACCTCAACACTAAACTCGAACGTGGCAAGCTCATAAGACAAACAAAATGTATTGGCATAACCAACCTTAAAAAACACCATAATACCTTCAAGTTGGAACTGAAGAACAGATTCTCTGCTTTAGAAGGCCTAACATCGGAAGAAGTGGATATTTCTGAAGTTAACAGAAAAGTAACCAAAGCTCTTATGGAAACAGCAACAAAATTAGCTGGGTCTAAGAACAAGTTGCATGTGAACAAAGTATCAGGAAAAACCAAAATGTTGATGCAAAAAAGAAGAGAGATGAGGACAACTAAAGAAGATGTGACTTCCAAAGTGGAATATATAGAGCTATGCAAGACAGTAAGAAAAAGTATCACTGAAGACGTAAGAAAATTCAACTGTGAACTAGTGAGGAAAGCAATTGAAAACAACCAAAGCCTAAAGATAGCAAAGGGACATCTCAGTAAGGGAAGAAAACTGATTATGGCACTGAGAAAAGAAGATGGTTCTGTAACAAGAAATAGAGGCGAAATTTTGACAAGACTGAAAGATTTCTACTCCAAATTACATGAAAGGGATGAGACATGTACTCCAGACATCATGAAAGGTACCAGTACCTCAGTTCCTCCAGTCCTCCCATCAGAAGTTGCACATACAATCAAGAACTTGAAGCGGGGAAAATCTCCAGGAGAAGATGGAATTACTGTAGACATCATACAAGAAGCAAGTAGAGAAATTGAAGCAGTACTTATACAAATTTTCACTCGATGCCTTAATGAAGGTAAGATTCCTGAGGATTGGAACAACGTTACAATGATCCTGTTACATGAAAAATGTTACATTGAGGACCTCAGGAACTACAGACCTATCAGCCTCCTATCAGTAGTTTATAAAATTTTAACTAAAGTTCTTTCAAACCGCTTGAGGGTAACACTGGACATGGCTCAACCGAGAGAACAAGCTGGATTCAGGAGTTGCTACAGCACAATAGATCATATCCACGTACTGAGAAAACTAATTGAAAGAGTGAGGGAATATGAATTTCCATTGTGCATGGCTTTTATTGATTATGAAATAGCCTTTGATTCGGTGCAACCATCAGCAGTTTAAATGGCTCTGAAATCCTGCGGTATTGAAGATTCATTCATTAATATTATTAATAACATGTATGAAAATGCAAGTGCAAAGATTCGGCTGTTTGAAAATACAACACACATAAAAATTGGAAAGGGAGTGAGACAAGGTGACACCATATCTCATAAGCTCTTCAATGCTACATTGGAAAATGTCTTTCAATCACTGAACTGGGAAAAGAAAGTGATAAAGATAAATGGAGATTATCTAACTCACCTTCGTTTTGCTGATGACGTAGTCATTTTTGCAACTACCCCATCAGAGCTGCAGAGTATGATCCAGGAACTTGCTGACAAGAGTAAATAAGTGGGATTAAAAATGAAGTTTCAGAAGACAAAAGTGATGTTCAATGCTTTTACGAGAAATGAAGATTTATCGATTGATGGAGAAAAGCTGGAGATCACAGATACGTACGTTTACCTTGGACAGCAGATGTGTAGTGAGGGTCACATTGATGAAGAAATTAATCGGCGTACAAAACTCGCTTGGAGAGCTTTTGGAAGAAACAGCATAATTTTTAAGAGCAATATGCCAATATGTCTTAAGAGAAAAGTGTTTGATGAATGCATCTTTCCAGTTTTTACGTATGGTGCAGAGACGTGAACCTTAACTAAAAGAGACATACAAAGTCTGCAGACAACTCAAAAAAGCATGGAGAGGTGCATGCTTGGTGTAACCAGGAGAGTTAAGAAGAGGAACTCGTGGATCCGAAAAAGGACACGAGTGGAAGACATCATGATCAGAGTTAAATCCCTGAAATGGCAATGGGCTGGACATACTGCCAGAAGGACAGACCATCGATCGACAGCCGAAATTTTAGATTGGATTCCAAGGAGCAGGAAAAGCCCCAGAAGAAGACCACATGAGAGATTGGTGGATGAAATTCGAAAGTATGCGGGAGTGACATGGAGGAGACTGGCACAAGACAGACCGTTGTGGAAGAAACTTGAGGAGACCTTCGTCCAGCAGTGGATTGATAATGGTTGACAATGATGATGATGATGTCGAATATATTTTCATTTGTTCGTATTAGTTTGGGAGATATTTTCTTCGGGGTGTTTTCATTTGCATCTTCAAAATTTTGGAATACCCCGTAAAGAAATCCGGAATGCGCCACTGAGCTCTTGGTAGCATGTGATTGATCCAGGTAAAGTACTTTTATATGTCGGAACAAAGCGTTTACAAGGCTCGTTGTGATTGGGGTGTAGGAGAACTGGCCACCCTGAGAAGTGCCCACCGGAGAACTGGCCAACCGGAGAAGTGCCCACCCGGAAAAGTGCCCATCGGAGAACTGGCCACAAAAAATTTAAGGGGCAGTATAAAAATTGCGTTTTTGACCGCCTCGTGGCCACGACCACAAGAGGTTGGTTATCTGAGTCATATAAAGTTTCTGTAATTTCGTCTTTTCTTAATTGCGATAATTAATGTAATTCTTTATAAAAATGTTTATGATCTACAACTCAACAAAAGATTTTAAGGTTTACAAAGTACGCACAAGTCAGCAAATTTTCTGAGCGAATGTGCTGAGCGCTGACTCAGGAAACCTGTTGGGGGTTTGGGGGGGGTACCAAAAGTGTAAAATATAAGGAACTTTTGGTCCTATCGGGAAATTTTCAGTAATTCGAAGCTACAACTCGACACATTATCTGAGGGCATGAGTCTACTCAGCGAACCTGTCGGGGGTGGGGGGATTCCAAAAGTGTAAAATATGAAGAATTTCTTTTCCGATTAGGAGATTTTCAGCATTTAGAGCCTACAAATCAACAAATTATCTGAGGGCATGTGCTGCCCCAGGAAGCCTGTCGCGGTGGGAGTGAGGATGGGGGTAACACTAAAAGTATAAAATATAAAGACCTTCTGATCCGGTCGGGAGATTTTCAGCATTTACAACCTACATCTCAACAAACTCTGTGAGAGCTTGCGCTGACTCAGGAACCCCCCCCCCCCCGCCGACAAGTTAGAGGACTATGTTAGAAGACCATGAGGTAGTATACCGAATTTGGTGGTTCTAAATTGAAAACTGTAGATTTGGCGAAAATATTCTACGGTTGCCCCTTCGAACTCGGCCTCCGACCACTTCCAAAAACCGTCTACGGTCTAAGTCAGAGCACCATGAGATAGTATACCAAATTTGGTGGTTCTAAATTGAAAACTGCAGATTTTACGAAAATTTTGTAGGGGCTCCCCTTCGGACCTGGCCTCCACCCATTCCATAAACCCTCTACGTGCTAAGTTAGAGCACCATGAGGTAGTATACCAAATTTGGTGGTTCTAAATTGAAAACTGTAGATTTGGCGAAAATACTCTCCCCTTCGACCCCGGCCTCCGACCACCTCCAAAACCGTCTACGGTCTAAGTCAGAGCACCATGATATAGTATACCAAATCTGGTGGTTTTAAATTGAGAACTGTAGATTTGACGAATATTGCGTATGGAGGCCCCTTGACCCCTGGCCCCCTACCTTTCCAAAAACCGTCTACGTTCTAAATAAGAGCACTATGAGGTAGTATGCCAAATTTGGTGGTTCTAAATTGAAAACTGTAGATTTGGCGAAAATATTCTATGGGGCCCCTCGACCCCGGGCTCCGACCACTTCCAAAAACCGTCTACGGTCTAAGTTAAATCCCTATAAGATAGTATACCAAATCTGGTGGTTTTAAATTGAAAACTAAATTTTACGTTATTTTTGATTGAGTGGCCCTTGACCCCGGGCCTGGGCACTGTTGGAAAAGCGGTACTAGTAACCCCAATTTCTACCAAAATTTAATCAGGACATCAATTTCTTGAAGTCTCCCTCCCCCTTAAATATACTTTTTTAGTGCAATTCATCAAAATCTATGTAAAGCAATTTATTTATGAATTACTGCGATGTTATGACTTGCGATGTTATGACTTGCGATGTTATGGTACCACGATGTTTTGCCCTGCGATGTTATGGTGCCGCGATGTTTTGCCCTACGATGTTATGGTGCCGCGATGTTTTGCCCTACGATGTTATGGTGCCGCGATGTTTTGACTTGCGATGTTATGGCGCCGCGATGTTTTAGTACTGCGATGTTATGGAACCCCGATGTTTTGACCTGCGATGTTATGTCGGCGATCATATGTCGTGCGATGTTTTGACCTTGCGATGTTATGTCATAGACCCATCAGGTAGGTGTGAGGCGTTGCTGAGTCGAAAGTAATTTCCGTGCAAATCGGTTGTTTGTCGACGGAGATATATTTTTTATTCTTCTGGAAGGACGGACAGACGGCGGACGGAAAGAATGTAATTCTGTATCGTATCTCATGGATAATTTGTTCCTGAGTAGAAAGAGACTGTTTGCGTGCAAATCTGTTGTTTTTCGGTCGATTATGTGTTTTCATGCTTCCGGATGGACGGACGGGCTGAAAGACAGACTTGGGACGGACGGAACGTAATTTTGTATTGTATCTGATAGGTGTGAGGCGTCGCTGAGTCAAAAGTAATAATTTCCGTGCAAATCGGTTGTTTATCGGCGGAGATATTTTTTTTATTCTTATGAAGGGAAGGACAGACGGCGGACGGATGGAACGTAATTATGCATCGTATCTCATGAGTAATTCGTTCCGGAGTCGAAAGAGACAATTCCCGTGCAAATCTGTTGTTTTTCGGTCCAGTTATGTGTTTTTATGCTTCCTGACGGACCGACGGACGGAAAGACCGACTTGGGACTGATGAAACGTAATTTTGTATTGTATCTGATAGGTGTCAGGCGTCCCTGAGTCGAAAGAAATAATTTTCGTTCAAATCGGTTGTTTATCGGTGGAGATATATTTTTTATTCTTCTGGACGGACGTACAGACGGCGGCCGGATGGAACGTAATTATGTTTCGTATCGCATGGGCAATTCGTTCCTGAGTAGAAAGAGACCATTTGCCAATATCTCCAAAAACAACCCAAATAAATACTTACCTATATACCTCAGCTGAAATTCACAGTGAAGATTGCTGTTTTGGGGTCGCGATTTGGCGCCCCCGTGTGACTGAAACGGCGTTTTTGCTCGTACACGGAATCCCGTAGGATCGGCGAAACTTGCATAGCCTTGTATTATACGATTAATCGCAGAAAGCCATGGTTGGTTTCACATAAGGAGGTTATATTACTGGTGACACCACTGGCTCTGCCGCCATAGGTCACAGCTAATCTGTGGTGACGTCACAAGCAGGCAAAAACCGAACTAAATTATACCGTTGATGAAACAGTAAGCTTGTGTATCATTGATGAAGATTATTGAACTACTCATTTTATCTGTTTATACGCTTAGAAGCTTTTGTTTCATTGGTTCCAAAGCAGCTTCTTTACTGCGGCTGCGACGTGCCTGCTCATGACGTCATTTGCAGCACGAACGGTGACTTATGACGGCCAATGCTGCGTGGATAGGAGTGGTGTCTCCAGTAATATAAGCTCCTTGGTTTCACATAAGCTGACCAGAAGTCCCCAATTCTTGAGGACAGTCCCCGAATTTAGTTTACTGTCCTCAAAAACGTCTGATGCCTTTGGGGACGCAAATTGTCCTCAAATTTTGATGTATCTCCTCGAACTTACACTTCCTCATTAGCTTGTTAGATTTCTAATGAAAAATGTTCTTAAAAGTAGTTTTCATTGTACTAATTTTCCGACATGCTTCTTGTGAAACAAATTTTGACTTTTTTTTCTTCTTTTCGAGTTAAACGACCACCCCGTGCAACTCTAAGGACTATAATTAGCAGTCACCTGTCTGTAATTTGGAGACATTCGTTCTAGGGAAGAGAGAGAGCAAGTGCTGTAAGACAAACACACCATCCATGTCTCAGTCGGGACTCGAACCCGTACCCACTTGTTCGAATGGTCAGTGGGCAGCACTAGAACATTGAACTACTGGCGTGCCGCCCCAGTGGCGCAGTGGTCTAAGGCGTTGGCCTCTGATCATTCGTCCGTAAGGGGTCCGGGTTCGAATCCCGGTCAGGCATGGATGTTGTGTTTGTCTTACGGCACTGGCTCTCTCCCTTCCCTGGAACCAGTGACCCTAAATTAGGGACGGGCGACTGCTTATAGCCCATTGAGTTGCTCACGGTGGTCGTTAAACCTTCAATCAAAAAGAAAAAAAAAAAAAAAAAAAGAACTACTGGCGCGGTTAAATTTCGACTGTACTTGATCTAAGTTTCTCCAAAAACTTTGGCAAAATGAAAAATTCGCCATGCAATTAGTTTGGTATGCAGCTTGATTTTAATTTGGCACATATACAAGGTAAAGCATTTCACTTTTGCTAATGTGTTCTCGCCATCATAATTCTACTTTGTCAATACAAATTACCAACATTCTACAAGATAGATCCTTTTAAGACACAAATTTTCATATGTAATATCACACTTATTGAAGCAATGCAGTTTTGTGACAAAAATATTTGTATACTTATTTTGAGTACGTATATGTCCCCAACTGCCGATTTGGGGACGCCAAATCTTTTGTCCTCAAATCAGTGTTCCGATATCTGGTCACCTTAGTTTCACAACAGTTTAAAGTTATTATTGTAAAACCATTTTAAGATAATTTAAGTTTTGTAAAAATATCCAAAAAAATTTTATGCATTAAAAAGATAAAGAAGTAAACTTTATTTATTCTTTACATCCCTACACAACTTATTATACTTATGATAATTATAAACATAAAAAATACATGGATTTTATTTCGGTAATAGGGATTGATCAAAGTGAGTATATGGTACGCGCTTTGATGGGGGATAGTTGTCCGATGATGAAATCACTCCCTTCCTGCTGATAACAGCGAAGGTGGAGTGATATACGATCAGTAGCAGACCCCTAGAGCAAGTTTTTCATTTTTAAATGGTCAATATCTAAATAATTGATGCATTTGTCATTCTAAAATTATAAAGATAAATGTCTGTTCTAGCTTCAGCAGAAAAAAAGAAAGAAAGAAACTATAGAAGTTCAGAAACAAAGAAAGATAAGAACGAAGTGAAAAGAGATTTTGACTGTTCATGAAAAGCAATGAGCTAGCTTTGTTCTGCTTTTTAGCAGGTCTTTTGTTAAAAAAGATCGTGCTTATGTTATCAGTTTGTCCGTCCGTCCATACCCACGATATCTCTGCAACTATTAGTCCGATTTGAAAACTTATTTTTGCATAGGAAGCTTGAAATATGCGAATTTGATTCTTCATTTCCTTTTTTTTTACGATGTACAATTTCGCCGCTAGAGGGCGTAAATGCAGATGATGTCGAATTCAAAAATACGTTTTATTCCACATATTTGCTTCTAAACATCCGATTGAAAACATTATTTTATCTTTCGATTCCATTTATGTCGAACAATATTTTAGATATAGTTACTTTTTCAAATTAAGCATAGATTTGCCGCCCCGGTGGCGCAGTGGTCTAAGGCGTTGGCCTCTGATCATTCGTCCGAAGGGGTCCGGGTTCGAATCCCGGTGAGGCATGGATGTTGTGTTTGTCTTACGGCACTGGCTCTCTCCCTTCCCTGGAACCAGTGACCCTAAATTAGGGACGGGCGACTGCTTATAGCTCATTGAGTTGCTCACGGTGGTCGTTAAACCTCCAATCAAAAAAAAAAAAAAGCATAGATTTTCCGCTAGGGTCGTAAAAGTAAAATACATTTTTCCAGATAACTCTTTTTCTAAAACTCCGATTTCAAAATTTTTTTATTCAGCGGATACATCTCCTGATCGAAAATCTTTTGCATATAATTTTTTATTTTTGGTAAAGAATACTTTGGCCACCTAGGGGCGAAAGTGTTAATTTTTGCTTCTGATGTATTTGCTATAAAATCTGAGCTTCTAAAATATCGATTGAAAAAATTCTTTCGCGGACCAAGTCGGGCACTGATGCCACTCACATCGATAAACCTTTTTGGAATATTTTCTTTCTAAAATATTCCACAGTTTCTACGCCAGGGGGCGTAGATGTATATCTTATTTTTGTCAATATTTCTACTTCTACGAGTCCGATTTGAAAAATTCCTTCTTTGTTGGATAGTGTTTTCAGTGTGACATGTGTTTCATATAATTTCAAGTAATTCATAGACGTTCCGCTAGGGGGCGTAAAGGTAAATTGCGTTTCCCCTTATATCATCATCATCATCATCATTGTCAACCATTATCAATCCACTGCTGGACGAAGGTCTCCCCAAGTTTCCTCCACAACGGTCTGTCTTGTGCCAGTCTCCTCCATGTCACCCCTGCATACTTTCGAATTTCATCCACCCATCTCCCATGTGGTCTTCTTCTGGGTCTTTTCGTGTCCCTTGGAATCCAATCTAAAATTTCGGCTGTCCATCGATGATCTGTCCTTCTGGCAGTATGTCCAGCCCATTGCCATTTCAGGGATTTAACTCTGATCATGATGTCTTCCACTCTTGTCATTTTTCGGATCCACGAGTTCCTCTTCTTATCTCTCCTGGTTACACCAAGTATGCACCTCTCCATGTTTTTTTGAGTTGTCTGCAGCCTTTGTATGTCTCTTTTAGTTAAGGTCCACGTCTCTGCACCATACGTAAGCACTGGAAGGATGCATTGATCAAACACTTTTCTTTTAAGACATAATGACATATTGCTCTTGAAAATTATGCTGTTTCTTCCAAAAGCTCTCCAGGCAAGTTTTGTACGCCGATTAATTTCTTCATCAATGTGACCCTCACTTGACTGCTTCTGATGTATTTGTAGCAAAATCTGGGCTCCTGAAAACTCGACTATTTTTTTTTTCTTGGACATACCGCTTATTAGGAT
Source organism: Macrothele yani (assembly GCA_039090855.1). Taxonomy (NCBI): domain Eukaryota; kingdom Metazoa; phylum Arthropoda; class Arachnida; order Araneae; family Macrothelidae; genus Macrothele; species Macrothele yani. The sequence goes on from CM077027.1 coordinate 99,614,017, forward strand.
AAACCTTTTGAGAATGCTTTCTTCCTAAAATAATGCATGGTTTTCCCACCAGGGGACCTAAAATCACATCTTATTTTTGTCGATATCTCTGTTTCTAAGAGTTCATAAGCTCACGATTCAGTTTACAGCAATATCTTAGGAATTAAAAACCCGATGGAAAATCTTCTTTCTTTCGTCAGATCTATTGTTTTCCATACCGGTCCATTGACTTTGAATAGCTTTGATAAATTTAATTTGCGTCAGAACGGATTCAAAAGACGTGCTTATTACACCAGAAAATTCGGTGTCATCTTTCTTGTTTTTTTTTAGTATTGACTGACATCGTTATTAATTGGAATCAGGAAAAGTCACTGTATAGGGTGGACTTTGGTGAGAAAGTATGGATGACAGAGCGAAGCGCGTACCTTTAACTTAAAGGTCTTTGCGTTTTATATACACTGCTGGCCACCCAAAATGCAACACCAAGAACGACACGAGATAGCAAAGCCAGATTTACTGGACACATAACAACAGATACAAAGATGAATCGATTGAGCTTACAGGCCCGTGCGACTTCCGAAACACGCAGACATCAATAGTTCATGGGGCTCCCATGGCTGGAAATAACGGTCGCTACACGCCACGGCATCGAACGAAAGAGGCTTTGGATGTGGGCTTGGGGTATGTCGGTCCAGGCTGCTTCCACACGTTGCCACAGTTCATCAGGCGCAGCGGCGGGTGGTGCTTGCCGGGCCACTCGGTTGCCGATCAGCGACCAGACGTGTTCGATGGGTAACATATCGGGAGAGCAGGCGGGCCAAGGCAGTAATTACACCTGGTGGGCCGTGAATAATTGTTCACGATGCGTGCCACGTGCGAGTGCGCATTGTCCTCTTGAAACGTGGCCTCTGGCAGGTAAGGGAGGACTACAGGCTCCAAAACGTCGGAGATGTAGTGGTGGTTGTTGAGAGTACCGGCGATGCGTTCCAGAGGGGTGCAGATCGCATATCCAATTGCGCCCCAAACCATAACGCCAGGCGACGGACCGGTATGGCGATGAACAGTGCAGGCGTCCTACAGTCTCTCGCCGCGGTGCCGCCACACGCGGATCCGACCACCGTGGTGTTGCAGGCAGAAGCGGGATTCGTTGGAGAAGACAATGCCGTGCCATTCCGTCGTCCAGGTGCGGCGTTCAACGGCCCACTGCCGCCGCACTCGACGGTGGTGTAACGTCAATGGTAATCGGAGCAACGGGCGCCGTGCCACAAGTCCCAGCTCTTGCAGACGACGTCGAACGATACGTGCTGACACAGGTTGTTGCGCAACACACCCTAATTCCTGCGCTAACTTTCGTGATGTGGCGGTGCGAGCCGTCAATGCCCGCCGCACAACATGTCGGTCCTCTCGTTCGGTGGTGTGCCGTGGCTGCGGCAATCACTCACGTCGTTCCGCCCGTCCCTCCTGCACCCACCGAATCCATACTCGCCTCACTGTGGCTGGATGTCGTCCCACACGGGCGCCGATGTCTCGGTACGATAAACCGCTGTCGCGATAAGCCACTATTCGTCCTCTGTCGAACTCCGAAACGTGCTGGAATGACTGCCGTATTCGGCGACGAGGCATCAGGAAGCTTCCCACGCACAGGTCCGGCAGCACAACACACTTCCACCACTTCCACCCGCCTTCTGTGCACCCTTCTTATAGTGCTTCTCGGTGTCGTGCCGGGCGCACATGATTTGCATATGTCCTGCAATGCTAATCGTTTGCATGTCCTCTCGCGGGCGAAGCATGCTGCGAATTTCATGCCAATCAGATGCTTCCTTCTTTGTGTTGCATTTTGGGTGACCAGCAGTGTATATATATATATATATATATTTCTTTTTTTGATTGGAGGTTTGACGACCACCGTGAGCAACTCAGTGGGCTATAAGCAGGCACCCGTCCCTAATTTAGGGACACTGTTTCCAGGGAAGAAATAACGCCAGCGCCGTAAGACAAACACAATATCCATGCCTTACTGGGATTCGAACCCGGACCCAACTCGAACTAATGATCGGAAGCCATCGCTTAGACCACTGCGCCACCGGGGAGGCGATTAAAATTGGAATTGAAAGTTTTATAATAGTTTCTGATGTACCTAAAATTCGAATTTCTTCCTTCTCAGAATGTTCAGGGGAAGCTAGTTACTAACATTCAGAAATAAAAGCGAGAGACTGTAGTCCGTTTGACTAAGGAAGAACTACGGCCTTTGTCGGCAACCAGGGACGTCGTTAGACTTCTAAATCAGGATGAGCGACGGGTGGACGAACATTATTTTTGGTGGGGCAATCTTGATAGCAACTTTTTATTACGAAACACTGAAAAAACGAATTTTAATGCTTTTTATTTATTTATTTAAGGTTTAACGACCGCCGTGAGCAGCTCAATGGGCTATAAGAAGTCGCCTGTTCCTAATTTAAGGTCACTGATTCCAGAGAAGTTAGGGAGCCTGCCGTAAGACAAACACGACATCCATTCCTCACCGTGGTTCGAGCAAAGACCTTGGAAAGAATAGACTGGCAAATATCTAGCTAGTTCCGTGAGTTTTTGAAAACCGGATGTTCCGCCGTTAGCGAGGTTTCAAAATCGCTTTATTCTAATTTATCATAAGAAAACATAAGAGGAGTGAAAGCTGTTCCTGAGCATATGCTGGTTGCATGCGTGTTGCAAATCGTGCTTTAAATAGTTCTCATAAAAAATAAATATTGTCAGGTTTGGGTCAGGTACTGTTTTAGACATGGATACAAAATAACGGCCGACATGAAAAACGGGTATTTTCACAAGTAAGTTAAATGTTTTGCTCATTGTTGTTCATAATGTCTTTGGCTGTAATTGCATAGACGGTGCTTTTTCCCAATATGAACGAATATATGTTTTAAGTATGAAGGAATATATAGATATTGCATCATGTTCAAAATATAGTAATTACATATAGAACAATGTGTTTTGGTTTGAATACAGGACTGTTAACAATTTTTGAACACCCTCGTCTCTTGTTCATTTCAATTTTTTGTATTCAGTGTTCAAAAACTCAAACCTCGAAACATATGTTCGACATCCAAATAGTCACATTTGGGGACTAAGGATTGTTTGCAATAGAGGTTTTCGAACATAGGATACTAAAAATTTCAAAAACTGCGTGTTTTGAGACATCAGAATTTCTAAATTAGGCCTGGGAGCACTACAAATGCAAATACAGTTCCTCGACAATCACCCCTGTAAAAAGCGACTTGCTGTTCCTCTACTGTGGAAAGAAGAATTATATTTATTGCTTCACATTTTTTTTTAATTTGCTGTAAAACACCAGTTGGAAACTGTTTCCTCCTAAGAATTTAAATTTTTTAATCATGTTTTTTGAATAAGATTGCCCAAAACATGCTAAAAAGCCTCCAAGGCTCTCTGCGTAAACAGCTATGTGGAAAGATGAAATATTTGCATTGCCTCACATTTTTTTTTAATTTACTGAAAAACACTAGTTGGAAACTATTTTCTCTTATGGATTTAAATTTTTAATCATTTTTTGAATAAGATTGCCCAAAACGTGATGAAAAGCTTCCAAGGCTCTCTGGGTAAATATCTTTTCTATATTCAGTGCCTATCCTGTGCTATATTCTCCTTTTTGATTTTTTACAAGATAATTTAAAAATATGTTTATACAGTCATCTTTCCTTTGCAAAAAAATACAAAAAAAAAAAAAAAAAAAAAAAAACAGTTCCCACAGGTTTGTAGTCAAAGAAAAAAATAAGGTAAGAAAATGATTTTTGTATGCATGTATCAGTTAGAGGGGGTGATGTATTAATTGTTAATTTGCTTCATAAGAACATACAGTACTGTGTACTGAGGCATAGAAGTGCTTGGTTAGAAAATTAGATAAGATAAAGTGCTGTGTTATTCTTTCGAAATATACGTAGGAATAGCTTTTAAAATTAGTTTATTGAGTATGAATACAGCATTGCAATTAATATTAGATATAAAGAGTTTTGCATGTCTGAGGAAAAGCAGTTATAGTTTTGTAAACATGATATATGTAGACCCCCTTTTTAGTTTTATGCGATATTCATTTTTCATGAGGTGGTAAAAATATTTTTCAATAAAACAATTTGAGGAACAAAAGCGGGTGATTAAGGGTAACATGGAGGAACGATAATGCGGTATATTTAAATTCGCATTGCTGCAACTTTCCGGCGGGCGGTCGCAGTGAGCGATGGGTTTGCCTCCTCGGGGCGCTCCGTTATAATAATGGCACACACAACAGCAACTAGGGCCTCTGTGAATCTTGGAGAGGTGCAAGCTAGTTCTGTGTGACATTGGCGAAAAGATCCCAACTCACTGGGTTTTGTTCCAGAATCCTTAGGTTGAATGACCAACTGGAACGCTCAGCTGTGGGCTAATCCCCCACACTGATGTACTTACCTGATTAAAAAGACAAAAAGAAATATTAAGAATGACTCAAGTGTGGGATATGGTGGACCTACCACACTTGAGAAGGACGGTCCACCACGGAATCGACCTGGACTTTCTAAATATCGTATGTGAAAGAGATCTCGGCTGAGTGAATGTAAGATTGGTGTATGGAATACTAGAGGTATAAATGGCAAGATGAGTGAGGTGATTGAGGAGATGAATAAATATAGACTGGATGTGCTGTGTGTAAATGAAACCAAAAAAGAAGGAAATTGGGGAAGAAGAAGTGAATGGCATGGTGAGTGTGTAGTCTAGAGTATTGGATAATATGAGAGGACAGACTGGTGTAATTGTGATTTTAAGTGAAAAGATGAAGAACAACTTGATTCACTGTAGTTGTGTAAGTGAGAGAATTCTCTGGATTCGTTTGAAAGTAAAACTTGAGAGAACTGTAATTGTTGTAGTGTATGTTCCTTGTGACTCGGTACCTTCTGATAAGAAAGAAGATTTCTGGAATGAGCTTAAAGCTGTTTTGAGCCAGTTTGGTGCTAAAGAAAAAGTTATAATAGCAGGGGATTTCAATGCTAGAGTAGGTGTGCAGAATGCAATTTCTGACAATGTTCTGGGTAAGTTTAATGATTCCTGTGTGAATGATAATGATGAAAGATTAATTGAACTCTGCATTGAGAATGGTTTGTGTGTATCTAATACATTTTTCAACTACAAGTATATCCACACATATACTTGGGAAAATCGTACTCTTGGTCAAAGGAGTGTGATAGATTTTGTTGTCTACCATCAGCGTTTGAAACACTTAGTTGATGACACCCGTGTGATGGGAGGTGCGGATGTTGGTTCTGACCATTACTTGGTAGTGTCACGAGTGAAACTTAATGTTGGTTTGAGGGAAAGGAATAGGAAGAGACACAGGATAGAAAGAATAAAGGTTGATAGGCTCCTTAAAGATCATCAGCGGTATTCTGACTTACTCAGAGAACGACTGAAGGATCTAAAGTCTGGTGAGAGGGATGTAGAAAAGAAGTGGGAATGTTTTAAGAACTGTGTTTTCACTGCTGCTAAAGAGATCTGTGGCACCACAATAGTGGGTAACAATAGAGGTGATACTTGGCAGAATAGTGAGATTGAAGAGGCAGTAAAGAGAAAGAAGGAAGCCTATTTAGGGATGTTGCAAGGTAGAGTCTCTGTGGATGAATATCGCTGTAAGAAGCGTGAAGCTGATAAGCTGGTTCGCCACAGTAAGGCAAAAGATAGGAAGGAGAAAGTGGAAAGGCATGAACTGGCTTTTTTGAAAGATAGGAAGTCCTTCTGGATGTACATGAGACTCAGAAAAATAGGGGAAACAAAGTTGTAAGTTGTGTGAAGAATGAGATTGGGGAAATGATATGGGAGCCCAATGAGTTAAGTGACAGATGGGGTGAATACTTCTGTGAGTTATTAGATCCGGAAAGCAAAGATGATTCTGAGACAGACGCAGATGATGTCACAATGAGGGATGAAAGCACAGGAGGATTTCAAGAGAAGAAGTGTGTAAAGCTCTAAAATCTCTTCAGAATGGTAAGGCTCTGGGAGTTGATGGCATAACTGCAGAGATGTTGAAATATGGTGGTGATTGTATAATTGACTGGTTAACTGAAATTTGCCAGTTGTGGTGGGAGTAAGGAATGGTCCCTCGGGATTGGAAGGATGCTATTATTGTTCCCTTGTATAAAAGAAAAGGTGATCAGACTAAATGCAAGAACTATCGTGGTATTAGCCTACTGAGTGTATAATGAATAAAATTCTCCGACTTGACGTGTAGTGCAGGAAAACTTTCGTTAAGTCACGTTAGGGTTATTGAAAGGTTACTTGACGTAGCTAAAGTGTGCTTAATCTTCAAAGTGCTAGAGTTTGTTTAGGTAAGACACGCACGTGCAATAAATTCCAAGAATATGGAATTTATTTTTAGTCAGCGTTCCTCTTTATCTTGAATATCAGTAATATAACTTCGGTTTTAGTACATTAGTACCTTGAAGGCTCCTTATTAGAGCGGTAAACACAATATACCCTGAACTTAACGTAAACACTCAATGAAATAGACTTAACGGCCAGACAGAGGTCTGACAATAAAATGAACTAAGTAAACGTACTCACTTTTAACCTTTTATTGGGAAGCTCCTGGTATTACTCAAATACACACTCCAAAATAACACAACTACTGATAGCCCGAACTTTCGTACTATCGTGATATCGTAGAAACGTAGGTAAATCGCATATCAATAATCAGGAAGAACCTATCACATATAAAACGAAGCTCCACCGTATACTTGAGCGCGCCTATATATATATACTGCATACCACCACGTCATGACTTACACTCGTTGCCACATATAATTCAGCGGGAGAAACAACATCTCGTTAAGTGAGAAGATAATTTGCATAGGAAAATAAAATAACAAGAGATAGTAAAATAAAAAAGAAACTGAATCTAGAGTATACGTTACATCATCTCCCCCTTATATATATATATATATTTTTTTTTTTTAAAAACCTATCAAATTTTGAGTGTAGTCTTACATTTCGCTGACTGACGTTTATCGTCCTACTTTTTTTTGTGGCAGCAGTATTTACAACTTCAAGCTTGGCATAACAAATTCAGTAAACCTGTGTCCGCAGCTATTGTCGTCTGTGAAGCAGGAAACACTTTTTATACGTGTACAGGACAAACCTGCATCGGCATAACTTATTTTTATTCTGCCCAGCAGGAATCACTTTTTTGATTTCATTTTACTTCCTCATATTTTCAACTCTATATATATTATCGTTGATTACAAACAAACTGTATCAGCAGCGAAGATTGCCTGTAGCTGCCTAACAGTAACAATTTTCACTATTTTACCCCTAACACACACACACACACACACACACACACACACACACACACACACATATATATATATAATTCGGATTAGTAGACGGACATAGAACATATATAAAAAAACTACATATATACACAAAAAAGAATGCGTAGGCCCACACGGAAAAAAAGTTCTGTCACGCCAACTGGTCGTGCAGGAAAAACAACATAATGAGAAAATAACCTGTCCACGAGAACTTACTTATCTCGAGGACGCATAAAAAACCCTAGTACGATATCTTTTTCCAGGCCTAATCGGACTGGTAAATTCTGGTGGCGCCGATCTTTTCTGCGACTTGAATGGATCTGGAACATCTGTAGTCTGTCGGTCAAGAAATTCTGAAGTCTGTCGGTCAGGAATTCCCTGCGTCTGACAGGAACGGTCAGGAACGGCTGAAGTCTGTCGGTCAGGAATTTCCTGCGTCTGACAGGAACGGTCAGGAACGGCTGGAGTCTGTCGGTCAGGAATTCCCTGCGTCTGACAGGAACGGTGAGGAACGGCTGACGTCTGTCCGTCAGGAATTCCCTGCGTCTGACAGGAACGGCCAGGAACGGCTGAAGTCTGTCGGTCAGGAATTCCCTGCGTCTGACAGGAGCGGGCTCCCCCAGGCTTTCGATATGTTGTCCCTTTGTGCTGGGGCCCGTGTTGTCCTTCCAGCATTCTTTTGAAGGGACGTGGCTCCGGCCGCATCGCTTGTTTTCTCTTTCTACTTTTTGGCATGACAGTAGAAGCAGGCATCGGCCCTGTTTGCCCTGAGCGTAAGTTCCAGGGGCGAAACCCGGGCGGATGCAAGGATCTCTGCCTTCGTCGCTGTTGCGGCGAAGCAGATTGGGGAGACAAGTTACGTTTTCGACCAGCTTTTGGTGTTGCTGGACGGTTTGTAATATGTGTCTGACGTTTAGGAATCGTCAAACTATTGTCTATATCTGGTAAATCAGAAATATGTGATGACTCTGAGTCGCTGCTGTAAGTTAGTGGTCGTGCAGGGCGATGTTTATTTCTGCCTATTGGAATACTCTCTGACGAGGTATTCAAGGAAGTAGGAGCTTGTGTTGGTGCAGAGTTATTAGGGAATGGTGCAGCAATAGTCTCGGCAGTGGTTGGAGGGAAGGGAATGATACTAGAATTTGAAGAACTTGATTCGAGCCTTCGTCTTATGGTAGAATCAGGTTGTGTTCTTGGAAGCCAGTCTTGTGGAGGGGAGGGTGAAGAAAAAATCACTGGAGATTCTTCAAAAAGGTTTGTCGGTTCGTCCAAAATTTCTGGAGGTTGATCGTGTGATATAGACTCTTGAGTCTGTGGAACAGAAGCTTGAGTAGGGTTGATTATAAAATCTATATTTCGTTCATGATACTTGCGACACTGAGCAACGTGTACGTATTGAAATTGATTGTCAGGTTTTTCCAGGATAATGTTATTTTCATATACATTTGCCACTCGATATGGACCTTCGTAGCTGGGTGCAAATTTCTTTACTAAAGTATGAGAAACAGAAGACTGGAATTGTGTCTCCAGGAGAGTTAGATCTCCAACGACAAGATCTGGTTCCTTACGCCTAGTATTATAGTACCTTGCTTGAGCCGCTTGTGCTCCTATCATTGCAACACGAGCTTTCTCTGCCATGATTCGTACTGATTGCGGAGTTGGTCGCTGGTTTAGTTCGTCGATAATCCCCGTTAAATTTTCAAAAGGGGTCTTAATTTTTCGACCCAAAAAAGTTCTGCGGGAGTAAACTTAGTAGATTCGTGAACAGACGAGCGGAGGGGGAACGATAAAAGCTCAAGATGTTCGTCCCACCGCTCGTGATGATACATGACAAATGTAGCGATCATTTTAACTAGCGTGCGGTTTGCTCGTTCCGCGGTATTACTCTGGGGATGATATGGGGAAATGAATTTATGCTTTATGTGTAGTCTCGCCCACATTCTTTCAAAAATGTCAGGAATAAATTGGGGACCATTATCCGAAACTACTTGATTAGGTACCCCATATCTAGAGAATACTTCATTAATTAATACATTACAAATAACTTCCGCCGTAGCGGCTTTAATGGGAAAGACCTCGACCCATTTAGAGAAATTATCGGTTAATACTAAAACGTAACGAGCTTTGTTTTTAACAGATAACGGATAAGGTCCCAATAAATCTATTGAAATAATATCAAAAACATGAGAACTTGAACTAGATTTCAAGTGACCGGCCGGTCTTACATTACGGTAATTATAAATCTGACACAAGTGACATGATTGAACGTATGCGAGCACACTTTGGTACATGCCAGGCCAATAGGCAACATCCCGCAATTTACAACGGGTCTTGCGAATACCTAAATGGCCTGCAATAGGTTTGTCATGAAATTCGTTTAAAAGGGCCATTCTAAGGGTTCGAGGAATACATGGGCGAAACTCTGCCCTAGTAGTCCTAGATTTCGTATAGTAAAGAAGACCCTCTATGACTTCAAAATGCTGTGACCTCCCAGCCAGAGAAGGGTCACTTTGTTGTCGTGAACCCGCAAGCAAAAATTATAGGTTTCCCCAAAATCTGGATCATTTACTAATTCTTCCATTATCTGCTCTCTGGATGTTATATCAACTATTAAAAGTAAAGGCTGACATCCAGGAATAGTTTCTGTGGGAACCCCACTAATCGGGACGCGAGATAATGCATCCGGTAATTGATTCTTATGACCTGGCTGGTACGAAATTTTGATATTTCTCTCTTGTAACTTAAGAGCCCACTTCATAAGTCTTTTAGAGAGGTGCTTAGCAGAATTCAAATACTGAAGGACAGAATGATCCGTAATTATATTAACTGTCAATTCGTTGAGATAACATTGAAATTTTTCAAGAGCATACACTACAGCAAGACATTCGCGTTCCGTAGCTGAATAATTGCGTTCAGCTTTGGCTAAAGTACGGGACGCAAAAGCTATTGGATGCCCATCTTGTGACAAAACGCAACCAAGACCAACTCCGGATGCGTCAGTGTAAATATCAAATTCCTTAGTATGATCTGGGAAAGCTAATACAGGAGGCTCAGTCAACGCAGATTTTAGTACTTCAAACCCTGCGTTAGCCTCAGGTGTCCAAACAAACTTCTTGTATTTACGTTTCAAAGCATACAATGGCTCACAGATTGTAGCATAAGCGGGGACGAACTGCTGATACCATCCGCTCATTCCCAGAAAGCGTGATAGTTCTTTGGCTGTTTTTGGCCGTGGAAAGTCAACTATAGGACTGATTTTTTCATCATCCGTAAATAAGCCGTGGGGAGTGATTTTCAACCCCAGATATACAATCTCGTCCCTCGCTATCTGGCATTTACTAGGTTTTAACGTCAAGCCAGCATTGTATATGAGTTGGAACACCTGTTTGAGCAGAGAAAGGTGCTCGTCAAAAGTCTCGGATGTAATAATAATGTCATCCAAATACACATGCACATGGGGACCTAGAACAGGTCTGAGAACCGTATCCATAAGCTTTCGGAAAGTAGCAGGTGCAGAGGCTAGTCCAAAGGGCATACGCAGGTATTCATAAGCCCCAAAAGGAGCCACAAAGCCTGTTTTATCTACGGAGTCTGGATGTACCGCAACCTGCCAATATCCACTCGCCAAATCCAAGGTTGACATCCATTTAGTTGACGATAGGTCATGCAAAATATGCGACATGACAGGTAGTGGATAATTTATCGCTTTCGTGACTTGGTTTAGCTTGCGAAAATCTGTCACGAAACGAAATTCGTTGGGTTGTTTCTTTGGAACAAGAAAAGCAGGTGCGGCCCAGGCGCTTGTTGATTCCCTTATTATGCCCTGTTTAATCATCTCTGAAATTTGACGTTGCATTTCATTTTTTTATGGGGAGCACAAGGGTAAGGTTTCGTCGCTATCGGTTTCGAACCATCAGTGTCAATGACGTGATAAACCACCTGTGCGAAACCAGGTTGGTCGGAAAATAAACCAGGTCTTTCATTCAAAAGTTGAGAAAGCTGGTTTCGTTGCCTCTCATTCAGTTGTTTACTCAGTAACAAACTCGTTATGTCTATAGGATCTTTAGGAATCACTTCGACAGGTTCCGGAAAGGAAATAACATGTTGTTCGAAATTCATGGTAACTTTAAAAGTATTGATAAAATCTATGCCCACTAGACATTTAACAGGTAGGTCATCTATGAGCAGGAAAGAATGCGTAAAACGAGCCTTTCCCAGCCCTAGAGATAATGTGACAGTTCCTGTGATACTGAATATTTCGTTATTTGCACCTCGCAAATACTGCGTCGCAGGCTGGACGTGTATTGCAGAAAAACTTTCAGTGCAAAACTTCGTATTTAGGGCTGATATTTCAGAACCACTGTCGAACTTTGTCTCGACAATAATATCTTCAATTGTCAATAACACATCAGGCAACTGAGGAGTTTGGACAGTCAATAATACTATTTTAGTATCAGGAAGCAGTGCCGACCATTGGTCTACTTCCTTTGGAAGTTTAAAGGATTACTGGTTGTATTTTCATGCGGTCTGAAACCTCGGCCTTGCCTGGTATCGGCAAAGTTTTCACGCTTAGAAAAACTTCGTGAAAACTGCTGCGGGAACTCCGCATTTCTGTTAAAATTTCCATTTCTATTATTTCTTCCCTCAGCACGGGCAGAAAAATTATTATTGCCCTTAGCATAAAAATGTTCCGAATTCTGCGGATTGGAACGGGGTCGAGCATACTGTGCATTTGTACTGTACCCAGAAAATTGTTTAGAAACTAGCGGTTGGTGTACCACTCTTCTATGCGGTGGTACGTATGATGCTTGGACTTGCACCTGTGTACGCTCGTGTTGAAAGTCATTAGGGCTATTATGCTGCTGAGGATTTTCGTGATAATCCTCCCGGGGTTCCCGAGCCTGTTTAGTTGGTCCATGTTTGCCGTGTCGCTCCTCATACGTTCGTATGAGGCGAAGGCATTCATTTATTGTAGCAGGGTGTCGGACCTCAATAAAATCCTGTAGAAATGGATCGAACTGTTGCAATAGGGTGTCCAACATGTCGACATGACTGGCATGTGGATCCCATAAATTATACAAGCGTGTTGTTTCTAAAGCAAACGCAACAGGGCTATCGTTGGGTCCTTGCTTACGAGAAAAAAGTTGTTGTGCAAGGCCAGCTCGACTGAGGCCGAAAGGAAAGACTTCTAAAAATTCCGCTCGGAAATTCTCATAACGAGAATCCGGGTTCGATACTCTCCACTGCCGATACCAGGTCTTAGCGGCATCTTTCAAGCAAGTTCTTGCTATTTGCACTTTGCAATCTTGAGGAATATTGTATAAGTCAAAATGATCCTCCAAATCCTCGAGAAATATTAAGGACCCCTCCAAACCATTGAAAGTAATTGCTCCCTCATGCGGCACGAAATGTGCAAGCATTTTGCCTCTGTGAGAGGATTGAAATACCTCAGGTACGACCCGCGACTCAGAGTGATATGAAGCTGGTGAATGGCGAAATTGTGAGGAATGCCTGGGTACTTGCAAATCACTGACACCAAAGTTAGACCCACAGGCTTCCTGCAAATTTTCGAAAATAACCCCACCTCCACCGAAACTTGATTCAGGTTGAAATAGTGAAGTTTTCTCAGGTAATGAAGACATAGTCAATAAGTGTCAATACCTCGTGTTCAAGAAATGTTCGGGCGCCAATTATAATGAATAAAATTCTCCGACTGGACGTGTAGTGCAGGAAAACTTTCGTTAAGTCACGTTAGGGTTATTGAAAGGTAACTTGACGTAGCTAAAGTGTGCTTAATCTTCAAAGTGCTAGAGTTTGTTTAGGTAAGACACGCACGTGCAATAAATTCCAATAATATGGAATTTATTTTTACTCAGCGTTCCTCATTATCTTGAATATCAGTAATATAACTTCGGTTTTAGTACATTAGTACCTTGAAGGCTCCTTATTAGAGCGGTAAACACAATATACCCTGAACTTAACGTAAACACTCAATGAAATAGACTTAACGGCCAGACAGAGGTCTGACAATAAAATGAACTAAGTAAACGTACTCACTTTTAACCTTTTATTAGGGAGCTCCTGGTATTACTCAAATACACACTCCAAAATAACACAACTACTGATAGCCCGAACTTTCGTACTATCGTGATATCGTAGAAACGTAGGTAAATCGCATATCAATAATCAGGAAGAACCTATCACATATAAAACGAAGCTCCACCGTATACTTGAGCGCGCCTATACATATATACTGCATACCACCACGTCATGACTTACACTCGTTGCCACATATATTTCAGCGGGAGAAACAACATCTCGTTAAGTGAGAAGATAATTTGCATAGGAAAATAAAATAACAAGAGATAGTAAACTCAAAAAGAAACTGAATCTAGAGTATACGTTGCAAGTGTGCCAGGGAAAGTGTTCGGTAAGGTTTTTATTGAAAAAGTATGGGGTCTTACATCATTGAAAGTGTGGGATGTTCAGAGTGGTTTTATGCCTGGGGTATCACTCGACTGTAAAGCCCGAAGCTTCTCTAATGCATTTCTCTTCTATTTTTCGACAGATATCCATAAAAGTGGTATCAATACAATCTTCAGTTCAGAGGAAAGAAGGTTCATATAAAAAAATTAGATAGACAACGGATTTGCCTTTTTTAAGCACCTCAAAGTAACCTCACTCGCTTCGGCAGAGAACGCGAGGCTCCACGTTAAGCCTAACCGTCTGCTATCGTTAAGTTACTTTTACGGCAAAGCTTTCTTAAGCAGACGCTTCTACGGAAAAAAAGAGACGACACTTCCTGTGACGTTGGGACTCCGAGGCTGGCGATTAGGTTGAAAAATTATCACAGTATCCTACGTCTGGGTCCAGAGTATTGTTTCCCGTGACGATCACCATGCATTATCGGCGAACTCTTAATATGGCGTAGATATATTTATTTATTTATTTTTTTATCACTTTTGCCTCATTAGTCTTTAAAAGCCATGCATTTTTTCAAGAAAATTAAATAGGCGAGATCTAATATATAAAAGTTGAATGCTTGTTTGTCCGCTGTACAAATCTACAGTTTACAATTTAGAACCATCAAATTTAGTATACAATATCATGGTACTCTTAGACCGTAGGAGGCTTTTTTGGATGATATTGGGGCCCGGGGTGAAGGGGGCCCCATACGAAATTTTCGTAAAAATTCTACTGTTTTCAATTTAGAACCACTAAATTTGGTATACTATGTCATGGTACTCTGACTTAGACTGTAGACCGTTTTTGAATGGGGTCGGAGACCGGGGAGTCAGGGGCCCCCATACAAACTTTTCGTAACAAGTTCTACTGTTTTCAATTTAGAACCACCAAATTTGGCATACCGTCCGTCTCATAGTACTCTGATTTAGCCGTAACATGATGTTGGAATGATGTTGGGGCCCGGGGTAAAGGGGCCCCCATACAAATTTTCGTAAACATTTCTAGAGTTTTCAATTTAGAACCATCAAATTTGGTATACGTTCTGATGGTACTCTAACTTAGACCGTAGGAGGTTTTTTGGATGATGTTGGGGCCCGGGGTCAAGGGGCCCCCATACGACATTTTCGTAAATAAATTCTACGGTTTTCAATTTAGAACCACTAAATTTGTTATACTATGTCATGGTACCCTGACTTAGACCGTAGGAGATTTTTTTGAATGGGGTCGGACCCCGGAGAGCCATCGGGCCCCATACAAAATTTGCGTAAAAATTTCTACAGTTTTCAATTTAGAACTACCAAATTTGGTATTGTATCTGATGGTGCTCTAATTTTGCCGTACACGGTTTTTGGATGATGTTGGGACCCGGAGTCAATTAGGGCCCCCCATACAAAAAATTCGTAAAAAGTTCTACAGTTTTCAATTTAGAACCACCAATGGTATACCGTCTCATGATACTCTGACTCAGCCCGTAGACGATTTTTGGATGGGGTCGGAGCCGGGGGGGAGGACCCCATACAAAATTTTCGTAGAATGCTCTACAGTTTTCAATTTAGAACCACCAAATTTGGTAAACCATCTCATGATATTCTAACTTAGATCGTACGCGGTTTTTTGGATGGGGTCGGAGCCCGGGGGCTCAGGGGGTGGGGGGGGGCATACAAAATTTTCGTAAACATTTCTACAGTTTTCAATTTAGAACCTCCAAATTTGGTATACCGTCTCATGGTACTCTGACTCAACCCGTAGACGGTTTTTGGATGGGGTCGGAGCCGTGGGGTAGGGGTCCCCATACAAAATTTTCGTAGAATGCTCTACAGTTTTTAATTTAGAACCACTAAATTTGGTAAACGGTCTCATAGTACTCTGATTTAGCCGTAACACGGTGATGGGATGATGTTGCGGCCAGGGGTCAAGGGGCCCCCATACAAAATTTTCGTAAACATTTCTACAGTTTTCAATTTAGAACCACCAAATTTAGTATTACAACCAAAAGAGCTCCTTCCTGTCTTAAGGCACCTTGGAAAACTGCCGCACATAATTGGGAAACTTGGAAAACTGCCCCACTGGAAAAATATCAAAGTGTTCTTCGGCCCCTTAATGAAAAACATGTTGCAATTTTCCAAATTGCTGAAAGATGTGTGGCAGGGTTGCCGGTAAATTGCCAAACCGGAACACAGCCACACATCAGTGTTCCTGTGTGCAGTTTAGAGTGAACCGCTTGTTCTGGGGGTATTTTTGCCACTTTTCAGCTTTCAGGGGTATTTTCTCCGGGGTTATTTTTCCCCCGGTGGTATTTTTACCGTTTACCTTTTTAGAAATTTTTAAGTTACAACCTAGATATCTGGTATGTGTATAGACGGATTACGGTTACAACCCAATGTGTTCAAGCAAATATTCTTTCAAGACGATTTACTTTCATGATGTTTTCCTTGGCATTCTGTCTTTACCCTCAGATGTAAGAACTTTTTTCATTTTTAAAAACTGTGATTTTCGGAAGTGACGTGCGTCTTCTGAACTTGGAAGAATACGGGTACGAAGAACTGGCCACCGGAGAACTGGACATATTGCAATTTCAGTGCCATAAAATTTTTCTATGTAAACAAATTTCGTGTGGCTATATTCCCCACTACTTGAGCAACTATTGTTCATAATTTATTTATTTTTTAAATATTTCATTTTCAGTAAGAAATTTAGACATTTCCATGATTTTCGGAGCTAAGAAAGCGGAGAACTGGCCACAAAAATTTTAAGGTGCCGTATAAAAATTGCGTTCTGGGCTGCTCCGTGGCTACGTCACCCCGAGATTGGTTACCTGACACACATAAAATGTCCGTAATTTCTTATTTTCTTATTCTCTGCGAGTATGAGCAAACCCAGGAAACTTGTCTGGTGTGTGTGTGGGGGGGGGGGGGCTTAAAACCTAAAATATGAAATTTGAATAATTTCTGGTCCGATCGGAAGATTTTCAGCGTTTACAAGCTACAACTCGTCGAATTATCTGAGGGCATCTGCTGCCTCAGGAAACTAGTCGGGGGGGGGGGGGGGGGGGTTAATACCAAAATCGTAAAATATCAAGTTTTTCTTCCGATCGGGAGTTCTTCAGCATTTGCAAACTGCAACTCGACAAATTTTCTCTGCGCATGTGCACTCTTTGGAAACCTGTCGGCGAAGGCCGGGAGGGGGCTTAATACCAAAAGTGTAAAATATTAACAATTTCTCGTCCGATCGGGAAATTTTCAGTATTTACAGGCTGCAACTCAACAAATTTTCTGAGGGCATGTGCCTACTCAGCAAACCCGTCCGGGGGGGGGGGGTTAATTTCAAAAGTGTAACATATGAAGAATTTCTCGTCCGATCGGCAGATTTTTTGCATTTTACTCACATTATTCGAGGGTATGAGTGTGCCTACTCAGCAGACCTGTTGGGGAGGGGGCGGGGCATACCAAAAGTGTAAAATATGAAGAATTTCTCGTCCGATCGGGAGATTTTCAGCATTTGGCAGCTACAACTCGACACATTATCTGAGCGCACGTTACTTCTCTGAAAACGTCGCGGGGGTGGGGTATACCAAAAGTGTAAAATATGAAGCATTGCTTGTCCGATCGGATGGTTTTCAGCGTTTACAAGCTAGAACTCTACACATTATCTGAGGGCTTATGAGTTATGAAAATCTCCGTGTCGGAAGAGAAATTCTTCATATTTTACACTTTTGGCAATCCCCCCCCGACAGGTTTGCTGAGTAAGCACATGCCTTCAAATAATGTGTCGACGAGTTGTAGTGCTGAAAATCTCCCGATTGAATGAGAAAATTTTCATATTTTACACTTTTGGTATTGAACACCCCCATCGGGTTTACTGGGCAGCCCCCCCCGACAGGTTTGCCGTGTAGGCACATGCCCTCAGATAATTTGCAGACTTGTAGTTTGAAAACCCTTAAATCTTTTGCTGAGATGTAGATCATAAACATTTGTTATAAGGAATTACATTAATTATCGCAATTAAGAAAAGGCGAAATTACGGAAATTTTATATGACTCAGATTACCAACCTCTGGGAGTCGTGGGCACGAAGCGGTCAAAAACGTAATTTGTATACGGCCCCTTAAAATTTTTGTGGCCAGTTCTCCTACACCCGGAAGAATAGGGTGTGGGGATGGGTATTCATTATCGTTGTTCGTAGGTTTATTCCATGTAAAGCATTAGTTTCCAATGTGATTACCACTTGTTCTTAAATCTGTGACTGTGCAACATACAAATTACGTAATTGTTTCGATGGTGGATAGTGTATAACGCCGTGTAAACATTGAAGCGTAAATTTGAGTTTTGTTTCCTGTGTAGGCTAAATCCTCATCTAAAATATCAAGAACAGATTAGAAATCTTTTCCTAAAATCTTAACAGCGAAAAAATGCACAGAATTGGCAATGCACATACGTTTGCCAACTACATTTCTTAACAAAAGCCTAAAACTTTTCCTTGAAATAATTCTCCTAATAATGATGTAAAATAAAGGATGTTAATAATCACAAAAAAAAAGAAATTAAGAAATAAAATTTTTATGTGTGGGTAATTTTGATTTTTATACGAAGTTACGCATACGTATGCGTTAAAAAAAAAAAAAAAAAAAAAAACCTACAGTTCTCAGCTTCATTTAGGCCATTTCCCACCCCTGTACAGAATGGTTTAGTAAAACAATCAGTTCCCTTGGTCGCTCCTAAAAGGAAATTTTGCGGATTACAGAATTTTAATACTTTATAGTTAATATTGTTAGTTGTTACCTAAAGTTAAAAAAAAATAGAAAGACTTTTGCTCAAAGTTGAAATGATCCTTCACAACGGACCTCATCTCAAGGTCTCTCAAAATGTATCCGCACTAATGGGGTTTTAGTGGCAACAAGGAATGACGGAAATCAAAGAAAACAGCTTCGGCGTCATTGTATATAGTACAGTACTATCAGCGATTTCCATCTCAAAGGCGGTTTTCCTGCCCACTTGCGTTCACAGAAAATATCGTATGTACACACCGACGGGCGCGTTTGTTCTACGACGAATTAAAACAATAAATCAATCCTATGAGATACAGTGAGTTCCGGAAAAGCTGCATTCGGATAATGTTGTCCAGCTATGGGTTCAAAAAAAAAAAAAAAAAAAAAAGAAGAAGAAGAAGAAACGTTCAACATAATCAGTGTAAAACTGGGGATATAAAATTGCGATTTTTAAAAATGTATTTAAAGTTTGAGGACAGTCCGTGTTACATGGAAATTATCTTCACTAAGAGGTTCATAGCTTCCTTTCAGTGATTTCAGATATTTCAAGTAAAAAGATCATTAAAAAAAAGAAGATTATTAAAGGTGATTTAAAGATTATTACAAAAAACACAATTTTAAATTTTTTGAAGCCGGTGAAACGAAAGCTCTTGAATCCGCAATGGATAAACGTAATATTCACAGATACCGTACGCTTGTACAACCTTTCAATCCGATGAACACAAGTTTTTTCGCTTGGTATCCATTTTCGTTTGAACACGAAAAAATCAGAAGGGCAGCATTTTTTATGGAAAGTGGGGTAAATCAAAAACCCGAACTTGTTTGTAATCAAAGTTATGTGCCAACGTTTTGAATACGTTTTACAAAACAGTGCAAATATAGCTACTACGGTTGATGGACGGAAAACACCCCCACAGGAAAAGACCCACACATTTTTAAGTTAGGGACCATGCACATATGACATTTGACACAAAATATCGGACATGGGGAAGATTTCCGGGGTCACCATTTCCAGGCAATCGGTAAAAAAATCCGAGACGAAAAACGCGGAAAAAAAGGCTAGGAAAAAAGGTTTTAGATGGGCCTTTCGGTTCACTGTAAACCACCACACAGGAAAACTACCACACAAGAAAACTGCCACACCGGAAGATTGCCACACAGGAAAACTGCCACACCGGAAGATTGCCACACAAGAAAACTGCCACACCGGAAGATTGCCACACAGGAAAACTGCCACACGCTTTTCCTTAAGAGACCGAGCACAAATTGCTGTTCCTCCGAGGAACACTTTGAATGTGTGGCAGTTTTCCAAGGTGCCTAACGACGGGAAGGAGTTGTTTTGCTTGTCTGAATTTTCAGGATGGTTCATACGAGCTTAGGACAAGTGGCCACAAAAGTTTAAGGGGGGAGGGGGAGGAGCTTATAAAGATTATCGTTTCTTTGCGTATATTGAAAACTGTATTGGGAAAACCAAACAAATTTCGAGAAAACGTTCTGTGTAAACTAAGCGGAAATTGTACTTTAACTTGAAGAAAATTGCCGTGACTTAAGTACAATTTTTAAAACTACGGTGTTCCACGGAACAACGAAATTACAGAGCATGACTCATGCTATGTTAAAAAAGGAAGAAAAGGTAAGATTTTTTAATAATGCTGCGCTTTTACTTAGGCACATATTCATAACGTTAACGTATGAAGTCAAGTTAACATTGCGATTTTACTTAGGCACGAAATATTTATTCATAGGCTGTAGGCCTTCTTAACAGTTTTTATTCTACGCATGTCATAGAAGTAACTTGAGTTAATCCATAAACGTTATGAATATGACATAGTTAGAATAAAAATTGTTAAAAGAGCCTATAGGCTTGACCTAAGGCATATGAATTAATACTTCGTGCCTAAGTAAAAGCACAATATTATCAACTTGACTTGATACATAAACGTTATAAATATGAAGTCGACGGAGTGAAAACTGTTTAAAAGACCTAGGCCTATAGGGCCGAGAAATTAGTATTTAATGCCTAAGTAAAGCGCAGTGCTATTAATTTGACTTGAAATGTAAACGTTATGAATATGACATCCGTAGTATGTTAAAAAGTTCAAGGCCTAAGGCTTATGAGTTTAATGAATTTATATTGAGTGCCTAAGTAAAAGCGTAATTAATACACTGCTGGACAATTGCTAAGGACGGATCATAAACGGCTATATAGCGCATAAAAAAGTAAGTGTGGTTGGATGCCAAGTGAAATAAAATAATGTCAGAATGCCAGGACATTACAAGAAAGACAATTTATTGTGCTCTGAAATCCAGAAGGCTTTGAAACGTGTTCAAGGGACAAACAGGCCATTTTGTGCAGAATACGTAAACGTGAAAAAATGCAATTACCGTCAGCAGGCGTTCCGGCGTAAGATGTCAATACGGGATATGACCACCATGGAGGGCGATGCAAGATTCCACACGTCGTGTCATGCTGTGCACAACATTATCAAGCAGCTGTTGGGGTAATTTATCCCATTCCTCTGTCAGTGCACGGATGAGGGTGTCCTTGTTTATTGGAGGGCATTGGCAACCAGCAAGACTCCTCCCCAAAGCATCCCACACATTTTCAACGGGATTCAGATCTGGAGAACGTGCTGGCCATACGAGGTGTTGAATATCCTCGCTCTCAAGACACTCCTGGACAGCGACTGTTCGATGACATGTTGCGTTGTCGTCCATGAAAATGAATCTATCACCGACAGCACCACGGAACATGCAAACATGAGGTAACAGAACATCATTAATGTATCGTTGGCCCGTCATAGTCCCAGTTGGAAGCACATAGAGGGACGTACGGCCATTGATCATGATGCCAGCCCATACCATGACACTACATGTCGGATATCGGTCCCTTTCCTGTATGTTTGCTGGACAATATGCAGTACCACTATCACGCCAGATCAGTTGTCGTCGACAATCAGACGATAGACTGTATCTACTCTCATCTGAGAAGAGGACAGCAGACCAGTCGTTATCAGTCCAATTGCGATGTTGATGGCACCATTGCAAACGGGCGGCACGGTGACGTCTGGACAATGGGATGCACACAACAGGACGGCGGGCGTATAATCCTCCTTCATGCAAACGTCTGACGACAGTTTTTCGGGAGATCCGCTTGCCAGTAGCAGCCATAAACTGATTTGCTACCTCACTAGCTGTGCTGCGCCGGTGTCTTTTTCTTGATAGCACTATGTACCGATCTTCTGCAGGTGTCATACTGCGAACACGACCTCCCCCGTGACGTTTGCTACACTCTCCATTTGTTTGAAATGATTTCCAAAGCCTTGAAACAACACTGTGGCTGACGTCGAACTCCCTCGCAACAGCTGTTATTTTTCGCCCTTCTTCAATCTTGCCAATAATACGGCCACGCGTAAAATCATCTAGGTGACGTCGGGAAGACATACTGAAAATTGCAAGTTCGTCAATTGATTCTTTCCCTTTCAACTTTGTATTTGAACAACAATGGTAAATGCGCGTCAAAGTCAAATCCTTTATATCTCTTATCAGCGCTATGACGTCACGAACAAGTTCGGCAATCCAAAAATTTGCATACGCACAACACGTCTTACTGTATCCCGCATTTATGCTAATTTCCACATTTTCCTGCCTTCCATTTTATGGTTGCTATCGTTGCTATTGTCATCCGTTCTTAGCAATTGTCCGGCAGTGTATTAACTTGACGTCCTACGTAAACGTTCTGAATATGTGCTTAAGTAAAAGCGCAGCATTATTAAATAATCTCACCTTATCGTCCTTTTTTAACATAGCATGAATCATGCTGTAATTTTGTTGTTCCGTCGAACACCGTAGTTTTAAAAAATGTACTTAAGTCACGGCAATTTATTTCTTCAAGTTAAAATACAAATCTCGCTTGGTTTACGCAGAACGTTTCCTCGAAATTTGTTTGGTGTTCCCGATACAGTTTTCAATAAACGCCAAGAAACGGCAATCTTTATAAGCTCCTTCCCCCTTAAACTTTTGTAGCCTGTTGTCCTAAGCTCGTACGAACCATCCTGGAAATTCAGGCAAACAAAAGAGCTCTTTCCCGTCGTTAGGCACTTTGGAAAACTGCCACACATAATTCGGAAACTTGGAAGACTGCCACACATTGAAAGTGTTCCTCGGAGGAAAAGCAAGTTGTGCCCGGTCCCTTAATTAAAACTATGTGGCAGTTTTCCGTTGCGGCACTATTCCCGTGTGTGGCACATTTCCAAGTTGCTTGAAGATGTGTGGCGGTTTACAGGGGTGTAGGAGAAGTGGCCACCGGAGAACTGGCCCCCGTATAACTCTGGCAGAAGAGTTTGCTACCGGAGAAGTGACCGCAAAAATTTAAAGAGGAAACAAGCTGTCTTGTGTTCGATTCTCCCTGCTTCGAACGAGCGTTACTCCGGACCTTGTGATGACATTTCCACAGCGCCGTGCCGTCATGCAGAAGTTTCCTTGGGAAAGAAAGAGTAGGTGTGCCTTCGGGGAACTGTAATTATCTTTTTCTGTCTTTCTTTTTTATGGCTACTACTGGGAAATGGCGGACAAGTTTCGGCAAGCCATCAATTACATGACGTGATTGCCGGCTGCCCCTTCTGAGAAACTGGTGGACCACATTAGGCCAGCCATAATTTACGGCAGGTGCTTGCAGGACTGCTTAAGGGCCGCTTGTGGCAGCCACTGCCTGTGATGGATAACTGATGGCCATATTCTGCCATATGACAACTGATGGGGGTTCCAATTCTTGGCCAGCTGTTGTCCTGAACTGCTGGCCCATGTGGTGGCCGCCGGGACATTCTATTGTTGGTTGGTCAGCGGTAACATAGTGCTGGGCCACTGCTGACTGCCAGTACTGGCCCAGCAATACTGTTTTTACTGGGTGTGAAAACGCAGCAAACATGTCTGGAATAAAAAATATAAAAAATGCTTGGTCCCATCGGGAGATTTTCAGCGTTTACAAAGAACAACTCAACAAATTATCCGCGGGCATGTGCTAACACAGGAAACCTGTCGGGGGTTATCCCTTTCCATAGGCAGGTTTCCAGCAGTAACCGATGCCCGCGGAGAATTTGTCTATCAATAATGACGGGGGAAAAATATGACATCCAGAGCAATGTTTTTACATTATGTATTTATTGAATATATAGGTGAAAGCCAGTAAATAATGACCGAGGAAAATAAGATATCCAGAGCATTTGTTTTAATTATTTATTTATAGCAAAGAAAAGCCGTCCTACGACGGGCATAAGACTCTGAACTTGGTAGATCTTTTGGCGTTACCCAGGTTACAGCGCGAGGAGCTAGATCTTCCATCGCTTCTTTGTCCGTCCGTTTATCTGTCTGTTTGTCTGTCTGCTTGCCCGTCTGTCTGTTATGTGTTTTGTAAAATCTTGAGTCCCTATTTCGTCAACACTTTCTTGTACACAACATTTTTCGTGTACACTGAGTGTGAAGCCTGTATCTGTTTCCCCAAAAATGAACTGTTTTTATTTTGACATCGTAGTACTCTTGACATTTCCACATAGATGTGACCGTGGCTAAACACCGGTTCAGGCAAATACTGTATATTTCGACTTTTCCAAACGACCTGATTTCATGGGATACGACAGGAAGAGTTTGTCTGAAATCTCTTCCAAGAATGAAAACTATACCGCCAAAGAGCTTTATGGTCTTCACGATCTCTGGAAGGAATTTGTTAATGCAATTAACTGCATTATTAGGAGCCGTTGTATAGCTTCGTCCAAGGTCAAAACTTTGGCTTCCCTAATAAGCTCGGCGCATTAGGGCTGGTCATCGTCATTTTTGAAACGGAGTTTGCAAACACAGGAACAGGCACTTTAAATTTGGAATGGTATGTCCCGCCACCATCAAGGAGATTTACAACGATGCCAGTTGATGCTGTGGCCAATGCAATGTTTCCTTCTCCTCGTATGGTACTGAGGAGCAATTTGTACATATATGTTTTGCCTCTGCCACCTGGACCGTCAAGGAAAAGTATCTGCTTTCCCTTTTTTAATTTTTTTACAGCTAATTTTTAATCGTATGCTAGCTTTTACTGTGCATTCAACAATGACTTCATTGCTTCACTTCTTTCTCTCTCTTGCTGCGCATTATACAATAGAAAGCTGCAGGAGTAATTCGTAGGTTTTCTGGAGGAGTGGATAGTCCAAAGTCAGCACGTTTTTTACCGCTAATAATAAACACATCTTGAATTTCTTTAAGGGTAAAATTTTCACAATTGGTACAGTCATCTGATTGACCATTATGTTGCCATGCAAAGTTGTCACAAAGACCTTTCTTGTCCTTCGCAAAATGTTCAGGCACATTTGGTGGCACAGCAAGGACCCAAACATACGCGAACAGTTCTCGCAACTGTCGGGGCATTTTTTCAATCAGTGCCTAGATAGGGCATCGTCTCAAATTTCATCACTATTAAACAGTCCTTGCTTTTGGGTTACTTCCTTAAAATCCAGATATAGTATACCATCAACAGTCTTCAAATAGTTAAAAGAAGTTGCTCCAGGGACATTCAGCAAGACAAGACGCGAACAGAATCTTTCTGTGTCTGCGTTCAAACTTACAGTGTACATGTGCCTAATAGTCTTGTCTTTGCCTCTTTGTCGAAGTTTCCATTTACGATTTCTTTCGTCAAATATATAATGCTGTGGAATGTCAATATACAAATGGTTTCTAGCTTTTTCATCTTCTTCATTTAATTTAAACCACGCAGTTAGATTGGCATCGCGTGACAGCTTCTCTTTCTGCATGTTGTCTTCAGTTAAGTAGACATTTTGCTCATTAGGAAGATGAACTTGAAGTCGCACGATTGTGTGAGATTGAGCATGCTTGTTGAAAGCAAAGAGTCTCCATGCTGCCTCAGGAGCGCTAAAGTACCTGGAATCCATAAAAGTCCGAAGTTCATCGTGTTCAATTGCTTGCTACATTAGCACAGTCATGTCCCTTGTACACATATTTGAACAGGCATTTCATACTCTTAACGGAGTCACAACTTTCGACATTAATATTGCAATCAAAGCTCATACTGAAGTGCTCGTTGTACGGAACAATCCAGGAATTATCAATTATCTTTCCATTGACAATTATTTCGTCGTCATTGTTTCGGGGGCAGTATTTGGGATAACTGTCTGAATTTGCCAATGTTTCTTCTTGGAAATCTTTTGGAAATTTATTGGAACATTTCCCGTCAATCATACTGGGGAATTCAAGTTATGTGCCCCACATGGTCCATGAAACATATGTTTTGTCACGATTGCAAGTAACCTTGGGCAAGTTACAGCATTGGAAATTTCTCCCGAAATAACTTTCTCAGTGGCATCCGGATCCTTGGGTTTGTCTTCTGCTTTAAAAATAAGCAAAATGTGAGCGTGTGGCAGAATACGTTTTTAAAACTCGATTACATGTGCAATTGCTGTTGGTGTTCTGTTTGCCGTCAGCATTTGGAAAAATGGCAGCTTCCTCATTGCTTCTTGGAACATTGTATCATCTAATGTCGGATTTGCGGTCTTGAACAATTGCAGTGGTAACCTTTGGCGGCTCAACACCATGGAAAGCAACATCAGCAACGCTTTCTTGTGCAACTTCATAAAGCATTTTGCATGCGTCAGCAAAAAGATTATTTTGAGACATGAAAGCGCTTAACTCTTACATCGCGCTTGGATTGCACTGGGCATTTTCTCTAATTCTCATTCTTTGATCAGCATCCTCATCCGGATCCAAAATATACAATTGAGCAAACTTTCGTCGGTCTCCATTTGCTGGGTGCAAAACTCGTACTCGATGGTAAATTTGTCCATTAATTCGGTAACAATAGGGGCCCTATCCAGGAGGTGCCCCATGGACGCAAACGCCAAAGCAATATTTATTGATCTTATGTTATCCATGAATTGTTTTTAATGTTGATACTGTCCTTTCATTAACTGCTGAATAACAGGGGCTGATCTAATAGCATCTAGCGTGATTCATCCTTTATGGCAGCATTGCGTAAAAAAGTTTATTAAATGGCTGCTCTGCCGCAAAATGCTTTGCATGACAAAATTCGCAATACTCTCCATGGGACCACAGTTATGAGCGTCGACATTTGGTTCTACAACGTTACCTTCGTCAAGAGCAGCTTGGTTTCTAGTTCGTGGATTTTGTCGGCGTATTGCATCACCACGTCTCTGTCGTAATATTTGCGCTTGTGACATATTTGCAATTCGGTACCTTTCCCGACTTTGTTCAGTTTGCTGAGGAGTCATATTTACCAAGCGATGGCGATCCCGATCGCATTATCTTTCGACAACAGTCATACTTTTCCGATGGGCCCTTTCTCGCTCCGACGTTCGTCTTTTTGCTGCTTCCGTATGGGCAACTACTTCCTAAGCACATTTTTTTCGTTTAGGAAGCAGATTTTCGATGTTTTGAGGCAAATGAATCACTATATCAGTTTCTTGTTCATTCGAAGAGAGCCAAAACATACATAATTTTGAATTATTTAGGTGCAGCTGCACGAAATAAATTAGAATTTCGTTTCCACGCGGTGATTGCGTGTGAAATTTTTCAAATCAATAAAGTCAGCGTCGTTTGCTCAAATAGCTTTGTAACGTCATTCTTATCATGTTCCAAATCTGAAAGTACTTGATCGTTGATGATCACTAACACGCGCATCACACATTCTTGATCAAATATTGTTACTTTTGTTCAGATGTCATAAATTTGCTTATTGCGTAATTTTTTTTTTTTTTTTGTGGCTTGGAGGTTACATGGGCTCTGACCACCGCCAATAGCCGTATAATTATACCACAAAACTGGGAGTTAGAGACCGACGGGTGCTGGCCAGAGAAAATCAGAAGAACCGCACCAAATCGATTGGCCACATCAGCGAGCAACAGGCATCCGGGAGTGTTCTTTCGATGAATACTATCCGTAACGAAGCCCATCTGCTCGGTTACCATGGACGTGCTGCCGCCCACAAGTCTTTGATCACCATCAATTCCAATAGCGCTGCTCGGCTAACGTGGTGCAAAGAACGTCGACAGTGGACCGTTGAACAGTGGAAACAGGTTCTCTGGAGCGACGAATCAAGGTTCACCCTCTACCGTTCGGATGGCTGGGTCTGGGTTTGGCGTCTGCCTGGAGAACGCCTCCTGCCGGAATGTATTGTGCCAACTGTGAAGTTCGGCGGCGGTGGAATTATGCTATGGGGATGTTTCTCCTGATATGGCATGGGACCCTTGGTCGCAATTCCTGGTAGACTCAACTCCGAGACCTACTGCACCATTTTGGATGACCATGCGCTTCCTACGTTGTGGCAGTTTTACGGGGTGGACCCATGTTACTTTCAGGATGACAATGCCATCTGTCATGTTGCGAGGTCCACGATGGCTTGGTATGGTGACAATGGGGTTAATCGAATAGACTGGCCTGCGCAGAGCCCGGACCTTAACCCTATCGAGCACCTCTGGGACGAGTTGGAGCGTCGACTTAAGGGGTGCCCTCACCGTCCGAAATCGGTGAAGGAACTGACCTGTCTTCTCCAAGCCGAGTGGAGGAAAATACCGCTAGCCGTCGTACAACGCCTGGTTGAGAGTATGTCCCGGAGGGTCGCAGCTGTAATCGCCGCTCGTGGAGGCTCCACCAACTATTGAAGGTGAATAAACTTCGTTTTCCTTTGCTATCACAGGTGTCCAATTACTTGTTGGTAGATAGTGTAATAAACAAGAAACTGAAGGATGAAGTTATAGAAGTTGAAAGTTCCTCGGACTGAGCTGCACGACTCGTTACCAACTTTCAAAAAGATACCAGGCTTAAATTATTAAAGCCTTAATTCACATATAAATTATTCAAAAATTATTCCCAAGTCATCCTGAGGAAGAAGTTGAAGAATTTTACGAAGAAATTCGGCATCTATAAATAATAAAAGCAAGCAGCACTTGAAGATCATTATGGGTGATTTCAATACGAAAATAGGGCAACGGCAACAGCAACAGAATGAAACTTCGGTCGGTAAATTCGGACATGGGAACAGAAACCAGCGTGGAAATACTTTCGTAGAGTTCGCGGAGGCAGTAAGTTTTTCCATCCGGAACTCTTTCTTCAAGAAGAAACAACATAGGAAATGGGCATGGATGCATCCCAATGGAATGACAAGTGAAACTGATTTTATTATGTGCTACGAGAAATTTGTCATAGAAGACTGCAGTGTGCTGAACAGGTTTAACACAGGGAGTGATCACAGAATGGGGAGATGTAAGATGCACCTTAACACTAAACTCGAGCGTGGTAAACTCATAAAACAAACAAAGTGTGTTGACCTGACCAACCTTAAAAAACATCTTAATACCTTAAAATTGGAACTGAGGAAGAGATTCTCCACTCTAGAAGATCTAACCGAGAGAACAAGCTGGATTCAGGAGTGGCTACAGCACTATCCCAGCAAAAACAGTCTTGCTGGTCCAGCTCTATGTTGCCGCAGCCGAACCGTCAATAAAATGTCCGGGCGGCCAACAGAAGGGCCAGCAGTTCAAGCCAACAGCTGGCCAACAGTTTACACCCCATCAGTTGTCATATGCAACAACAGGGCCATCACTTATCCATCACAGGCAGTAGCTGCCACAAGTGGCCCTTCAGCGGCCCTGCAAGCACGTGCCAGAAATGATGGCTAGCCTAATGTGGTCCGCTAGTTTGCCGGTAGTGGCAGCCGGCAACCACGTGACGTAACTTGATCTTTTTCCCAGCACTTGATCTTTTGCTGGAATAGATCATATCCGTGTGCTGAGCGAACAAATTGAAAGAACGAAGGAATATGAACTTCCATTATGTATGGTTCTATCGATTATGAAAAGGCATTTGATTCAATGAAACCATCAGCAGTTACAATGGCTTTGAAATCCTGTGGTATTGAAGAATCATACATTAGCATTATTAATAACATCTATGAAAATGCATGTGCAAAAGTTCGGTTGTTTGAGGATACAGCACAAATACAAATTGGAAAGGGAATGAGACAAGGTGACGCCATATCTCCCAAACTCTTTAATGCTACATTGCAAATTGTCTTTCAATCATTGAACTGGGAAAACAAAGGGATAAAGATTGATGGAGAATATTTAACTCACCTTCGTTTTTCTGATGACAATGATGATTCAGAGCTGCAGAGTATGAACCAGGAACTTGCTGACAAGAGTAAAGAAATGGGATTAAAAATGAACTTTTAGAAGACAAATCTGATGCACAGTGCTTTTACAAGACATGGAGCTTTATCTGTTGATGAGGAAACGCTGGAGATAACCGATATGTTTACCTTAGATAGCAAATATCAATCAAAGGTCACATTGATGAGCAAATTAATCGACGTATAAAACATGGTTGGAGAGCTTTTGGAAGAAACAGTAAAATTTTTAAGAGCAGTATGCCATTATGTCTTAAAAGAAAAATGTTTCATCAATGCATCCTGCCAGTGCTTACGTATGGAGCAGAGACATGGACCTTAACTAAAAAAGACATGCAAAGACTGACGACTCAAAGAAGCACGGAGAGGTGCATGCCTGGTGTAACCAGAAAAGATAAGAAGAGGAATTCATGGATAAGAAATATGACAAGAGTTGAAGACATCATGGTCACAGTAAAATCCCTGAAAATGGCAATGGGCTGGATATGTGGCCAGAAGAACGGACTGCCGATGGATAATTTTAAACTGGATACCATGGGACAGGAAAAGACCCAGAAGAAGACCACATGGGAGATGGGTGGATGAAATTCGAATGCATGCGGAAGTCACATGGAGGAGATGACGCAAGATAGACCGTTTTGGAAAAAACTTAGGGAGACCTTCATCCAGCAGTGGTTTGATAGTGGTTTTTGATTATGATATATCATCATCATCATCATTGTCAACCATTATCAATCCACTGCTGGACGAAGGTCTCCCCAAGTTTCCTCCACAACGGTCTGTCTTGTGCCAGTCTCCTCCATGTCACCCCTGCATACTTTCGAATTTAATCCACCCATCTCCCATGTGGTCTTCTTCTGGGTCTTTTCCTGTCCCTTGGAATCCAATCTAAAATTTCGGCTGTCCATCGATGATCTGTCCTTCTGGCAGTATGTCCAGCCCATTGCCATTTCAGGGATTTAACTCTGATCATGATGTCTTCCACTCTTGTCATTTTTTGGATCCACGAGTTCCTCTTCTTCCCTCTCCTGGTTACACCAAGCATGCACCTCTCCATGCTACTTTGAGTTGTCTGCAGCCTTTGTATGTCTCTTTTAGTTAAGGTCCACGTCTCTGCACCATACGTAAGCACTGGAAGGATGCATTGATCAAACACTTTTCTTTTAAGACATAATGGCATATTGCTCTTGAAAATTATGCTGTTTCTTCCAAAAGCTCTCCAGGCAAGTTTTGTACGCCGATTAATTTCTTCATCAATGTGACCCTCACTTGATATCAGCTGTCCAAGATAAACGTACGTGTCTGTTATCTCCAGCTTTTCTCCATCAATCGATAAATCTTCATTTCTTGTAAAAGCATTGAACATCACTTTTGTCTTCTGAAAGTTCATTTTTAATCCCACTTCTTTACTCTTGTCAGCAAGTTCCTGGATCATACTCTGCAGCTCTGATGGGGTAGTTGCAAAAATGACTACGTCATCAGCAAAACGAAGGTGGGTTAGATAATCTCCATTAATCTTTATCCCCTTGTTTTCCCAGCTCAGCGACTGAAAAACACCCTCCAATGTGGCATTAAAGAGCTTCGGAGATATGGTGTCACCTTGTCTCACTCCCTTTCCAATTTTTACGTGTGTTGTATTTTCAAACAGCCTAATCTTTGCACTTGCATTTTCATAGATGTTATTAATAATATTAATGTATGCATCTTCAATACCGCAGGTTTTCAGAGCCATTGTAACTGCTGATGGTTTCACCGAATCAAAGGCTTTTTCATAATCGATAAAAGCCATGCACAATGGAAGTTCATATTCCCTCGCTCTTTCAATTAGTTCTCTCAGCACGTGGATATGATCTATTGTGCTGTAGCCACTCCTGAATCCAGCTTGTTCTCTCGGTTGAGCCATGTCTAGTGCTACCTTCAAGCGGTGTGAAAGAACTTTAGTGAAGATTTTATAAACTACTGATAGGAGGCTGATAGGTCTGTAGTTTCCGAGATCCTCAATGTCACCTTTCTTATGTAGCAGGATCATTGTAGCGGTGTTCCAATCCTCAGGAATCTTTCCTTCATTAAGGCATCGAGTGAAAATTTGGGCGAGTACTGTTTCGATTTCTCCACTTGCTTCTTGTATGATGTCTACAGTAATTCCATCTTCTCCTGGAGCTTTTCCTCGCTTCATGTTCTTGATTGCATGTGCAACTTCTGCTGGAAGGACTGGAGGAACTCTGGTACTGGTATCTTTCATGATGTCTGGAGTGCATATATCATCCCTTTCATATAATTTGGAGTAGAAATCTTTCACTCTTGTCAAAATTTCGCCTCTATTTCTTGTTACAGAACCATCTTCTTTTCTCAGTGCCATAATCTGTTTTCTTCCCTTACTGAGATGTCCCTTTGCTATCTTTAGGCTTTGGTTGTTTTCAATTGCTTTCCTCACTAGTTCACAGTTGAATTTCCTTACGTCTTCAGTGATACTTTTTCTTACTGTCTTGCATAGCTCTATATATTCCACTTTGGAAGTCACATCTTCTTTAGTTGTCCTCATCTCTCTTCTTTTTTGCATCAACATTTTGGTTTTTCCTGATAATTTGTTCACATGCAACTTGTTCTTAGACCCAGCTAATTTTGTTGCTGTTTCCATAAGAGCTTTGGTTACTTTTCTGTTAACTTCAGAGATGTCCACTTCTTCCGATGTTAGGCCTTCTAAAGCAGAGAACCTGTTCTTCAGTTCTAACTTGAAGGTATTATGGTGTTTTTTAAGGTTGGTTATGTCAATAGATTTTGTTTGTCTTATGAGCTTGCCACGTTCAAGTTTAGTGTTGAGGTGCATCTTACATCTCACCAATCTATGGTCACTACCTGTGTTGAACTTGTTTAGCACACTGCAGTCTTCTATGACGAATTTTTTGTTACACATAATAAAATCAATTTCACTTGTCGTCCCATTTGGATGTCTCCATGTCCATTTCCTGTGTGGCTTTTTCTTGAAGAAGGAGTTCAAGATGAAAAACCCTTCTGCCTCTGCAAACTCAACGAGAGTATTTCCACGCTGGTTTCTGTTGCCATGACCGAATTTACCTACTGAAGTTTCATTCTGTTGCCGTTGCCCTATTTTTGCATTGAAATCTCCCATAATTATTTTCAAGTGCTGCTTACCTTTATTATTTAGATGACAAATTTCCTCATAAAATTCTTCAATTTCTTCTTCAGGATGACTTGTGGTGGGTGCATAAGTTTGAACAATCTGAGCCTGGTATCTTTTCGAGAGTTGGATAACAAGTCGTGCAGCTCTGTCAGAGGAACTTTCAACTTCTACAACTTTATCCTTCAGTTTCTTGTTTATTATAAATCCAACACCACTAGTTCTGCCAGTATCTGTCCCACGATAGTAGAAGAGATGTCCACTTTTCAGTTCGATGAGATCTTCTCCTTTTCTCCTTACCTCACTTAGCCCCACGATGTCCCACTTGATCCTTTGCAGTTCCTCTTCCAATTCAAGAAGCCTTGAATCAGAAGATAGGGAGCGTCCATTGTAAGTAGCCAAGGTCAGCATCAGATAGCAGCCTAGTCCGGTCCTCCGGGGATTCTTAGCACCCTCTGCCTTCATGTCGCACTGGCCGCTGCCTTGGCCAGGTACATTCCAGCTGCCGGAGACTGAGGGCCAAGATTTAAGTTGTGGAATCATTTTGGAGGGGTTTGGCCATAACTCACCACGCTGGCCAAGCGGGTTGGTGAGTGTGGGATAGAATTTCCTCTGATCCCGATGGTATAGTTATACCGCTATGGGCGGTCGTCAGAGCCCCTTTAGTGGGAACAGGATGCACCACGAGAAGGCGGGGTTGACATTTGTCAAGGAGAGGCTGTGATGTTACGCATCACCTATATATATATATATATATATATTGAAGAGCAATTGAATTAGAGGTACCTGTCTAGTAACGTGTAGCACCACCTTTCGGCCTGATGACGGCGGCGATTCATCTCGGCATGGACTCGACAAGACACCGGAAGTCATACGGATCCACGACCCCTGAACAAGCTCCCACGGTTCATGAAGATTTGATGGAGGGGTTCAGAACCTCGAACATCTCTCTCGATGGCATCCCAGATGTGCTCGATGGGATTGAGGTCAGGTGACCTAGCTGGCCAAGGAAGCGAGGTCACGTCTGTGGAGTGTTCATCCAACCATTCGGATACAATTCGGGAGCGATGGCACGGTGCATTGTCTTGTTGCAGGATGAGGTCCCTAGTGGGATGTTGATGACGCACAAATGGGAGCAAATGGTCTTCCAGGATATCCCGGTAATGTTGACCTGTGAGGGACAATGTCACACGTACCAGGGGTCTCATTTCAGTCCAAGTAAACAGACCCCAGACAAGAATGCCACCCTCACCCAGCTTGAAGAGTACCTTGCTGGCAAGAAGGATCCCTCGCTTCATGTGGTTTGAGCCGTACTCGTATCCTGCCATCCGCATGTACCAACGTGAATCTCGACTCATCAGTCCAGGCAACATTTTCCCACATGTCTAGGGTCCAGTGGCGATGTTCCCGCGCCCATGCTAATATTTACACCCTGTTATGTGCGGTCAGCAGCGGTACACTCG
The DNA here is from genome assembly GCA_039090855.1 of Macrothele yani. Classification (NCBI taxonomy): domain Eukaryota; kingdom Metazoa; phylum Arthropoda; class Arachnida; order Araneae; family Macrothelidae; genus Macrothele; species Macrothele yani. The sequence goes on from CM077027.1 coordinate 99,648,367, forward strand.
TGGGACGATGGCTTCTGTACCACATAGCGAGGAGATGGTTCTGGATGGTGTGGCTGCTTACACGTTTTTGTGCACCAGCGTTAAATTGCCGAGTGATTTCTTGCACTGTGGTCCGTCTATCCGCTGTTACAATGCGAGCTAGTCGACAATGACCCCGCTCATCCATACGCTGTTGTCCACGGCAGTTGGCCCTTGCAGGGATGGTTTTACCGGATTCGATGTACTCACGGTGCACCCGTGACACAGTGGCTCGTGAAAATCCCAGTACCTCCTGCACGACTTCCGAGATGGAGTGACCCATTCGTCGGGTCCCGACAATTTGCCCACGATCAAGTGCGCTTAGATCCTTCGTCTTACCCATACTGCGTCCGACTCTTACTGATTCCCGTCGCAGGATCGTTGTCGGATCGCTGCATACGTCATGTCGTTTCCGTTTACAGGGCTGCCCACAGCGCCACATTTGCATAACGCCAGCTGTGTCTATACTTCAATTGCTCTTCAGTGTATATATATATTAGTGCAGTCCCCTAAAAATACAAAACAACAAAAATGTGCTCTGGCAGTCTCCTACATCCGGTCTGACAATGTGAAACACTGCCAAAGTACGGAGAGGGTGCGTTAGTTGGAGCAGTGGGTCAACCGCAATTTCAAATTTCAAAGACTTTGCAATACTGTCTATTGTTAGAAACACGGGAGGTTACTTTGATCAAGGGCGTCCCTTCGAGGGTCAAGCACCACCTTCCCAAATTCTCTGACTAAAATTAGCAAAGTGGTCTCCCAAAAATACACCTAAATAAAATCATGGGCTATTTTTTAACCGTACTCCGTAGCGTCTGGAGGGCGACAGCTGCAGTTTCCGACTATAATATAGCGGAAATATAACTGACCGTCATTAAATTTCTGTCGAAATATAAAAGACAAAAATTTTCGCAGTTTACCAATTTTAAGTGTATAATTTTTAAACTATTGCACATGACTCAATGCAGGTTTTTTTTTTTTTTACGTTTCCCAACCGTTAGTTGAAGAAGCGCATATGATCCTGCTTTGTCCGTTTGTCTATTCGTTTGCCCGATAATTCGTTTAAGTATCGTACGATTTCGATGACATTTGTTTCGAGCACCCTGGGCACGAAAACTATTGAAAATGGTCGAAATGGGATCAAAGGTCAGAACAGAGGTCCGGGATTTATTTCCCGATCTCCTTTATGATTGCTTGGGGGAAAATACATGGATTGATCCAAATTTCAGTACGTTGTTCCGAACCAACATTGGGGGCGACGATTGAATAAATAATTTTAAAAAGTCTGATTCAGTTCGGCAAAAAGTAGCCTGTCGCTGCCAGGGTTTGGAAAAAAGTGGTCTAACGGCACCAGGCCGCGACTGCAACCCTGGCTTAGGGAGATGTGGCCAGGAAGCAATCATGAACGCAATTTTGGTACGGCCCCTTAACACTGTTGTGGCTAGTTCTCCTGGTGGCCAGTTCTCCTATACCCTCGTATGGAAAAGTATAGTCTTACACTTAATATGTACGAGTACATACTGTAGTATGGAAAAGTATCAAAGGCAAAGAAGTGGGGGGAAATTTGCTCATTTGCAGCAGCCATTCACTGCTGGACAAAAAGTCTCCAGAAGTTTCTCCCAGAATTTAATCTTGAAGATATTTTTTTTAATTTTTTGAGGATTGATTGAGTGATCGCTGGATTTTCGTAGTACACCAGGCACAAGTGAGCCTAAACAGGGCCTGCTAGCCTAAGGCACAACCCCCAAACGAATAGCAAATGAATTTCCCTATTGTCCCAATATGCAGCCAAATTTCCTGTTTTATGTAGTTGTTCGGTCTTGTGGCTTTTTATGAAATTTATGTGGTGTGTGTAGTAAAACCGGTTAGACCACAGAGAAGTCACAATGAATCTTTGCATATAGTTTTTGGTAATATTATTTGTATTTACATTTTCCGCTTGCCACCTCCTGAAAAGTATGTTATGAACAATCTTCACTTGAAGTTCTTTAAATTTTTGGTTTTGTTAGAAATATTTAAAACATGTTAAAAATTATTTCTTTTCCACCTTTTGGTCTACTATCAGTTTCCGCTGCATACTTTTCACATAAATTAGCTTTTTTCTTTCTTCATTTTTTTTCCGTCCAACATAGAAAACTGTTCTGTCACAGAATTCCATGCATGCAATTTAAAACCGATCGTTTCTCTTGTGATACGACAACATCGCTTCCCCAACAAATCAGTGTTTCAAATTTTAATTGTGTAAGCGTGTGCGTGCGTTCTGTGCAGAGGAGAAATCTCTACTTGTGGCCCCTTTTATTTCTGTTTCAAGGTGCATTACCATGGAAAACCGCCGATATTAGACGGCTCTATGGCAACTTGATGTGGCTTCACAAAACGCGGTTCTAAGGGGTGGGCTAAGCCCCCAAAAACCATTGCTTTCTGATCCGGATGATCATAATATTAAAAGGAAGAGGAAAAATTTGGTATGCATCATAATAGGTAACAAAGAGAAATACACATCAGTTGTTCCCTTTTCCACTTGCTGTTAGCAGTGCCTTTCATACCCCACAACAATGCGGGGCCAGATTGGCTTTGCATTGATGCAACGTTTGCCAATGAATACTAAGGAATAGAGACAGAAAGGATTCACTGCATTTTAAGAATTAATATTTTTCCGCTGTCACATAGTAATAATAAATGAAATGCTTTTTTAGTAATAAAATGTATTAAGCAGCGATATAAGAAAATATATTACCAAGAAAATAAACAAGTTGTTGAACGTAATAAAAATAGGGAAAATGAGAAAAAATATGCACTTCTTTCGATCCTTTTTCTTTTAGTAGGTAACGATTTGCAAAGTTGAATGAATAGCAAAAATGTAGAATAAGAGTACATGCATTGTTTTTTGTATATGATATGGAAAGACATTAAAACGTGCAATGCTATTTTTTTTTTCGTGCAGACGTGCATTGCTACTATTATTTTTTTCGTGCAGACGTGCATTGCTACTATTTTTTTTCGTGCAGACGTGCACTCTTGCTAATTTTATCGTGCAAACGTATATTCCAGCTGTACATTCACTGTTAATTATCTTGCAGCGACCACAGAGGAAATATTTTACGAAACTATTGAAATTATTAATTTTCTTTTAAAAACCGCAGATCACAATTTGTAAGGTTAGTAAGATAGTGCAAGCAAATGCTAGTTGTTACTGGCCAGGCCAGGCAAGATGCTGCAGCCGTTAGATGGGCCCGAATTCGAGTACAGATCCAGCATGGGTGGATCTGTACTCGCTATTCATGCTGTTCATTAATACCCTCCCTAGAAGAAAAGTTTCTCGTGCATACTGTTAACGCTCATTTTACGTGCACATTAAATTTCCGGAGCATAATATGCAATTCAGTTTAGCATAGCAGGGAAAACAAAACGATATTTAAGCAAGTAATTAATTGGACAGTAAGGATTTTTGGTGCATATCAATTTAGTTTTATTCTTACAAAAAACAGTTCATGCAAAAAAATACTTACGTAAACCTACCTATCACTAAAATGGCAATGGGATGGACATGTTGACAGAACGGAGCCCCAATGAACAATAGAAATTCTACATTGGATTCCAAGGGATAGGAAAACGTCCAGAAGTCCACATGGGAGATGGACGAACGAAATTTGAAAGTATGCCACAGTGACATGGAGGAAACTGGCGCAATATAGACCGTTATGGAAGAAACTTGGGAGACTTTCATCAAGCAGTGGATAGATAATGGTTAACAATGATGATGATGGTGACCTATTTCGGCGGGTATAAAGCAGAGACTGCCTTGAGAAAATGATGTGGTCTTTCAAGTTCTTTGTCGAACTTCTTCTTAAAAGAAAACTCTGCTAAATATCCCTTCAGATGTTTTTTGACTTTTCCAAAACGAGGCAGCTTGCTTCTAACGTCTCTCCAGAGACACTCCACGGTGTTTGTATGAGCTCTGGAGACTGGATCCACGAAATAGTACCGATGGTTTACCGTGAAGTGTCTATACCTATGCCAATGAAGACTGTGATAGGCCTTCCAACAATCGGAAATGATTGTGGTGCCTGGCCGAATCCATTTCTTAATGAGGGCTAAGAGTGTTACTCTATCGCGGCGTTTAACGGGCTGAATACGAAATCGCCCAGTGCCCCTTTCTTTTGCTCCAAATAACCATGTTCCTGTAAGGATTCGACCTCTGTGATTTTTCCTTCTACCTAGGAGGCATTCGTCGATTTCGACGGTCTTGCCGGGTCCACCTAGTTTCGCTGATTTATTTCTTTTCTCCCAATGCAGGCACACCTCACGGCAACAATTGGACCAAATCTACCACAGTAGTCGAGCTCATATCACAAAACTGTTCTAGCCTCTTCTGCCTTGGAAACTCCAGAGTCAACCAAAGGAAAATGAATTTAAATATTTTCTCAATACTTAACCTGCGGGACGCGAAAAACGTTTCCATCCTTGCAGATCCTTTGTAATTGCATTGGACTCTAACTCTTTTCTGCTTCCTCGGTGCAGGTGCCAAAAAAGATCCTCCACATCGATATAGCATACTTTTCCTATTTAAAGTTAGGAGTCGTCCACATCTGGGACAATTTATGTTTTCACTGAAAATATTGTGGCTAACTAGAAAATTCGTTAAAGCCACGCCTTCCATTTGACCAGGACTGAAAAATGTTATTCGACATCCTTGGCATGCCATCTTACAAAGCCAAGATATGAAAAACGATGTGACTGACTGAACATTGAACAACTTTCACAGGCGATACTGCTCACTGGGCAAGTCGACCATATGGCGCTGTAAGTGCCCGAGGCCGTTTACGACAATAAAACAGTGTGTGGGAACACCTCTGCCGGGCTTTGTTGCAAACATCTGCATCCCCTCCCCCTCCCCCCGCAAGCCATCAGGGTCAAACTAATCCACGTCACCTATTCCATTAGCATCATTCAACATCTTTTTCACAGGAATTTGTCAGGTTAAAAAAAAAAACCTCTCTCAGTGTTATTCTCATCAGAACCTAGATATTATGAGGTGCGAGCTAATTCTGCAAAATACGATAATCTGTGAAATTCTATCTCTAGAGATCCCTGAAAATAAAGCGGGGATTTCTTTTTCTTTTCTTTTTTTTTCATTTTTATTAGTTTAACAAGGAACTAGACGAAACCCGTCGGAATCGACGGTTAGTTTTTTTTTTTTTTTTTTTTGAGAAGCGTGAACTCATATGCAACACTAAATGTTAACTTTATTTGACTGACAAATTCATTCAACCACTTCAGTAAAGACAATAGTCTAAGTTCGTGATTTTTTTTTTTTTTTTGAGTGAAGGTTTAACGACCACTGTGAGCAACTCAATGAGCTATAAGCAATCGCCCGTAATATTTTCACTAACAATGGTCAACGGAATGTTTATTTACATTTTTACATAACGGGAAACGTCTTACCTACGTGAATTAACTGGATCGAATGAATATTAAATTGTATATATACATCACACAGTCCAACGGCATAACGCAATCAGGTCTCCGAGCGTGTTCGCTGTTCCGATTAGAAGAACTTTGATACGAATGCCTGCTAGCGTTACTTTGCGCAACGGTTCGCCCAGAATAGAGAAGATTTCGGACTTTGGACTATCTGACCCTTCACACCCCACCTTCAACAGCGCGTGAGTCAACCGCACGCTTCTCCCATACTTTACATGATAACTTTGCCGCCCCACAATGCCCGAACCGTTGCCCCAATCTCATTTTTCTCTTCGACTGGCACATCTACATGGTAAGACCTTTATTGGTAAGACCTTCATCCAAAAAACTTCCTACGGTCTAAGTTAGAGTACCATCAGAACGTATACCAAATTTGGTGTTTCTAAATTGAAAACTGTAGAAATGTTTACGAAAATTTGTATGGGGGCTCCTTGACCCCGTGACCCAACATCATTCCTTGACCCCGTGCCCCAACACTATCCCTCCAACACGTTAGGTAAAAATACCCCCGGGAAAAAATACCCCCGGAGAAAATACCCCCGAAAACTGAAAAGCGGAAAAAATGCCCCCTGAAAAAATACCCCCGGAAGAAATACCCCCAGAACAAACGGTTCACTGTAAACTGCCACACAGGAACACAGATGTGATGTGGCAATGTTCCGATGTGGCAATTTACCGGCAACCCTGCCCCACATCTTCAGCAACTTGGCTACAAAAGTTCAAGGGGGGGGATTATAAAGATAACCGTTTCTGGGCCTATATTGAGAACTGAACTGGGAACTCCAAACGAATTTCGAGAAAACATTCCATGTAAGCCAAGCGAGAATTGTACTTTAATTTGAAGAAATAAATTGCCGAGGATCCGAGGTACACTTGGTTGGTTGGGGGGGGGGGGTTCTACCCTGAACTTCCGTAATCTCATATTCTGGGCCACTGGAGTCTGCCAGTGTATCCAGCAAGTTCCCCTTGAAGTCTCCGCGAGGTCCATGAGCTTGGGGGGGGGGTTTCCCCAAAATGTTAAAATGGACGTAGAGCTGTGAACATTAGTATCATGCTTTATATAATGATTCTGTACACGACCACGAATTTTCAGGAGGTTGGGGTAACCCTCCCTACTTTCTAAGAGCTATTCAGGGGTAACATCGAGTATACATGCACTGACCGACTCTAGAGGCCCAGAATATAAAATTACGGAAGTTGGGGGTATAGCCCTCCAAACCAAGCACCTCGTATCCCTTTCACAGGCTTCACCAAATTTCTGGGGGAGGGGGAAGGGCATACATAGTTTGCCATTAAACACAACATGAAGCATAGAAATTGCGAGCAAATCCTTTACCTTGAACACTTGTCTGCGCTCTTAGAAACTTGGGGGAGGGTGAATTCACCCCACCCTCCTGAAAATTCGTGGTCGTGTACAGAATCGTTATGTAAAGCATGGTTCTAATATTTACAGCTCTACGTTCATTTTAACATTTTGAGAAATCCCCCCCCAAAGCTCACGGACCTCGCGGGCGCTTGAAGGGGAACAGCCTGGATACACTGACAGGCTTCAGCGGCCCAGAATCTAATATTACGGAAGTTTGGGGTTGACCCCCCCCCCTCCCTCCAAGTGTTATATCTCGGATCCTCGGCAATTTATTTCTTCAAATTAAAGTACAATTCTCGCTTGGCTTACATGGAACGTTTTCGCGAAATTCGTTTGGAGTTCCCAATTCAGTTCTTAATATAGGCCCAGAAACGGCAATCTTTATACCCCCCTCCCCCTCTTTGAACTTTTGCGGCCAAGTTGCTGAAAGACATGTGGCAGGGTTGCCGGCAAATTGCCACACATCAGTGTTCCTGTTACAGTGAACCGCTTGTTCTGGGGGTATTTCTTCCGGGGGCATTTTTTCCGCTTTTCAGTTTTCGGGGGTATTTTCTCCGGGGGTATTTTTTCCCGGGGGTATTTTTATTTTTTGTTACGGCTAAATCAGAGTACTGTGAGACGGTATACTAAATTAGGTGGTTCTAAATTGAAAACTGTGGAACTTGTTACGAAAAGTTTGTATGGGGGCTCCTGACCCCCGGGCTCCGACCCAATCCAAACACTGTCTACTGTCTAAGTCAGAGTACGATGACATAGTATACCAAATTTAGTGGTTCTAAATTGAAAACTGTAGAAATTTTTACGAAAATTTCGTATGGGGGCCCTTGACCCCGGCCCCCAACATCATCCAAAGAACCGCCTACGGTCTAAGTTAGAGTACCATGAGGTGGTATACCAAATTTGGAAGTTCTAAATTGAAAACTGTAGAAATGTTTACGAAAATTTTGTATGCCCCCACCCCCTGAGCACACGGGCTCCGACCCCATCCAAAAAACCGCGTACGATCTAAGTTAGAATATCATGAGATGGTTTACCAAATTTGGTGGTTCTAAATTGAAAACTGTAGAGCATTCTACGAAAATTTTGTATGGGATCCCCCCCCCGTGACTCCGACCCCATCCAAAAATCTTCTACGGGCTGAGTCAGAGTACCATGAGACGGTATACCATTGGTGGTTCTAAATTGAAAACTGTAGAACTTTTTTACGAATTTTTTGTATGAGGGGGGGCATTGACTCCGGGCCCCAACCCATCCAAAAACCGTGCACGGCAAAATTGGAGCACCAACAGATACAATACCAAATTTGGTTTGGTAGTTCTAAATTGAAAACTGATTTATTGGAAGAATTCTACTATCATGTACATAAAAATGCTGTTTTTATTTGAAGAATAAATTCAATTTTGAAATGTAGAAATTTTTACGCAAATTTTGTATGGGGCCCGATGGCTCCCCGGGGTCCGACCCCATTCAAAAAATCTCCTACGGTCTAAGTCAGAGTACCATGACATAGTATACCAAATTTAGTGGTTCTAAATTGAAAACCGTAGAATTTTTTTACGAAAATTTCGTATGGGGCCCCCTTGACCCCGGGCCCCAACATCATCCAAAAAACCTCCTACGGTCTAAGTTAGAGTACCATCAGAACGTATACCAAATTTGATGGTTCTAAATTGAAAACTGTAGAAATGTTTATGAAAATTTGTATGGGGGCCCCTTGACCCCGGGCCCCAACATCATCCCAACATCATGTTACGGCTAAATCAGAGTACTATGAGACGGACGGTATGCCAAATTTGGTGGTTCTAAATTGAAAACAGTAGAACTTGTTACGAAAAGTTTGTATGGGGCCCCCTGACCCCCGGTCTCCGACCCCATTCAAAAACCGTCTACAGTCTAAGTCAGAGTACCATGACATAGTATACCAAATTTAGTGGTTCTAAATTGAAAACCGTAGAATTTTTTTACGAAAATTTCGTATGGGCCCCCTTCACCCCGGGCCCCAATATCATCCAAAAAAACCTCCTACGGTCTAAGAATACCATGATATTGTATACTAAATTTGATGGTTCTAAATTGTAAACTGTAGATTTGTACAGCGGACAAACAAGCATTCAACTTTTATATATTAGATCTCGCCTATTTAATTTTCTTGAAAAAATGCATGGCTTTTAAAGACTAATGAGGCAAAAGTGATAAAAAAATAAATAAATAAATATATCTACGCCATATTAAGAGTTCGCCGATAATGCATGGTGATCGTCGCGGGAAACAATACTCTGGACCCAGACGTAGGATACTGTGATAATTTTTCAACCTAATCGCCAGCCTCGGAGTCCCAACGTAACAGGAAGTGTCGTCTCTTTTTTTCCGTAGAAGTGTCTGCTTAAGAAAGCTTTGCCGTGAAAGTAACTTAACGATAACAGACGGTTAGGCTTAACGTGGAGCCTCGCGTTCGCTGCCTAAGCGACTGAGGTTACTTTGAGGTGCTTAAAAAAGGTAAATCCGTTGTCTATCTAATTTTTTTATATGAACTTTCTTTCCTCTGAAATGAAGATTGTATTGATACCACTTTTATGGATATCTGTAGAAAAATAGAAGAGAAATGCATTAGAGAAGCTTCGGGCTTTACAGTCAAGTGATACCAGTAGTTTTTAGTATGGGATAACTTTTCTTTATTAACATTTTGATGGTGGTACCAGATAGATAAACATACTATTTACTAATCTGAGCGAGTGCACCGTGTTTGCTCATAAGTCATAACGGAAGAATCGTAGATTTTTCTATGCAGATTTGCTGTGAATTCCAGGCATTATATTAAATTATAATAAGTAGTAAATTTTTTTTACCTAGATGTACGTATCATATATGTGGACGTTTGAATCCTAACCCCAAAAAATTCCCTTCAAAAACATTGGTAATTTTAATTTTTTTACTTAGCTCGTGGTTTACTTTCTGCCTGTCGTAATGCATAACAACTGTGGAAAACGCGAGTCAACAGTAGGGTCCCAGCGCCCCACCGTCTCTGTGGAAAGAATGGGAACTATCAGATGATTCCTGCTTTTTTCCCGATACGACAAGCCGCTAAGAGCGAAGCGTTACCGCTCGCTCGATCCAGTTGGGCCATGCCTATACAAACGTATTGCCGCCCTTTCATTCCTCTACAAATATTTTTCCGGGTGTTGGGATTTTTTTCCGTCAGTGTATATATCATCATCATCATTGTCAACCCTTATCAATCCACTGCTGGACGAAGGTCTCCCCAAGTTTCCTCCACAACGGTCTGTCTTGTGCCAGTCTCCTCCATGTCACCCCTGCATACTTTCGAATTTCATCCACCCATCTCCCATGTGGTCTTCTTCTGGGTCTTTTCCTGTCCCTTGGAATCCAATCTAAAATTTCGGCTGTCCATCGATGGTCTGTTCTTCTGGCAGTATGTCCAGCCCATTGCCATTTCAGGGATTTAACTCTGATCATGATGTCTTCCACTCTTGTCATTTTTCGGATCCACGAGTTCCTCTTCTTATCTCTCCTGGTTACACCAAGCATGCACCTCTCCATGCTTCTTTGAGTTGTCTGCAGCCTTTGTATGTCTCTTTTAGTTAAGGTCCACGTCTCTGCACCATACGTAAGCACTGGAAGGATGCATTGATTAAACACTTTTCTTTTAAGACATAATGGCATATTGCTCTTGAAAATTATGCTGTTTCTTCCAAAAGCTCTCCAGGCAAGTTTTGTACGCCGATTAATTTCTTCATCAATGTGACCCTCACTTGATATCTGCTGTCCAAGATAAACGTACGTGTCTGTTATCTCCAGCTTTTCTCCATCAATCGATAAATCTTCATTTCTTGTAAAAGCATTGAACATCACTTTTGTCTTCTGAAAGTTCATTTTTAATCCCACTTCTTTACTCTTGTCAGTAAGTTCCTGGATCATACTCTGCAGCTCTGATGGGCCAGTTGCAAAAATGACTACGTCATCAGCAAAACGAAGGTGGGTTAGATAATCTCCATTAATCTTTATCCCCTTGTTTTCCCAGCTCAGCGACTGAAAGACACCCTCCAATGTGGCATTAAAGAGCTTCGGAGATATGGTGTCACCTTGTCTCACTCCCTTTCCAATTTTTACGTGTGTTGTATTTTCAAACAGCCTAATCTTTGCACTTGCATTTTCATAGATGTTATTAATAATATTAATGTATGCATCTTCAATACCGCAGGTTTTCAGAGCCATTGTAACTGCTGATGGTTTCACCGAATCAAAGGCTTTTTCATAATCGATAAAAGCCATGCACAATGGAAGTTCATATTCCCTCGCTCTTTCAATTAGTTCTCTCAGCACGTGGATATGATCTATTGTGCTGTAGCCACTCCTGAATCCAGCTTGTTCTCTCGGTTGAGCCATGTCCAGTGTTACCTTCAAGCGGTGTGAAAGAACTTTAGTGAAGATTTTATAAACTACTGATAGGAGGCTGATAGGTCTGTAGTTTCCGAGATCCTCAATGTCACCTTTCTTATGTAGCAGGATCATTGTAGCGGTGTTCCAATCCTCAGGAATCTTTCCTTCATTAAGGCATCGAGTGAAAATTTGGGCGAGTACTGTTTCGATTTCTCCACTTGCTTCTTGTATGATGTCTACAGTAATTCCATCTTCTCCTGGAGCTTTTCCTCGCTTCATGTTCTTGATTGCATGTGCAACTTCTGCTGGAAGGACTGGAGGAACTCTGGTACTGGTATCTTTCATGATGTCTGGAGTGCATGTATCATCCCTTTCATATAATTTGGAGTAGAAATCTTTCACTCTTGTCAAAATTTCGCCTCTATTTCTTGTTACAGAACCATCTTCTTTTCTCAGTGCCATAATCTGTTTTCTTCCCTTACTGAGATGTCCCTTTGCTATCTTTAGGCTTTGGTTGTTTTCAATTGCTTTCCTCACTAGTTCACAGTTGAATTTTCTTACGTCTTCAGTGATACTTTTTCTTACTGTCTTGCATAGCTCTATATATTCCACTTTGGAAGTCACATCTTCTTTAGTTGTCCTCATCTCTCTTCTTTTTGCATCAACATTTTGGTTTTTCCTGATAATTTGTTCACATGCAACTTGTTCTTAGACCCAGCTAATTTTGTTGCTGTTTCCATAAGAGCTTTGGTTACTTTTCTGTTAACTTCAGAAATATCCACTTCTTCCGATGTTAGGCCTTCTAAAGCAGAGAATCTGTTCTTCAGTTCCAACTTGAAGGTATTATGGTGTTTTTTAAGGTTGGTTATGTCAATAGATTTTGTTTGTCTTATGAGCTTGCCACGTTCAAGTTTAGTGTTGAGGTGCATCTTACATCTCACCAATCTATGGTCACTACCTGTGTTGAACTTGTTTAGCACACTGCAGTCTTCTATGACGAATTTTTTGTTACACATAATAAAATCTATTTCACTTGTCGTCCCATTTGGATGTCTCCATGTCCATTTCCTGTGTGGCTTTTTCTTGAAGAAGGAGTTCAAGATGAAAAACCCTTCTGCCTCTGCAAACTCAACGAGAGTATTTCCACGCTGGTTTCTGTTGCCGTGACCGAATTTACCTACTGAAGTTTCATTCTGTTGCCGTTGCCCTATTTTTGCATTGAAATCTCCCATAATTATTTTCAAGTGCTGCTTACCTTTATTATTTAGATGACGAATTTCCTCATAAAATTCTTCAATTTCTTCTTCAGGGTGACTTGTGGTGGGTGCATAAGTTTGAATAATCTGAGCCTGGTATCTTTTCGAGAGTTGGATAACAAGTCGTGCAGCTCTGTCAGAGGAACTTTCAACTTCTACAACTTTATCCTTCAGTTTCTTGTTTATTATAAATCCAACACCACTAGTTCTGCCAGTATCTGTCCCACGATAGTAGAAGAGATGTCCACTTTTCAGTTCGATGAGATCTTCTCCTTTTCTCCTTACCTCACTTAGCCCCACGATGTCCCACTTGATCCTTTGTAGTTCCTCTTCCAATTCAAGAAGCCTTGAATCAGAAGATAGGGAGCGTCCATTGTAAGTAGCCAAGGTCAGCATCAGATGGCAGCCTAGTCCGGTCCTCCGGGGATTCTTAGCACCCTCTGCCTTCATGTCGCACTGGCCGCTGCCTTGGCCAGGTACATTCCAGCTGCCGGAGACTGAGGGCCAAGATTTAAGTTGTGGAATCATTTTGGAGGGGTTTGGCCATAACTCACCACGCTGGCCAAGCGGGTTGGTGAGTGTGGGATAGAATTTCCTCTTATCCCGATGGTATAGTTATACCGCTATTGGCGGTCGTCAGAGCCCCTTTAGTGGGAACAGGATGCACCACGAGAAGGCGGGGTTGACATTTGTCAAGGAGAGGCTGTGATGTTACGCATCACCTGACCTTACATCCCAGTGTATATATATATATATATATATAGAATATGTACACAATATATATATATATATATATATATATATATATATATATATATATATAGAATATGTACACAATGTGTGTGTGTATATATCATCATCATCATCATCATTGTCAACCATTATCAATCCACTGCTGGACGAAGGTCTCCCCAAGTTTCCTCCACAACGGTCTGTCTTGTGCCAGTCTCCTCCATGTCACTCCAGCATACTTTCGAATTTCATCCACCCATCTTCCATGTGGTCTTCTTCTGGGTCTTTTCCTATCCCTTGGAATCCAATCTAAAATTTCGGCTGTCCATCGATGGTCTGTTCTTCTGGCACTATGTCCAGCCCATTGCCATTTCAGGGATTTAACTCTGATCATGATGTCTTCCACTCTTGTCATTTTTCGGATCCACGTGTTCGATCCATGTATATCATCATCATCATCATTGTCAACCATTATCAATCCACTGCTGGACGAAGGTCTCCCCAAGTTTCCTATACAACGGTCTGTCTTGTGCCAGTCTCCTCCATGTCACTCCAGCATATTTACGAATTTCATCCACCCATCTCCCATGTGGTCTTTTTCTGGGTCTTTTCCTGTCCCTTGGAATCCAATCTAAAATTTCGGCTGTCCATCTATGGTCTGTCCTTCTGGCAGTATGTCCAGCCCATTGCCATTTCAGGGATTTAACTCTGATCATGATGTCTTCCACTCTCGTCATTTTTCGGATCCACGAGTTCCTCTTCTTATCTCTCCTGGTTATACCAAGCATGCACCTCTCCATGCTGCTTTGAGTTGTCTGCAGCCTTTGTATGTCTCTTTTAGTTAAGGTCCACGTCTCTGCACCATACGTAAGCACTGGAAGGATGCATTGATCAAACACTTTTCTTTTAAGACATAACGGCATATTGCTCTTGAAAATTATGCTGTTTCTTCCAAAAGCTCCCCAGGCAAGTTTTGTACGCCGATTAATTTCTTCATCAATGTGACCCTCACTTGATATCTGCTGTCCAAGATAAACATACGTATCTGTTATCTCCAGTTTTTCTCCATCAATCGATAAATCTTCATTTCTTGTAAAAGCATTGAACATCACTTTTGTCTTCTGAAAGTTCATTTTTAATCCCACTTCTTTACTCTTGTCAGCAAGTTCCTGGATCATACTCTGCAGCTCTGATGGGGTAGTTGCAAAAATGACTACGTCATCAGCAAAACGAAGGTGGGTTAGATAATCTCCATTAATCTTTATCCTTTTGTTTTCCCAGTTCAATGATTGAAAGACATTTTCCAATGTGGCATTAAAGAGCTTCGGAGATATGGTGTCACCTTGTCTCACTCCCTTTCCAATTTTTATGTGTGTTGTATTTTCAAACAGCCGAATCTTTGCACTTGCATTTTCATAGATGTTATTAATAATATTAATGTATGCATCTTCAATACCGCAGGATTTCAGAGCCGTGGTAACTGCTGATGGTTTCACCGAATCAAAGGCTTTTTCATAATCGATAAAAGCCATGCACAATGGAAGTTCATATTCCCTCGCTCTTTCAATTAGTTCTCTCCGTACGTGGATATGATCTATTGTGCTGTAGCCACTCCTGAATCCAGCTTGTTCTCTCGGTTGAGCCATGTCCAGTGATACCTTCAAGCGGTGTGAAAGAACTTTAGTGAAGATTTTATAAACCACTGATAGGAGGCTGATAGGTCTGTAGTTCCTGAGATCCTCAATGTCACCTTTTTTATGTAGCAGGATCATTGTAGCATTGTTCCAATCCTCAGGAATCTTCCCTTCATTAAGGCATCGAGTGAAAATTTGGGCGAGTACTGTTTCAATTTCTCCACTTGCTTCTTGTATGATGTCTATAGTAATTCCATCTTCTCCTGGAGCTTTCCCCCGCTTCATGTTCTTGATTGCATGAGCAACTTCTGCTGGGAGGACTGGAAGAACTCTGGTACCTTTCATGATGTCTGGAGTACATGTATCATCCCTTTCATATAGTTTGGAGTAGAAATCTTTCACTCTTGTCAAAATTTCGCCTCTATTTCTTGTTATAGAACCATCTTCTTTTCTCAGAGCCATAATCTGTTTTCTTCCCTTACTGAGATGTCCCTTTGCTATCTTTAGGCTTTGGTTGTTTTCAATTGCTTTCCTCACTAGCTCACAGTTGAATTTCCTTACGTCTTCAGTGATACTTTTTCGTGTTGTCTTGCATAGCTCTATATATTCCACTTTGGAAGTCACATCTTCTTTAGTTGTCCTCATCTCTCTTCTTTTTTGCATCAACATTTTGGTTTTTCCTGATAATTTGTTTACATGCAACTTGTTCTTAGACCCAGCTAATTTTGTTGCTGTTTCCATAAGAGCTTTGGTTACTTTTCTGTTAACTTCAGAAATATCCACTTCTTCCGATGTTAGGCCTTCTAAAGCAGAGAATCTGTTCTTCAGTTCCAACTTGAAAGTATTATGGTGTTTTTTTAAGGTTGGTTATGTCAATACATTTTGTTTGTCTTATGAGCTTGCCACGTTCCAGTTTAGTGTTGAGGTGCATCTTACATCTCACCAATCTATGGTCACTACCTGTGTTGAACTTGTTTAGCACACTGCAGTCTTCGATGACGAATTTTTTGTTACACATAATAAAATCAATTTCACTTGTCGTCCCAATTGGATGTCTCCATGTCCATTTCCTGTGTGGCCTTTTCTTGAAAAAGGAATTCAAGATGAAAAATCCTTCTGCCTCTGCAAACTCAACGAGAGTATTTCCACGCTGGTTTCTGTTGCCGTGACCGAATTTACCTACTGAAGTTTCATTCTGTTGCCGGTGCCCTATTTTTGCATTGAAATCTCCCATAATTATCTTCAAGTGCTGCTTACCTTTATTATTTAGATGACGAATTTCCTCATAAAATTCTTCAATTTCTTCTTCAGGATGACTTGTGGTGGGTGCATAAGTTTGAATAATCTGAGCCTGGTATCTTCTCGATAGTTGGATAACGAGTCGTGCAGCTCTGTCAGAGGAACTTTCAACTTCTACCACTTTATCCTTCAGTTTCTTGTTTATTATAAATCCAACACCACTAGTTCTGCCAGTATCTGTCCCACGATAATAGAAGAGATGTCCACTTTTCAGTTCAATGAGATCTTCTCCTTTTCTCCTTACCTCACTCAGCCCGACGATGTCCCACTTGATCCTTTGTAGTTCCTCTTCCAATTCAAGAAGCCTTGAATCAGAAGATAGGGAGCGTCCGTTGTAGGTAGCCAAGGTCAGCATCAGATGGCAGCCTAGTCCGGTCCTCCGGGGATTCTTAGCACCCTCTGCCTTCATGTCACACTGGCCGCTGCCTTGGCCAGGTACATTCCAGCTGCCGGAGACTGAGGGCCAAGATTTAAGTTGTAGAGTCATTTTGGAGGTGTTTGGCCATAACTCACCACGCTGGCCAAGCGGGTTGGTGAGTGTGGGATAGCATTTCCTCTGATCCCGATGGTATAGTTATACCGCTATTTGCGGTCGTCAGAGCCCCTTTAGTGGGAACAGGATGCACCACGAGAAGGCGGGGTTGACATTTGTCAAGGAGAGGCTGTGATGTTACGCATCACCTGACCTTACATCCCCCATGTATATATATATATATATATATACTGAAGAGCAAAACTGAAGACTAAGGAAAAACTTTAGAATTTAAAACGAAGGTTGCAAAATAACCTGAAAATCAAAACGCGCAACGCAGCAGTTTTGAAAATTCAGAATTCACATTCTATAAAGAAGATACCTAAGCAAAAAAATACAAATATAATTTTGACTCACACCTAGTACAACATAGAAAAGGTTATGTATCTACCTGTGTGAGTAAAAGGAAAAAGATAAGAGGTAAGCTCTCTTCCTGGTTTTTGGGTTCTAGGTTTTATAAGTTCAATGTTTGTACTTCATGTATTTTTTCTCTGTCGTTTTTTAGCTTTTCAGCTTTTAGGCATTGGTTAGTCTGTTAACATTTTTGCGGGTTTTAACTATTTCTTTTCTTTGTAACTTTGAGCGTCTTTTGGGGTACCTAGGAACAGAAGATGGCTAAGCTTGTTCCTTTTCTATGCGCTGTCTATGCGCTGTTTTTTCAAAGTAGTTAAGTTCTTAATAACTAATTAATTATGCACTTAAAGCACTGCTGAAATACTTTGTACATATTGCAACTAACTGTTTAAGGTATATAACTTTCACAAAGTTTTTCTTTAGTTAATTATTATCTTTAACTTATTCTCGTTTTCGTGCTGTCATAAGTTGTAGAGTAGGGGGTTTTAGACTCAAGTTTTCTTTCAAAATTCCGTTCGTTAAAAATTAATATTTCCTTTTTTAATTGCAATGTAAAAATTTGGATTTCTTTTGCATTCATTTTCAGGTTTAAATTCTCTCTCAAACGAACTTGGAATTTCGTTATGGCTGAAAATCATTTCTAATTATTATGTCACTCTCACAGCTTGAGTTCTCTTTAATCTTCTTCTCTCTGTTTAATAGTAACAGATGAAGAGCATGGGTCGGGCCAGGAAGGTTAATGGATGCAAGCGAAATTGTTAACCAGTGCTAGGTCATGCAACTCTACGGAGGACATGACATATATATATTTTTTAAACTATTTTAGGTGGGAATGTTACTTGCATCTATGGCCTTGCAGAAACCCATTTCCAACTAGGTCTTTGTGGAAGTGAGAAAATGCAGAGTTTTTGCTGGTCCTTGATAAAGCCAAGGCTCAGTATTCTCGACACCTTCTACATTCAGTTGTTTTATTTTATTTTTTTATCTTTTTCCTTTTACTCACACAGGTAGATACATAACCTTTTCTATGTTGTACTAGGTGTGAGTCAAAATTATATTTGTATTTTTTTGCTTAGGTATCTTCTTTATAGAATATATATATACTGTATATATACACTGGCGGAAAGTGAAAAAAGAACACCAAGAAGGAATTGGCGGACAATCATGAAATTTACATATGTTAATGGGGTCGAGTTTACGTAGGTGTGATGTTAATTTCGGGACCAACCGGTGAGCGCTTACGCCACAGCACCGCATAATATGCAAATTATCGTCCGTGGTATTTAAGGAGTACGGCGAAGTGAATGTAATCAGTCGTCGGCGTACGGACACGTGCGAAGACCCTGAAGAAGCTGCAATGCCTGGACATGGAAGACGTGTACGATTTCAGCAGTTATCGGACTTTGAGCGAAGTCGTCGAGTCGGACTCCGCGAGGGTGGGTGGTTGTATCGTCGTATTGCGGAGCGAATTGGACGGGAAGCATCAGTGGTGTTACGATGGTGGCGTAGATGGTCCGAGGAACATTCCCACAATAGAAGACGTGGAACCGGGAGTCACAGACGGACTGATGAGCGGACCGATCGACGCATAAGAAGAGCGGCGTTGTCAAACAGAGTATCCACTGCGACGCAAAGCAAATCCGAGCTGCCGTTGCACCTGAGGTGACTGTGCGAAAAATCCACAACCGTCTACTCGATGCAGGACTACTTGCACGTGTGCCTCTGGCATGTGTACCTCTCACTCCAGCCCACCGTCAGAAACGGCTGCAGTGGTGTCGCCAACGTCTGCACTGGAGAACGCAATGGCGATCTGTCGTGTTCAGCGATGAAAGCAGATTCTGCTTGGGAGCCTCCGATGACCGTATTCGTGTTCGCAGACGCACAGGGTAGCGTCTCCACCCTTCTTGCATCCGCCAGCGACACACAGGGCCTACACCTGGTCTCCTGGTGTGGGCAGCGATCAGCTATCACTCCCGTACACAACTAGTGTTTGTACCGGGTACGTTAAACAGCACCTCCTACATCACCAACATCATTCAGCCTGTTGTTGTGCCATTTGTAAGGTCGGTCCATCGTGGTGTTTTCCAGCAAGATAACGCATGCCCACACACGGCACGTGCAAAGCAAAATGCACTTCAGGGTGTGAGACAACTTCCATGGCCTGCACGTTCACCGGTTTTGTCCCCCATTGAGCACGTGTGCGATTTTATGGGGCAACGACTTATCCGGTCTCCACGGCCAGCCACGACCATCCCCGATTTACGCGTCCAGGTTGAGGATGCCTGGAACTCAATACCCCAAACTTACATCCAACATCTGTACGACAGACTCCATGCCAGAGTTGCACAGTGTGACGCAGTTCATGGCGGTTCAACCTCGTACTAACCATGTTACACGGAAATGTTATTTTTCAGTTTACCAGCAAATACAGCTGTATTTTGCCATAATGTTTTGATCACGTTATCCTCTGTATTCCGTTACTATGCTGTATAAATTTCGTTGGTATCAGTCCGCTCCTTTTTGGTGTTCTTTTTTCACTTTCCGCCAGTGTATATATATTTACACTGACGGAAAAGAAATCCCAACACCAAGAAGGGGTTGTGTTAGATTAACGATAGTTGGTAGGCGGTGAGAGTACATCTGTAAGATGTCATCTATGCGAATTTCGCGCTCGGCGCATACGTGTGGCGCTAGTAGCGCCCCTCGGAACATGCAAAGCAGGTTTGCTGTAAATACGCGCTGTAGCATTCGTGAGCGTTAGTTATCGTTGAGATTCGACGTAGGGTGTTAATGTTAGTCAAGAATGCCTTTAAGAAGACGAAGAAGCCATTATTAACAGCTCACGGAGTTTGAACGAGGTTGTGTAATAGGTCTACGAGAAGGTGGATTTTCTTTCCGCAATATTGCAGAACGACTTGGCAGGAATGTATAGCCACTGTGCATGATTGTTGGCAGCGGTGGTCAAGGGAAGGTACTGCCTCAAGAAGACCGGTTTCCGGCCGGCCACGTGGCACTACTGAGAGGAAGACCGCCGTGTACGGCGTATGGCCGTGGCGCATTGTATCTGCTGCAGCAATTCGAGCTGCAGTTGCCACCACAGTGACACAACGAACTGTTACAAAATGGTTACTTGAAGGACAGCTCTGAGCCAGACGCCCTGTAGCGTGCTTTCCACTTACTCCAAACCACTGCCGTATGCGACGTCAGTGGTGTCAAGATAGAGCTCATTGGAGGGCGGAGTGGAGATCTGTTGTGTTTTCTGATGAAAGCCGGTTCTGCCTGGGTGCCAGTGATGGCCGTGTGTTGGTTAGAAGGAGGCCAGGTGAGCGCCTGCAACCAACCTGTCTGCGGCCGAGACACACTGGACTTACACCTGGAGTTATGGTCTGGGGAGCAATTTCCTATGACAGCAGGAGCACTCTCGTGGTTATCCCACGCATCCTGACGGCACAGTTGTACGTCGGTCTGGTGATTCAACCTGTTGCGCTGCTATTCATGAACAGCATTCCAGGGGGTGTTTTCCAACAGGATAGCGCTCGCCCGCATACCGCTGTTGTAACCCAACATGCTCTACAGAGTGTCGACATGTTGCCGTGGCCTGCTAGATCACCAGATCTTTCACCAATCGAGCACGTATGGGACATCATTGCAATGGACGACAACTCCAGCGTCACCCCCAACCAGCATTAACCCGTCCCTGTATTGACTGACCAAGTGCAACAGGGCCGCCCCGGTGGCGCAGTGGTCTAAGGCGCTGGCCTCTGATCATTCGTCCGAAAGGGGTCCGGGTTCGAATCCCGGTCAGGCATGGATGTTGTGTTTGTCTTACGGCACTGGCTCTCTCCCTTCCCTGGAACCAGTGACCCTAAATTAGGGACGGGCGACTGCTTATAGCCCATTGAGTTGCTCACGGTGGTCGTTAAACCTCCAATCAAAAAAAAAAAAAAAGTGCAACAGGCATGGAACTCCATCCCACAAACTGACATTCAGCACCTGTACGACACAATGCATGAACGTTTGCGTGCTTGCATTCAACATTCTGGTGGTTACACCGGTTATTAATGTATCAGCATTTCACATTTTAGATGGCTCTTCTCGCGCTTACAATAAGCTGTGATCTTGAAACCTTAATCGATTAAATATGTTACCTATACAAATGTATTGCCGCCATTTCATTCCTCTACAACTATTTTTTCGTGGTGTTGGGATTTTTTTCCGTCAGTGTATATATATAGAATGAAAATACTGTATTACAGAACAAAATACAAAAATTTCAAAACAAGTGAAAACTGAAACATGTTGCCGTAATCAGGAGAGCATCAACCTGTGGGAGTGGCCTTTCTAGTACCAACAAAACGACAAGGCAAGCCAAAATTGTCGGTTGGTCATGCTCCCTAGGTCACAAAACCAAATTCTAATAAGCACAAAAATTCCAAGAATCAAATTTATAAAACTAAAAAAAGAATTAAAAGCTTACCGGCAGAACAAAACCCGCCATGACAAAAAGTCAAACAAGACTGAACAATAGCACCCACAAGAACCTAAATATATACACTGATAAGAAAGGTGGTCACGGTTAATCAACTACCTGGTAAGCCAAAAAAAATGTGTGAATTGACAAGATGCAAAACTGTGTGTGTAGATAAGATCTTCAGCTATTAGGGACCCACCAAATAGCACTTTATGTTACTTATATATTTAAAATTGTTAGGTCCTAGGTTAGTAAAGCATGTCAATCTGTAATTTGAAACTCTTGAACACCGAATTATAGTTCAAAATTAAATGGTTAAAATGATGTCTTAAGAAATTTCCAGGAAAATTGTTAGATTGCAATTTAGAAAGAAGAGCTTTCAAATTTTTTACAAGCAAGAGCTGTGTAGAGCAAGTTTTAGCTATTCTATGAAACTGAGAGATGGGTAGATTGCGATGTATAACTTTTGCAATATTGGATGACCAGTGAGTGTAGTGAATGATATCAAACTCAAAAGAGTTTCTTTTATCAAATAAATTCACCACACCTCTACACTCCTCGTCCACCTGAACCTCTAAATCGAGGTAACAAACACAAGTAGACGATCTGTTGGTTTTTTCTAGGGTAAGGTCGTCAGGATACAAGTCAGTGGCCCAACGCAAAAGTTCGGAATGTTAATGACAATGATGTCATCAACATATCTTAGAGCAATCCCAGGTAAAGGATGATTGGCAACATATCTATCCTCGAAAAAATGGAGATAGAGATTAGCCAAACTGCTAGAAAAGCGACTGCCCATTGGGATACCACGAGTTTGGAGGTAAAGCCCATCGCCCACGGTAACGAAATTGTTATTTATACAGAAATCCAGTAGGAAATGACAATACTGTTCTGTAGTCCCGGGCTCGAACTTCGTATGTATGTTTAGGGCTACCTGCCACAGACCATTCATTGAAATTGAGGGAAGAGGTTTTTAAAGTCGTCAGTATCCACAGATGTGACAGTCACCGAGCCAAGTGTCTCCAAGACTCTGTTATTGCTCCCAATAATCCAAGTCGAACCCAACCTGCGAAGAGCCACGGACAAGTATCTCTGAAGCAACCCACCCGCTTTACTATTGTAAGAGTTGCGCCCACTAGTAATGAAACGGAAGGAAACAGGTTCCTTATGAAACTTTGGGATTGCATAAATAAAAGGAAAGTTTAAGTTGGACACATTAAGCGTAGCACGTCAAAACATCGCAGGTCAAAACATCGCGCGACATAACATCGCGGACATAACATCTCAGGTCAAAACATCGCGGTGACAAAACATCGCAAGTCATAACATCGCGGGCACAAAACATCGCAGGTCAAAACATCGTGGTGACAAAACATCGCAAGCCATAACATCGCGAGCCATAACATTTCAGGATCGGGCATTAATTAAACGGCTTTTTTTCTTTTCATTTTTTTTTCTTTTGTATTTTTCTAAACATTTGATCTTTGGTAAGAAAAATTCGTTCAGACGCTGATTTAATTTGCGGAAGCCTAGTATGTGGCACTTATCAAAATATTTCAGCGGGGGCACAAATTAAACTCTCATCTCATACAAAATTTTCGTAAAATCTACAGTTTTCAATTTAGAACCACCAAATTTGGTATACTAACTCACGGTGCTCTAACTTAGACCGCCGACGGTTTTGGGAAGTGTTCGCGGCCCGGGGTCGAGACGGTTTTGGGAAGTGCTCGCGGCACGGGGTCGAGGTGCCCTCATACAATATTTTCGTAAAATCTAGTTTTCAATTTAGAACCACCAAATTTGGTATACTAACTCACGGTGCTCTCTAACTTAGCCCGCATAGGGTTTTTGGAAGGGGTAGGGTGCCCGGGGTCGAGGGACCCCCATAGAAAATTTTCGTAAAATCTACAGTTTTCAATTAAGAACCACCAAATTTGGTATACTACCTCATGGTGCTCTAACTTAGACCGTAGACAGTTTTTGGAAGTGGTCTGAGCCCGGGGGCGAGGGGCCCCCATAGAAAATTTTCGTAACATCTACAGTTTTCAATTTAGATCCACCAAATTCGGTATACTATCTCATGGTGCTCTGACTTAGACCGTAGACGGTTTTTGGAAGTGGTCGGAGCCCGGGGTCGAGATGCCCCATAAAATATTTTCGCCAAATCTACAGTTTTCAATTTAGAACCACCAAATTTGGTATACTACCTCATGGCGCACTAACTTAGACAGTAGACTGTTTTGGGAAAGATATGGGGCCGGGGTCAAGGGGCCCCCATACGCAATATTCGTCAAATCTACAGTTTTCAATTTAAAACCACCAAATTTGATATACTACCTCATGGTGCATTAACTTAGACCGTAGACTGTTTTGGGAAAGATATGGGGCCCGGGGTCAAGGGGCCCCCATACGCAATATTTGTCAAATCTACAATTTTCAATTTAAAACCACCAAATTTAGTATACTACCTCATGGTGCACTAACTTAGACCGTAGACTGTTTTGGGAAAGATATGGGGCCCGGGGTCAAGGGGGCCCCATACGCAATATTTGTCAAATCTACAGTTTTCAATTTAAAACCACCAAATTTGGTATACTATCTCATGGTGCTCTGACTTAGACCGTAGACGGTTTTTGAAGTGGTCGGAGCCCGGGGTCGAGGGGCCCCCATATGATATTTTCCCCAAATCTACAGTTTTCAATTTAGGACCACCAAATTTGGTATACTACCTCATGGTGCACTAACGTAGACCGTAGACTGTTTTGGGAAAGATATGGGGCCCGGGGTCAAGGGGCCCCCATACGCAATATTCGTCAAATCTACAGTTTTCAATTTAAAACCACCAAATTTGGTATACTATTCATGGTGCTCTAACTTAGCACGTAGAGGGTTTATGGAACGGGTGAAGGCCCGGTCCGAAGGGGGCCCCTACAAAATTTTCGTAAAATCTACAGTTTTTAATTTAGAACCACCAAATTTGGTATACTACCTCATGGTGCTCTAACTTAGACCGTAGGCAGTTTTTGGAAGTGGTCGGAACCCGGGGTCGAGGGGCCCCCATAGAAAATTTTCGTAAAATCTACAGTTTTCAATTTAGAACCACCAAATTTGGTGTACTACCTCATGGTGCTCTTACTTAGAAGGTGACGGTTATTGGCACGGGTGGAGGTCCCCTACAAAATTTTCGTAAAATCTACAGTTTTCAATTCAGAACCACCAAATTTGGTATACTACCTCATGGTACTCTAACTTAGACCGTAGTGGGTTTCGGGAAAGGGTGGGGGGGGGGGGGGTCGAGAGGGCCCCATATGAAAATTTCGGCAGTTTACAGTGTTTCTTCAAATTAAAGCGCAGTTCTCGCTTGCCTTACGTAGAACGTTTTCTCGAAATTGTTTGGAGTTCCCAATTCTGCTCTAAAAAAAATATATATATATATGCCAAGAAACGGCGATCTTTATTCATATCCCCCCCCTTTCCTCGTTGAACTTTTGTGGCCAGTTGCCGTAAACTCGTATGAACCGGCATGACAATTCTGACAAACAAAAGAACTCCTTCCCGTCATTAGGCATTTTGAAAAACTGCCACACATAATTCGCAAACTGGGAAAACTGACACACATTCAAAGTGTTCCTCGGAGGAACAGCAATTTGTGCTCGGTCCCTTAATGAAAAGCATGTGGCAGTTTTCCGAGTTGCTGAAAGAAGTGTGGCAGTTTTCGTGTGTGACGTTTTATCGGAGACCAAGAATTTTAGAAAGTTCTTTGGATCGAATTAAAACTTTAAATTCAAAAAATTCCCGTATCAGCGGCGGGGTAGATTCGATTTAGGACGAAACAAGATAGTAATTCCGCAACTTCATGTATGTTTGAAATGTGAAAAGATGAAGGAGAGTAAAAGACTGCAGGAAAAAATATCTGATCTTGAAAGTGTACTAGGAGCTATGAGAAAAGCGAGATTATTAAATATCTCTACACAAATCAGAAATGCATACATCATTACAAGATTCTGGTCAAAACAAATTATCCAACTCAAGAAGCAATTAAAATAAATTAAGAGAAACTATAGTACGTTGGAAAGATTAGGTAAAGGTATCCAGGATATATTTACGACGCTCAAGTGATCTTACGAAAGGAAGCAATGGATAAAATGGGCACCTGAAGATGTATCGAAATGCATCGTAATAAGAGCTCTCTTTAGAAAAATCATATATGACTTCTGGAGGGGGAAAAACATTATTCCATTACTTTGAAAAGATGGTGCGCAAAATTTTCCCGTAATCCAGGCATTATGCACGATGTCTTTTTGTTGATGGGGGAAAAAGATATGAAAGTTTAAATCGCTCTGCAAAGCTTTATGTTTTAAGCTTTGACGAAATTCATATTGAATCTAGCCTATACTACGACACCAGAATGGACAAAATTCTTTGCCCTTTCAAGAAAGCCCAATTTTTCTTAATCCGAGGATTATTATCGCAATGGAAACAGCCAATATTCTTTAACTTACAAATGAAAAAAACATTGCTTTTTTTAATAAATCAAGATTTGGAATCTACTGGAGTTGAACTAAAAGTTATTTCTGACTTGGGATGATGCAATACGTTGTGGAGAGAACTTGAAATTTCTATGGACAGGTCATCTTTCAATTATCCTTTTTTTCAGGAGGCAAAAATATGGGTATTTGCTGATACTTTTAGCTTTTAGATCTTCGAATATGAAGCATTCTGCTTAATGATTTCAAAACAAATATTCCTTCTGTTTTAATGTGTTTCAGTGATGTTCGTTGGATTTACTGGGGTATAAACATGGATTTAATTCCTTCCCACGCTTGCTTCGTGCGCTTAGATATCGGAGGGGATTAGATTACTCTTGCGAAGAGAGATGGCACCGCAACTATGCCACAGCCTCCCTCTTCGGGAAGCAAGGTGTGCTTCACTAAAAGAATCAGCCTTTGTACCAATAGCCCTGAGTGTTTACACTCTTTTACCTCCTCCACATTGCGCCGTTCTGTGGAACAATAGCAAAACAACCACTCCATCTCCAGATGTTTACTTGCTGCGGTTTACTTTTAAAGACCAAACCCATTGTCCTCATTTAAGGAAGTAGTCTCGTGGGGAAGGAATCACAATGAGACGGGCACATACTAATATTGCTTCCCTCATTAACAAGGGGTGTGTGTGTGTGTGTGTGAAAAACTCTTAACTATACCAATGATTCTTCATGAGTTCCACCGCCCAAATCCAGATGGCTTTGGGAATTGTGAGCTATTCTCACAGATCACATGTCACCCAGTGACGAGGCGCATTTTTCGTTTCGTGAAAAAACAAATTTTAAGTCAACAGTCGGAACAACAATTTACCACAAAATAAATGTTTTGTTGCAATTATCTTACCATTTATTAATCAATACATGAAGCAAACTATTGTTCAGTCAATAAAATGAAATTAATAAATGAAAAATAAAGGTCTTTATCATTCGCTGAAAATAACTTAAAAACAGTATGTCATGACTTAAAAGAACTGCAACCACATAAACTTGATACTTTAATTGAATCATTACTGGATGTTTTTCACTTACATAGCAGTAGACAACACAAGCGCCGACTTGAAAAATTATTGGTGGTTCCGGAACTTTTTAATTGAATAACCAATTCATTTTTCAGAGTATTGAAGTCTAATTTAAATTTCATTCAGTGATATTATCTGGCTCAATAAGACGCCTGAAATGCTAAAATGAAGCAAATTATAGTTAATTACAGATTTTTTCTTCTCTAGATAATTATTTATTTTATTTATTTTGCTTTTGTAGGCGCGGCATTATCATATACAATACACAGAAACTATGTGAATATTCAAGTCAATTGTCTTATAAAAGTAACTAAAACATGTAAAATATATTTTAAGGTTTTTTTTACCAATTTTAAAACTTCCAAAATTTTTTTCTTCAAATGATTTCTGAGTTTAAATAGGAGGTTAGAAGGGAGAGGACATGACATTAGCCCCATGCCCTACGTTTCCCGTGGGCTCTAAAACCGGAGGGCCCTAGAAACCAGATGAGAAACCTCTTCTAACTATTCTATTATATAACTATTCCCAAGAAACCTCTTCTAACTATTCCGATACATTTTCCCCTCTTCACCAGCGGTTGATGATGATATCTTCTCTCTTTTCTAACCTTCTTGTTTCCTGACTGCTCGAAGATACGGCGGGTCAACTGATTGTACAACATATTTCCGCCTTTATTACTATGACCTCGAATAGGTTCTCGTCTCCGATTGTAGAGCTAGACTTTTGTATTTTGTAGGAACCCAGACAAACCGACGAATTTTCTAAAGGATGCAGTTTTAAATGCTCTTAAACAACGGTACTTGATGTATTGTCTGTTGCGTCAAATTTTATGAGCCCGAACAAACACTAATTCTTTTTTGAGGCACAATAAACAGTCCGAGGGGTAAATTTCTATACACACTTTTGATATACTATAATAAACGGGGAATGAATAATAAAAACCTTGAAGAATTGATAACGAAAACCAAAATTTATGCACAAATGCGTACGCGTATTTTTTCCACGAAATACGCGCAAAAATATTAGGGGTTCGAGGAACCCTCAACAAAATCATTGGGGGTTCAAAAACTGTCTCGAACCCACGAAGTCGGCGCCTATGCTAGACAATATAAATATATTTACACACAATATTGAATAATCCAATAATGGATCCCGGGAGATTGATACCCGGCAAATTGGTGCCCAGCAAACTCGTACCCATGCAGTTCCGTTCCCTCCTATTCAGTTTTAATGCCTGATTTTCAGGATTTGGCATCATTTTCACCTCTTCTAACTATTCCGATACATTTTCCCCTCTTCAAATTCGTAAGTTATTTCACAAATTGAAGCAATCACGGCATTTTCCTAAAATTGCATTTTAGAAAACTCGTACCCGGGAGATTGGTACCTTTCTGTTAGTGAGACGTTACGGGGACATATACAAATTGCATTAAAGGGAGGTATTTCCTCTTTGGTGATTGTCGTTGTTGAACAGCTGTTCTCTTGGCGGAAAACTCCTATTCTTTCTTCCACCGTTAGCAAAACACACCGCATAAAAATCCTACACCTTAGACACTGAGTCTCCACTTTATTATGACCACCTGAGAGTTTTAAGCAAATGAGCTATGGCTGCATTCTGTTGCCGCCTGAGGGCGAAGCTAGTATAAAAACGGGAAAGCTTAGGGCTTGCGACAGTAGTAGAAGGGATTTTTGGGTAACGAGATGGGTAAAAATGCGATTTGACGGACTTTCAACGTGGGATGATTGTAGGAGATTGGAGCCATGGAGCGAATATCACCGAAACCGCCGCATTCGTGAAATGTTCCAGAGCGGCTGTTGTTAAAGTGTTTAAAGACTGGACTGTCAGCCAAAAAACTGGGTCTCTACGTGCAACGTGTGGACGTCATCGACTAGTGGCTGCTCGGGCGGAACGAAGAGTGTCCAGAATGGTAACAGACAACAGCAGGGCAACAGTGCAGCAAATTACAGACCATCTTAATCAAGGATCCCCGTAAACGACCTCTGCAAGCACTGTTGGCCGTACACTGCATCTAATGGGATATGGCAGCCGAAGCCCTGTTCGAACACCTTTGCTGTGTGCAGTTAACAAGAGAAAACATCTCCAGTTCGCACAGGAACACAAGGATTGGACAGTCAATAATTGGAAACAAATTATGTGGTCCGATGAATCACGTTTTCAGTTGCATCATGCCGATGGTCGAATGAGAATTTGGCGGAAACAGCACGAAAGCATGGACCCCAAATGCATTACTACAAACCTTCAAGCTGGTGGAGGCAACGTTATGGTTTGGGGAATATTTTCTTGGCATGCTTTGGGCCCTTTAATTCGTGTTGATCGACGTCTGACTGACAGATCATATCTAAACATCGTTGCGGAACAAGTGCATCCTGGCCGCCCAGGTGGCGCAGTGGTCTAAGGCGCTGGCCTCTGATCATTCGTCCGTAAGGGGTCTGGGTTCGAATCCCGGTGAGGCATCGATGTTGTGTTTGTCTTACGGCACTGGCTCTCTCCCTTCCCTGGAACCAGTGACCCTAAATTAGGAACGGGCGACTGCTTATAGCCCATTGAGTTGCTCACGGTGGTCGTTAAACCTCCAATCAAAAAAAAAGTGCATCCTGTCATGTGGATGGTTTATCCCAATGGCGATGGCTACTTTCAACAAGATAATGCGTCCTACCATAGCGCTCGTATTGTACAGGATTGGTTTCAGGAACATTGCTGTGAGTTTACTTTGCTTAGGTGGCCCCCACAATCTCCAGATCTCAACCCCAATGAGAATTTGTGGGATGAAGTTGAACGAGCCATCAGACAGCTGAATCCACAACCCTGTAATCTCACACTCCTGGAAAGTGCTATTCATCAAGCTTGGTCTCAGATTCCACAAACCACCTATCAACATCTCGTGAAGTCCATGCCACGAAGAATCGACGCAGTGTTAAAGGCAAAAGGTGGCCCACTGAAGTACTGAGGGGGTGGTCATAATAAAGTGGCCAGCACTCAGTGTATAAGGGAATGTATACGTAAATTGCATTTCGTTCTAGATTTCCTAAAGTGTAGGAGTTATTATAGTGGCATAAAATTATAATAGGAGATTCCTACTTACAGAAAATGGCATGTAAGATCCGGTTCACTATAAACCGCCAAACAGGAAAACTCCCACATGTTTTTCATTAAGGGGCCGGGCACGAGTT
Source organism: Macrothele yani (assembly GCA_039090855.1). Taxonomy (NCBI): domain Eukaryota; kingdom Metazoa; phylum Arthropoda; class Arachnida; order Araneae; family Macrothelidae; genus Macrothele; species Macrothele yani. The sequence goes on from CM077027.1 coordinate 99,678,665, forward strand.
GCTGTTCCTCCGATGGGCACTTCGAATTTGTGGCAGTTTTCCAAGTTTCCGAATTATGTGTAGCAGTTTTCCAAAGATACATTGACATACACACTGAACTTGGTTAACAGATACATACAGTATAGACATTCTGTGTTTCAACGACAGGAATGCACATAGGTGAACTAGGAACTCAGCGAATAAACCTCCGGAAGACAAACGCAAACAACCATTGCCCGGGATTCTAACGCAGACCCCCACCGTTGGGCGAATGACCAGAAGCCTTCGCTTAAATCACTGGGCCACCGGGATGGTCGTAGGACAAACACGACATCCATGCCTTACCGGGATTCTAACCCAGACCCCTCGGTTAGGCGAATGATCAAAAGCCATCGCTTAGACCACTGCGACACCGGGGATACTCCGCAAAGAGATCAAGAGCGACGTATGTTAAAAGAGATCAAGAGCGACGTATGTTAAAAGAGATCAAGAGCGACGTATGTACGACGTATGGGATTTATAATAAACAAGAAACTGAAGGATAAAGTTGTAGAAGTTGTAAGTTCCTCTGACAGAGCTGCACGACTCGTTATCCAACTCTCGAAAAGATACCAGGCTCAGATTATTCAAACTTATGCACCCACCACAAGTCATCCTGAAGAAGAAATTGAAGAATTTTATGAGGAAATTTGTCATCTAAATAATAAAGGTAAGAAGCACTTGAAAATAATTATGGGAGATTTCAATGCAAAAATACGGCAACGGCAACAGAATGAAACTTCAATAGGTAAATTCGGTCACGGCAACAGAAACCAGCGTGGAAATACTCTCGTTGAGTTTGCAGAGGCAGAAGGGTTTTTCATCTTGAACTCCTTCTTCAAGAAAAAGCCACACAGGAAATGGACATGGAGACATCCAAATGGGACGACAAGTAAAATTGATTTTATTATGTGTAACAAAAAATTCGTCATAGAAGACTGCAGTGTGCTAAACAAGTTCAACACAGGTAGTGACCATAGATTGGAGAGATGTAAGATGCACCTCAACACTAAACTTGAACGTGGCGAGCTCATAAGACAAACAAAATCTATTGACATAACCAACCTTAAAAAACACCATAATACTTCCAAGTTGGAACTGAAGAACAGGTTCTCTACTTTATTAGGCCTAACATCGGAAGAAGTGGATATTTCTGAAGTTAACAGAGAAGTAACCAAAGCTGTTATGGAAACAGCAGCAAAATTAGCTGGGTCAAAGAACAAGTTGAATGTGAACAAATTATCAGGAAAAACCGAAATGTTGATGCAAAAGAAGAGAGATGAGGACAACTAAAAAAGATGTGACTTCCAAAGTGGAATACATAGAGCTATGCAAGACAGTAAGAAAAAGTATCACTGAAGACGTAAGGAAATTCAACTGTGAACTAGTAAGGAAAGCAATTGAAAACAACCAAAGCCTAAAGATAGACATCTCAGTAAGGGAAGAAAACAGATTATGGCACTGAGAAAAGAAGATGGTTCTGTAACAAGAAATAGAGGCGAAATTTTGACAAGAGAGAAAGATTTCTACTCCAAACTATATGAAAGGGATGATACATGTACTCCAGACATCATGAAAGGTACCAGTACCAGAGTTCTTCCAGTCCTCCCAGCAGAAGTTGCACATGAAACCAAGAACATGAAGCGGGGAAAAGCTCCAGGAGAAGATGGAATTACTGTAGACATCACACAAGAAGCAAGTGGAGAAATCGAAACAGTATTCTCCCAAATTTTCATTTGATGCCTTAATGAAGGGAAGATTCTTGAGGATTGGAACAACGCTACAATGATCCTGGTACATAAAAAAGGTGACATTGAGGATCTCAGGAACTACAGACCTATCAGCCTCCTATCAGTGGTTTATAAAATGTTCACTAAAGTTCTTTCACACCGCTTAAAGGTGACACTGGACATGGCTCAACCAAGAGAACAAGCTGGATTCAGGAGTGGCTACAGCACAATAGATCATATCCACGTACTGAGAGAACTAATTGAAAGAGCGAGGGAATATGAACTTCCATTGTGCATGGCTTTTATCGATTATGAAAAAGCCTTTGACTCGGTGAAACCATCAGCAGTTACAATGGCTCTGAAATCCTGCGGTATTGAAAATGCGTACATTAATATTATTAATGACATCTATGAAAATGCAAGTGCAAAGATTCGGCTGTTAGAAAATACAACACACATAAAAATTGGAAAGGGAGTGAGACAAGGTGACACCATATCTCCGAAGCTCTTTAATGCCACATTGGAAAATGTCTTTCAATCACTGAACTGGGAAAACAAAGGGATAAAGATTAATGGAGATTATCTAACCCACCTTCGTTTTGCTGATGACATAGACATTTTTGCAACTACCCCATCAGAGCTGCAGAGTATGATCCAGGAACTTGCTGACAAGAGTAAAGAAGTGGGATTAAAAATGAACTTTCAGAAGACAAAAGTGATGTTCAATGCTTTTACAAGAAATGAAGATTTATCGATTGGTGGAGAAAAGCTGGAGATAACAGGCACGTACATTTATCTTGGACAGCAGATATCAAGTGAGGGTCACATTGATGAAGAAATTAATCGGCGTACAAAACTTGCCTGGAGAGCTTTTGGAAGAAACAGCATAATTTTCAAGAGCAATATACCATTATGTCTTAAAAGAAAAGTGTTTGATCAGTGCATCCTTCCAGTGCTTACGTATGGTGCAGAGACGTGGACCTTAACTAAAAGAGACATACAAAGGCTGCAGACAACTCAAAGAATTATGGAGAGGTGCATGCTTGGTGTAACCAGGAGAGATAAGAAGAGGAACTCGTGGATCCGAAAAATGACAAGAGTGGAATACATCATAATCAGAGTTAAATCCCTGAAATGGCAATGGGCTGGGCATACTGCCAGAATGACAGACCATCGATGGACAGCTGAAATTTTAGATTGGATTCCAAGGGACAGGAAAAGACCTGGAATAAGACCACATGGAAGATGGGTGGATGAAATACGAAAGTATGCGGGATTGACATGGAGGGGGCTGGCACAAGATAGACCGTTGTGGAGGAAACTTAGGGAGACCTTCGTCCAGCAGTGGATTGATAATGGTTGACAATGATTATATATATATCATCATCATCATTGTCAACCATTATCAATCCACTGCTGGACGAAGGTCTCCCCAAGTTTCCTCCACAACGGTCTGTCTTGTGCCAGTCTCCTCCATGTCACTCCCGCATATTTACGAATTTCATCCACCCATCTCCCATGTGGTCTTTTTCTGGGTCTTTTCCTGTCCCTTGGAATCCAATCTAAAATTTCGGCTGTCCATCTATGGTCTGTCCTTCTGGCAGTATGTCCAGCCCATTGCCATTTCAGGGATTTAACTCTGATCATGATGTCTTCCACTCTCGTCATTTTTCGGATCCACGAGTTCCTCTTCTTATCTCTCCTGGTTATACCAAGCATGCACCTCTCCATGCTTCTTTTAGTTGTCTGCAGCCTTTGTATGTCTCTTTTAGTTAAGGTCCACGTCTCTGCACCATACGTAAGCACTGGAAGGATGCATTGATCAAACACTTTTCTTTTAAGATATAATGGCATATTGCTCTTGAAAATTATGCTGTTTCTTCCAAAAGCTCTCCAGGCAAGTTTTGAACGCCGATTAATTTCTTCATCAATGTGACCCTCACTTGATATCTGCTGTCCAAGATAAACATACGTATCTGTTATCTCCAGTTTTTCTCCATCAATCAATAAATCTTCATTTCTTGTAAAAGCATTGAACATCACTTTTGTCTTCTGAAAGTTCATTTTTAATCCCACTTCTTTACTCTTGTCAGCAAGTTCCTGGATCATACTCTGCAGCTCTGATGGGGTAGTTGCAAAAATGACTACGTCATCAGCAAAACGAAGGTGGGTTAGATAATCTCCATTAATCTTTATCCCTTTGTTTTCCCAGTTCAGTGATTGAAAGACATTTTCCAATGTGGCATTAAAGAGCTTCGGAGATATGGTGTCACCTTGTCTCACTCCCTTTCCAATTTTTATGTGTGTTGTATTTTCAAACAGCCGAATCTTTGCACTTGCATTTTCATAGATGTCATTAATAATATTAATGTATGCATCTTCAATACCGCAGGTTTTCAGAGCCATTGTAACTGCTGATGGTTTCACCGAATCAAAGGCTTTTTCATAATCGATAAAAGCCATGCACAATGGAAGTTCATATTCCCTCGCTCTTTCAATTAGTTCTCTCAGTACGTGGATATGATCTATTGTGCTGTAGCCACTCCTGAATCCAGCTTGTTCTCTCGGTTGAGCTATGTCCAGTGTTACCTTCAAGCGGCGTGAAAGAACTTTAGTGAAGATTTTATTAACTACTGATAGGAGGCTGATAGGTCTGTAGTTTCCGAGATCCTCAATATCACCTTCCTTATGTAGCAGAATCATTGTAGCGGTGTTCCAATCCTCAGGAATCTTTCCTTCATTAAGGCATCGAGTGAAAATTTGGGCGAGTACTGTTTCGATTTCTCCACTTGCTTCTTGTATGATGTCTACAGTAATTCCATCTTCTCCTGGAGCTTTTCCCTCTCTCATGTTCTTGATTGCATGTGCAACGTCTGCTGGGAGGACTGGAGGGACTCTGGTACTGGTATCTTTCATGATGTCTGGAGTGCATGTATCATCCCTTTCATATAATTTGGAGTAGAAATCTTTCACTCTTGTCAAAATTTCGCCTCTATTTCTTGTTACAGAACCATCTTCTTTTCTCAGTGCCATAATCTGTTTTCTTCCCTTACTGAGATGTCCCTTTGCTATCTTTAGGATTTGGTTGTTTTCAATTGCTTTCTTCACTAGTTCACAGTTGAATTTTCTTACGTCTTCACTGATGCTTTTTCTTACTGTCTTGCATAGCTCTATATATTCCACTTTGGAAGTCACATCTTTTTTAGTTGTCCTCATCTCTCTTCTTTTGCATCAACATTTTGGTTTTTCCTGATAATTTGTTTACATGCAACTTGTTCTTAGACCCAGCTAATTTTGTTGCTGTTTCCATAAGAGCTTTGGTTACTTTTCTGTTAACTTCAGAGATGTCCACTTCTTCCGATGTTAGGCCTAATAAAGTAGAGAACCTGTTCTTCAGTTCCAACTTGGAGGTATTATGGTGTTTTTTAAGGTTGGTTATGTCAATAGATTTTGTTTGTCTTATGAGCTTGCCACGTTCAAGTTTAGTGTTGAGGTGCATCTTACATCTCTCCAATCTATGGTCACTACCTGTGTTGAACTTGTTTAGCACACTGCAGTCTTCTATGACGAATTTTTTGTTACACATAATAAAATCAATTTCACTTGTCGTCCCATTTGGATGTCTCCATGTCCACTTCCTGTGTGGCTTTTTCTTGAAGAAGGAGTTCAAGATGAAAAACCCTTCTGCCTCTGCAAACTCAACGAGAGTATTTCCACGCTGGTTTCTGTTGCCGTGACCGAATTTACCTATTGAAGTTTCATTCTGTTGCCGTTGCCGTAATTTTGTATTGAAATCTCCCATAATTATTTTCAAGTGCTTCTTACCTTTATTATTTAGATGACAAATTTCCTCATAAAATTCTTCAATTTCTTCTTCAGGATGACTTGTGGTGGGTGCATAAGTTTGAATAATCTGAGCCTGGTATCTTTTCGAGAGTTGGATAACGAGTCGTGCAGCTCTCTCAGAGGAACTTTCAACTTCTACAACTTTATCCTTCAGTTTCTTGTTTATTATAAATCCAACACCACTAGTTCTGCCAGTATCTGTCCCACGATAGTAGAAGAGATGTCCACTTTTCAGTTCGATGAGATCTTCTCCATTTCTTCTTACCTCACTTAGCCCCACGATGTCCCACTTGATCCTTTGTAGTTCCTCTTAAAGTTCAAGAAGCCTTGAATCAGAAGATAGGGAGCGTCCATTATACGTAGCCAAGGTCAGCATCAGATGGCAGCCTAGTTCGGTCCTCCGGGGATTCTTAGCACCCTCTGCCTTCATGTCGCCCTGGCCGCTGTCTTGGCCAGGTACATTCCAGCTGCCGGAGACTGAGGGCCAAGATTTAAGTTGTGGAGTCATTTTGGAGGGGTTTGGCCATAACTCACCACGCTGGCCAAGCGGGTTGGTGAGTGTGGGATAGAATTTCCTCTAATCCCGATGGTATAGTTATACCGCTATCGGCGGTCGTCACAGCCCCTTTAGTGGGAACAGGATGCACCACGAGAAGGTGGGGTTGACATTTGTATATATATATATATACGTCACAACCGTATGTTTTGTTGTGACATACTCTTGTGACGTATGTCGCTCTTAATCTTTTTGGGAAGAAGACACTATGTAATTATTTGAACATGTAAAATAATATTTTTGCATGTTTAATTTGTGACATACGTCGCTCTTGATCTCTTTGAGGTGTAGCCCCGGTGGCGCCGTGGTCTAAGCGTTGGCTTCTGATCATTCGCCCAACGGAGGGGCTGGGTTCGAATCCCGGTTAGGCATGGATGTCGTGTTTGTCCTACGGCAATCCCGGTGGCGCAGTGATCTATAAGCGATGGCTTTTGATCATTCATGGTTGTTTGTGTTTGTCTTTCGGAGGTTTATTCGCTGAGTTCCTAGTTCACCTATGTACATTAATGTCGTTGAATCACAGAATATCTATACTGTATATATCTGTCCACCAAGTTCAGTGTGTATGTCAATGTATCTTTTAAAAACTGCTACACATAATTCGGAAACTTGGAAAACTGCCACAAATTCGAAGTGCCCATCGGAGGAACAGCAACTCGAGCCCGGCCCCTTAATGAAAAACATGTGGGAGTTTTCCTGTGTGGCGGCTTATAGTCAACTGGATCTTACATGTCATTTTATGTAAGTAGGAATCTGCTATTATAATTTTATGTCACTATAATAACTCATACACTCACAAATCTAGCACGAAATGCAATTTGCGTATATATTCTCTGATACACTGAGTGCTGGCCACTTTATTATGACCACCCCTCAGTACTTCGGTGGGCCACCTTTTGCCTTTAATACTGCGTCGATTCTTCGTGGCATGGACTCCACGAGATGTTGATAGGTGGTTTGTGGAATCTGAGACCATGCTTGATGAATAGCACTTTCCAGGAGTGTGAGATTACAGTTTTGTGGATCCAGCTGTCTGATGGCACGTTCAACTTCATCCCACAAATTCTCATTGGGGTTGAGATCTGGAGATTGTGGGGGCCACATAAGCAAAGTAAACTCACAGGAATGTTCCTGAAACCAATCCTGTACAATACGAGCGCTATGGTAGGACGCATTATCTTGTTGAAAGTAGCCATCGCCATTGGGATAAACAATCCACATGACAGGATGCGCTTGATCGGCAACGATGTTTAGATATGATGTGCCAGTCAGACGTTGATCAACACGAATTAAAGGGCCTAAAGCATGCCAGGAAAACATTCCCCAAACCATAACGTTGCCTCCACCAGCTTGAAGCGTTGTAGTAATGCATTTGGAGTCCATGCTTTCGTGCTGTTTCCGCCAAATTCTCACTCGGCCATCGGCATGGTGCAACTGAAAACCTGATTCATCGGACCACATAATTTGTTTCCAATTATCGACTGTCTAATCCTTGTGCTCCTGTGCAAACTGGAGACGTTTTCTCTTGTTAACGGCAGACAGCAAGAATGTTCGAACAGGCCTTCGGCTGCCATATCCCATCTGATGCATTGTACGGCAAACAGTGCGTGCAGAGATCATTTGAGGGGATCCTTGATTAAAATGGTCTGTAATTTGCTGCACTGTTGTCCTTCTGTTGTCTGTTGCCAGTCTGGACACTCTCCGTTCCGCGCGAGCAGTCACTAGTGGATGACGACCACACGTTGCACGTAGAGACCCAATTTTTTGGCTGACAGTCCAGTCTTTAAATACTTTAACAACAGCTGCTCTAGAACATTTCATGAATGCGACGGTTTCAGTGATACTCTCTCCATCGCTCCGAGCTCCAACAATCATTTCACGTTGAAAGTCCGCCAAATCGCATTTTTTACCCATCTCGTCACCCAAAAATCCCTTCTACTACTGTCGCAAGCCCTAAGCTTTCCCTTTTTATAGTAGCCTCGTCCTCTGGCGGCAACAGCATGTAGCCATAGCTCATTTGCTTAAAACTCTCAGGTGGTCATAATAAAGTGGAGACTCGGTGTCTAAGGTGCAGGAGTTTTCTGCGGTGTGTTTTGCTAACGGTGGAAGAAAGCATAGGAGTTTTCCGCCAAGGGAACAGCTGTTCAACGACGACAATCACCAAAGAGGAAAGACCTTCCGTGAATGCAAGTTGTATATGTCCCCGTAACGTCTCACCAACAGAAGGGTACCAATCTCCCGGGTACGAGTTTTCTAAAATTCAATTTTAGGAAAATGCCGTGATTGCTGCAATTTGTGTAATAATTTACGAATTTGAAGAGGGGAAAATGTATTTAGAAAAGGTGAAGATGATGCCAAATCCTGAAAATCAGGCATTAAAACTGAACAGGACGGAACGGAACTGCATGGGTACGAGTTTGCTGGGCCTCAATTTGCCGGGTACCAATCTCCCGGGATCCATAATTGGATTATTCAACATTGTGTGTAAATATATTTATATTGTCCAGCATAGGCGCCGATTTCGTGGGTTCGAGACAGTTTTTGACCCCCCAATGATTTTGTTGTGGGGTTCCTCGAACCCCTAATATTTTTGCGCGTATTTCGTGGAAAAAATAAACGTACGTATATGTGCATAAATTTTGGTTTTCGTTATCAATTCTTCAAGGTTTTTATTATTCATTCCCCGTTTATTATAGTATATCAAAAGTGTGTATAGAAATTTACCCCTCGGACTGTTTATTGTGCCTCAAAAAAGAATTAGTGTTTGTTCGGGCTCATAAAATTTGACGCGACAGACAATACCTCAAGTACCGTTGTTTAAGAGCATTTAAAACTGCCTCCTTTAAAAAATTCGTCGGTTTGTCTAGGTTCCTACAAAATACAAAAGTCTAACTCTACAATCGGAGACGAGAACCTATTCGAGGTCATAGTGATAAAGGCGGAAATATGTTGTACAGTCAGTTGACCCGCCCTATCTTCGGGCAGTCAGGAAACAAGATGGCTAGAAGAGAGAAAAGATTTAATCAGCAAACGCTGGTGAAGCCAAGTCTGATCATCTGGTTTCTTGGACCCCCCGGGTGGAAAGGTTCAGTGGCGTGACGTCGCTTACTGAAGACCAATTGCTGAAGACCTGTCCTGGAGCACAGGTTAATAGCGGCCGTCTCTTACTCTCAGCAGCTTTCACTGAAGGTCAACAAGGCTTCCACAGCTTTAGCAAGGCTGCGATTGGTTAATACGCAATATGCACTTCCGCTCGACGAAGCATAATTTTGTTTATTTTTTTTAAAATATTAAACAGTATTTCTGTAACTTTTTGCAAATTTTTAGTTATGTGCATGTATATTTCAGTCTCATTTTTTTCTGACTGTACATGATGCACAAATGCCTCTGAAAGCTCTTCAAAGTCAACGATTTCCCCATAGTATAAGTACAGAAGCAGCCCAAGTTGAGCATCTTGGGCATACACAGCTGATACGAAGTAGAGCCCACGGAAAACGCAGGGCGTGGGGCTGATGTCATGTCCTCTCCCTTCTAACCTCCTATTTAACCTCAGAAATCATTTGAAGAAAAACTATTTGGAATTTTTAAAATTGGTAAAAAAAACCTTAAAATACATTTTACATATTTCAGTTCTTTGACAATTGAGTTGAAAATTCATATAGTATCTGTGTATTGTATATAATAATGCCGCGTCTACAAAAGCAAAATAAATGAAATAAATAATTACCTAGAGAAAAAAAAATCTATAATTAACTATAATTTGCTTCATTTTAGCATTTCAGGCGTCTTATTGTGCCAGATAATCTCACTGAATGAATTTTAAATTAGACTTAAATAATTTCCGGAACCACCAATAATTTTTCAAGTCGGCGCCTGTGTTGTCAAGTGTTATATAAGTGAAAAACATCCAGTAAGGATTCAATTAAAGTATTAAGTTTATGTGGTTGCAGCTCCTTTAATTCATGACATACTATTTTTAAGTTATTTTCAGCGAATGATAAGGACCTTTATTTTTCATTTATTAATTTCATTTTATTGACATCAATAATTTGCTTCATGTATTAATTAATAAATGGTAAGATAATTGCAACAAAACATTTATTTTGTGGTAAATTGTTGTTCCGACTTTTGACTTAAAATTTGTTTTTCCTCAAAACGGAAAAGTGCGCCTCGTCACTGGGTGCCATGTGATCTGAAAGAACAGCTCACAAAACAAAGCCGTCTGGATTTGGGCGGTGGAACTAATGAAGAAGCATTGGTATAGTTAAGTTTTTCATCCCGCTCCCCCTTTATTCAGGAGGGAAGCAATCTTAGTATGTGCCCGTCGCATTGTGGCTCTTTTCCCACGAGACTACTTCCTTAAAAGAGGACAATGGTTTTGGTCTTTAAAGTAAACCGCAGCAAGTAAGCATCTGGAGATGGAGTGGTTGTTTTGCTATTGTTCCACAGAACGGCGCAATGTGGAGGAGGTAAAAGAGCGAAAAACTCAAGGCTATTGGTAGAAAGGCTGGTTCTTTTAGTGAAGCACACTTTGCTTCCCGAAGAGGGAGGCTGTGGCATAGCTGCGGGGCCATCTCTCTTCGCAAGAATTGTTAGAAATTATTATTAGAAATATGACTGTCAGAGTTCTTCGAACCAGACGCCTCAGCGAACATTTAACAGAATTGCAGGTGGCGGTGCTCGATACGTTTTTAGTTGTTTACTCTAGCGAGCGTTGCCTGAAAAGAAGATCCCCTTCTGCTGCTCACGTCGGCTAGTAATCTAAGTGGTTGATCTTTGACTGAACAACAACAGTGTCGGTTATATGCAGAGGGTGTGCGCGTTGGAATAGTGAGTTATTACCGTTTTGTGGAGATGTACAATAAATATTAGTGTGTTGTCTTTGAAGCATTTATATGTGTGGAATCCCCTTTTTCTCTGTGTGATTACTAAGGATAGATCTTCCTGCAGCTGGTAAGTCGCTTACTGCGTTACTTAAAGGAATTATAGATTTTAATTGTTTAGAAATATTTAACAATCTTGATTATGAGACTGAAATCTCACTGCTGTCAGGAAGATTAAAAGCAAAGTTCGTCAAATTCATCAAGCATTTGAGTCGAGTGGATTGAAGGCGTATTTGTTACTGCGTAGTTCCTCAATCGAAAGCGGAACAAAAATGGCGTCATTCATAGGAAGCGGCATGTACAGTATAACAAAGTTAGATAATTCTAATTATCAAATTTGGAAGGTAAGAATGGAAATGATTCTTATTAAAGATAATTTATGGAAGGTTGTTTCAGAGCCAATTCCAGAAGAAAAGAGTGATGCATGGTTGAGAAATGACGAACTGGCTAAAGCTACAATAACACTTTGCGTGTCTGATGATCAAATTATTCACGTACGCGATAAGAGAACAAGTTCCGAAATGTGGAATGCTTTGAAAATGGTTTACGAAAAAGAAAGTTTGAGTAGTAAATTGTATTTGCTTAGAAAACTGTATAGTTTACGTTTTCAAGAAAATGGATCAACTATGCAAGAGCATGTAAATAGAATGCTGGAAATAGTTCACAAGCTTAAAGCACAGGAAGAGGAATTCAAAGACTCACATGTGGGGGCTATCTTGCTAAATAGTTTACCAAGTACCTATGAAAATTTAGTTACTGCATTAGAAGCAAGAGAGGAAGAAGATTTAACACTTGATTTTATCAAATGTAAAATGATAGATGAATCTAATAGAAGGAAAGAAAACTCACTGGCACACATCGATCACACAACTGTTTTTAAAACAAGTTATAAAAAGAAAAATTACAGCTCCAAACAAGAAAGATTTTGCACTTTTTGTAAAAGAAAGAATCATGTCAAAGATGACTGTTGGCATTACAAAAGAAATCAAAATAAAGGTAACACTGGTAAGTTTCACAAAATAAACCCACATACAGAGTCTCACAGTAATATTGCCGTGAAGGCAAGAAAAACAAGATTAGATTGTGAACAAAATGACATAAAAAGAGAAAATGAAAATTTCTCATTAGAAACGAAGTCAAAACCCAACAAAATATCCAAAGGTTGGTCAATTGATTCCGGTGCAACGTGTCACATGACAAATGATGCAACACTGTTTAAAGAACTTTCAAAAGGTGAATCAGAGTTGCTCACTACTGCCGACGGTTCTCAGATAAAGTCAGAAGGCCTCCCCCGGTGGCGCAGTGGTCTAAGGCCTATGATCATTCGTCCGTAAAGGGTACGGGTTCGAATCCCGTCAGGCATGGATGTTGTGTTTGTCTTACGGCACTGGCTCTCTCCCTTCCCTGGAACCAGTGACTCTAAATTAGGGACGGGCGACTGCTTATAGCCCATTGAGTTGCTCACGGTAGTCGTTAAACCTCCAATCAAAAAAAAAGTCAGAAGGCAAGGAAAATATAACCTTAAACTGCAAAATCGAAAAAGGAAAAGCTCGAAAAGTAGAAGTAAAGGATTTACAGATGGCTATAGCAGATACTGTTACATCTATTTGCTTAAAAGTAAAGATGAAGCATTAGTAAAATTTAAGCAATATGTAGCTTCAGTGACAACCAAATTTGGAAAAATGTCAAAATCAATAAAAACAGATAATGGAGGAGAGTATTGTGGAAGAGATTTTGAAAATTATTTAATGGAACAAGGAATAGAACATAAAACAACTGTTCCATACTGTCCTCAGATGAATGGAATTGCTGAAAGAAAAGACAGATTTTTGACAGAAATGACAAAAACTATGATGTTAGATGCTAATATGGAAGGTAAATACTGGGCAGAAGCTGTAATAACAGCAGCTTACATACAAAATAGAGTTCCAACACAAGCAACAGGAAAAACTCCTTTTGAATTATGAAACGGATTTAAACCATATCTTGGTCATATTAAAGTATTTGGATCAAAAGCTTATGTATATGTACCAAAGCAACAAAGAAGAAAATTTGGCAATAGACACAAGAGGGAATCTTATTAGGATATGCTCAAAGATCTAATGGATACAGAGTATTAAATAAAGAAACAAACAAAATAATCATTACCAGATCAGTAAAATTTGATGAACGTCAGCAAGCTATAATAAAAAGTAAACCTGCTGAAAGGAAAGAAGATGAACAAGAAATTTTTGTTCAAAATGAAGTAATGTCATCAGAAACTGTGGAAGAAAATAATGATATAGAAGAACCTGAAAATATTCAAAGAAAGTATTCAAGAATAAACAAAGGAAAACCACCAGAAAGATTAGCATATGTCGCAAAAGTTCAGTATAAAAAGGATCCTCAAAATTTAAAAGAAATCCAGGACATGAACGAAGTAGAAAAAAGAAACTGGTTGAATTCCATAAAGGAAGAACTAGATGCATTGAAGGAAAATGAAACATGGACTTTGGTAGATCTTCCAGAAGGAAAGAAAGCCATTAAAAATAAATGGATTTTCAAAACAAAATACAATGCAAGTGGAAAAGCCGAAAGTTATAAAGCAAGACTTGTTGCAAAGGGGTATACACAACAACCGGGATTAGACTTTGAAGAAACTTTTTCACCCGTAGTAAAACATACCACTTTAAGAACTCTTTTAACAGTTGCAGCAAATAGAAAATGGAATGTTCATCATCTTGATATAAAATCTGCTTTCCTGTATGGAAAATAAGAAGAAGATGTATTTATGGAACAACCAGAAGGTTTCAGAGAATCAGGAAAAGAAGAAAAAGTTTGTAAATTGCATAAGAGCATATATGGTCTCAAACAAAGTGCCAGAAATTGGAATAAAACAATAACAGAATATTTGTTCAACAAGGGCTTAAAACAAAGAACAACAGATCCTTGCTTACTGTCACTAAAGGATGGAAAACAAACAACTTATTTAGCTATTTATGTAGATGATATATTAATTGCATCGAATAACACAGAAAATATAAAGAAAACTGCAAATTTGTTGAAAAATCAATTTGAAGTCAAACATTTAGGCCACATAACATATTATCTTGGAATTCAAATAGAAAGAGAAGAAGATGGAAGTTTTCTTCTGAGTCAAAGTAATAAAATAAAGGAAATTATACAAAGTTATGCTACAGATCAAAGTAAGGAAAGTAAAACACTAATCAGTACAGACTACAGAAAGAACATTCAAGAAGAAGAAGAACTTCTAAAAGATAATGGACTTTATAGAGAAATAGTGGGAGCTGTCATGTATTTATCTACAGTAACAAGACCAGACATTTCAACTGCCATTGGCATCTTAAGCATATCTACAGTAACAAGACCAGACATTTCAACTGCCATAGGCATCTTAAGCAGAAAAGTAGAAAAACCAAGTAAACAAGATTGGTTAGCCATTATGAAGTGAATTTATTATTTGAAATCAACAGTAAATCTTAAATTAACACTATCTTCACAAGACCCACTAATTTTAAAAGGCTATGCAAACGCTGACTGGGCAGGAGACCGGACTGACTGGAAATCAACATCTGGATTTGTTTTATGCTTGGAAAGAGTGCCATATGTTGGACGAGCCGTAAGCAGTCAACAACAGCCTTATAGACAACCGAAGCAGAGTTCATCGCCACTGCAGAAGCAAGCAAAGAACTATTGTGGTTGCGAGAGTTACTCAAGGATTTTGATTGTGAACAGACTGGAACCACTACAATATTTCATGATAACAAATCAACTATACATCTTATAGAAAATCAAAAGATCAATTCCAGATCTAAACACATTATGGTGCGGTATCAGTTTGTGAAAAAATTGAGTGGAACTATTCTTCAGTTAAACTACTGTAATACTTCTCAAATGGTTGGGGACATTTTCACCAAGCCGTTGGCTGGATCCCAGTTTGAAAAACTTAGACTGACACTAGGCATGATAAAATGAACTCCTCCAGCCAAGTGGGAGACTGTTAGAAATTATTATTAGAAATATGACTGTCAGAGTTCTTCGAACCAGACGCCTCAGCGAACATTTAACAGAATTGCCGGTGGCGGTGCTCGATACGTTTTTAGTTGTTTACTCTAGCGAGCGTTGCCTGAAAAGAAGATCCCCTTCTGCTGCTCACGTCGGTTAGTAATCTAAGTGGTTGATCTTTGACTGAACAACAACAGTGTCGGTGATATGCATAGGGTGTGCGCGTGGGAATAGTGAGTTATTACCGTTTTGTGGAGATGTACAATAAATATTAGTGTGTTGTCTTTGAAGCATTTATATGTGTAGAATCCCCTTTTTCTCTGTGTGATTACTAAGGATAGATCTTCCTGCAGCTGGTAAGTGGCTTACTGCGTTACTTAAAGGAATTATAGATTTTAATTGTTTCGAAATATTTAACAAGGATAATCTAATCCCCCCCCGATATCGAAGCGCACGAAGCAAGTGTGGGAATGAATTAAATCCATGTTTATACCCCAGTAAATCCAACGAACATCTCTGAAACACATTAAAACAGAAGGAATATTTGTTTTGAAATCATTAAGCAGAATGTTTCATATTCGAAGATCTAAAAGCTAAAATTATCAGCAAATACCCATATTTTTGACACCTGAAAAAAAGGATTATCGAAAAATGACCTATGAGATAGTATACCAAATTTGGTGGTTTTAAATTGAAAACTGTAGATTTTACGAATATTACGTATGAGGGTCCCTTGATCCCGGGCCCTCACCCGTTCCAAACAATCTCTGCCGTCTGAATTAGAGCACCATGAGATATTATACCAAATTTGGTGGTTCTAAATTGAAAACTGCAGATTTTACGAATATTACGTACTGGGGCCCCTACCTTTCCAAAAACCGTATACGGTCTAAGTTAGAGCACCATGAGGAAGTATACCAAATTCGGTTGTTCTAAATTGAGAACTGTAGATTTTACGAAAATTTTCTATGCGGGCTCCTCGACCCCGGGCTCCGACCACTACCAAAAACTGTCTACGGTCTAAGTTAGAGCACAATGAGATGGTGTACCAAATTTGGTGGTTCTAAATTGAAAACTAGATTTCACGAAAATATTGTATGGGGCCCCCCTCAACCCCGGGCAGCGAACACTTCCAAAAACCGTCTACGGTCTAAGTTAGAGCACCGTGAGTTAGTATACCAAATTTCTTAGTTCTAAATTCAAAACTGCAGATTTTACAAATTTTTTGTAGAGTGGCCCCTCGGTTCGGGCCTCCACCCGTGCCAAAAGCCGTCACCTTCTAAGTTAGAGCATCATGAGGTAGTCACCAAATTTGGTGGTTCTAAATTGAAAACTGTAGATTTTACAAAAATTTTCTATGGGGGCCCTCGACCACTTCCAAATAATGTCTACGGTCTAAGTTAGAGCACCATGAGGTAGTATACCAAAATTGGTGGTTCTTAATTGAAAACTGTAGATTTTACGAACATTTTGTACGAGATGAGAGATTAATTAGTGCCCCCTCCTGAAATATTTTGACAAGTGCCGCATACTAGTTTTCTGCAAATTAAATCAGTGTCTGAACGAATTTTTCCTACCAAAGATCAAATGTTTAGAAAAATACAAAAGAAAAAAAATGAAAGGGAAAAAAAAGCCGTTTAATTAATGGCCCATCCCGAAATGTTATGGCTGTTTTGTCACCGCGATGTTTTGACCTGCAATGTTTTGTCACCGCGATGTTTTGACCTGCGATGTTTTGTCACCGCGATGTTTTGACCTGCGATGTTTTGTGCCCGCGATGTTATGACTTGCGATGTTTTGTCACCGCGATGCTTTGACCTGCGTTTGTATGTCCGCGAAGTTATGTCGCGCGATGTTTTGACCTGCGATGTTTTGACGTGCTACGAGCAGAACTATGATAGCGAGAACATATTAGCAAAAGGGAAATGCTTTACCTTAGGTACATGAGCTTAATTAAAATTAGGCTGCACACCATATTAATTGCATGGCGAATTTTTCATTTCGCCAAAGTTTTTGGAGAAACTCAGAGCAAATACAGTCGAAATTTGACAGCGCCAGTGGTGCATTTACCTAGTGCTGGCTACTGACCATTCGTGCAAGTTGGTACGGATTCGAGTCCCGAATAAGGCACGGGCGGTGTGTTTGTCTTGCAGCACTTGCTTTCTCCCTTCCCTAGAACGAATGTCTCTAAATTAGAGACAGGTGACTGCTTATAGTCCTTAGAGTTTCTCGTAGTGGTCGTTAAACCCAGAAAGAAAAAAGTTAAAATTTGTGTTCACAAGAAGCATGTTGGAAAATTAGTACATCGGAAACTACTTTTAAGAACATTTTTCATTGGAAATCTAAAGGGTTAATGAGGAATTGTAAATTCTAGGACATTTGGGGACAAACATTAACATTTGAGGACAATTTGCGTCCCCAAAGGCATCAGACGGTTTTGAGGACAGTAAACTAAATTCGAGGACTGTGCTCAAGAATTGGGGACGTCTGGTCAGCTTAACATAAGTCGAAGGACAACCAGCCCCGTTGAAATGATAGCGTCTTACTTTGAAACTTTAACTTCCCAGTACAAAATGCGGTATTTGGAAAAAATTAAAGTGATTGAAGGAAACGACCCTTATGTGCTGAATGCAAGTATCTTCGAAGGTGGTGTGAAAAGTTTTCCAAAAGTGCAAATAGTAAATATTTTCGATTACTTCGTCTTTGGTCGAAGTACCTTTACCGCAGAACAGTTCGAGGCATATGAAAGTTTCGTAGCATATAACATTTTCTCGTCGTCGGTATTCTTTTACTGGGTAATTTAGTGCGATCATAAATTTGTGAGTAATCATTAATTTATGGAGAAAATAGTCACGCTGCCTTAATAAGTAAGGTTCTCTCACAGATATCGTATAAGGGACTAGATTGGCTGTCCGTTCTGTTGAGCATGGGCTTGCGCTGTGAGAAGCATGGAGCCACATTGAGCGGGTCAAGATGGCGGCGGAGCATGGCACGTTACGCAGATGGTTTGGACTTGGTTATTGTATAAATCATGGTGAAAGCTTCCTCAGATAAAAATCTTACGCAGAGAGACTAAAATATAATTGCTGTTACTTATTTGCCTCTTGCCCAATGCTGAAAACAATACATATATATATATTAAAATTTAAAGCTGGTATTGTATACAAATATAGAAAACTATTGAAAAACATTTTTAAGAAGGTAATGCGGCAACGATTTAAAATAATGGAAACGCAAATAATTTATTTAAAATCAATAAGTAGCTATTAAATCCAGCAAACTACTGATTTGAACCCGAAAAAAAAAAAGGCTTCCACATGCTTTGCATAGAAAAGCTGAAATAATGTGAATCTTTTTCCTTGTTGCTATTACCTCTGTCATTCTGATTTATTTATTATGTTTGCTCAAAAAGTTTTGAATTTCACCAAACATTTTGATATTTCGTCTTGTTATGCACTAAGGAAATTTCAGCTTTTAACATTTCATATTATTTATTTGGGCAATATAGCAACGAAATGGCGTATTAAATGGAAGCATTCATTAACAAGAAACGTCAAAATCATCTCTCAGCAAATTAAAACCAGCGTAATATTTTTTTACATCGCAGATACCGGAATGTCTTCTCTGAAATTTAAGCCCTGGCCGAATCCGAAATAATGGCCGCCCCGGTGGCGCAGTGGTCTAAGGCGCTGGCCTCTAATCATTCGTCCGTAAGGGGTCCGGGTTCGAATCCCGTCAGGCATGGATGTTGTGTTTGTCTTACGGCACTGGCTCTCTCCCTTCCCTGGAGCCAGTGACCCTAAATTAGGGACGGGCGACTGCTTATAGCCCATTGAGTTGCTCATGGTGGTCGTTAAACCTCCAATCAAAAAAAAAAAAAAAAAAAATCCGAAATAATTCAATATTTTGCAAGATCCTTGGCATTCTAGTTAGCACTAAGGAATATTACTGTTTTTTACTTAAATTTTATAACTTCCGCCGCTAAATGGGTACTGACTGCTTTGAATCTCAATATAAATAGAAAATCAAAGTACCAAACTCGTATTCCTTTGACTTAATGCAAAGTAGCCTTGCTTAAATGGATCGTGATGACCCGCTGAAAATGGCGCCTACCTTCTCACGCCTCATGGGCTGGGTGTCCAATCTAGCTTCTTGTATATGATATCTGTGGGTTCTCTTCTTTCCCAAGTGCGGAGACCAGAGTAAAAAGAGATAGGGTTTCTTTCTTTCCAGAAATCGCCGATTTTGGATAAAACTAACCCTTGAAAGGTTTTATGCCTTTTTGAGAGTTTAACTCTTCAAAAAAGTGTCTTTTCTAAGCTGTTGGAAGTGATTTCCAAGTCTTAGAAAAAGGGCAAAATCTTTTTTTTCATAAATTTCTGATAAAAAAACAAAATAGTTTTGCTGGAATTTTTGTGCCCTATAATCTATTTATCCGTAAATAAATTTAGCAGCATAACACCGGCCTGTAAACAGACGTAGACACCAAAAAAATGATTTTATTTGGACAATAATTTTAGCCATTATTTGCATTTTTCCGCGAAAGTGGACTTCAGATTCAGGTAAAAATCCAGGTGTACTAAAAGTAAAATCAACGGTAGTTTGGGGTGAAAACATCATATAGAACATAGTAGTAAACTAAAAAAACTCCAACACCGACGTCCAAATAACCTTAAAAGTGAAAAACCGAAAACCCGCAAAAAAAAAAAAAAAAAAATTAGCCAGATGAACGGTGTGTTCGAGATATAAAAAATTGAGAAGAGCCAGAGATTTGATTCTGACTAAAAGACAGGTTTGCTTACAAATTAACTTTTAGCCCTATAAAAAGTTTCAACACCCCTAGATCAACCAGAAACCTTCTGAAAAAAAGTCCCGAAAGGAGATCCCCCCGCCCCCCACCCCCACCCCCCAAAAAAACAAGTGCACAGAAGTGTCGATTTGGGACCGAAGCGTTTATTTAAGAAATATTTTGACTAAGAGGGAAACTCTAAAAGGTGTTCTATAAGAAAATAGTCAGTAGCAATAAAACCTAAGCAAAAAAAACCAGCCAATACCTTTTAAATTCAACTTGAAAACTTTGAATCAACGAATGAAACACCTGCCCCAATAAGTGCAAGCACTGCACTCCAATAGCGTTTGATCAAGTAAAAGATAGATTCTCTGTTTTACCAGAAATCACTGATTTCTGGATAAACATAACATTTAAAAGGTTCTCTGCCTTTGAAGAGTCTAACTCTTCAAGAAAAAGTGTTTCCCAAGCTCTGGAAAGCGATCTCCCTTCGTTTGGCATATAAGCGAATTTCTTCGGTACTACCTTTAGAGACAGCAGCTAGTAGTCTGAAAAAGACTTACGGTCTCGATTTCCTCTATTACCGCAATTCGTAATGCCTTAAAATCTAGGCATTTTGGCTTCAGATTTTTATAAACACCCACCGCTAATGATTGCGCTTTACACATTAGGAGCAGGACAACCAGCTATGCTTGTCCTTCAGGAACTTGCAGGGACTGTTGCCACTTCACAGAAACTTCTCGATGACGTCCCGTGCTACATCCTCATACAAGCTCCATGCATACATGTTCCAAATTCTTCAGAAATGTTCATCACATTGTAAATAAAGAAATGTAAACACACCGATCTGTGCATGTGTATATCTCATAAGTAAACTTACCCGAAGGGTTTTTACTATATATGAGGAGTTTTCACATAATGCACTGAAAACACTGAAGTTCTGCAGCCTGAATTAGTAATCATAACACCATTTTTACACGGAATTTCGAGTACAAACAAACGAATTCGCGTTAGAACACATACGAAACTTACGAGGACTTTTCGATCTAATTACTTCTAAACGATTGCAATGAAAATTTGATCGAGGTAGTTTTCTCAACGAGTATATGTTTGTATACAATATTCCGAACACCCACAGTTCAAATGTACACAATTTACTAATCCTTTAAAATGGCCTATCAGCTCACAGGAAAACGTTGGAATTAAAAGGCGTGCGACCATTTCTGACTCATGTCACGTGATCTGAGTAAGACCTTCGACCATATATACTAACAGTATATATGGTTGAAGGTCCTACTCAATTAACAAGGTCATATCCATATATCTTATTCTAACCTCTTTAATGTAAACAAACGATTGCTGGGCCGCCCCGGTGGCGCAGTGGTCTAAGCGATGGCCTCTGATCGTTCGTCCGAAAGGGGTCCGGGTTCGAATCCCGGTGAGGCATGGATGTTGTGTTTGTCTTACGGCACTGGCTCTCTCCCTTCCCTGGAGCCAGTGACCCAAAATTAGGGACGGGCGACTGCTTATAGCCCATTGAGTTGCTCACGGTGGTCGTTAAACCTCCAATAAAAAAAAAACAAAAAAAAACGATTGCTGGTCCGCAGCCACAGACATATTTCTCATGATGCAATGCGATCATGAGAAATGCGAAGTGAATAAGGCCCATTATATGAATTACATTCATTATCATCATCATCATCATTGTCAACCATTATCAATCCACTGCTGGACGAAGGTCTCCCCAAGTTTCCTCCACAACGGTCTGTCTTGTGCCAGTCTCCTCCATGTCACTCCCGCATATTTACGAATTTCATCCACCCATCTCCCATGTGGTCTTTTTCTGGGTCTTTTCCTGTCCCTTGGAATCCAATCTAAAATTTCGGCTGTCCATCTATGGTCTGTCCTTCTGGCAGTATGTCCAGCCCATTGCCATTTCAGGGATTTAACTCTGATCATGATGTCTTCCACTCTCGTCATTTTTCGGATCCACGAGTTCCTCTTCTTATCTCTCCTGGTTATACCAAGCATGCACCTCTCCATGCTTCTTTTAGTTGTCTGCAGCCTTTGTATGTCTCTTTTAGTTAAGGTCCACGTCTCTGCACCATACGTAAGCACTGGAAGGATGCATTGATCAAACACTTTTCTTTTAAGACATAATGGCATATTGCTCTTGAAAATTATGCTGTTTCTTCCAAAAGCTCTCCAGGCAAGTTTTGTACGCCGATTAATTTCTTCATCAATGTGACCCTCACTTGATATCTGCTGTCCGAGATAAACATACGTATCTGTTATCTCCAATTGTTCTCCATCAATCGATAAATCTTCATTTCTTGTAAAAGCATTGAACATCACTTTTGTCTTCTGAAAGTTCATTTTTAATCCCACTTCTTTACTCTTGTCAGCAAGTTCCTGGATCATACTCTGCAGCTCTGATGGGGTAGTTGCAAAAATGACTACGTCATCAGCAAAACGAAGGTGGGTTAGATAATCTCCATTAATCTTTATCCCTTTTTTTCCCAGTTCAGTGATTGAAAGACATTTTCCAATGTGGCATTAAAGAGCTTCGGAGATATGGTGTCACCTTGTCTCACTCCCTTTACAATTTTTATGTGTGTTGTATTTTCAAACAGCCGAATCTTTGCATTTTCATAGATGTTATTAATAATATTAATGTATGCATCTTCAATACCGCAGGATTTCAGAGCCGTGGTAACTGCTGATGGTTTCACCGAATCAAAGGCTTTTTCGTAATCGATAAAAGCCATGCACAATGGAAGTTCATATTCCCTCGCTCTTTCAATTAGTTCTCTCAGTACGTGGATATGATCTATTGTGCTGTAGCCACTCCTGAATCCAGCTTGTTCTCTCGGTTGAGCCATGTCCAGTGTTACCTTCAAGCGGTGTGAAAGAACTTTAGTGAAGATTTTATAAACTACTGATAGGAGGCTGATAGGTCTGTAGTTCCTGAGATCCTCAATGTCACCTTTTTTATGTAGCAGGATCATTGTAGCATTGTTCCAATCCTCAGGAATCTTCCCTTCATTAAGGCATCGAGTGAAAATTTGGGCGAGTACTGTTTGAATTTCTCCACTTGCTTCTTGTATGATGTCTATAGTAATTCCATCTTCTCCTGGAGCTTTCCCCTGCTTCATGTTCTTGATTGCATGAGCAACTTCTGCTGGGAGGACTGGAAGAACTCTGGTACCTTTCATGATGTCTGGAGTACATGTATCATCCCTTTCATATAATTTGGAGTAGAAATCTTTCACTCTTGTCAAAATTTCGCCTCTATTTCTTGTTATAGAACCATCTTCTTTTCTCAGAGCCATAATCTGTTTTCTTCCCTTACTGAGATGTCCCTTTGCTATCTTTAGGCTTTGGTTGTTTTCAATTGCTTTCCTCACTAGCTCACAGTTGAATTTCCTTACGTCTTCAGTGATACTTTTTCGTGCTGTCTTGCATAGCTCTATATATTCCACTTTGGAAGTCACATCTTCTTTAGTTGTCCTCATCTCTCTTCTTTTTTGCATCAACATTTTGGTTTTTCCTGATAATTTGTTTACATGCAACTTGTTCTTAGACCCAACTAATTTTGTTGCTGTTTCCATAAGAGCTTTGGTTACTTTTCTGTTAACTTCCGAAATATCCACTTCTTCCGATGTTAGGCCTTCTAAAGCAGAGAATCTGTTCTTCAGTTCCAACTTGAAAGTATTATGGTGTTTTTTAAGGTTGGTTATGTCAATACATTCTGTTTGTCTTATGAGCTTGCCACGTTCCAGTTTAGTGTTGAGGTGCATCTTACATCTCACCAATCTATGGTCACTACCTGTGTTGAACTTGTTCAGCACACTGCAGTCTTCGATGACGAATTTTTTGTTACACATAATAAAATCAATTTCACTTGTCGTCCCAATTGGATGTCTCCATGTCCATTTCCTGTGTGGCTTTTTCTTGAAAAAGGAATTCAAGATGAAAAATCCTTCTGCCTCTGCAAACTCAACGAGAGTATTTCCACGCTGGTTTCTGTTGCCGTGACCGAATTTACCTACTGAAGTTTCATTCTGTTGCCGGTGCCCTATTTTTGCATTGAAATCTCCCATAATTATCTTCAAGTGCTGCTTACCTTTATTATTTAGATGACGAATTTCCTCATAAAATTCTTCAATTTCTTCGTTTAACGACCACCTTGAGCAACTCAATGGGCTATAAGCAGTCGCCCGTCCCTAATTTAGGGTCACTGGTTCCAGGGAAGGGAGAGAGCCAGCGCCGTAAGACAAACACAACATCCCTGCCTGCCGGGATTCGAACCCGGACTCCTTGCGGACGAATGATTAGAGGCCTGCGCCTTAGACCACTGCGCCACCGGGGCGGCCAAGGCTATCTTTAGGCTGTGTTGAAATCATAATTGCTGTCCCGGTGGCGCAGTGGTCTAAGCCCTTGCTTCTGACCATTTGTCTGAGATTGGTTCGGGTTCGAATTCCGATGGCCGGCGCAGTGGTCTAAGCGATTGCATCTGACCATTCGTCGAAGATGGGTTCGAGATCGAATCCCGTCAAGGCATGGATGTTGTGTTTGTCTTATGGCACTGAGGCTCTCCCTTCCCTGGAACCGGTGGCCCTAAATTAGGGATGGGCGACTGCTTATAGCCCACTGAGTTGCTCACGGCTGTCTTTAAACCCCAATGATAGAAAAAAAAAAAAAGAATCCTAACGAGGCATTGATGTTGTACTTATCTTACGACACTGGCTCTCTCCCTTTCCGGGAACCAGTGACCCTAAATTTGGGAAGAGCGACTGCCTTTAGTCCATCGGCCGTCCCGGTGGCGCAGTGGTCTAAGCGATGGCCTCTGATCATTCATCCGAACGGGGTCCGGGTTCGAATCCCGTGAGGCATGGATGCTGTGTTTGTCTTACGGCACTGGCTCTCTCCTTTCCCTGGAACCAGTGACCCTAAATTAGGGACGGGCGACTGCTTATAGCCCATTGAGTTGCTCACGGCGGTCGTTAAACCTCCAATCAAAATCAAATCAAAATTAGTCCATCGAGTTGCTCACGGTGGTTGTTAAAACCCCAACAAGAAATAAAAAATAAAAATAAAAACAACAAAAAAGTCACAATTATTGGGCTTTTTTTAGTTTTCTTTTTGGAAGAAATTCGCTGGATTTGTTTGGACGTCTGGCAACACTGCGAAGAACTCAAAGAGAAGAAGAACCCAACCATTCTTTTGGCGTCATCCTTGGGCGGCATCTGCATAGAAGAAAATTTAAGTGTAGGGAAGTTTTCATTAGTATCAGTATTTAGAGGCTAAACATATTGTTTGAAAAGAAGAAATTTGGCTGTTTAGGTAATTTCATGTTTTTGTCTGTTGATTATATTAGAATCACTGCAAAATATGCGTATCTTTTTGTAATTATTTCTTTGTTCTAATCCGTAACGGTAGTTCAGTTTGCCTTTCTAAAGAAGTAAGGAATTCCTGTGAAATAATTTCAGGGTTTTTTTTTTTTATAATGTTTTTTCATGGTAAGTTTGAATTTTTAGGACCTGTTAAGCGGGATTTTAAAGGGTTTTATGTTACAGTTTGTCTATGAAGAAATGTACTGTATGATCAAAGAATTTGGTATGATTTCTGATTAAACAAAATGGCGTATAATGTTAAGAAGCCATTAAACATGTAGTGGATAACATATTCAAAGAATGTCAATGTCCTAGAAAAACTTAACCATTTTGTGAAACTTTTTTTTTTCCACATGTGTTTATAAAATGTAACAGAAACGGTTTATTCTGAGATTAGCATAAATATTAGAAAGTTAATTTTGCATTTCCAGGGAGGTTACGTGATGTGCAGGATTAACGAAATCAGGTCCCATTGCGTAGTGGATACCCTCCCCTGGAAAAAAATATATTTGTGGTACTTTTTGCAAAATTCTATTAGATTTCAAATACTAAAAATTTAACTTCCATATTATTAACTAGGCATTTGCAGTCATTGTAATGAATAAAATTGTTGGAACCTACAAGTAAATTCTTACAAAAAATATGTAAAACCAAAAGTATAACACTTTATTGCATGAAACAAAAATGTGTGCATTGTAATTTAAATGATCGCCCTAGTTTTATACTGATACTACAAAGCACTTATGCCAAAAGTTAGTCCTATGCAAATTTTCTTGTAGAGTATTAAGGCCAGCTTCTCTGAACAGTGCCTCATGATCTCACATGTGTAACAGTGTCTGGTTTATACAAAAATTCACAGGTAAGTAACAATTAAGAATTGTAGCACAAAAAATGCTAAACTAATTAACAGTGTTACACCCAAGATTTCGTTATGGGTGTGGCCATATTATTTTTTTGTCTCTTGATTGTCAAAAGAAAAAAAAAATACTAGTCTGTTTCTTCATTCCTTGTGAAGAACATCTTTTGGTTCATTATATTCTGAAGATTTTTGTGATGTGCAGACAATTGTATTACTATGAATCCTTGTGCTGATTGCTATAAAAATAACTGATCCTTGTGCTTATTGCGATAAAAATTCCACTCATATTAAACTATTTCTTCCACATTTTCTTTTTAATATACATGTGCTAGAACTATTGGTATGGCTGTGAAAAGGATCCTCAAGTTGTCTGGAATGACTGCTTTCCAGTCATTCAATTTTTATGAACTAAAGTAACAAAAAAGATTTTACTGAAAGAAAAAAATTACTTTCCTTTTTAATACTTCATTCAAAGATGCCTAAATTCTTGGCTATTTCTTTAAGCAGTTTCATATGAAGTTTCCACAGAAAATTTTGTAAGATCTTTTTGCTAACGCTTGAGCACTTGATTTCCCCAAGTGGATGCCTTCAGTACACCTCTGCTGTGGTTTCAGATTTAGAGTAATTACTGTATGAGGTACTTGGCAAATAGGTTTTGGGCTGAAAGTTAATGTACGAAATCTGTTTATTGCATTCTTGTGCGATTCTTAAGGTAAAATTTCTGTTGAAAGTGAAAATTTTAGATAGAAGCCTTTTGTTGAGGCAAAATGAAAATTGTAGTGCCCTTTGCTTTGTTTAGGTAGAATAAACTGCAAATAAGGTGAAAACTAGGTATTTGGTCATCCCATAAGTAATGCAGTATTTTCAATGTGGCTGGATTGATTGCCACCAGATGGGGTTATTGTGGCAGATCTGTGGGGGTATATGTACTGCTGGACAGTGCTAAGATGCCAGATTGGGCTACTTTAAAAATCAATCTACTACTATTTTACCTTTTTTCTTTCTTTTTTTGGTCTACTACTCGGTTCATTTTTGGGTTGCATTTTCCCCTGCCTGTTTGAAGTATTTTTCTCAGTAGATTATGTAAGTCTTGAAGTAGGTAATGTAATATTGATAGTTCTTAACTTTTTGAGTGGCCTCCCCGGTGGTGCAGTGGTCTAAGGCGCTGGCCTCTGATCATTCGTCCGTAAGGGGTCCGGGTTCGAATCCCGGTGAGGCATGGATGTTGTGTTTGTCTTACGGCACTGGCTCCCTCCCTTCCCTGGAACCAGTGACCCTAAATTACGGACGGGCGACTGCTTATAGCCCATTGAGTTGCTCACGGTGGTCGTTAAACCTCCAATAAAAAAAATAAACTTTTTGAGTGAAAAAGTATTTTTAAAAAAAGTGGCTAACTGTGAAGGAAATGCACCTGTGCATAGGTGTAACTGCGAACAACATTAGTAGCTTTATTTTGTGCAGATTCGGCTTTGTCATTTTTTGTTTATGATTTTGATTGTTCTAACTGGGTTTGACGTCTGATGTGACTGTGACCATTGATGTCAGTATTCATTAATTCATTTCATCACAGGGCAGTTCAGTTCAAAAGCAGGTACAGCCCTTATTTTGTTTTTTCAACGGTCTTGCTTTGATCTACTTTAAGCTCATTAATTATTTTTTTCTTGAACCTTGTTTTAGAAAATGTACTTTAAGTTGTTTAATATGGGTAAGTGGGCTCAGTATCATGTAAAAAAATTTAAATGGAATGATTGCAATCTTTTTAATCAATATGTTTTAGAAAACTATTTTAATCAAAATGAAAAAAAAAATCAAACTTTTTAAAATCTAAAAAGTTTAATTTTTTTTAATATTAAAAATCTTTTTAAAAACTCACAAACTTTGATTGTAATGAGCAAAACAACTTTTTTTATTGAAGAATTAAAAATTGGGCTATTTTTGAATGGATTTGGATGCTTTTCAAATGTAAGTCTGCTACTTTCTCATTGAATTCGCAATACTGGGATGTTGGCATAGTGTCTGAGTAAACTTTGAATGGTGTAAATGTTCATTTAATTTATTTGTTAACCCTCATCATGGAAGTGTCAAAACTTTCGTATATGGCACGTTTTTACTTTGAGAGCACTATCAGGGCAACACCACCCTGGCAGCAGTGTTGAAACTGCTAGATTTATTGTGCAGATGTGCGAGTCGAGGACAAAGCGTTTTCGTTCTAGGAACTGTAGCCTTAAAAAATAAGCTAAGGCCAGGATGTCCTCAGGAGTAGGATGACGATCTGTTACGACAAAGAATATTTAACAAAAAGAAGTTAAGGCTCAGCGAGACGTAACTAGTGCAGCCATATCTTCAGGGAAAATATGCAGTGCCCAGAAGCCAACATACAGGCTGATCGGCTGATGCCAGAGCAGACTGTGCATGCATATTTTTGTTTGACTTCAATTCTTTGGATAAAAATAGTCTGCCGTTAGCCGAGCTACTCAGACTCGCAACACGTGATTGTTACCTTCTCAGTAGCATAATCACTTCGCAAATCGGATATGTTAGTTTTGTTACGCCACCCGGGTTAGTTAAGGTGTTTGTTCTTCAGTTTTTCAGAAATATTTTCAGTAATGCCAAATACTAGGGAATGTCTGCATTTTGTACGGATCCTTGATAACTGTAATAGTTGGATCCGCCTAACTGTAATATTTGCTGAAATTTAATTTAAATAGTAATACTAATGTTACTGCATATTTTTCTCACCAAAATAAGGGAGGGCGGAGTATCGGAAAACAGCAAGCACGACAACAAAAAACTGCTCTAAGCAAATAGTGGTACTTACGTATTAACACCACCGCACAGAAGTTGTGCTAATGCGCCAATAAAGAGCAATCTTGTTGTTCGCACGCGCAGGCATTTATATTTTGGATTCTTTGTTGCATTTTTTGTTTGCTGATTTTTGACGCCATTTTTTAGTGCTACGAAAAATGCGCATTTGGGATTTGCCAAAAACAGAACAAGATGCAATTTTATTTTTTCAGGAGCGAAATATTTTACCAAAAGAACAAAAATGTACCAATTCCCATGACGTGAAACTTTATTTCGGTAAACGTAAGTTTTGGAAATGTAATTTAAGTCAGTGTGATCAGCAAGTGGGACTTAGAAAAGACAACTGGTTTGAGGGAAGCAGAATTCCATTTTGTTCAGCTTTGAGATTCATATACTGCTGGTGCGAGGAGTTGACGTCGATTAAATTTTGTGAAAAGCAACTTGATTTATCAGATAAAACTGTTATAGATTGGAACAATTACATGCGTGAATTATGTGTCTTGGATATGGAGAATAAACCAAACAAGAAGGTAGGTGGACCAGATTGCATTGTGGAAATTGATGAAAGTTTGTTTACTAAACATAAAAATAATTGTGGTCGAGTATTACCTGAACAGTGGGTGTTTGGTGGTATATGTAGAGAAACAAAAGATTCGTTTGTTGTCACTGTTCCTAATAGAACTGGCTGTACCCTTCTTGATAAAATTATTGAAAACATTGCAGATGGTAGCACAATTTATTCTGACAGTTGGAAAGGTTACCAAACAAATAGAATAGAAATAGAAGGATTCCTACATGCTAAAGTTAATCATAAATACAATTTTATTGATCCTGATACAGGAGTTCATACACAAACAGTTGAGAGAATGTGGGGCAGTGCTAAATGGAGGAACAAGAGACAAAGGGGGACAGCGAGAAATCATTCGGAATCTTATTTATCAGAGTTCATATGGCGACGGCATCAGGTGAAAGAAAATAGAGACTGTTTTGAATCTATGTTGAACTCTATATCGGCCCATTTTCCACCGAAATCCGATTGACTACTTTGTTTTTAAATAAAGTGTTTTATCTGTAGCTGCGGTGGCGTTAATACGTTCATATGGTGACAGCATCAGGTGAAAGAAAATAGAGACTGTTTTGAATCTATGTTGAACTCTATATCGGCCCATTTTCCACCGAAATCCGATTGACTACTTTGTTTTTAAATAAAGTGTTTTATTTTATGATTTGTCGTAAAAATTTTAGGTGTAGATTTATTGGCGCATTAGCACAACTTCTGCTGCGGTGGCGTTAATGCCTGCGCGTGCGAACAACAAGATTGCTCTTTATTGGCGCATTAGCACAACTTCTGCTGCGGTGGCGTTAATACGTAAGTACCCAAATAGTCATCATATCGAAGGAAACCATCTTGGATCAAAGAAAAGCTTCACTGCCATAGTCTCCCTCTAACGTGTTTTGCTCCTGAATGTTAACTTTCCCTCAGCACATCTCAAAATGTGGTGGCGCTGTTGCCGCCTGTTTTACGTTATCTCTGTGAAAGTTGACCTTCTTTAAGCGTTAGATATTCTTTGGCTATGATCACCGAGCAAAATCCTCATGTAGCAGTGGAAGAATTAGCAGAGCAGTTCCGAGCAACCTTTTTCAGTGGTCCACTGACATCTACAAAAGATTGGTACAGTTTCTAAGCTGAGCCAGTGATTTCTTCACAAGTTATCGGAGCACAATCTGAAGCAACGAATGGAGGTCTGCACATCTCACCTCTGTCGATTGAAAAAAGGAATCTTTTCCGAATTACCAAAATCCAGTGTATGTAACAAAAGAGAAGCCTTATAAAGCTATGGGATGTCACCAGTCTGCTCTGTATGGGTCATTCCATGCCAAATCAACACAGCACTCAACCTTGACATCTCCGATTTTAACGAAAATAGGAATTTCTCCTTTTTCGTCGTAATTTGGGTTATCCTCGAGATCGATGCATAACTGAACAGAAATTTTGGGGCAATTGGTAGTCGTCTTTCAAAACTTTCGGAAACAGTAAAGATTTCTCCCATAATCGTAATTTTATTTTTCACGCAATGTTTCTTCTGCCTAGTATTGTTGTTAAATTTCATTTTATTTCATAAATATTTGTATTTCACCTTGAAAATGGAAGGGAAATGTCCGAAAATGGAAATCGGACGTAGCAAAGATTTCTCTCTTAACTGTAATTTTTTTCCCCCTACGATGTTGTGAATGTGTATCCTGTGTTCTTAAATATCCCCGCAAAAAAAGGTTTGCATTTCAGCTTGATAAAGGGGGGGGAGAGTCCTAAAACGAAAGTAACGAAGCTGAAAATTTTATAAGAATTTATGTATGATATTCAAAAGCATTCATATTGTCCAAGTTACACTATTTATCTTTTATCTAAAATAGTGAAAGCTATCGTGCATTTCATGGTCTTCAGACTGAAAGTTCTTTCAGCATGCTGGATAAAATTGCATTCCAAGGGAGTTGTGAAGCCTACTGTTGTAGCTGATGGTGATATTGAGCTTAATTTTTCAAATAAGTTTTTCAAAACAGAAAAATCAGAAAGAGGACACAGAACTAGTAATTGGAGTAAAAATAAGAATGTATTTAAGTGAAATCATTTTAAACAAAAATGAACTTTCTAAGTTCTATACATCTGTCAGAAAATTTTACGTGGACAAATATTTTTATAAATCAATAAAAGATATTGATCTATGATGAATTCTTAAAACATGCAGAAGTAGCAGATCCTTCACTTAGAACCAGAACATCGTTTACTTCTGTATTATATACATAAGCGCTTTCCATTTATAATAACTGAAAATGAACTTGAAATACCGGAAGCGGAATTGCTTGTTATCAAGAGCTCTGACAAATTAGAGACCATACCAGAAACAGATAGAATAGATGTCACTTGGTCAGAAATCTCAAAATTAAGTGGCAGTAATGGAGCTGTTAAGTATACTATTCTCTCGAAAGTAATGTTTGCAATACTTGTAGTTCCACACTGGAATGCTGCGAGTGAGAGTTTTTAGTTTAGTGTAAAAAAATCAAGTCCCGTTTCCAACCTAATTTAGGTTTAGAAACTGTAGAAGCACTTATTTTCTGCTGAGGAACTCAAATCTGCAAAACAATGTACAGCCAAATCACTAAAGAAAGCTGTTTAATCAATTTTTTTGTTATGTAAAAAAAAAGTATCAGTCATGGTGTGTATTATTTTCCAAGTAAAAAATTTGGAATATTTTGATACAGATTTTCATGTATCATCATCATCATCATCATTGTCAACCATTATCAATCCACTGCTGGACGAAGGTCTCCCCAAGTTTCCTCCACAACGGTCTGTCTTGTGCCAGTCTCCTCCATGTCACTCCCGCATATTTACGAATTTCATCCACCCATCTCCCATGTGGTCTTTTTCTGGGCCTTTTCCTGTCCCTTGGAATCCAATCTAAAATTTCGGCTGTCCATCTATGGTCTGTCCTTCTGGCAGTATGTCCAGCCCATTGCCATTTTAGGGATTTAACTCTGATCATGATGTCTTCCACTCTCGTCATTTTTCGGATCCACGAGTTCCTCTTCTTATCTCTCCTGGTTACACCAAGCATGCTCCTCTCCATGCTGCTTTGAGTTGTCTGCAGCCTTTGTATGTCTCTTTTAGTTAAGGTCCACGTCTCTGCACCATACGTAAGCACTGGAAGGATGCATTGATCAAACACTTTTCTTTTAAGACATAATGGCATATTGCTCTTGAAAATTATGCTGTTTCTTCCAAAAGCTCTCCAGGCAAGTTTTGAACGCCGATTAATTTCATCAATGTGACCCTCACTTGATATCTGCTGTCCAAGATAAACATACGTATCTGTTATCTCCAGTTTTTCTCCATCAATCGATAAATCTTCATTTCTTGTAAAAGCATTGAACATCACTTTTGTCTTCTGAAAGTTCATTTTTAATCCCACTTCTTTACTCTTGTCAGCAAGTTCCTGGATCATACTCTGCAGCTCTGATGGGGTAGTTGCAAAAATGACTACGTCATCAGCAAAACGAAGGTGGGTTAGATAATCTCCATTAATCTTTATCCCTTTGTTTTCCCAGTTCAGTGATTGAAAGACATTTTCCAATGTGGCATTAAAGAGCTTCGGAGATATGGTGTCACCTTGTCTCACTCCCTTTCCAATTTTTATGTGTGTTGTATTTTCAAACAGCCGAATCTTTGCACTTGCATTTTCATAGATGTTATTAATAATATTAATGTATGCATCTTCAATACCGCAGGATTTCAGAGCCGTGGTAACTGCTGATGGTTTCACCGAATCAAAGGCTTTTTCATAATCGATAAAAGCCATGCACAATGGAAGTTCATATTCCCTCGCTCTTTCAATTAGTTCTCTCAGTACGTGGATATGATCTATTGTGCTGTAGCCACTCCTGAATCCAGCTTGTTCTCTCGGTTGAGCCATGTCCAGTGTTACCTTCAAGCGGTGTGAAAGAACTTTAGTGAAGATTTTATAAACTACTGATAGGAGGCTGATAGGTCTGTAGTTCCTGAGATCCTCAATGTCACCTTTTTTATGTAGCAGGATCATTGTAGCATTGTTCCAATCCTCAGGAATCTTCCCTTCATTAAGGCATCGAGTGAAAATTTGGGCGAGTACTGTTTCAATTTCTCCACTTGCTTCTTGTATGATGTCTATAGTAATTCCATCTTCTCCTGGAGCTTTCCCCCGCTTCATGTTCTTGATTGCATGAGCAACTTCTGCTGGGAGGACTGGAAGAACTCTGGTACCTTTCATGATGTCTGGAGTACATGTATCATCCCTTTCATATAATTTGGAGTAGAAATCTTTCACTCTTGTCAAAATTTCGCCTCTATTTCTTGTTATAGAACCATCTTCTTTTCTCAGAGCCATAATCTGTTTTCTTCCCTTACTGAGATATCCCTTTGCTATCTTAAGGCTTTGGTTGTTTTCAATTGCTTTCCTCACTAGCTCACAGTTGAATTTCCTTACGTCTTCAGTGATACTTTTTCGTGTTGTCTTGCATAGCTTTATATATTCCACTTTGGAAGTCACATCTTCTTTAGTTGTCCTCATCTCTCTTCTTTTTTGCATCAACATTTTGGTTTTTCCTGATAATTTGTTCACATGCAACTTGTTCTTAGACCCAGCTAATTTTGTTGCTGTTTCCATTAGAGCTTTGGTTACTTTTCTGTTAACTTCCGAAATATCCACTTCTTCCGATGTTAGGCCTTCTAAAGCAGAGAATCTGTTCTTCAGTTCCAACTTGAAAGTATTATGGTGTTTTTTAAGGTTGGTTATGTCAATAGATTTTGTTTGTCTTATGAGCTTGCCACGTTCCAGTTTAGTGTTGAGGTGCATCTTACATCTCACCAATCTATGGTCACTACCTGTGTTGAACTTGTTCAGCACACTGCAGTCTTCGATGACGAATTTTTTGTTACACATAATAAAATCAATTTCACTTGTCGTCCCAATTGGATGTCTCCATGTCCATTTCCTGTGTGGCTTTTTCTTGAAGAAGGAGTTCAAGATGAAAAACCCTTCTGCCTCTGCAAACTCAACGAGAGTATTTCCACGCTGGTTTCTGTTGCCGTGACCGAATTTACCTATTGAAGTTTCATTCTGTTGCCGTTGCCGTAATTTTGTATTGAAATCTCCCATAATTATTTTCAAGTGCTTCTTACCTTTATTATTTAGATGACAAATTTCCTCATAAAATTCTTCAATTTCTTCTTCAGGATGACTTGTGGTGGGTGCATAAGTTTGAATAATCTGAGCCTGGTATCTTTTCGAGAGTTGGATAACGAGTCGTGCAGCTCTCTCAGAGGAACTTTCAACTTCTACAACTTTATCCTTCAGTTTCTTGTTTATTATAAATCCAACACCACTAGTTCTGCCAGTATCTGTCCCACGATAGTAGAAGAGATGTCCACTTTTCAGTTCGATGAGATCTTCTCCATTTCTTCTTACCTCACTTAGCCCCACGATGTCCCACTTGATCCTTTGTAGTTCCTCTTAAAGTTCAAGAAGCCTTGAATCAGAAGATAGGGAGCGTCCATTATACGTAGCCAAGGTCAGCATCAGATGGCAGCCTAGTTCGGTCCTCCGGGGATTCTTAGCACCCTCTGCCTTCATGTCGCCCTGGCCGCTGTCTTGGCCAGGTACATTCCAGCTGCCGGAGACTGAGGGCCAAGATTTAAGTTGTGGAGTCATTTTGGAGGGGTTTGGCCATAACTCACCACGCTGGCCAAGCGGGTTGGTGAGTGTGGGATAGAATTTCCTCTAATCCCGATGGTATAGTTATACCGCTATCGGCGGTCGTCACAGCCCCTTTAGTGGGAACAGGATGCACCACGAGAAGGTGGGGTTGACATTTGTATATATATATATATACGTCACAACCGTATGTTTTGTTGTGACATACTCTTGTGACGTATGTCGCTCTTAATCTTTTTGGGAAGAAGACACTATGTAATTATTTGAACATGTAAAATAATATTTTTGCATGTTTAATTTGTGACATACGTCGCTCTTGATCTCTTTGAGGTGTAGCCCCGGTGGCGCCGTGGTCTAAGCGTTGGCTTCTGATCATTCGCCCAACGGAGGGGCTGGGTTCGAATCCCGGTTAGGCATGGATGTCGTGTTTGTCCTACGGCAATCCCGGTGGCGCAGTGATCTATAAGCGATGGCTTTTGATCATTCATGGTTGTTTGTGTTTGTCTTTCGGAGGTTTATTCGCTGAGTTCCTAGTTCACCTATGTACATTAATGTCGTTGAATCACAGAATATCTATACTGTATATATCTGTCCACCAAGTTCAGTGTGTATGTCAATGTATCTTTTAAAAACTGCTACACATAATTCGGAAACTTGGAAAACTGCCACAAATTCGAAGTGCCCATCGGAGGAACAGCAACTCGAGCCCGGCCCCTTAATGAAAAACATGTGGGAGTTTTCCTGTGTGGCGGCTTATAGTCAACTGGATCTTACATGTCATTTTATGTAAGTAGGAATCTGCTATTATAATTTTATGTCACTATAATAACTCATACACTCACAAATCTAGCACGAAATGCAATTTGCGTATATATTCTCTGATACACTGAGTGCTGGCCACTTTATTATGACCACCCCTCAGTACTTCGGTGGGCCACCTTTTGCCTTTAATACTGCGTCGATTCTTCGTGGCATGGACTCCACGAGATGTTGATAGGTGGTTTGTGGAATCTGAGACCATGCTTGATGAATAGCACTTTCCAGGAGTGTGAGATTACAGTTTTGTGGATCCAGCTGTCTGATGGCACGTTCAACTTCATCCCACAAATTCTCATTGGGGTTGAGATCTGGAGATTGTGGGGGCCACATAAGCAAAGTAAACTCACAGGAATGTTCCTGAAACCAATCCTGTACAATACGAGCGCTATGGTAGGACGCATTATCTTGTTGAAAGTAGCCATCGCCATTGGGATAAACAATCCACATGACAGGATGCGCTTGATCGGCAACGATGTTTAGATATGATGTGCCAGTCAGACGTTGATCAACACGAATTAAAGGGCCTAAAGCATGCCAGGAAAACATTCCCCAAACCATAACGTTGCCTCCACCAGCTTGAAGCGTTGTAGTAATGCATTTGGAGTCCATGCTTTCGTGCTGTTTCCGCCAAATTCTCACTCGGCCATCGGCATGGTGCAACTGAAAACCTGATTCATCGGACCACATAATTTGTTTCCAATTATCGACTGTCTAATCCTTGTGCTCCTGTGCAAACTGGAGACGTTTTCTCTTGTTAACGGCAGACAGCAAGAATGTTCGAACAGGCCTTCGGCTGCCATATCCCATCTGATGCATTGTACGGCAAACAGTGCGTGCAGAGATCATTTGAGGGGATCCTTGATTAAAATGGTCTGTAATTTGCTGCACTGTTGTCCTTCTGTTGTCTGTTGCCAGTCTGGACACTCTCCGTTCCGCGCGAGCAGTCACTAGTGGATGACGACCACACGTTGCACGTAGAGACCCAATTTTTTGGCTGACAGTCCAGTCTTTAAATACTTTAACAACAGCTGCTCTAGAACATTTCATGAATGCGACGGTTTCAGTGATACTCTCTCCATCGCTCCGAGCTCCAACAATCATTTCACGTTGAAAGTCCGCCAAATCGCATTTTTTACCCATCTCGTCACCCAAAAATCCCTTCTACTACTGTCGCAAGCCCTAAGCTTTCCCTTTTTATAGTAGCCTCGTCCTCTGGCGGCAACAGCATGTAGCCATAGCTCATTTGCTTAAAACTCTCAGGTGGTCATAATAAAGTGGAGACTCGGTGTCTAAGGTGCAGGAGTTTTCTGCGGTGTGTTTTGCTAACGGTGGAAGAAAGCATAGGAGTTTTCCGCCAAGGGAACAGCTGTTCAACGACGACAATCACCAAAGAGGAAAGACCTTCCGTGAATGCAAGTTGTATATGTCCCCGTAACGTCTCACCAACAGAAGGGTACCAATCTCCCGGGTACGAGTTTTCTAAAATTCAATTTTAGGAAAATGCCGTGATTGCTGCAATTTGTGTAATAATTTACGAATTTGAAGAGGGGAAAATGTATTTAGAAAAGGTGAAGATGATGCCAAATCCTGAAAATCAGGCATTAAAACTGAACAGGACGGAACGGAACTGCATGGGTACGAGTTTGCTGGGCCTCAATTTGCCGGGTACCAATCTCCCGGGATCCATAATTGGATTATTCAACATTGTGTGTAAATATATTTATATTGTCCAGCATAGGCGCCGATTTCGTGGGTTCGAGACAGTTTTTGACCCCCAATGATTTTGTTGTGGGGTTCCTCGAACCCCTAATATTTTTGCGCGTATTTCGTGGAAAAAATAAACGTACGTATATGTGCATAAATTTTGGTTTTCGTTATCAATTCTTCAAGGTTTTTATTATTCATTCCCCGTTTATTATAGTATATCAAAAGTGTGTATAGAAATTTACCCCTCGGACTGTTTATTGTGCCTCAAAAAAGAATTAGTGTTTGTTCGGGCTCATAAAATTTGACGCGACAGACAATACCTCAAGTACCGTTGTTTAAGAGCATTTAAAACTGCCTCCTTTAAAAAATTCGTCGGTTTGTCTAGGTTCCTACAAAATACAAAAGTCTAACTCTACAATCGGAGACGAGAACCTATTCGAGGTCATAGTGATAAAGGCGGAAATATGTTGTACAGTCAGTTGACCCGCCCTATCTTCGGGCAGTCAGGAAACAAGATGGCTAGAAGAGAGAAAAGATTTAATCAGCAAACGCTGGTGAAGCCAAGTCTGATCATCTGGTTTCTTGGACCCCCCGGGTGGAAAGGTTCAGTGGCGTGACGTCGCTTACTGAAGACCAATTGCTGAAGACCTGTCCTGGAGCACAGGTTAATAGCGGCCGTCTCTTACTCTCAGCAGCTTTCACTGAAGGTCAACAAGGCTTCCACAGCTTTAGCAAGGCTGCGATTGGTTAATACGCAATATGCACTTCCGCTCGACGAAGCATAATTTTGTTTATTTTTTTTTTAAAATATTAAACAGTATTTCTGTAACTTTTTGCAAATTTTTAGTTATGTGCATGTATATTTCAGTCTCATTTTTTTCTGACTGTACATGATGCACAAATGCCTCTGAAAGCTCTTCAAAGTCAACGATTTCCCCATAGTATAAGTACAGAAGCAGCCCAAGTTGAGCATCTTGGGCATACACAGCTGATACGAAGTAGAGCCCACGGAAAACGCAGGGCGTGGGGCTGATGTCATGTCCTCTCCCTTCTAACCTCCTATTTAACCTCAGAAATCATTTGAAGAAAAACTATTTGGAATTTTTAAAATTGGTAAAAAAAACCTTAAAATACATTTTACATATTTCAGTTCTTTGACAATTGAGTTGAAAATTCATATAGTATCTGTGTATTGTATATAATAATGCCGCGTCTACAAAAGCAAAATAAATGAAATAAATAATTACCTAGAGAAAAAAAAATCTATAATTAACTATAATTTGCTTCATTTTAGCATTT
Organism: Macrothele yani; assembly: GCA_039090855.1. Classification (NCBI taxonomy): domain Eukaryota; kingdom Metazoa; phylum Arthropoda; class Arachnida; order Araneae; family Macrothelidae; genus Macrothele; species Macrothele yani. The sequence goes on from CM077027.1 coordinate 99,717,622, forward strand.
CAGGCGTCTTATTGTGCCAGATAATCTCACTGAATGAATTTTAAATTAGACTTAAATAATTTCCGGAACCACCAATAATTTTTCAAGTCGGCGCCTGTGTTGTCAAGTGTTATATAAGTGAAAAACATCCAGTAAGGATTCAATTAAAGTATTAAGTTTATGTGGTTGCAGCTCCTTTAATTCATGACATACTATTTTTAAGTTATTTTCAGCGAATGATAAGGACCTTTATTTTTCATTTATTAATTTCATTTTATTGACATCAATAATTTGCTTCATGTATTAATTAATAAATGGTAAGATAATTGCAACAAAACATTTATTTTGTGGTAAATTGTTGTTCCGACTTTTGACTTAAAATTTGTTTTTCCTCAAAACGGAAAAGTGCGCCTCGTCACTGGGTGCCATGTGATCTGAAAGAACAGCTCACAAAACAAAGCCGTCTGGATTTGGGCGGTGGAACTAATGAAGAAGCATTGGTATAGTTAAGTTTTTCATCCCGCTCCCCCTTTATTCAGGAGGGAAGCAATCTTAGTATGTGCCCGTCGCATTGTGGCTCTTTTCCCACGAGACTACTTCCTTAAAAGAGGACAATGGTTTTGGTCTTTAAAGTAAACCGCAGCAAGTAAGCATCTGGAGATGGAGTGGTTGTTTTGCTATTGTTCCACAGAACGGCGCAATGTGGAGGAGGTAAAAGAGCGAAAAACTCAAGGCTATTGGTAGAAAGGCTGGTTCTTTTAGTGAAGCACACTTTGCTTCCCGAAGAGGGAGGCTGTGGCATAGCTGCGGGGCCATCTCTCTTCGCAAGAATTGTTAGAAATTATTATTAGAAATATGACTGTCAGAGTTCTTCGAACCAGACGCCTCAGCGAACATTTAACAGAATTGCAGGTGGCGGTGCTCGATACGTTTTTAGTTGTTTACTCTAGCGAGCGTTGCCTGAAAAGAAGATCCCCTTCTGCTGCTCACGTCGGCTAGTAATCTAAGTGGTTGATCTTTGACTGAACAACAACAGTGTCGGTTATATGCAGAGGGTGTGCGCGTTGGAATAGTGAGTTATTACCGTTTTGTGGAGATGTACAATAAATATTAGTGTGTTGTCTTTGAAGCATTTATATGTGTGGAATCCCCTTTTTCTCTGTGTGATTACTAAGGATAGATCTTCCTGCAGCTGGTAAGTCGCTTACTGCGTTACTTAAAGGAATTATAGATTTTAATTGTTTAGAAATATTTAACAATCTTGATTATGAGACTGAAATCTCACTGCTGTCAGGAAGATTAAAAGCAAAGTTCGTCAAATTCATCAAGCATTTGAGTCGAGTGGATTGAAGGCGTATTTGTTACTGCGTAGTTCCTCAATCGAAAGCGGAACAAAAATGGCGTCATTCATAGGAAGCGGCATGTACAGTATAACAAAGTTAGATAATTCTAATTATCAAATTTGGAAGGTAAGAATGGAAATGATTCTTATTAAAGATAATTTATGGAAGGTTGTTTCAGAGCCAATTCCAGAAGAAAAGAGTGATGCATGGTTGAGAAATGACGAACTGGCTAAAGCTACAATAACACTTTGCGTGTCTGATGATCAAATTATTCACGTACGCGATAAGAGAACAAGTTCCGAAATGTGGAATGCTTTGAAAATGGTTTACGAAAAAGAAAGTTTGAGTAGTAAATTGTATTTGCTTAGAAAACTGTATAGTTTACGTTTTCAAGAAAATGGATCAACTATGCAAGAGCATGTAAATAGAATGCTGGAAATAGTTCACAAGCTTAAAGCACAGGAAGAGGAATTCAAAGACTCACATGTGGGGGCTATCTTGCTAAATAGTTTACCAAGTACCTATGAAAATTTAGTTACTGCATTAGAAGCAAGAGAGGAAGAAGATTTAACACTTGATTTTATCAAATGTAAAATGATAGATGAATCTAATAGAAGGAAAGAAAACTCACTGGCACACATCGATCACACAACTGTTTTTAAAACAAGTTATAAAAAGAAAAATTACAGCTCCAAACAAGAAAGATTTTGCACTTTTTGTAAAAGAAAGAATCATGTCAAAGATGACTGTTGGCATTACAAAAGAAATCAAAATAAAGGTAACACTGGTAAGTTTCACAAAATAAACCCACATACAGAGTCTCACAGTAATATTGCCGTGAAGGCAAGAAAAACAAGATTAGATTGTGAACAAAATGACATAAAAAGAGAAAATGAAAATTTCTCATTAGAAACGAAGTCAAAACCCAACAAAATATCCAAAGGTTGGTCAATTGATTCCGGTGCAACGTGTCACATGACAAATGATGCAACACTGTTTAAAGAACTTTCAAAAGGTGAATCAGAGTTGCTCACTACTGCCGACGGTTCTCAGATAAAGTCAGAAGGCCTCCCCCGGTGGCGCAGTGGTCTAAGGCCTATGATCATTCGTCCGTAAAGGGTACGGGTTCGAATCCCGTCAGGCATGGATGTTGTGTTTGTCTTACGGCACTGGCTCTCTCCCTTCCCTGGAACCAGTGACTCTAAATTAGGGACGGGCGACTGCTTATAGCCCATTGAGTTGCTCACGGTAGTCGTTAAACCTCCAATCAAAAAAAAAGTCAGAAGGCAAGGAAAATATAACCTTAAACTGCAAAATCGAAAAAGGAAAAGCTCGAAAAGTAGAAGTAAAGGATTTACAGATGGCTATAGCAGATACTGTTACATCTATTTGCTTAAAAGTAAAGATGAAGCATTAGTAAAATTTAAGCAATATGTAGCTTCAGTGACAACCAAATTTGGAAAAATGTCAAAATCAATAAAAACAGATAATGGAGGAGAGTATTGTGGAAGAGATTTTGAAAATTATTTAATGGAACAAGGAATAGAACATAAAACAACTGTTCCATACTGTCCTCAGATGAATGGAATTGCTGAAAGAAAAGACAGATTTTTGACAGAAATGACAAAAACTATGATGTTAGATGCTAATATGGAAGGTAAATACTGGGCAGAAGCTGTAATAACAGCAGCTTACATACAAAATAGAGTTCCAACACAAGCAACAGGAAAAACTCCTTTTGAATTATGAAACGGATTTAAACCATATCTTGGTCATATTAAAGTATTTGGATCAAAAGCTTATGTATATGTACCAAAGCAACAAAGAAGAAAATTTGGCAATAGACACAAGAGGGAATCTTATTAGGATATGCTCAAAGATCTAATGGATACAGAGTATTAAATAAAGAAACAAACAAAATAATCATTACCAGATCAGTAAAATTTGATGAACGTCAGCAAGCTATAATAAAAAGTAAACCTGCTGAAAGGAAAGAAGATGAACAAGAAATTTTTGTTCAAAATGAAGTAATGTCATCAGAAACTGTGGAAGAAAATAATGATATAGAAGAACCTGAAAATATTCAAAGAAAGTATTCAAGAATAAACAAAGGAAAACCACCAGAAAGATTAGCATATGTCGCAAAAGTTCAGTATAAAAAGGATCCTCAAAATTTAAAAGAAATCCAGGACATGAACGAAGTAGAAAAAAGAAACTGGTTGAATTCCATAAAGGAAGAACTAGATGCATTGAAGGAAAATGAAACATGGACTTTGGTAGATCTTCCAGAAGGAAAGAAAGCCATTAAAAATAAATGGATTTTCAAAACAAAATACAATGCAAGTGGAAAAGCCGAAAGTTATAAAGCAAGACTTGTTGCAAAGGGGTATACACAACAACCGGGATTAGACTTTGAAGAAACTTTTTCACCCGTAGTAAAACATACCACTTTAAGAACTCTTTTAACAGTTGCAGCAAATAGAAAATGGAATGTTCATCATCTTGATATAAAATCTGCTTTCCTGTATGGAAAATAAGAAGAAGATGTATTTATGGAACAACCAGAAGGTTTCAGAGAATCAGGAAAAGAAGAAAAAGTTTGTAAATTGCATAAGAGCATATATGGTCTCAAACAAAGTGCCAGAAATTGGAATAAAACAATAACAGAATATTTGTTCAACAAGGGCTTAAAACAAAGAACAACAGATCCTTGCTTACTGTCACTAAAGGATGGAAAACAAACAACTTATTTAGCTATTTATGTAGATGATATATTAATTGCATCGAATAACACAGAAAATATAAAGAAAACTGCAAATTTGTTGAAAAATCAATTTGAAGTCAAACATTTAGGCCACATAACATATTATCTTGGAATTCAAATAGAAAGAGAAGAAGATGGAAGTTTTCTTCTGAGTCAAAGTAATAAAATAAAGGAAATTATACAAAGTTATGCTACAGATCAAAGTAAGGAAAGTAAAACACTAATCAGTACAGACTACAGAAAGAACATTCAAGAAGAAGAAGAACTTCTAAAAGATAATGGACTTTATAGAGAAATAGTGGGAGCTGTCATGTATTTATCTACAGTAACAAGACCAGACATTTCAACTGCCATTGGCATCTTAAGCATATCTACAGTAACAAGACCAGACATTTCAACTGCCATAGGCATCTTAAGCAGAAAAGTAGAAAAACCAAGTAAACAAGATTGGTTAGCCATTATGAAGTGAATTTATTATTTGAAATCAACAGTAAATCTTAAATTAACACTATCTTCACAAGACCCACTAATTTTAAAAGGCTATGCAAACGCTGACTGGGCAGGAGACCGGACTGACTGGAAATCAACATCTGGATTTGTTTTATGCTTGGAAAGAGTGCCATATGTTGGACGAGCCGTAAGCAGTCAACAACAGCCTTATAGACAACCGAAGCAGAGTTCATCGCCACTGCAGAAGCAAGCAAAGAACTATTGTGGTTGCGAGAGTTACTCAAGGATTTTGATTGTGAACAGACTGGAACCACTACAATATTTCATGATAACAAATCAACTATACATCTTATAGAAAATCAAAAGATCAATTCCAGATCTAAACACATTATGGTGCGGTATCAGTTTGTGAAAAAATTGAGTGGAACTATTCTTCAGTTAAACTACTGTAATACTTCTCAAATGGTTGGGGACATTTTCACCAAGCCGTTGGCTGGATCCCAGTTTGAAAAACTTAGACTGACACTAGGCATGATAAAATGAACTCCTCCAGCCAAGTGGGAGACTGTTAGAAATTATTATTAGAAATATGACTGTCAGAGTTCTTCGAACCAGACGCCTCAGCGAACATTTAACAGAATTGCCGGTGGCGGTGCTCGATACGTTTTTAGTTGTTTACTCTAGCGAGCGTTGCCTGAAAAGAAGATCCCCTTCTGCTGCTCACGTCGGTTAGTAATCTAAGTGGTTGATCTTTGACTGAACAACAACAGTGTCGGTGATATGCATAGGGTGTGCGCGTGGGAATAGTGAGTTATTACCGTTTTGTGGAGATGTACAATAAATATTAGTGTGTTGTCTTTGAAGCATTTATATGTGTAGAATCCCCTTTTTCTCTGTGTGATTACTAAGGATAGATCTTCCTGCAGCTGGTAAGTGGCTTACTGCGTTACTTAAAGGAATTATAGATTTTAATTGTTTCGAAATATTTAACAAGGATAATCTAATCCCCCCCCGATATCGAAGCGCACGAAGCAAGTGTGGGAATGAATTAAATCCATGTTTATACCCCAGTAAATCCAACGAACATCTCTGAAACACATTAAAACAGAAGGAATATTTGTTTTGAAATCATTAAGCAGAATGTTTCATATTCGAAGATCTAAAAGCTAAAATTATCAGCAAATACCCATATTTTTGACACCTGAAAAAAAGGATTATCGAAAAATGACCTATGAGATAGTATACCAAATTTGGTGGTTTTAAATTGAAAACTGTAGATTTTACGAATATTACGTATGAGGGTCCCTTGATCCCGGGCCCTCACCCGTTCCAAACAATCTCTGCCGTCTGAATTAGAGCACCATGAGATATTATACCAAATTTGGTGGTTCTAAATTGAAAACTGCAGATTTTACGAATATTACGTACTGGGGCCCCTACCTTTCCAAAAACCGTATACGGTCTAAGTTAGAGCACCATGAGGAAGTATACCAAATTCGGTTGTTCTAAATTGAGAACTGTAGATTTTACGAAAATTTTCTATGCGGGCTCCTCGACCCCGGGCTCCGACCACTACCAAAAACTGTCTACGGTCTAAGTTAGAGCACAATGAGATGGTGTACCAAATTTGGTGGTTCTAAATTGAAAACTAGATTTCACGAAAATATTGTATGGGGCCCCCCTCAACCCCGGGCAGCGAACACTTCCAAAAACCGTCTACGGTCTAAGTTAGAGCACCGTGAGTTAGTATACCAAATTTCTTAGTTCTAAATTCAAAACTGCAGATTTTACAAATTTTTTGTAGAGTGGCCCCTCGGTTCGGGCCTCCACCCGTGCCAAAAGCCGTCACCTTCTAAGTTAGAGCATCATGAGGTAGTCACCAAATTTGGTGGTTCTAAATTGAAAACTGTAGATTTTACAAAAATTTTCTATGGGGGCCCTCGACCACTTCCAAATAATGTCTACGGTCTAAGTTAGAGCACCATGAGGTAGTATACCAAAATTGGTGGTTCTTAATTGAAAACTGTAGATTTTACGAACATTTTGTACGAGATGAGAGATTAATTAGTGCCCCCTCCTGAAATATTTTGACAAGTGCCGCATACTAGTTTTCTGCAAATTAAATCAGTGTCTGAACGAATTTTTCCTACCAAAGATCAAATGTTTAGAAAAATACAAAAGAAAAAAATGAAAGGGAAAAAAAAGCCGTTTAATTAATGGCCCATCCCGAAATGTTATGGCTGTTTTGTCACCGCGATGTTTTGACCTGCAATGTTTTGTCACCGCGATGTTTTGACCTGCGATGTTTTGTCACCGCGATGTTTTGACCTGCGATGTTTTGTGCCCGCGATGTTATGACTTGCGATGTTTTGTCACCGCGATGCTTTGACCTGCGTTTGTATGTCCGCGAAGTTATGTCGCGCGATGTTTTGACCTGCGATGTTTTGACGTGCTACGAGCAGAACTATGATAGCGAGAACATATTAGCAAAAGGGAAATGCTTTACCTTAGGTACATGAGCTTAATTAAAATTAGGCTGCACACCATATTAATTGCATGGCGAATTTTTCATTTCGCCAAAGTTTTTGGAGAAACTCAGAGCAAATACAGTCGAAATTTGACAGCGCCAGTGGTGCATTTACCTAGTGCTGGCTACTGACCATTCGTGCAAGTTGGTACGGATTCGAGTCCCGAATAAGGCACGGGCGGTGTGTTTGTCTTGCAGCACTTGCTTTCTCCCTTCCCTAGAACGAATGTCTCTAAATTAGAGACAGGTGACTGCTTATAGTCCTTAGAGTTTCTCGTAGTGGTCGTTAAACCCAGAAAGAAAAAAGTTAAAATTTGTGTTCACAAGAAGCATGTTGGAAAATTAGTACATCGGAAACTACTTTTAAGAACATTTTTCATTGGAAATCTAAAGGGTTAATGAGGAATTGTAAATTCTAGGACATTTGGGGACAAACATTAACATTTGAGGACAATTTGCGTCCCCAAAGGCATCAGACGGTTTTGAGGACAGTAAACTAAATTCGAGGACTGTGCTCAAGAATTGGGGACGTCTGGTCAGCTTAACATAAGTCGAAGGACAACCAGCCCCGTTGAAATGATAGCGTCTTACTTTGAAACTTTAACTTCCCAGTACAAAATGCGGTATTTGGAAAAAATTAAAGTGATTGAAGGAAACGACCCTTATGTGCTGAATGCAAGTATCTTCGAAGGTGGTGTGAAAAGTTTTCCAAAAGTGCAAATAGTAAATATTTTCGATTACTTCGTCTTTGGTCGAAGTACCTTTACCGCAGAACAGTTCGAGGCATATGAAAGTTTCGTAGCATATAACATTTTCTCGTCGTCGGTATTCTTTTACTGGGTAATTTAGTGCGATCATAAATTTGTGAGTAATCATTAATTTATGGAGAAAATAGTCACGCTGCCTTAATAAGTAAGGTTCTCTCACAGATATCGTATAAGGGACTAGATTGGCTGTCCGTTCTGTTGAGCATGGGCTTGCGCTGTGAGAAGCATGGAGCCACATTGAGCGGGTCAAGATGGCGGCGGAGCATGGCACGTTACGCAGATGGTTTGGACTTGGTTATTGTATAAATCATGGTGAAAGCTTCCTCAGATAAAAATCTTACGCAGAGAGACTAAAATATAATTGCTGTTACTTATTTGCCTCTTGCCCAATGCTGAAAACAATACATATATATATATTAAAATTTAAAGCTGGTATTGTATACAAATATAGAAAACTATTGAAAAACATTTTTAAGAAGGTAATGCGGCAACGATTTAAAATAATGGAAACGCAAATAATTTATTTAAAATCAATAAGTAGCTATTAAATCCAGCAAACTACTGATTTGAACCCGAAAAAAAAAAGGCTTCCACATGCTTTGCATAGAAAAGCTGAAATAATGTGAATCTTTTTCCTTGTTGCTATTACCTCTGTCATTCTGATTTATTTATTATGTTTGCTCAAAAAGTTTTGAATTTCACCAAACATTTTGATATTTCGTCTTGTTATGCACTAAGGAAATTTCAGCTTTTAACATTTCATATTATTTATTTGGGCAATATAGCAACGAAATGGCGTATTAAATGGAAGCATTCATTAACAAGAAACGTCAAAATCATCTCTCAGCAAATTAAAACCAGCGTGATATTTTTTTACATCGCAGATACCGGAATGTCTTCTCTGAAATTTAAGCCCTGGCCGAATCCGAAATAATGGCCGCCCCGGTGGCGCAGTGGTCTAAGGCGCTGGCCTCTAATCATTCGTCCGTAAGGGGTCCGGGTTCGAATCCCGTCAGGCATGGATGTTGTGTTTGTCTTACGGCACTGGCTCTCTCCCTTCCCTGGAGCCAGTGACCCTAAATTAGGGACGGGCGACTGCTTATAGCCCATTGAGTTGCTCATGGTGGTCGTTAAACCTCCAATCAAAAAAAAAAAAAAATCCGAAATAATTCAATATTTTGCAAGATCCTTGGCATTCTAGTTAGCACTAAGGAATATTACTGTTTTTTACTTAAATTTTATAACTTCCGCCGCTAAATGGGTACTGACTGCTTTGAATCTCAATATAAATAGAAAATCAAAGTACCAAACTCGTATTCCTTTGACTTAATGCAAAGTAGCCTTGCTTAAATGGATCGTGATGACCCGCTGAAAATGGCGCCTACCTTCTCACGCCTCATGGGCTGGGTGTCCAATCTAGCTTCTTGTATATGATATCTGTGGGTTCTCTTCTTTCCCAAGTGCGGAGACCAGAGTAAAAAGAGATAGGGTTTCTTTCTTTCCAGAAATCGCCGATTTTGGATAAAACTAACCCTTGAAAGGTTTTATGCCTTTTTGAGAGTTTAACTCTTCAAAAAAAGTGTCTTTTCTAAGCTGTTGGAAGTGATTTCCAAGTCTTAGAAAAAGGGCAAAATCTTTTTTTTTTCATAAATTTCTGATAAAAAAACAAAATAGTTTTGCTGGAATTTTTGTGCCCTATAATCTATTTATCCGTAAATAAATTTAGCAGCATAACACCGGCCTGTAAACAGACGTAGACACCAAAAAAATGATTTTATTTGGACAATAATTTTAGCCATTATTTGCATTTTTCCGCGAAAGTGGACTTCAGATTCAGGTAAAAATCCAGGTGTACTAAAAGTAAAATCAACGGTAGTTTGGGGTGAAAACATCATATAGAACATAGTAGTAAACTAAAAAAACTCCAACACCGACGTCCAAATAACCTTAAAAGTGAAAAACCGAAAACCCGCAAAAAAAAAAAAAAAAAAATTAGCCAGATGAACGGTGTGTTCGAGATATAAAAAATTGAGAAGAGCCAGAGATTTGATTCTGACTAAAAGACAGGTTTGCTTACAAATTAACTTTTAGCCCTATAAAAAGTTTCAACACCCCTAGATCAACCAGAAACCTTCTGAAAAAAAGTCCCGAAAGGAGATCCCCCCCGCCCCCCACCCCCACCCCCCAAAAAAACAAGTGCACAGAAGTGTCGATTTGGGACCGAAGCGTTTATTTAAGAAATATTTTGACTAAGAGGGAAACTCTAAAAGGTGTTCTATAAGAAAATAGTCAGTAGCAATAAAACCTAAGCAAAAAAACCAGCCAATACCTTTTAAATTCAACTTGAAAACTTTGAATCAACGAATGAAACACCTGCCCCAATAAGTGCAAGCACTGCACTCCAATAGCGTTTGATCAAGTAAAAGATAGATTCTCTGTTTTACCAGAAATCACTGATTTCTGGATAAACATAACATTTAAAAGGTTCTCTGCCTTTGAAGAGTCTAACTCTTCAAGAAAAAGTGTTTCCCAAGCTCTGGAAAGCGATCTCCCTTCGTTTGGCATATAAGCGAATTTCTTCGGTACTACCTTTAGAGACAGCAGCTAGTAGTCTGAAAAAGACTTACGGTCTCGATTTCCTCTATTACCGCAATTCGTAATGCCTTAAAATCTAGGCATTTTGGCTTCAGATTTTTATAAACACCCACCGCTAATGATTGCGCTTTACACATTAGGAGCAGGACAACCAGCTATGCTTGTCCTTCAGGAACTTGCAGGGACTGTTGCCACTTCACAGAAACTTCTCGATGACGTCCCGTGCTACATCCTCATACAAGCTCCATGCATACATGTTCCAAATTCTTCAGAAATGTTCATCACATTGTAAATAAAGAAATGTAAACACACCGATCTGTGCATGTGTATATCTCATAAGTAAACTTACCCGAAGGGTTTTTACTATATATGAGGAGTTTTCACATAATGCACTGAAAACACTGAAGTTCTGCAGCCTGAATTAGTAATCATAACACCATTTTTACACGGAATTTCGAGTACAAACAAACGAATTCGCGTTAGAACACATACGAAACTTACGAGGACTTTTCGATCTAATTACTTCTAAACGATTGCAATGAAAATTTGATCGAGGTAGTTTTCTCAACGAGTATATGTTTGTATACAATATTCCGAACACCCACAGTTCAAATGTACACAATTTACTAATCCTTTAAAATGGCCTATCAGCTCACAGGAAAACGTTGGAATTAAAAGGCGTGCGACCATTTCTGACTCATGTCACGTGATCTGAGTAAGACCTTCGACCATATATACTAACAGTATATATGGTTGAAGGTCCTACTCAATTAACAAGGTCATATCCATATATCTTATTCTAACCTCTTTAATGTAAACAAACGATTGCTGGGCCGCCCCGGTGGCGCAGTGGTCTAAGCGATGGCCTCTGATCGTTCGTCCGAAAGGGGTCCGGGTTCGAATCCCGGTGAGGCATGGATGTTGTGTTTGTCTTACGGCACTGGCTCTCTCCCTTCCCTGGAGCCAGTGACCCAAAATTAGGGACGGGCGACTGCTTATAGCCCATTGAGTTGCTCACGGTGGTCGTTAAACCTCCAATAAAAAAAAACAAAAAAAAACGATTGCTGGTCCGCAGCCACAGACATATTTCTCATGATGCAATGCGATCATGAGAAATGCGAAGTGAATAAGGCCCATTATATGAATTACATTCATTATCATCATCATCATCATTGTCAACCATTATCAATCCACTGCTGGACGAAGGTCTCCCCAAGTTTCCTCCACAACGGTCTGTCTTGTGCCAGTCTCCTCCATGTCACTCCCGCATATTTACGAATTTCATCCACCCATCTCCCATGTGGTCTTTTTCTGGGTCTTTTCCTGTCCCTTGGAATCCAATCTAAAATTTCGGCTGTCCATCTATGGTCTGTCCTTCTGGCAGTATGTCCAGCCCATTGCCATTTCAGGGATTTAACTCTGATCATGATGTCTTCCACTCTCGTCATTTTTCGGATCCACGAGTTCCTCTTCTTATCTCTCCTGGTTATACCAAGCATGCACCTCTCCATGCTTCTTTTAGTTGTCTGCAGCCTTTGTATGTCTCTTTTAGTTAAGGTCCACGTCTCTGCACCATACGTAAGCACTGGAAGGATGCATTGATCAAACACTTTTCTTTTAAGACATAATGGCATATTGCTCTTGAAAATTATGCTGTTTCTTCCAAAAGCTCTCCAGGCAAGTTTTGTACGCCGATTAATTTCTTCATCAATGTGACCCTCACTTGATATCTGCTGTCCGAGATAAACATACGTATCTGTTATCTCCAATTGTTCTCCATCAATCGATAAATCTTCATTTCTTGTAAAAGCATTGAACATCACTTTTGTCTTCTGAAAGTTCATTTTTAATCCCACTTCTTTACTCTTGTCAGCAAGTTCCTGGATCATACTCTGCAGCTCTGATGGGGTAGTTGCAAAAATGACTACGTCATCAGCAAAACGAAGGTGGGTTAGATAATCTCCATTAATCTTTATCCCTTTTTTTCCCAGTTCAGTGATTGAAAGACATTTTCCAATGTGGCATTAAAGAGCTTCGGAGATATGGTGTCACCTTGTCTCACTCCCTTTACAATTTTTATGTGTGTTGTATTTTCAAACAGCCGAATCTTTGCATTTTCATAGATGTTATTAATAATATTAATGTATGCATCTTCAATACCGCAGGATTTCAGAGCCGTGGTAACTGCTGATGGTTTCACCGAATCAAAGGCTTTTTCGTAATCGATAAAAGCCATGCACAATGGAAGTTCATATTCCCTCGCTCTTTCAATTAGTTCTCTCAGTACGTGGATATGATCTATTGTGCTGTAGCCACTCCTGAATCCAGCTTGTTCTCTCGGTTGAGCCATGTCCAGTGTTACCTTCAAGCGGTGTGAAAGAACTTTAGTGAAGATTTTATAAACTACTGATAGGAGGCTGATAGGTCTGTAGTTCCTGAGATCCTCAATGTCACCTTTTTTATGTAGCAGGATCATTGTAGCATTGTTCCAATCCTCAGGAATCTTCCCTTCATTAAGGCATCGAGTGAAAATTTGGGCGAGTACTGTTTGAATTTCTCCACTTGCTTCTTGTATGATGTCTATAGTAATTCCATCTTCTCCTGGAGCTTTCCCCTGCTTCATGTTCTTGATTGCATGAGCAACTTCTGCTGGGAGGACTGGAAGAACTCTGGTACCTTTCATGATGTCTGGAGTACATGTATCATCCCTTTCATATAATTTGGAGTAGAAATCTTTCACTCTTGTCAAAATTTCGCCTCTATTTCTTGTTATAGAACCATCTTCTTTTCTCAGAGCCATAATCTGTTTTCTTCCCTTACTGAGATGTCCCTTTGCTATCTTTAGGCTTTGGTTGTTTTCAATTGCTTTCCTCACTAGCTCACAGTTGAATTTCCTTACGTCTTCAGTGATACTTTTTCGTGCTGTCTTGCATAGCTCTATATATTCCACTTTGGAAGTCACATCTTCTTTAGTTGTCCTCATCTCTCTTCTTTTTTGCATCAACATTTTGGTTTTTCCTGATAATTTGTTTACATGCAACTTGTTCTTAGACCCAACTAATTTTGTTGCTGTTTCCATAAGAGCTTTGGTTACTTTTCTGTTAACTTCCGAAATATCCACTTCTTCCGATGTTAGGCCTTCTAAAGCAGAGAATCTGTTCTTCAGTTCCAACTTGAAAGTATTATGGTGTTTTTTAAGGTTGGTTATGTCAATACATTCTGTTTGTCTTATGAGCTTGCCACGTTCCAGTTTAGTGTTGAGGTGCATCTTACATCTCACCAATCTATGGTCACTACCTGTGTTGAACTTGTTCAGCACACTGCAGTCTTCGATGACGAATTTTTTGTTACACATAATAAAATCAATTTCACTTGTCGTCCCAATTGGATGTCTCCATGTCCATTTCCTGTGTGGCTTTTTCTTGAAAAAGGAATTCAAGATGAAAAATCCTTCTGCCTCTGCAAACTCAACGAGAGTATTTCCACGCTGGTTTCTGTTGCCGTGACCGAATTTACCTACTGAAGTTTCATTCTGTTGCCGGTGCCCTATTTTTGCATTGAAATCTCCCATAATTATCTTCAAGTGCTGCTTACCTTTATTATTTAGATGACGAATTTCCTCATAAAATTCTTCAATTTCTTCGTTTAACGACCACCTTGAGCAACTCAATGGGCTATAAGCAGTCGCCCGTCCCTAATTTAGGGTCACTGGTTCCAGGGAAGGGAGAGAGCCAGCGCCGTAAGACAAACACAACATCCCTGCCTGCCGGGATTCGAACCCGGACTCCTTGCGGACGAATGATTAGAGGCCTGCGCCTTAGACCACTGCGCCACCGGGGCGGCCAAGGCTATCTTTAGGCTGTGTTGAAATCATAATTGCTGTCCCGGTGGCGCAGTGGTCTAAGCCCTTGCTTCTGACCATTTGTCTGAGATTGGTTCGGGTTCGAATTCCGATGGCCGGCGCAGTGGTCTAAGCGATTGCATCTGACCATTCGTCGAAGATGGGTTCGAGATCGAATCCCGTCAAGGCATGGATGTTGTGTTTGTCTTATGGCACTGAGGCTCTCCCTTCCCTGGAACCGGTGGCCCTAAATTAGGGATGGGCGACTGCTTATAGCCCACTGAGTTGCTCACGGCTGTCTTTAAACCCCAATGATAGAAAAAAAAAGAATCCTAACGAGGCATTGATGTTGTACTTATCTTACGACACTGGCTCTCTCCCTTTCCGGGAACCAGTGACCCTAAATTTGGGAAGAGCGACTGCCTTTAGTCCATCGGCCGTCCCGGTGGCGCAGTGGTCTAAGCGATGGCCTCTGATCATTCATCCGAACGGGGTCCGGGTTCGAATCCCGTGAGGCATGGATGCTGTGTTTGTCTTACGGCACTGGCTCTCTCCTTTCCCTGGAACCAGTGACCCTAAATTAGGGACGGGCGACTGCTTATAGCCCATTGAGTTGCTCACGGCGGTCGTTAAACCTCCAATCAAAATCAAATCAAAATTAGTCCATCGAGTTGCTCACGGTGGTTGTTAAAACCCCAACAAGAAATAAAAAATAAAAATAAAAACAACAAAAAAGTCACAATTATTGGGCTTTTTTTAGTTTTCTTTTGGAAGAAATTCGCTGGATTTGTTTGGACGTCTGGCAACACTGCGAAGAACTCAAAGAGAAGAAGAACCCAACCATTCTTTTGGCGTCATCCTTGGGCGGCATCTGCATAGAAGAAAATTTAAGTGTAGGGAAGTTTTCATTAGTATCAGTATTTAGAGGCTAAACATATTGTTTGAAAAGAAGAAATTTGGCTGTTTAGGTAATTTCATGTTTTTGTCTGTTGATTATATTAGAATCACTGCAAAATATGCGTATCTTTTTGTAATTATTTCTTTGTTCTAATCCGTAACGGTAGTTCAGTTTGCCTTTCTAAAGAAGTAAGGAATTCCTGTGAAATAATTTCAGGGTTTTTTTTTTTATAATGTTTTTTCATGGTAAGTTTGAATTTTTAGGACCTGTTAAGCGGGATTTTAAAGGGTTTTATGTTACAGTTTGTCTATGAAGAAATGTACTGTATGATCAAAGAATTTGGTATGATTTCTGATTAAACAAAATGGCGTATAATGTTAAGAAGCCATTAAACATGTAGTGGATAACATATTCAAAGAATGTCAATGTCCTAGAAAAACTTAACCATTTTGTGAAACTTTTTTTTTTTTTCCACATGTGTTTATAAAATGTAACAGAAACGGTTTATTCTGAGATTAGCATAAATATTAGAAAGTTAATTTTGCATTTCCAGGGAGGTTACGTGATGTGCAGGATTAACGAAATCAGGTCCCATTGCGTAGTGGATACCCTCCCCTGGAAAAAAATATATTTGTGGTACTTTTTGCAAAATTCTATTAGATTTCAAATACTAAAAATTTAACTTCCATATTATTAACTAGGCATTTGCAGTCATTGTAATGAATAAAATTGTTGGAACCTACAAGTAAATTCTTACAAAAAATATGTAAAACCAAAAGTATAACACTTTATTGCATGAAACAAAAATGTGTGCATTGTAATTTAAATGATCGCCCTAGTTTTATACTGATACTACAAAGCACTTATGCCAAAAGTTAGTCCTATGCAAATTTTCTTGTAGAGTATTAAGGCCAGCTTCTCTGAACAGTGCCTCATGATCTCACATGTGTAACAGTGTCTGGTTTATACAAAAATTCACAGGTAAGTAACAATTAAGAATTGTAGCACAAAAAATGCTAAACTAATTAACAGTGTTACACCCAAGATTTCGTTATGGGTGTGGCCATATTATTTTTGTCTCTTGATTGTCAAAAGAAAAAAATACTAGTCTGTTTCTTCATTCCTTGTGAAGAACATCTTTTGGTTCATTATATTCTGAAGATTTTTGTGATGTGCAGACAATTGTATTACTATGAATCCTTGTGCTGATTGCTATAAAAATAACTGATCCTTGTGCTTATTGCGATAAAAATTCCACTCATATTAAACTATTTCTTCCACATTTTCTTTTTAATATACATGTGCTAGAACTATTGGTATGGCTGTGAAAAGGATCCTCAAGTTGTCTGGAATGACTGCTTTCCAGTCATTCAATTTTTATGAACTAAAGTAACAAAAAGATTTTACTGAAAGAAAAAAATTACTTTCCTTTTTAATACTTCATTCAAAGATGCCTAAATTCTTGGCTATTTCTTTAAGCAGTTTCATATGAAGTTTCCACAGAAAATTTTGTAAGATCTTTTTGCTAACGCTTGAGCACTTGATTTCCCCAAGTGGATGCCTTCAGTACACCTCTGCTGTGGTTTCAGATTTAGAGTAATTACTGTATGAGGTACTTGGCAAATAGGTTTTGGGCTGAAAGTTAATGTACGAAATCTGTTTATTGCATTCTTGTGCGATTCTTAAGGTAAAATTTCTGTTGAAAGTGAAAATTTTAGATAGAAGCCTTTTGTTGAGGCAAAATGAAAATTGTAGTGCCCTTTGCTTTGTTTAGGTAGAATAAACTGCAAATAAGGTGAAAACTAGGTATTTGGTCATCCCATAAGTAATGCAGTATTTTCAATGTGGCTGGATTGATTGCCACCAGATGGGGTTATTGTGGCAGATCTGTGGGGGTATATGTACTGCTGGACAGTGCTAAGATGCCAGATTGGGCTACTTTAAAAATCAATCTACTACTATTTTACCTTTTTTCTTTCTTTTTTTGGTCTACTACTCGGTTCATTTTTGGGTTGCATTTTCCCCTGCCTGTTTGAAGTATTTTTCTCAGTAGATTATGTAAGTCTTGAAGTAGGTAATGTAATATTGATAGTTCTTAACTTTTTGAGTGGCCTCCCCGGTGGTGCAGTGGTCTAAGGCGCTGGCCTCTGATCATTCGTCCGTAAGGGGTCCGGGTTCGAATCCCGGTGAGGCATGGATGTTGTGTTTGTCTTACGGCACTGGCTCCCTCCCTTCCCTGGAACCAGTGACCCTAAATTACGGACGGGCGACTGCTTATAGCCCATTGAGTTGCTCACGGTGGTCGTTAAACCTCCAATAAAAAAAAATAAACTTTTTGAGTGAAAAAGTATTTTTAAAAAAAGTGGCTAACTGTGAAGGAAATGCACCTGTGCATAGGTGTAACTGCGAACAACATTAGTAGCTTTATTTTGTGCAGATTCGGCTTTGTCATTTTTTGTTTATGATTTTGATTGTTCTAACTGGGTTTGACGTCTGATGTGACTGTGACCATTGATGTCAGTATTCATTAATTCATTTCATCACAGGGCAGTTCAGTTCAAAAGCAGGTACAGCCCTTATTTTGTTTTTTCAACGGTCTTGCTTTGATCTACTTTAAGCTCATTAATTATTTTTTTCTTGAACCTTGTTTTAGAAAAATGTACTTTAAGTTGTTTTAATATGGGTAAGTGGGCTCAGTATCATGTAAAAAAATTTAAATGGAATGATTGCAATCTTTTTAATCAATATGTTTTAGAAAACTATTTTAATCAAAATGAAAAAAAAATCAAACTTTTTAAAATCTAAAAAGTTTAATTTTTTTAATATTAAAAATCTTTTTAAAAACTCACAAACTTTGATTGTAATGAGCAAAACAACTTTTTTTTTTATTGAAGAATTAAAAATTGGGCTATTTTTGAATGGATTTGGATGCTTTTCAAATGTAAGTCTGCTACTTTCTCATTGAATTCGCAATACTGGGATGTTGGCATAGTGTCTGAGTAAACTTTGAATGGTGTAAATGTTCATTTAATTTATTTGTTAACCCTCATCATGGAAGTGTCAAAACTTTCGTATATGGCACGTTTTTACTTTGAGAGCACTATCAGGGCAACACCACCCTGGCAGCAGTGTTGAAACTGCTAGATTTATTGTGCAGATGTGCGAGTCGAGGACAAAGCGTTTTCGTTCTAGGAACTGTAGCCTTAAAAAAATAAGCTAAGGCCAGGATGTCCTCAGGAGTAGGATGACGATCTGTTACGACAAAGAATATTTAACAAAAGAAGTTAAGGCTCAGCGAGACGTAACTAGTGCAGCCATATCTTCAGGGAAAATATGCAGTGCCCAGAAGCCAACATACAGGCTGATCGGCTGATGCCAGAGCAGACTGTGCATGCATATTTTTGTTTGACTTCAATTCTTTGGATAAAAAATAGTCTGCCGTTAGCCGAGCTACTCAGACTCGCAACACGTGATTGTTACCTTCTCAGTAGCATAATCACTTCGCAAATCGGATATGTTAGTTTTGTTACGCCACCCGGGTTAGTTAAGGTGTTTGTTCTTCAGTTTTTCAGAAATATTTTCAGTAATGCCAAATACTAGGGAATGTCTGCATTTTGTACGGATCCTTGATAACTGTAATAGTTGGATCCGCCTAACTGTAATATTTGCTGAAATTTAATTTAAATAGTAATACTAATGTTACTGCATATTTTTCTCACCAAAATAAGGGAGGGCGGAGTATCGGAAAACAGCAAGCACGACAACAAAAAACTGCTCTAAGCAAATAGTGGTACTTACGTATTAACACCACCGCACAGAAGTTGTGCTAATGCGCCAATAAAGAGCAATCTTGTTGTTCGCACGCGCAGGCATTTATATTTTGGATTCTTTGTTGCATTTTTTGTTTGCTGATTTTTGACGCCATTTTTTAGTGCTACGAAAATGCGCATTTGGGATTTGCCAAAAACAGAACAAGATGCAATTTTATTTTTTCAGGAGCGAAATATTTTACCAAAAGAACAAAAATGTACCAATTCCCATGACGTGAAACTTTATTTCGGTAAACGTAAGTTTTGGAAATGTAATTTAAGTCAGTGTGATCAGCAAGTGGGACTTAGAAAAGACAACTGGTTTGAGGGAAGCAGAATTCCATTTTGTTCAGCTTTGAGATTCATATACTGCTGGTGCGAGGAGTTGACGTCGATTAAATTTTGTGAAAAGCAACTTGATTTATCAGATAAAACTGTTATAGATTGGAACAATTACATGCGTGAATTATGTGTCTTGGATATGGAGAATAAACCAAACAAGAAGGTAGGTGGACCAGATTGCATTGTGGAAATTGATGAAAGTTTGTTTACTAAACATAAAAATAATTGTGGTCGAGTATTACCTGAACAGTGGGTGTTTGGTGGTATATGTAGAGAAACAAAAGATTCGTTTGTTGTCACTGTTCCTAATAGAACTGGCTGTACCCTTCTTGATAAAATTATTGAAAACATTGCAGATGGTAGCACAATTTATTCTGACAGTTGGAAAGGTTACCAAACAAATAGAATAGAAATAGAAGGATTCCTACATGCTAAAGTTAATCATAAATACAATTTTATTGATCCTGATACAGGAGTTCATACACAAACAGTTGAGAGAATGTGGGGCAGTGCTAAATGGAGGAACAAGAGACAAAGGGGGACAGCGAGAAATCATTCGGAATCTTATTTATCAGAGTTCATATGGCGACGGCATCAGGTGAAAGAAAATAGAGACTGTTTTGAATCTATGTTGAACTCTATATCGGCCCATTTTCCACCGAAATCCGATTGACTACTTTGTTTTTAAATAAAGTGTTTTATCTGTAGCTGCGGTGGCGTTAATACGTTCATATGGTGACAGCATCAGGTGAAAGAAAATAGAGACTGTTTTGAATCTATGTTGAACTCTATATCGGCCCATTTTCCACCGAAATCCGATTGACTACTTTGTTTTTAAATAAAGTGTTTTATTTTATGATTTGTCGTAAAAATTTTAGGTGTAGATTTATTGGCGCATTAGCACAACTTCTGCTGCGGTGGCGTTAATGCCTGCGCGTGCGAACAACAAGATTGCTCTTTATTGGCGCATTAGCACAACTTCTGCTGCGGTGGCGTTAATACGTAAGTACCCAAATAGTCATCATATCGAAGGAAACCATCTTGGATCAAAGAAAAGCTTCACTGCCATAGTCTCCCTCTAACGTGTTTTGCTCCTGAATGTTAACTTTCCCTCAGCACATCTCAAAATGTGGTGGCGCTGTTGCCGCCTGTTTTACGTTATCTCTGTGAAAGTTGACCTTCTTTAAGCGTTAGATATTCTTTGGCTATGATCACCGAGCAAAATCCTCATGTAGCAGTGGAAGAATTAGCAGAGCAGTTCCGAGCAACCTTTTTCAGTGGTCCACTGACATCTACAAAAGATTGGTACAGTTTCTAAGCTGAGCCAGTGATTTCTTCACAAGTTATCGGAGCACAATCTGAAGCAACGAATGGAGGTCTGCACATCTCACCTCTGTCGATTGAAAAAAGGAATCTTTTCCGAATTACCAAAATCCAGTGTATGTAACAAAAGAGAAGCCTTATAAAGCTATGGGATGTCACCAGTCTGCTCTGTATGGGTCATTCCATGCCAAATCAACACAGCACTCAACCTTGACATCTCCGATTTTAACGAAAATAGGAATTTCTCCTTTTTCGTCGTAATTTGGGTTATCCTCGAGATCGATGCATAACTGAACAGAAATTTTGGGGCAATTGGTAGTCGTCTTTCAAAACTTTCGGAAACAGTAAAGATTTCTCCCATAATCGTAATTTTATTTTTCACGCAATGTTTCTTCTGCCTAGTATTGTTGTTAAATTTCATTTTATTTCATAAATATTTGTATTTCACCTTGAAAATGGAAGGGAAATGTCCGAAAATGGAAATCGGACGTAGCAAAGATTTCTCTCTTAACTGTAATTTTTTTCCCCCTACGATGTTGTGAATGTGTATCCTGTGTTCTTAAATATCCCCGCAAAAAAAGGTTTGCATTTCAGCTTGATAAAGGGGGAGAGTCCTAAAACGAAAGTAACGAAGCTGAAAATTTTATAAGAATTTATGTATGATATTCAAAAGCATTCATATTGTCCAAGTTACACTATTTATCTTTTATCTAAAATAGTGAAAGCTATCGTGCATTTCATGGTCTTCAGACTGAAAGTTCTTTCAGCATGCTGGATAAAATTGCATTCCAAGGGAGTTGTGAAGCCTACTGTTGTAGCTGATGGTGATATTGAGCTTAATTTTTCAAATAAGTTTTTCAAAACAGAAAAATCAGAAAGAGGACACAGAACTAGTAATTGGAGTAAAAATAAGAATGTATTTAAGTGAAATCATTTTAAACAAAAATGAACTTTCTAAGTTCTATACATCTGTCAGAAAATTTTACGTGGACAAATATTTTTATAAATCAATAAAAGATATTGATCTATGATGAATTCTTAAAACATGCAGAAGTAGCAGATCCTTCACTTAGAACCAGAACATCGTTTACTTCTGTATTATATACATAAGCGCTTTCCATTTATAATAACTGAAAATGAACTTGAAATACCGGAAGCGGAATTGCTTGTTATCAAGAGCTCTGACAAATTAGAGACCATACCAGAAACAGATAGAATAGATGTCACTTGGTCAGAAATCTCAAAATTAAGTGGCAGTAATGGAGCTGTTAAGTATACTATTCTCTCGAAAGTAATGTTTGCAATACTTGTAGTTCCACACTGGAATGCTGCGAGTGAGAGTTTTTAGTTTAGTGTAAAAAAATCAAGTCCCGTTTCCAACCTAATTTAGGTTTAGAAACTGTAGAAGCACTTATTTTCTGCTGAGGAACTCAAATCTGCAAAACAATGTACAGCCAAATCACTAAAGAAAGCTGTTTAATCAATTTTTTTGTTATGTAAAAAAAAAGTATCAGTCATGGTGTGTATTATTTTCCAAGTAAAAAATTTGGAATATTTTGATACAGATTTTCATGTATCATCATCATCATCATCATTGTCAACCATTATCAATCCACTGCTGGACGAAGGTCTCCCCAAGTTTCCTCCACAACGGTCTGTCTTGTGCCAGTCTCCTCCATGTCACTCCCGCATATTTACGAATTTCATCCACCCATCTCCCATGTGGTCTTTTTCTGGGCCTTTTCCTGTCCCTTGGAATCCAATCTAAAATTTCGGCTGTCCATCTATGGTCTGTCCTTCTGGCAGTATGTCCAGCCCATTGCCATTTTAGGGATTTAACTCTGATCATGATGTCTTCCACTCTCGTCATTTTTCGGATCCACGAGTTCCTCTTCTTATCTCTCCTGGTTACACCAAGCATGCTCCTCTCCATGCTGCTTTGAGTTGTCTGCAGCCTTTGTATGTCTCTTTTAGTTAAGGTCCACGTCTCTGCACCATACGTAAGCACTGGAAGGATGCATTGATCAAACACTTTTCTTTTAAGACATAATGGCATATTGCTCTTGAAAATTATGCTGTTTCTTCCAAAAGCTCTCCAGGCAAGTTTTGAACGCCGATTAATTTCATCAATGTGACCCTCACTTGATATCTGCTGTCCAAGATAAACATACGTATCTGTTATCTCCAGTTTTTCTCCATCAATCGATAAATCTTCATTTCTTGTAAAAGCATTGAACATCACTTTTGTCTTCTGAAAGTTCATTTTTAATCCCACTTCTTTACTCTTGTCAGCAAGTTCCTGGATCATACTCTGCAGCTCTGATGGGGTAGTTGCAAAAATGACTACGTCATCAGCAAAACGAAGGTGGGTTAGATAATCTCCATTAATCTTTATCCCTTTGTTTTCCCAGTTCAGTGATTGAAAGACATTTTCCAATGTGGCATTAAAGAGCTTCGGAGATATGGTGTCACCTTGTCTCACTCCCTTTCCAATTTTTATGTGTGTTGTATTTTCAAACAGCCGAATCTTTGCACTTGCATTTTCATAGATGTTATTAATAATATTAATGTATGCATCTTCAATACCGCAGGATTTCAGAGCCGTGGTAACTGCTGATGGTTTCACCGAATCAAAGGCTTTTTCATAATCGATAAAAGCCATGCACAATGGAAGTTCATATTCCCTCGCTCTTTCAATTAGTTCTCTCAGTACGTGGATATGATCTATTGTGCTGTAGCCACTCCTGAATCCAGCTTGTTCTCTCGGTTGAGCCATGTCCAGTGTTACCTTCAAGCGGTGTGAAAGAACTTTAGTGAAGATTTTATAAACTACTGATAGGAGGCTGATAGGTCTGTAGTTCCTGAGATCCTCAATGTCACCTTTTTTATGTAGCAGGATCATTGTAGCATTGTTCCAATCCTCAGGAATCTTCCCTTCATTAAGGCATCGAGTGAAAATTTGGGCGAGTACTGTTTCAATTTCTCCACTTGCTTCTTGTATGATGTCTATAGTAATTCCATCTTCTCCTGGAGCTTTCCCCCGCTTCATGTTCTTGATTGCATGAGCAACTTCTGCTGGGAGGACTGGAAGAACTCTGGTACCTTTCATGATGTCTGGAGTACATGTATCATCCCTTTCATATAATTTGGAGTAGAAATCTTTCACTCTTGTCAAAATTTCGCCTCTATTTCTTGTTATAGAACCATCTTCTTTTCTCAGAGCCATAATCTGTTTTCTTCCCTTACTGAGATATCCCTTTGCTATCTTAAGGCTTTGGTTGTTTTCAATTGCTTTCCTCACTAGCTCACAGTTGAATTTCCTTACGTCTTCAGTGATACTTTTTCGTGTTGTCTTGCATAGCTTTATATATTCCACTTTGGAAGTCACATCTTCTTTAGTTGTCCTCATCTCTCTTCTTTTTTGCATCAACATTTTGGTTTTTCCTGATAATTTGTTCACATGCAACTTGTTCTTAGACCCAGCTAATTTTGTTGCTGTTTCCATTAGAGCTTTGGTTACTTTTCTGTTAACTTCCGAAATATCCACTTCTTCCGATGTTAGGCCTTCTAAAGCAGAGAATCTGTTCTTCAGTTCCAACTTGAAAGTATTATGGTGTTTTTTAAGGTTGGTTATGTCAATAGATTTTGTTTGTCTTATGAGCTTGCCACGTTCCAGTTTAGTGTTGAGGTGCATCTTACATCTCACCAATCTATGGTCACTACCTGTGTTGAACTTGTTCAGCACACTGCAGTCTTCGATGACGAATTTTTTGTTACACATAATAAAATCAATTTCACTTGTCGTCCCAATTGGATGTCTCCATGTCCATTTCCTGTGTGGCTTTTTCTTGAAAAAGGAGTTCAAGATGAAAAATCCTTCTGCCTCTGCAAACTCAACGAGAGTATTTCCACGCTGGTTTCTGTTGCCGTGACCGAATTTACCTACTGAAGTTTCATTCTGTTGCCGTTGCCCTATTTTTGCATTGAAATCTCCCATAATTATCTTCAAGTGCTGCTTACCTTTATTATTTAGATGACGAATTTCCTCATAAAATTCTTCAATTTCTTCTTCAGGATGACTTGTGGTGGGTGCATAAGTTTGAATAATCTGAGCCTGGTATCTTCTCGATAGTTGGATAACGAGTCGTGCAGCTCTGTCAGAGGAACTTTCAACTTCTACCACTTTATCCTTCAGTTTCTTGTTTATTATAAATCCAACACCACTAGTTCTGCCAGTATCTGTCCCACGATAATAGAAGAGATGTCCACTTTTCAGTTCAATGAGATCTTCTCCTTTTCTCCTTACCTCACTTAGCCCGACGATGTCCCACTTGATCCTTTGTAGTTCCTCTTCCAATTCAAGAAGCCTTGAATCAGAAGATAGGGAGCGTCCATTATAAGTAGCCAAGGTCAGCATCAGATGGCAGCCTAGTCCGGTCCTCCGGGGATTCTTAGCACCCTCTGCCTTCATGTCGCACTGGCCGCTGCCTTGGCCAGGTACATTCCAGCTGCCGGAGACTGAGGGCCAAGATTTAAGTTGTGGAATATAAATGAATAAGTAAGTAAAAAATATTAATTAAATTAAATGAGTAACAGCATATTTTCTTTGGTTAAAATTATTCTTTTTGGTATGACTACTGAAAAATGGCCAAAACTACTGAAAATTTGTACGAGTACTACTGAAAATATCTAAAACAGGTTGGCATCTCTGCGAGAGAAACTATTTGCGCAACAGTTAGAACAAAAAATATTAGTTTTGCTGTTTTCTGAATTCCTAGCCTATTTCTTAACTTAGAATGCAGAATGTTAAATGTTGAGGAAATTCTTTCAATTCCTGCTGAAGCAGATGTTGTTATTAATTGCAAAATACTTTCCAGTTCTTTTTTTTTATTTCTATTGACTCTCTCACTATGGAAAAGAAATATCACCAGTCTATAGAATTCACTGCAATTTGCACTTTTTCTTCCACTATCGTTCCAGTGAATGGTGCAGATTTTGTCAGAAGCTTAATGAGAATAGTCAGGAATGTGTGTCCGTATTTTTCTGGCAAATTGTAAAGCAACTTCTTTTTCTTCAGGCACATCCATGTTTTTTGCTTGAAAGTGAAGATCAACGAGAAAGGCCAAAAATTGAGCTGAAGATTTAAAGCTGGACCATATCTTTTATGAAACAACTCCAATTGCTTTTCATCTAAGATGTCATTTAATACAATTTTCAACTTTTTCCACACACTAAAACAGCTTTAGAAATTTTACAATCGTTCCTCTGGACTCTATCAAGAGCATTGGCTATTGGTTGATATATTGTCAATAAATCCTTGTCGGCTGATATATTGCCAATATACCCAAATTCATTACCATTTCTTTGATTTTAAATTCAATATTGCCATCTTTATTATTAACCACTACCCTGTAGCAGAATCTCTGCAATGGGTGATGTACATCACAGATTTATTTTGGTCCTGTAGATAAAAACAATATCCCCAGAGCCCTATTAAATCATTTTGCAGACTCCCTGTCATATATGCAAGCTTTCCACCTTTCAAAATTTCTGAAACCTGAAGTTAGGCAGAATGATGATTTCTCCCGTAATCGTAATTTTTTTTCTCTTGCGATGTTCCCTATATGCTTGAAGAGAGGATTGTCTGATATTGTTAAATATCATTTTGCTGCATAAATATTAGTGTTTTAATTTGAAAATAGAGGCAACTATTTCATTTTTCCGAAAACGAAGTTTGACGGAATCCAGTAATCTTAAATTCTTGTGATGTTCCCTTTGTTTGCCCTGTATGGTCATTAAATATCATGTTATTAGATAAATGTTCGTATTTAAAATTGAAAATGGAGGAAAATTTTCCGAAAACCAAAGTTGTATGGAGCGAAGATTTCTCCGTAATAAAAAATTCCTCCCTCTAAAATGACCCTCTGCCTGCTGTGCTTGTGTATTAATTGTTTAGCCCTTTGATCGTTGAGTTTGAAACTAGGTAAGTGCACACCCAGCGTTGAATATGTTAGAAGCACGTTTACCCCGCAGTGCATACAAATATACAGCGTAACGGCAACAAATGTAGAAACAAAAGCGGAATAGATACAACGTATGTACAGACCTTTTTCTGAGGACGGATACAATTAGAAGTGTCGCATAGCATGATAAATCCTAAAACAAGGATCCACACAGAATCCAACTTGGCAGTTTTTACTTCAAAAACGAGTTTCCTTCCAAACCTTTTTCCACCAATGACTTTTGAGCAGCATTACAGCACATTTTCGCCTTGGTGCTGGCTGCTTTTGTGTGGGTGGAATGCATTCAGGGAAATGCTGTTCAATCAGTGGATGGATTACCATCACCTTTACAGTTGGCCTGGTTTTTGTCGAGGATATATCAAGTGATATTTTTCTATTATCCTGTCAATAAGATCCAGTCGAAATGCTAGATGATCCATTGTACCACCTTGCTGCCAATACAGAATGAAGGCGTTGAAGACCGATGTATGCAGAAGCTGACGTAAAATTTTCACGTAATATCTCTGCTGATGTCGGACTCCAGGGTAGTATGACAGCATCTGGCCCATTCGGTCGACTCCTCACATTGTGTTATTATAATCCAGAATTACTACAGATTTAGTAGCAGTTCCTGTCATTGTTTGTACATCTGTAGTCTCATTGCCGTGTAGGCTACTGAGAAGAGACACAGGTTTTTTTTTTGTCCTTCCATGCGAGAGCCACAATTGTTTCTCTGATAAGCTATGATGTCACCTTTCTTTAAGTTTGCTGACTTTCATGTCTTTTGGCATATCTTTTTGTGTCAGCTTTACTGTCCCATAAACAGTCTGCCATTGAACAAGAAGGTCAGCAAGCTCAGGACTAGTGTAAAAATTGTCTATAGTCTGCCATTGAACAAGAAGGTCAGCAAGCTCAGGACTAGTGTAAAAATTGTCTATGGTAAGACAAATAACTGTTGTCGAGAAGAGGTGCAACTAAACTCAGCATAACCTTTGTTCCTAAAGCCATGTCTGGTGGACAATTGAAAAATTGCATGCATTTTCCAGTGTAAATGATCATATCCACAAATAGGCTGTGGAATTTTTGCATGGTTTAAAACATTTGATTCCGAACCGAGATCTTTTCATTGGCAAATACTGTTTTCAGCTGAGACGTCCTTTGAAGAGAAGAAGGCTTTCATAAATGCAGATATCTCTGGAAGGAATATATGCTTGAGAAAACCTCTGTCTACTGTAATCGAATACAGCACCAATCTTTTTAGCTTTGGGTTTGGATGCATGCAGAGCCATTCATTATCACTAAAATGCAGAAATCTCATAGCAATAAAACCCTGCATTCAGACATGATTTGTGAGAAGAATGGTGTTTTAATATATTTTTCTGGACAAGTAAGTTTTTACATCTGGCTTCTGAACAATTCCTTGCAAAATTAACTCTGCAAAGAAAGTTCTTAGCTCTGAAATATTTGTCTCTGTCCAATTTGTAACTCTTGAATGTGGTTTCAGCTGGCCAGTTCTAATTTGTTCTGCCCTTTTTGTTGGTTTCATCAACAATGAGTTGTAACATTTTGTCATAAAACAACAACTTCAAAGTAGTCTAAGGATGCTGCATTCGCAGGTAGAACACCTGTAGTAATTCCAGGGGTGCCACTAAAAGCAAACCAAGGTCTGCCATGGCAAACATTCTCTGTCGGAACTCTGTACAACTAATGGGCATCGGAAACACATGTATCAACTTTATTCTCAGATGAACTATGAAATAAATCTATTTCACTCTCACCTGTGCTACAGGCAAACTCTTCTTCATAATATTCCTCAGTGACAGCGGTGGGGAATTCCGGGAAAATCTTACCAGCCAGGAATTTTTACCCCTAGCCAAAAAGATGCGATGTAGGCACATTACGACAACAGTGGTGGGATATGACACAAATTTTTAATTTCTGCCCCTATGTAATACAAATACATATATATGCTATACCAGATTGAAAAAAATCCCCATGAAACCTTTGATTTATAATAGAGATGTATGACACCAATTTATTATTTTATAATTAAATATTTCATACCTAATTAATAGTGATTGTTCAGCTTTGTTTCTTTAAAATTTTTACATCAATTATTCAGCATCACGAAATTTCCTTTTATGCCCTTGTACATGCTTTGTTCCACCTCCAAAGTACCACTTATCTAGAGTGTCTGCTGGATCAAAATTTTCTAATGATGTCCCATTAATGCGTATATTTAGGAGACTGTTCATACTTCTGTTGACTAATGAGGTCCTTAAAGGATTTTTGATAAGATTCATCAGGCTGAAGCCTCATTCATAGGTTGATGTTGATGCTGGTGTTAAGCCGCCCCGGTGGCGCAGTGGTCTAAGGCGTTGGCTTCTGATCATTCGCCCGAAAGGGGTCCGGGTTCGAATCCCGGTGAGGCATGGATGTTGTGTTTGTCTTACGGCACTGGCTCTCTCCCTTCCCTGGAACCAGTGACCCTAAATTAGGGACGGGCGACTGCTTATAGCCCATTGAGTTGCTCACGGTGATCGTTAAACCTCCAATCAAAAAAAAAAAAAAAAAAAAAAAAAAAAGATGCTGGTGTTACACAAAGAAGTGAAAACAACTGGCTTGTGAAAAAAACTTCTCCTTATGTTCAGTAATCTTTAAAAGTAGTTCATCAACTTTCAAGTTCTGGCTACTTATTTTGAAGTCAAACCATTCATCTACCACACTTTTTTCAATATCTATTTCATTGTTTTTGTGTTTGATTACTTCCTTAAAATGATGCAAGATAATTTTGATTTCATTGTCTCCAAAGTCACTCAAATCTTTTCCAGTGGGCCAAGTGAATGTGTCAAAAACATATGTTGAAGTGATTACAGGGGAATAAATGTCACAAAATCTTTCCAATAAATATTTTTTTTGCAAAGTCTATCATAGTGTTTCTGTCAGATTTGAAGAACTTCTTCCCATTTGCAACATTTGTCAGAACTACATCTTTGTAAGTTCCTCCATTATAGGAGCTAAAAAATTCTTCATATTTTCCTTTTTCTTTCTGCAAATTTTCTAATTTCTTTTTTGCTTTCAAAACTTCCTTGTTGACTTGACATAAAAGCAAATGCTGTTTTTGGAAAACGAGGGACAAGTCTTCAAAGATTTGAAGAAAATCTAGGAGAAAACTGAGAATTGCCAGAAATCTTTTATTTTCTTTACTATGCCTTCTGCATTTTTGCTACCTTGTTTTTCATTTGCTTCATTTTCTAAATGCAACACAACTGGTTTGTAGTCATGAAAAATTGCTCTCAAAACTCCTACTTTAGATGCCACCCATCTAATTTGGTGCAATTTCTGAATTTTGAAATTTTTTGTGCTAATAAGTTGGCAATTTTTTCCAGGTGCATGATTTTTTTACTGGAATGTCCATAAAATTTATAAATAAAAATAAGAATCGAGTCAAATGTTACTAAATACGATACATTCTTCATAGTATAAAGTATGCTTAACTGCAATTGGCGAGCAACACAATGCACATACAATATATGTGGTAATTTTTTTTTGAATTTGACACACAAACCAGATACTTAACCAACCATGTTGGCTGCCCTATCTGCTGCTATACCAACAATCCAAGAATTTTTCTTCAAATTTAAACCAAAAGAAGCAAACTGTTTCTCAATAGCAGAAAAATAGGACTCAGATGTGCTATTTTCTAATTCTAAGAGTCCCAAGAAACATTCTTCAATTTTACCACTTTTCAAATATCTTGCATACATCATCAATTCCTCTATTGTGCCCTTGTCTGTAGAGGCATCTAAAATAATGCTAATGAACTGGGACTGCTTTAGTTCCTTCAGTACAGACTCTGTTATAACCTCTGATATGCAAGAAATAAATTCCCTGCAAGCATTTCTATTTGCATACTGGTTTTGTACATCAACCTCTAATTTTCTGGATAACATGACTAGTGACTCAATGTCAGAAAATGGCTTATTGTTCTTTGCAATATAGTAGCTCAGATTGAATAATACTTTGAGCTGCTTAAATATTTTTTCATCCATCTTTTTAATGCATTTGGCCAATGGGGTGCTAACAAGAAGCTGTGATGAATTTTCAATAAAATCAAAATTTTTTTCTATGCTGCACAGATTTATCATGGAATTTAAAAGTTTCATGTTTGAAAGGGCCACTAAATCCCTGTGAAAACTTATGTGATGTATTGACTTTCACATCTGCTTTGCAGCAAAATCCACATTTTGCAAGACCATCTTCATAAACAATCCAGGGGAATTCTTGTATCCATTTACCTTGAAATTTCCTGTTCTGTGGCTTTTCACAATTTTTTGCAAGATTTCTATCTTCAAGTAAAACATTTTCAGAACCAAGATCTGAGTTGTATCACATTGCTATCAACCAAAACACGTGGCTTAGAGGATGAATCACATGACACGGCTACATTGCTACCGGACGAATTACGTTGGAAAAATGTAAATAAAGTTGATTGTTGTTTGGAATTAAACATATTGAGATCACACACCAATTTTCAATGATACTGTGATTTTTTATGTTGCAGAAGTCTTTTGTCCACCAAAACCGTGTTTTCGTTTCCAACGCGCGTTTAGGCTAAACGACAATTTAGTTGGCGCTCCGAGAAGACAGCTGTAGGTACCACGTGATCGAACAGGCGGGACTTCAGCGACGATTAATCCTGTGCGCGCTTCCCGTCGGTTACACAGCGTTCTGCAGTGGAAAAAAACTGTATTCCACCAGCAGCAGGAGCGACTCAGCTTGGCCTTGAGCGACTGCTAAGCATTCGTGACGTCAGCTCCGCTCTTTCGCATGCTCTTTCGTGCGAATGAACACTTGGGTCGGTCTAAAAAAATAGAATGCTTTTCTGCCTAGTGAGGTATGACTTCAAAGTTCGGGTTTCGGATTAGAATATACTTGCCCGTCTTATAAATGAAGAAGCTTAAGGTGTAAAAAAAAAAAAAAATAGTGAAAGCCTAAAATATTATTATTTTATAAGCTGCAATTTTTAAGAGGTCTAAAATCCAGGAAATCCACTTGCCATGCCAGAAAATCCACTCGCCGATGGCAAGTGGGCGAGCGTAATTCTTCACCCTTGCTCAGTGACATCGCTGTCATCACTGCTGCTATCATCTTCAACTAAAACACGAGAACTCTCCGTCTTGTGAGGGCCAGATGTCGACACCATGCTCCACTGATCATGCACACACACAAACCAACACAAACGTTACTGCTTCTTATTGCTTTTTCACCAAGATGAACTTCTTTAATCTATCAAATAACTTTTGTCAACTAAGCCCATGTATTGGAATACGCTGGTCACAAAAACTTTGAGATAGTGAGGTTTCGAAGTGCAAACGCGGTGTTAGTCACATTTAGCGACTACCGGAGCTCTGTTATCAGCGTGGGTAGTTACGTCCTATGTAATTTGCATCGTGACCATGTAGAAATTTGCCAAATGTATTGCTGTCAATGTGGGATTATTGTGAAATTATGCCTACATAACGCTTCAGCATTGACAACAGAAATAGGATTGTTGGAATGTTAGAGGCAAAGAAACAGGGTTTGAATACATGTCTTCTGTTCAGGGCTATGTAATGAAAGGCAGGCCATACATACAATGATTGGATAGTCCGAAGATAAATCATTTCCTCCGCATCAGCTTGTGGTATGAGTTCCTGTAATTGTTGTACGTTGTGCAGGTAACCGCTATGTACAGTTATCAACCCCATCACGTAAAGGAAAGCTTTGCATACACTAGATGCGTCGTTAACAGTGGGCAAAGAAAATCTTTGCATGCACTAGATGCGTCGTTAACACTGGGCAAAGGAAATCTTTGCAAGCTTTAGATGCGTCGCTAACTCTCAAAGGGCTAATAATTATTTAATTACATAAATGTTTTCATTTGAGATGGGAAATGGAAAAAATTTTTCCGAAAACGGACGTAGAATGGTGTGAAGATTTCTCCTGTTGTGACAATATTTTTCCTAATGATGCCTCTGCACTTTATTGTTGTTAAATATAAACTTATGTTTCAGCTTGAAAATGGTGGCAAAATTTCAGACGCAGAAGGCCAGAATGTTCTTGATCCTAATTAACACTGCAGTTGCTGTAGTAACTAGATTAGACACTTTTTTAGATGGAAAAATATGTCTGCAATTTTTCATTGTTTTCCATATCTTGTAGTTATTTTGCTTAAGTGACCACCTGCAGATTATTTTGTGGCACTATTATTTCTGCCGCAGACTGACCAGGAATTTTCTGCTATGGGTAACCACTATTGCCATGAGTATTGGCCAGTGATTGATGTAACCTCTTAAACAGTCGCACACTGAATTCCACATATATCTTGGGGCAACACAAGAGCTAATCCACCAGCTTGTTTATATGCTGATCTAACAAAATCATGATTTCTGAAATGCTTCACAATTTGTGTACCCTGTTGTTTGATGTTTGAACTCTATAGATCTCCTGCAAGGAGGTTTAATAAGTGAGCTGTGCAACCATATGTGATAACATCAACATTTTCTCCATTTCTTTCCTCATCTTTGTCATGTTTGTCTGTTACAAAACTCCTAACTTCACAATGGATTTTTTTTTCTG
Source organism: Macrothele yani (assembly GCA_039090855.1). NCBI lineage: Eukaryota > Metazoa > Arthropoda > Arachnida > Araneae > Macrothelidae > Macrothele > Macrothele yani. The sequence continues at coordinate 99,750,883 of CM077027.1, forward strand.
CTGATTTCAAACTGCATAGAAATTTGTTCAAGGTAATCACTTGTATGGGGATACCCAAAGTGTTAAAACTGTACACTAAATAGACATCACTATCTGAAGTTGTTACAGAAAAACAAACAACTGATTCATTATGGACATTGGACCATCCATCTATACTCATGAAGACTATCTTACCTTTTAAAGACACAACATTTCTCTATTTCATTGTCAAAACCTCGTCTAACAAACAACCTGCTATATCGTGTTCTTTTGGTGGCTTATAGCCAGGATGTAGCATTTGAATAAGGTTCTTGAACTCCTTATTTTCAACCATATGAAATGGAGTGTTTGAAGAATAGATCAAAATATTTGCAGGTCAGAATATTTTTTCTTTTCAGCTATGGTTCGTGTCACAAATGAATCCTTTCTCCATTTTTTAATTTTTTCTGTGCTGTCACAGATTTAGTGGTTCTTTCAGGTACCAATGGCAGTTCTCTTTTATGCTTGGACTCCTTGGCAGGTGAAGCATCATAAACTTCAGCATATCTTAAATTCATTGAAGTGCTTGGTTGATGGTCATTAACTTGTATTTAATGAATGCAATGAGTAATGGTTTTTATGCATTTGTTTTTAATGAACACAATGAGTAATGGTTTTGCATGTGTGTAATAAGTCTCTGGATCTCTTTTTCACACAGTTTGCACTTAGCAGGTGAACCTTTGCCACTCATATTTTTAATTACTTCAAAATAGTTCCAAATGATATCTTTTTTCCTTCCAGCCAGGCTGACTTCAACACTTGTCTTAAATAAAATGAGCTAAGCACTAAGACCCTTAGCCACACAGTACAGTGCAACAGAAAACTGAGAATGGTACTTTTAAACTGGCATTGCTTCCTGTTTATCTGTTCTTTATCATCAGTGCTTGAAAAATGTGGTCGTCCGTGACAAGTGAAAATTTTTAGTTGACAAGTAACAAATTTAGTACAGTAGTTTAAATTCAATAGGCAATTATTTAAATGTTGTTATGCCTATTGTTGGATACATAAAAATATCAGTTCTTTAATTAGGCTTATTTTAATTTGCAGAACTGATTCGTGACTGTGCACCAGTATGGGGAGCCAGTTTCTCCGTGAAAGAAATTGGACAGTGAATACTACGAGTCAAAATATCCGGGCACGGTGCGCTTAATGAAGAACATGAGGGAAGAAGCCACAAGCCCAGAGAATGATTTCCCAAAATGCTATGGGAAGCAGTGTTTACACTGCTTATCTTCCCATTAAGCAGAGTAAGCCAGCTTTTCCCACAGCATTTTAGGAAATCATTCCCCATGCTTGTAGCTTTTCCCTTATTTTCTTGTTAAGTGCACTGTGCCCGGATGTTTTGACTCGCAGTATTCACTGTCCAATTTCTTTCGTGGAGAAACAGATTCCCCATGCTGGCACACAGTCGTGAATTAGTTAGCTGTAAATTAAAATAAATAAGCCTTATTAACAGGGTTCGTAAGCGTCCATTTCCTGGAAAACTCGTGGAATTAAAATTTTTATTTTTCAGACGCATGGAAAACTTCTGGAAAAAAAAAAAGAAACAATTTTTAATGACTCCTGGAATTGTTGTATTTCTTTTTATACTGAACTAGTTTGGTTAAAAGATTTGGCAGCCAGTGTGGCACCAGAAACATTTCTTCTGCAGCTGTGAACTGGAGTGAAAGTGTGGGGAAGGGAGGTTGCAGAAACTTCCTTACCTAAACCGGCCCCCTGTTGACTGATAAGCATCTCCTGCACGCTACTGGCATAAAAAACACGATTTTCTATCTTCGCAGAATTTCAACAAAACTGGCTGAAATTTTAATGCTCATAATAAGGAACGAACTCACCAAATTTCATGTGAATTGGATAAAAATTGTGAAAACTAGCCGCTAACATTTTAAATCTCATTTGCAATTGCTGCTGGCAGTGGCAGTACTTCACAATAAAATTTTTTTATGCGAAATTCAAAAAGTTTTCATTTTATTGTAGTGAAATTTACCGGGTAACCTTATACGAACGACCCAGTTATGACATCTGTGAAAAATTCTTCACAATAAAATTTTTTATGCGAAATTCAAAAAAGTTTTCATTTTATTGTAGTGAAATTTACTGGTAACCTTATACGACCCAGTTATGACATCTGTGAAAAATTCAGATCTTTTAATTGAAAATTGGGAAAATTAATTTTTCCACACTTTAAAGCATGTGGAAAGATTGTGAGTCCCTCCGGAGGTCTGTGGGACACCACACCATATCTCTGCAACTAATAGTCCGATTTAAAAAATTCTTTTTGTATTGGGAAGCTTGAAATGTGTGAATATGATCCTTTATTTAGTTTTTTTCCCCCGCGATGCACTATTTTGCCGCAAGAGGGCGTAAATGTAGGTAACTAATTAAAATTCATTTTATTCCATATAAACATCTGATAAAAAAATTCTAAACATCCGATCGAAAAAATTCTTTTATTTTTCAATTAAATTTTTATCGAAGACTATTTAAGGTATAGTAAATTTTTTCAAGTTACACATAGATTTTCCGCTAGAGGGCGTAAAAGTGACATTTCCACGTCAGATCAATAACAAAAAATAAGTTTTTGACCTCACCATTTCTGATTTTGATGAAATTTGGTATGAAGCACACATATGACAAGGTAAGTAATTCTGCCAATTTTCAGATTTTTATTTTGAAAATTGTCCAAGATACACACATAATAAAAATCGAAATTTTCGTAAAAAATGACAAACTCGCACACTTATAAATGACTGTAACTGTTTTCCTAATTGTAGTACAGTGACAATTAAAACACAGCTGCAAAGCTAAAGCATTGAGCTTTCTATAGATACCATACATGACCTTCTTACAACAGATTAAAGTTTCAAGGTCATCCACTGTGACCTTGAATATCTCAAAACATGCCATCTTAAAAAATTACGAAAAAAATATATTTTATTGCTACAACATTCTTCTACCCATATGCCAGATATTAGGCTGGCACCGCTATGGCAAGGCAGTGTAGGATTAATAGGAGTATATGTCCTCCAGGTTAGGTTCGGACAAATGTACAATAACTGTTTTCCAAATGCATGTATGTATTAATTTCACAATGTGTTACAGGTTATATTAGTGGTGTACACATACAAGTGAACCGCTTGGTTAATAAGGTTGCAAACCAAAAGAATGTGATGTCATTTTGCTAGTGACCATCTCTATTTCGCTTCTCTCCATAAATTTAATATGTCCGACCTGTTGCTGTTCATAGGTCAACCTTCGTAATGACCGCTGTTTTATCCACTTCTAATATATCTGGCTTCTGTGGGTATGTGAAAGACACTGAAGGTCCATGTGGGTGCAGAAAACTTATCTTAACTTGTTCTGTATGAATGTTCACATCCAAAACACAACCAACCCACCACTGGTTATCATACTCAACAATAACATAGCCACAAATATCCTCCAGATCCAGTTCTATTGGATTTAGCAATACTGACTCAACCTTGTATTCAGTTGAGTTTGAATACATCTTGGTTTTAATAGCTGTGCGGCTTACTGGTATTACACAGTGAAGTTTTTGAGTACCAGGAATTGGTCGAGCACTAGCATGACGTATCTCGAGGAACTCCTTGTGGTTCTCATAGTCCTTGTCCGTGCTGTATTTAAAATGGCACGAAGGAATGTTTCTGGAAGCCCAATCATACAGTTGTTGCGGTGTCATAATTTGGTCATTGTATGAACACTGAAGGCTGGTACATGCAGCTAATCTCTTAATGGTGGCTGCCACGCCATCACATGGCCCCTTTCCATGTGAGGTGGCAAAGAAATGCCACTCAGCTGTGATACCAAAATCTACATCATAATGGCACAGATTGACAAAATTCTTCCTGTTCTTATACTGTGAGGCTGCACCGTCTGAGAAGTAATAGATGTGTTCTACTTTCTTGTCAAAATGTGATGATATAAACTGCAACAATTGGCTCTGGAAAAGGTGAACACTGATAGTGTCATGCTTAAGATATTATGAGATGACAACAAAAGAAACATGATCCAACTGAAGTGTGTGTGAACTTTTGTAGTACACGACGAAAAGGGTGAATAGTAGCTTGGGAATTGTTCCAGTGGTATCCTTGGACTGCATCCTTCAGTATGAAGGAATAATTCTCAGCAAAATCGCACAACACAACACACTGATTATCATCAAGGTTTTCTTTCAGATTTGACAGAAAGTATGACTGCTGAATAGCTATAAAAGAATGTGGCAATTAGCAATTTCACTTTTGATTCAAAAGTCTCAAGGAATTCTTCTATGCCGCCCCGGTGGCGCAGTGGTCTAAGGCGCTGGCTTCTGATCTTTCGTCCGTAAGGGGTCCGGGTTCGAATCCCGGTGAGGCATGGATGTTGTGTTTGTCTTACGGCACTGGCTCTCTCCCTTCCCTGGAACCAGTGACCCTAAATTAGGGACGGGCGACTGCTTATAGCTCATTGAGTTGCTCACGGTGGTCGTTAAACCTCCAATCAAAAAAAAAAAAAAAAAGAATTCTACAGTGTTACAGACTGTCATAAGAGTTGTGCGATCAGTTGTAGTCCACAATTTATATAAAATTTCATCAATCCCATTCATGGTGAATAAGTTACTTATTTGCTCTTAGTAAGTGTGCTATACCAGGACAAGAATCACACTTGAAGAAGAAGCATTCTGGAAGAGGAGGGTTACAAGTTATTCTTGCAAGGCAATCTTTGTATGTCCTAACTGGTAATTCATCATTACGAGTTACGTCTTGCAATTTGCACCCTGCTAGCATAAGTTTTACATTTTCATGAGCACAACACACACACACACACACAGTGTATTCCACTTGCACCAGCCAGCACACAATTCTTTGGGCATAAACCACAGAACTTTGAAAACCCTACTTTGACATTAGGATTCTTGTCTTTAAATCCTTGAAATATCTCTTTCAAATTTCCTAGAATAAGACTTTTCTGTTTTTGTACTTTTGATCCTGATTCTATCATTGTAACAAAATCTTTTTTCCTGGTAAACAACGGCTCGCTTCATCACTATTATAGTATGCAATAACGTTTTCTTCAACTGTGCTGTCACTGAGAGTTTTCCCAGGCCTAGGATTTGGAGTTGCTAAAATACCCTGCTCTTCCACAAGATTTTTAGACTTTCGTGCCATGTAATATGTTACACCAAATTCTTCCTGAATTTTACGAATACTCCAGGTTCTAGGTAATATTGTTAGTATTTGGACTTTAACACTGCTAGAGTCTGTTTCTTGAAATTTTTCTTTCAACTGTGAAATCATGACCGATTCATCAGACACTGTCACAGGATTGTCACATTCTGGAACACCTATGTAGTCTTTTATCACTTCACCAATTTTCTGATATTTCTTCTTACTGTACTGTCCAACACCTAATATTTTTTTTTTTTTCACAGGAGATTCGCCTAGAGAAAGTAACGTATCATTCAGACTATCCAAAGTTGTGTCTCTGTCAGTCCATATCTCACTCTTCACCACTCCTTCTGAATTATCTTCACTTAACCGAGGTTTTTCTGCCTCTGCATCTGTTTCAATTATACATGAAGGACCTGGCATTTCAGAGATAGATTTTCTGCATGAATTACATATTTTCTGTTCTAATGTTATATTTGGACATTTCTGAACCATCCAAGGCTGTACTTTTCTCAGATTCTTTCTAAACCTTGTGTGTCCACTTTTACCCAGAGGATTGCAACACAAAATTTGACTTTTAAAGTCCATTTTGGTTAATGAAACTGCACCTGCAAAAAAAAATGATAAATGTAGTTTGATAAAAGAAATTGATTAAATAAAGATAACAATAAAAGATAAAATAAAATGACAATTAAACAGTTAACAATGTTACAGATAAATTGATAACCACACCCTCACAAGCTCAGAATTGAAATAACAGCAAATGTAAAATGGTGTACCAGTAAGATTTCTCATTGGCTGTAATAAGAAGCCTTGCCATTGGCTTTAATAAGAAACCCTGTCATTGGCTCTAATAAGAAGCTTTGTCATTGGCTAAGAAGAAGCCCTGCCATTGGCTAAAATGGGTGTGGAGTTTCAATCTCTGATCTCAAAGATTTGTTGACATTATTTACTGCTGAAAATTGCGTCTATCAAGTAAAATTGCTGTCACATAGCATATTTCTGATAAATCTGTTGATCTGTTATAATATATACACATTTCATGTATAATTAAACACAAATCCTCAACGTAAGAAATATTTACTGCATGGTATGTCTCTGTTGTGCCTTACATACAGAAGCGTGCAGCATGACACTCCTATTAATCCTACACTGCCTTGCCATAGCGGTGCCAGCCTAATATCTGGCACATTGGTAGAAGAATGTTGTAGCAATAAAATATATTTTTTTCGTAATTTTTTAAGATGGTATGTTTTGAGATATTCAAGGTCACAAAGGTCACAGTGGATGACCTTGAAACTTTAATCTGTTGTAAGAAGGTCATGTATGGTATCTATAGAAAGCTCAATCCTTTAGCTTTTCAACTGTGTTTGAATTGTCACTCTACTACAATTAGGAAAAAATTTACAGCCATTTATAAGTGTGTGAGTTTGTCATTTTTTACGAAAATTTTCGATTTTTATTATGTGTGTATCTTGGACAATTTTTCAAAATAAAAATCTGAAAATTGGCAGAATTACTTACCTTGTCATATGTGTGCTTCATACCAAATTTCATCAAAATCAGAAATGGTGAGGTCAAGAAGGTGATTGATCTGACATGGAATTGCTCAAAAGTGCAAACTGAGTTTTCCCTGATATTAATGCTTCTAAAACTCCGATTTGAAAAATTATTTCTTCAGCCATTACAGCTCTTGATGGGAAATCTTTTGCATATAATTTCTAATTTTTGGTAAAAAACGGTTCGGCCACCAGGGGGCAAAAGTGTTAATTTCTACTTCTATCGTATTTGCAGCAAAATCCGAGCTTCTAAAATCTCGATTGAAAAATTCCTTCGTGGACAGATACCGTCAGCAAACCTTTTCCGAATATTTTTTTTCTAAAATAATGCATGGTTTTTTCACCAGAGGATGTAGATGTATATCTTATTTTTGTCGATATCTCTGCTTCTAAGAGACCAATTTGAAAAAAATCTTTCTTTGTTGAATAGTTTCTACTGCGAAATGTTTTTCATATAATTTCAAAATTTTCTAGTAATTCATAGACTTTTTGCAAGGGGAATAAAGGTAAAACGTGTTTCTCCTGATATCTTTGTTTCTAATACTCCATTTTGAAAAATTCTTTCTGCTCCGGATACAGCTTTTGATGGAAAATGCGTTGCATATAATTTTTTATATTTGGCAAAGAATGGTTTGACTGCCAGGGGCATAAGTGTTTATTTCCGCTTCTGATGTAGTTGCAACAAAATCTGAGCTCCTGAAAACTCGATTGAAAAAATTCTTCTGTGGAACGATACTGCTCACATCAAAAACGTTTTGAGAATACTTTCTTTTTAAAATAATGCATGGCTTTTATGGCAGGGGGCATGCAAATCTTATTTTTGTCAATATCTCTGCTTCTAAGTATCCAATTTAAAAAAAAAATGTTTCTTTGTTGGCGAGCATTTCTGTTGCAAAATGTTTTTCATATAATTTCAAATTTTCTTAATGCAGAGGTCTGTCACCAGACGGCGTAAGTTCACTTTTCCATTAACAGCAATATCTGCGGAACTAAAAACACAACTGAAAAACTTTTTCTTCGATCAGATACTACTAACTATGCAAACTCTGTGTGCATATTTTCTTCTCGAAATAGTGCACAATTTCGCCGCTAGGGGGCACAAATACTTAATCTGTTTTTCTCAATATCACTGCTCCTACATGTGCAATTAAAAAAATTCTTTCAACACCAGATGCCATTTATTTTGTAGAACACTTGAGGGAGTGGAGGAAAAAATAATTCTGTGTGTCATTAAAGAAAGTTGTCTTGTGATTCTTCTAGGGGCTGCTTGGCATGTTTAACACTAATATTGAAATATTCTAATATTTAAAAATATTTCAAGTTCCTTTCAATTTTTGTCCGAAATTTTATTATTTAACATGAGATACTTTTCAAATTACCGTGATTATTCTAACCTAGCAAAGTATTCTGTCAAAAGAGTTGGCATTTAATCGAATATTAAAGAAAACTAACTACATCTTATTACACAGTCTCTCATTTGTAGCCAAGCAGTGGTGAGGATTAACAAGTATCTCCCTCCCCTTCCAGTTAGTTTCAATTGTATTAAAAGCGTACCTGCTGCCTCAAATTGCTTTTTCCTGGATCATTGAGATAATTTTTTTGTCCACCCTACCATACGATCGACTGTAGTAATCCAAAGAGAACTATCTAGTTAGGCAATTTAAAACCTGGTATCCCAATGTCATTCAAGGGAGTTTCACAGAAGAATGGCACCTTCATACCTACTATCACCCTTAATCATTGGGAGTTTAATTCTGCCAACAACCAAGTTTGCATGGACTGAGTGAGAATCTAAGGAAAATGAACACTAACCTCATTTGAAAACACAATGACTATAGAAAGTGCAAAACATCGTAAATACCAAGTCAAACATTTTCTATATTAAAATTAATTACATAAAATTTTTTACCAATAGCTGTTTTTCAAAAGTGAAATGTCAAAAAGAAACCAGGTAGAGAAGGTAAAGTACATGTTGCAAAAATATGCATTTAAATGTTTCCCAAACTATTTCATTGTCTGCCATCCAATGAACCAATGTTACATATTGTAAATAAAAAGTTCGAAATATTTTTATACAAGTAAAAACATAATCTTTTTTTTTCTTTTTTCTTTTTCTTTTTGGTTTTCTAAAGTGTTTGCATTACAGCTTTTTGGATTCTTATTTCTATCTAGTTTCTTAAATTCCAGAGTATGGAATATCCTGCCTTTTAGGTTTGTATCAAAGTGAATTAAAAAACAAAACAAAAAAAAACTAAATCCTGTGAAGCTTTGGTGTCACTGAGGTTTACATGATGCGTGCTGTGTGAATGCTTTGGGGTCTTTCTTTACTTTAGCTCAGTGCCTGCACTCTGATATGTAGGCACTGTAAAAAATATTGTGATACAGGGAAAAAATTGTCAGTATTATGCATGTATTTTATTTTGTTTGTTTCAGAAATGCAAGGAAGCATGTTTAAGGTTTTAATGAATCAGAATGCCCCATCTCTACTAATGTGTATATATTTTTTCTGTTTTCAGTCGATGTATTCTAAATGTGTAGTGCTGCCCCAGTGGCCAAATGGTCTGGCACATTTCCTCTGACCATTTGCCCAAATTGGACCTGGTTTAGAGTCCCATGTGAAGTATAAGTGGTGTATTTACAGCACCCAGAGTTGCACATGGTAGTCAATAAACTCTGAAACAAGAAAAATATTAAGTAGTAGTAGTAAACCACGGCAATTTACAGTATCTGCAACAAAGCACTGTTATTCTAGCGGAAGTGTTTGGGCTCCTGGAATTTTTTTGTGGACTTCTCAAAAAGTCCTTTAATTTATTTTCTGTAAAAGTGTATGAACCCTGTATTAAAGAATTGATATTTTTATGAACAAGAGTCAATCACGTGTGTCGTGGGCTGTTGCTTAGTAATTGGTGTTGTAGGTCAAAGGGCAAATACGTATTCTCATGTTTCCACGAAGCTGTTAGGAAAGTTCTAAAAGATTGAAAGATTCTTGCACCACTTGTGCTAGAGGGAGAAAACTGAGTTTGGTTAGTATAAAATGGTATTTAAAATTTAAATTAAATTAGTGATGAAATATTATTGAAAATGATTACAATTTCATAAATATTATTGAACGTATAAACAATTACCTTTTAATTTTTAGTACTGAGTTGTCTTTCTTGCGAACCCTGCAGGGCTGTTGATTTTCAACTGAGAAGTGAGTTATTTTCCTGATTGGTAAACCAGCATGAAATATTTCAAGCCCTGTTTATCACCCACTAAAATAATCCTTCTGCTGAGTTCATGTAAAAGAAGGGGAACACTTTTGAATGCAAAAGGTCAGATTCCTTTGCTATTGACAACATCCAACTTCTATACATACATACATATCACTAAGCTGTTCTCTGAGATTCAGAGGTTAGCTCCAAAAAGAAATATAAACTTCCAGATATTTTAACTTATTGTTGTCATCTCAAACTTCTCCATTTACAGCGATCTTGACATACAACTCGTGCTTCACTAATATCCATTACATGCCATACACAAGATGTTTTATACTTCATACTCATAATTTTTTTCTCATGCAGACACTCCTGAATCTGATCCACCCATGTCTTCCTTGGCCTTCCTCTGCCTTTCCTTCCTGCCACTTGGGCTGAAACGATTTTCTTAGTAAGCATTTCATCACTCATTCTTTCAACATGGCCAAACTGTGATATTCATCCACAGAGACTCTACCTTGCAACATCCCCAAATAGGCTTCCTTTTTTCTCTTTATTGCCTCTTCAATCTCACTATTCCACCAAGCATCACCTCTATTGTTACCCACTATTGTGGTGCCACAGACCTCTTTAGCAGCAGTGACAACACAGTTCTTAAAACATTCCCACTTCTTTTCTACATCCCTCTCACCAGACTTCAGATCCTTCAGTCGTTCTCTGAGTAAGTCAGAATACCGCTGATGATCTTCAAGGAGCCTATCAACCTTTATTCTTTCTATCCTGGGTCTCTTCCTATTCCTTTTCCTCCAACCAACATTAAGTTTCACTCGTGACACTACCAAGTAATGATCAGAACCAACATCCGCACCTCTCATCACACGGGTGTCAACAACTAAGTGTTTCAAATGCTGATCGTAAACAACAAAATCTACCACACTCTTTTGACCAAGAGTATGATTTTTCCAAGTATATGTGTGGATATACTTGTGGTTAAAAAATGTATTAGATACACACAAACCATTCTCAATGCAGAGTTCAATTAATTTCTCACCATTATCATTCACACAAGGATCATTAAACTTACCCAGAACATTGTCAGAAATTGCATTCTGCAAATAGTTAAAATTTAAATTAAATTAGTGATGAAATATTATTGAAAATGATTACAATTTCATAAATATTATTGAACGTATAAACAATTACCTTTTAATTTTTAGTACTGAGTTGTCTTTCTTGCGAACCCTGCAGGGCTGTTGATTTTATTTTCCTGACTGGTAAACCAGCATGAAATATTTCAAGCCCTGTTTATCACCCACTAAAATAATCCTGCTGCTGAGTTCATGTAAAAAGAAGGGGAACACTTTTGAATGCAAAATTTCAGATTCCTTTGCTATTGACAACATCCAACTTCTAACCTCCATGAAAGAAGATTAATGGTCCTTGGAGCCCAGGACTTTGTAATCTCATGGGAAAAGGAACAAATCTAATTTTTGTTGAGTTTCAGAATTACCTTATGACTTTATGGTAGCAATTAAGAAATGGTCAAAAAAAAATTCTTTGTGAGAAAAAACCCAACACATTTACAACAAATGTATGTTAACTTTCATTGCTAAAATAATATTGTTTTTAGTTTCAGCGTGAAGTTGATTTTGTTTAATGAATAACAGTGCTAAATTTAGCGCTGCTAATTTGAGCACATGCAGTTTTAATTTTAATGGATTTTACAAATACCTACATAATGGAGATTTGAAGATTTCTATTCATGATTTAAATCAACAAACCCTGTCACAAAATTTTTTTTTACACTTCGCAAATGGCGTGATGCACATCTCTGCAACAACCTTTTTTTATACTGCAGCTCATTTGCATAAACCATACATACAATCTGAACTCATTTGCATACGATACCCTGACTTTGCAGTACATTTCACGTCATGTACCCAATTTCATGCATTTCCAACTCTCACAAATAATCTCAACTTTTCTGTTTTTTCCTTCATTTATGGAAACCAGTTTAGCTAGAGTAGAAAAGCAGCTGAACTGACTGTAGCAGTCAGTTTGGCTGCTCTTGGATAATCTGATTAAGGACTACTTCTACTGGCATAGATTTAAAACCCTACCAAGAATAAGTGCTCAGACAAGCTAAAGAAGTAATCTTTTTATCAAATTCTGTTACATAATGGATAAAAGTGTATATCTCAAAGCATACAGACAAAAATTGAAAACAATTATTCTAAGCAACACATTAAGAAGTGAAAAGAACTCTGAGCTTTAGTAAAAGTTTTTGCCGTGATTTAAATTCAGAGAGACCTAGCGTTAAACCAGGGTGCCTACTAGTCGTGAAAATTATGAACGTCACAAAAAAGTCATGAATTCAGGAAAGGGTCATGAAAGTCAAGAAAAAGTCATTAATTTTGCTTTGTGGTCATGAATTTCTTTTTATATTTAGTAATTCTCCATGCATCAACCACATAAGACATAAATGTGGATTCCATATAATGATCCAGGTGTTAAAAGAAAAAATGTTTTAGTGTAGAAATATATGTATAAAATGTTAACAAAACTTTGTGGTCAATTTAGCAATTTAAATTATACTGCTTATAGTCGTGACAGTTCCAAATATAAATTTTAGAAGGGTGTGTAATGAAATCGTTTTGCACAATGTTGAGTATTTCAGCTTACTTCAGGTGCAGTCAAAGTATGATGAGTCAGATTTTTGTTACTAGTAGAAAGGAGAGGGTACTTTTTCCATAGAAAAAGGAACAGTGTGTCTTCCATCTTTAATGTGTGTGTGTGTGTGTGTGTGTGTATGTGCATATGTATACTTGGATATCCACAGAGACACATGCACGAAAGACTTAAAATTTGTCATGAAAATTGTTAATTGGCCATGAAATTGCATTTCCCAAATTTGGTAGATACCTTGTAAACAGATGTAATTAAAATACTAGTCAGCCGCAATGAGTACATGGTTTTTTTACTCACAGCTCCTAATAGAAAAGTATAAAGATCTGTAAAAATGTGGTGGACCAATCTTTTAATTTTCATATGACAACAGAAACTGTGTAAATTTATTCCCTGATTGTTAAGCACTAGTCATTCCACTATACACATAAGGCTTCATGAAGTCGAAGTCTTATTTGCACAGTAGATGCTATCTTTCCTAAAGTAACTGCAGCAAGGGAAGATCACGGCTGTGTCAACTTAGTCGTCCTGTTCCTCTGTGCAGTTAATCAGAGATATCAGCTGTACGTGTTGCAAAGGTCTTCCTTCACTACCTTTTTGAAGTGGATTATATTTAGAAAATTGGTTTCACAGTGTGTGGACCACAGGACTTGCATGCAGACATCTTGCGGCTTCCACCCGACTGCGGCCTGCCTTGTGTCTTCTGATACTTTCCTTTACACCTCAGTTCACCTGTTAAATGTCTCGCAGCTGTTACAACAAATCTGCTCTCTCAAAATCCTTTTTTTACTTCACCCTGTCTGCAAACTATGTGATGCACACCGCTGCAATAGCCCCCCTAGGATGCTGCTCTGTTTTTCTTTCTTTCTCCTTGCACATCAACTAATGAGAAGACTGAACATTGCTATTTTGAAACTACTGAATGTAAACTTTTGTGTTCAGCTTTCCATTTTTGAATTGGTTTCATAGCACTAAAGGCAGGTTATGCACAGACATTTCACTCAGCTTTTATGATTAAATTTTATAAGTGTCTTTGGTCTTGTACACTATCTTGGAGTTGAAGAAAAGTAGGGTTTATTTTGATACTTTTTCATTTTGAGTAAAATATTTTCATGTAGATAATCTGTCAATAAAAGGAAAAGTAAGTTCTTTGCATACAGTGTTTGTGTGTTTCAAACCACAGAAAAGTTGTTCATGTTAGCCAGTTCTTGAGTTATCCATGTTTTATTTTCGTTTCAAACCACCGCCTTTAAGTAATTTGATGTACTACCAAATCACTTTCATGTAATAGATGGCCCAAAAGATAAAAGATAAAGCAGGAGCCAGGGATTGTCCACGAAGAGGCTACTATGGAATTAGAGGAAGGAGAGAGCACGAAGAAAACCATGAATCTCCTCAGGCTCTTACTGGAATGGGTCTTTTGAGTGTGATGTATGAATCCATAAAGGATGCTGCTTCAGCAGATAAAAAGGTAAACTTTATTGAATCTTTAAATTCATTTGTCAAGTACTGTAAATTTGTTAGACATTTCACTCAGCTTTTATGATTAAATTTTATAAGAATTTCTGGCATTGGATCACATGATGCACCAACTCTAATAAAAAAAAAAAAAATGTTTTTGGTTTGCTTTCTGAATTCAGTCTGCTCAACCTACAGGGTGTTTCACTAGGTAGTCCCCCTCCCCCAAGAATGAGTCATATTTTGCAACACTACTTAGAAACATGACATGTATTTTACAACATACCTTAGTTCATGGAAATGTAGCACCATTCACAATAAATGCCGAAAATGTCCTCCACTTGAACATGGCACTGCATATTATCAAAGGTCCTCCACAGCATGTCCTCATCAATAGTCCCAATTGCTGCACTGATGTTGCTTTCTAAATCTTTTTAATGTGTGAGGCTTATTGCTGTTGTCAGCACGACACTTCAAATATCCCCATAAGAGAAATCGGGTGAACGCATACCTGCCAAGTTTTGCAGTTTAACCTGTAAAATGCATGAAAATTGTACTTGTTTCACGGTCATTTCACGAATGACATATTTTGCAGATCTGCACCCCCAACCCCAATGTCTGTCCGGTTTTGAGGGAGAATAAGTGTCCCGAAAGACCATTGCACCTGCATATTCTGATTTACCCGATCATTCACTTCGTACCACTTTGCGTCCCCAACCCCCTCTGCTTGCAACCTAGAGAGAGAGAGAGAGAGAGAAGACTGTATAAAAGCTGTAGGATTGGGATTAACTTCTAAAAAGAAAGAGATTAAAAGTTTCAGCCTCAGATATGAAATTTTAAATTGTGTTTTTGAAGGTATTCCTAACACAGACCTGCCAACTGTTACGATTTTATCTTATTTAGTACGATAAATAATGCTGCAGTATGCTAATACGATTTTTGCATAAAAAAATATGATTTTTTTAAATAATGTTTTCCCCAATTTTTTCCTTTCTCAGACAGAAGCCTTGTAGCAGAATCGCGGCGACGGGCAGTGTACGTCGCAGATTTATTTTTGTCCTGCAGACAAAAACAACATCCCCAGAACCCTATTAAACCATCTTGCAGACTCCCTATCATAGATGTAAGTAGTCTGCCTTTCAAAATTTCCGAAAACGGAAGTTAGGCGTAGTGAGGATTTCTTCTGTAATCATAATTGTTTTTTTCTCGTGAAGGACGATGTACATCGCAGAATTATTTTGTACTCATCCCTGTAGCAGAATCGCGTCGACGGCCAACATACATCGCAGATTTATTTTGTACTCATCTCCGTAGAAACGCGACGATGTACATCGGAGGTTTATTTTGTACTCATCCCAATAGCAGAGTAGTGGCGACAGCCGACGTACGTCGCAGATTTATTTTGTACTCACCCCGTAAAAGAATCTCGGTGACATACATCGTAGGTTTATTTTGTATTCGATCCGTACATAGCTGCCAATCTTTCAGATGTACCTGGAAAGCTTCCGATTTTGGGGAGTTTTTCCGATATTTCGATCAGAAAATGATTTCTTCCGATTTTTCATTCTCATACCAAAAATCTATATTTTTTTCTCCCCATTTCAAGAGGGAAAAAAAAAAAAAATCTTTATTCCACTTCTAAAAATCCTTAACACGAGATGATTAAAAAGAAAAAAATTCTCCTTATTTCCACTGTGAAAAGAAATTACGAGCGGCACGGTTTTCTGCTTACATGTGGACTTTTGGATGGATCGGAGTACCTTCCCCTGCACAAGCGACACAATGCTGGTGACAATTCCCATCAGGCTATATTCAGCTGCGTAACGTAAGGTTACAATCACGTTCTCCTCTTGCTGTCCCCTCCCCCTGTTCTCCTTTTCAGATAACGCATTCTTCGTCCCCGGGGTGGCAGCTTTTCAGAGGCCAGCGTGGGTGTGTCTTGCATTCCAGCACTCCCAGTTCGAAATGCTATTTCAGAACATAGTTATCGTAGAAAAAAAAATTCAAACGGATTTTAAATCTGTGGAATTTTTTAAGCCCAGATCGATACCCAACATGACAGAAATTAAGCAAAAGCTGCCAGTTTTGTGAAATTAAAAATGCATTAGGCATGGTTTAGTAACTTCTTCGGTGGCAATAAATTTGACCTAACAAAAGAATGCTAACTGTAAGAGGAAGTTGGGGAAAAAAAAGTCCAATGTTCATTCGAGCCTGTGCTTCTCCGGCAATGATTTATTTTGCTGGTCCATTAGTCAGTTTTCTACGCTTTTCAATCGTGCTTTTTTTGTTCGTCGCTCGATAACATGCATAAAAATGTCTTGGCTTGATTCAACAAAATTAATATGTTGGGGTACTATTTTTTTCCTCTGCCAATTGCATCTCTTTAAGCTGTTACTGTTTTACTACTGCAGTTTTACTCACATTTTTTTTCCAAGTGTCAATAAATTTAGTATTAGTGATTCGCTATGAGCAGCAATATGAAAGGGAGGAAAAAAGTACTATCAAACATTCCGTGATGCGTATTCTGCGAAATTCCCGTGTATTGCAAAATCTTCAAAAAAATGAAAAATATGCATTTTGCACTGCGTGTCGTGTAATTTCAGCATTTCTCGTGGTGGAAGGAATGATATTACTAATCATATTTCTAGTGCCTAGCACAAATCTAATGTTGACTGCGTGGAAAAAAATATATGAAATTAACTTCCTTTGTTAAAAGTTTTAATGAACTGGATGCGATTCGTGCAAAATGTTTGTTCACTTCGTCTTTAGTTGTGCATAATTTACCAATTAGTGTCACCCATTTATTTCACTTTTTTTATTTGACTGTCTCATCGTCCGTCTCTCCTTAAGGTAATCCTAGAATGAAAATGGTTTGTTTTTGAAAACATTTTAGTTTGTTCCGTGACGGCGTGGGATATGATCCTGTTGGATTTGGGGGTCAAAAGGTGTGGAACATTCTTCCCTTTAGATGAAAGCTTCCATAAAAATAAATTTTTGTCTCTTTTATAGGCCATAATGTTATAGCTGTAATGAGAAATTCTGTATGGATAATCGAAATTAACGATGCCGATAAATTCAAACATATGTAGTTATATCAATTAAAAGTTGATACTTGAGTTAGGTAACATATCATTTTTTAATCGATATGTTCAGTACATTTAATCAATATGCGCGACAAGTAATTTCATTGAATATATCGATAAAATTTTTTATCGCATATATCGATTCTTTTTTTACGATTTTTCGGTTTCTGAAAGTTGGCAGGTATGCCCATAGAAGAATCACGGCAACGGGCGATGTACATCCCAGATTTATTTTGTACCCACCCCCATAGAAGAATCGTGGTGATGACCGAGGTACATCACATATTCATTTTGTACTAATCCTTATAGCAGAATCGCGGCGATGGCCGTTGCACATCGCAGATTTATTTATTTATTTAAACTGTCTTGCAGACCTCTTAAGATGCAAATTCTCCGCCTCTCAAAATTTCCAAAAATGGAAGTTAGGCAATGTGGGGATTCTCCCGTAATCGTAATTTTTTTTCTAATAATTAACAACATAAAAGTGTTTGCTAATTAGATTTAGTTTCTCAATAAAATTTTGATGTAGGAAAAAAATCCCTACATTCTCTTCATCAAGAATTTATATAGCTGAAATAGGCTTAAAAAATTATCAGTATGCGTTGTGTTACGTTTTTTGGATCTGAGAGGTTTGCAGGTCAGCTAACATGTTGGCACAAAAGTTTGAAGGTCAGAACCTCAGTTAAAGAAAAAAGTTACTGCAATATCATAATAATTCGGTAGTTACTAATGAAACCTTTATCTGTGTGTATAACCTCGATGATAATTTACTGTGCATCGATTTAATGCCGCCCCAGTGGTGCAGTGGTCTAAGCACTGTCTTATGACTCTTTGTCCTAGTGGATCTGGGTTCGAATCCCAGTGGGGCAGGGATGTTGTGTTTGTCTTATGGCACCGGCTCTCTCTCTCTCCAACCTGATTTTAAGGTCAAAGGTTATTTGTGACTTTGAAATGGTCAACCCAATTTTTCTTTCAGTACATGCTTTAAAAGCTCATAAAATGCTCAAAAAAGGCACAAATTTCAACTTTCTAGCCCAATTAGGCAATGAGATAAGAGTACTCAGATTTTCCGTAGGTCATGATTTTTCAAGGTCATGTAATTTGTAACCCAGTGTTTGGACAGAGCTAAAATTTGGAACATATGCATAAGTCTACATGACTAAACAATCACACTGAATTTCAAGGAAATCAAAAGGAGTCAGGTTGAAAATGGCTATTCATTGACATGGGAATGACTTAAAGAGGGATAATTCTGGCACCTCTGAATTTCATAAAATTGTGATATCACCAACTGCTAATTTGTGTCTTGCTCTAAGGAGGGTAAAATGTGGATTTTTTTCCCCCTCTCACTTTTGCTCATAGTACAGTCTGTGAACTTGCAAGAGGAAAAGCTACGAAGTTGTACTTGCTTCCACTATCTTTCTCACATGAAATCTGAGACTACTCTCATTTCCAAACACACATACCTTTGTTGTAAGTGTGAACCACAGGCTAAACAACATTCACTTCCTGTCACCCGATTAGCTATCCTGGTTCAGTGGTATTGATTACAAATGCTCACTGTGAAACCCCCAGGGTCTTTTCACATATCCAGGGATCTCATTCCCTCCTAAAATTCCTAATATTTTGTGACCCTCCTTAAATTCCTAAAATTATACCTAAAATTTGCTATTCATCCTAAAATTTTCGTAAGCTTATTTATTAAAAACACAACCGTTATTAACGCCAATAAATTTACCATTATGGTAAGGTAAAAAGACCTGTTATTGTAGAAACACAGCCTATATGCTGTGCTGCTGAAGGGAGGGAAAATGACGCCATCGAGATGCACTTGCTTCGGGGCGGGCGCTCCCACTTTTTGCCTTCAGACAGTTTTCGAGAGTAACAAGAGATCTAAGGGAAAAGGGGAGGGGTCATTTTCACCCCTGGTTTGCGCTTTGCAGAGCGAACTCCGTGGCACGCAGAAGATCGTACTTTATTTTTGTACATGCCTTGTGGAACCTCCTCTTTCTGCTGATGTTTTGTTATTGTAAACCGCAGGTGGGTGGAAGCAAAGAGGAAACGTGATCTCCTTCCGTAACCTCCGGCAATGACGATGGGATGGTAGCTGAGTGTTATCGTGACAGGCAGTAGAGCACGTGATCATTGACCTTCGATCGTGCGTCGGCGACAGCGACCTTCGATGCGCAATATATCTCGGCTCCGACTCGCTTTGACTGAACTTGCGTGAGATGCGTATGATAGTTTCTGGTTTTGTGTCTTTTATGGTGTTCTCTGTGCTGTGTGCAGGTTCAGTTCTCTAGTGGTGAGCTGCTTTTTTTTTTTTTTTTTTTTTTTTTTTCTACTGACATCCTCGCAGCCAAATTTCGGGAAGTTGTCTGGTTTTGCAATATTGGAACGTGTTTTTGTACTTCCCTTTCATTTTCTGTTTAGTAATACAAGTGTTTAAGATGCCTAAATCCAAAACAGAAATTTCAAGATGCGTGGCTCGCCAAAGAATTGGACGGAGTGAAGTTGAAAGAATGGTGTTCTGCAACTGAAACAATATTTTCTGCTAAGTGTATATTGTGTTCAGAAATTTTCAACATGTTCTAATAGTGGCTTTTCACAAGTAAAAGCGCATCATAAAGGAAAAAAACATTTGCAGAAATTTCAAAGTAAATTTCAAAATAAGTCCATCCTGAAAGCCTTTAGAGGACGGGATCTTCAGCCCAAAACAAATATTAGTGAAGTACTGAGTCATGATTTACAGTTGGCTAAAGCCCATTATGGGCCATGAAAGTTGCTAAGGACAATATGTCTTTTGTTTCATGCACTGAAACAGTTGAACTTTTCAAAGAAATGTTTCCTGATTCTGCTATTGCAGCCAAAATGCAACTTAAAGAAAAAAAGTTGCTTATGTGATATCACATGGATTGTCAAAATATTTTGAAGAGGATTTGAAAAAAGACATTGCATCTAGTAGCCCAGGAAAGGTTACTATAGCATTTGATGAAACTACAAATACACAAGTGAAACGGCAGTTGGATGTGTATCTCAGGTACTGGTCTTCAGAAATAAATTCAGTTTCTTGCCGATACCTAACAAGCGTTTTTCTGGGTCATGCAACAGCAGATATTTTGCTAAAGAAATTCTTGATGTGTTATCATCCTTCAATATTTCGTTGAACAGAATTATTTGTGTATCCATGGACAGCCCAAATGTAAATAAGTGCTTTTTACGCAAATTCAATGAAGTTGTAAAACAAGAAACAGGCCAGAAATCTTTGGAACTAGGTTTTTGCAACCTGCATGTTGTTAGTAATGCATTAAAAATTTTTTTGACAAGCTTAAATATAGATTTTGATGAATTTGCTACTGATATGCATTACTTTTTAAAGAGTAGTGCTGCAAGACGAGAGGATTATAAATCTGTCGAGGATATAACATTGGTCACTGCCAAATTTCTTTTGCGTCATGTCAGCAACAGATGGTTAACCGTTGGTTCTGTAGCCCAGAGGCTCTTGGATCAATGGCTAAATATTACAGAATATTTTTTAAACTTCTTGCCATCTCAAAAAATATTTGAAAAACAACTACGCAATTCGGCAAGGTATAAAAGAATTCACTGTTTCCTGAAAAATGAGCTAACTCCTTGCTATTTAGCATTAATTTCATTTTCACACCAAAATTTTGAAAAGTTTTCATTATGTTATCAGAGTGAAGAACCAAAAATGCACCAGTTATATTCTGATTTAAATACTTTAATGAAGAATGTTATGGCTCAGTTTATCCAAGATGATGTTATTGCAGGGAAATTTGGAGAAGACCTAAAGAATGTAGATTTTGAAAACAAAAATTCATGGAAAAAACTAGGGGAGTTAGAAGTTGGTATGAAGACAAAAAATCTCCTCAGGAATGTTCAGGAGACCAGGCAGAAATTATTTCTCTTAGATGTAAGATCATCACTAATTGCAACCACAAAATATTTAAAGTCAAATTTGCCATTCTGCAATCAAAAGCTAAGAGACATAGAAGTTTTAAAGGTAAAAGAACCAAAGAAAGAGTCAACTCAACTTTCAGTCACTGAAGGACTTTCGGAAATAACCAGAATTTCAAGTGTTTTGCATCTTTCTGAGGAACAAATTGATAGAGTAAGAGAAGAGTGGAAACTTTTAAGTTGCGATAAGCCAACTCTAAATGAACTAGTGAAATTTTCAGAGGAAGGGCATATTCCAGTGCGGATTGATCATTACTGGCGTAATATATTTAGTATTAAAGACTCTAGCGGAAAAGAAAAATACTCAAATCTTGCTAAACTCATAAAGTCAATTTTAGTTTTACCTCATGGTAATGCTGATGCAGAAAGGAGATTTTCGGTTAACACTGCTCTGTTAAGGAAGGACAAGGCTAACTTAAAAGACTCAACTATAACATCATTAAGAATAGTTAAAGGGGCCATTAAACACTATGGATGTGTAAGTAAAGTTCCCATAACAAGAAATTTGTTAAATAGTGTTCGTGATTCACATAAATTTTATAAAGAGTATGTTGATAAGCTGAAGGAAAGAAGAATCAAAAAAGGTAAAAGAAAGGAAGCAGAAAGAGAGGGAAAATAAGGAAAAGCAGCTAGAGAAAAAAGAAAAGCTGAGTTTGATGACAAAATAAAAGAAAATGATGCAGAAATAAATAGGCTTAAAAAAGATAAAGAAGCCTCCCTAGCAGTAATTCAAGAGGGAACAGAAAAGAATGAGAAAAGCTGTAGAAAAACAAAATACTGTTGAAATAGCAGTTGCCTCTAACTTGATCATACAAGGTTCAGCTGAAATAAAGAAAACTGAAAGTAAATTAGTTGTGGTGGAAGCAGAAAAAGATAGGCTAATCAGGAAAAGGTTAAAACAATAATATGAAAATAGTAATTCAGTGAACAATTGTACATAGTTCTTGGTTTTCAATTACCTTTTTAGGATATTATAGTTAAATGTGAAACCTGAAAACTTTACTGTGAAAATCGTGAATTGCTTCTGGTTCAACAGCATATTAATGTTCAAAGTGAAACTTGAATGTGGTAAATATACTTGAATATGATAATAACACGTGAAAAGATAAGAACTGAACATTAGAAGTAAATCATACTTAAACTTTAGACATTAGACGTTATGCAAAAAATTTGGGTGTGAACTTCGACCATGATATACTAATGGACTGGCGACATTGGCAATAGCTGCATCAAAGCCAGCCATGGCTCAAACATTGGGCACGTCATCATCAGACTCCAAAATTTCGTTGTTACAAATGCTGTTATGATTACTAATTTACGTGGTGCAGAACTTCAGTGTTTTCGGTGTATTATGCTTGAATGCACCTCATATATAATGAAGAAACTCTTCCAGGTAAGTTTACTTACTTGAGCTATATACATGCATGATCGTGTTGTTTTACATTTTGTGATTTATAATGTGATGAACATTTGCTTGAAGAATTTGGAACATGCATTCCATTTTTTTTTTCTTAAGTTACTATAGCTTTTTATATCAATAATGCTGCAAGTTCTCTGGTTTAAGCTAATTGAAACTTCTATTGACTTAGGTGATTTAATTCGTTTCTTACCCATGAAAAATCATAGAACTTTCTTTACTATATCGGTCAGAGCAACCACAAGCACAGCAGGTGTAACCCATCTTTTTGACTGTTATGTCATGTGCATTTTATGTTGGAGCCAGAAATTTTGATGTCATGCGCAGTCTATCAGTATATATGGTTGAAGGGTGTAGAAGCAAACTCTTTACAATGTATACAGTTGTTTTACTAGATGTGCAAATATACATCTAGATTTTTATTAAAATACCTCCTAAAATTTTCCTAAAATTTTTCTAAAAATTCCTAAAATTCTTACCTAAAATTTTCCAGAAGTATGCTATGATCCCTGCATATCCTTCCTTGCATAAATGGCTGGAGTATTAAGATCTTCTACCCATTTGGAGGAAGAGCTGTGTACACAAAGTACAGCAATGAAGTAGTGGTACAACGATTCCAGTTTCTTGTATCACTTTCTGTTTGTTTATGGCCTTCCATCTCTGATGTTAGATATGAGTTGAAGTGTATTAAAAATCAAGGAAAAATAAATAGCTTTCTCTAAACATTCACCTTTCTCTTCCATTTCGCCATTGCCTCTGCTAACTCTAGTGAAAGGTATACAATGTACTCTACCATTGCTTCAGGAATCGAGATTTCATCTCAATGAACAGGATATCATGATCTGAAGTTCTTTTTCTTTTAATAGCTGACCATAGAGCTAAGTATCAGTGGGTGGATGGGTAGCTGAAATGGTTCTCAAAAAATTATCTTTGTTTTATGTTTACCTGTGGCTGTAAATTTGATGTGGCATTATTCCCAGGGAAACAAACCAAGGAATTAAACAGAACTGTAGTTTTAGTCTTGGAAAACATAAGTATTTGTTAACATATTTTTAGATGTGATAATTAGCAATGTGCAAATACAAAAATATTGCAGTGGAGTGTTCCAGCAGTTATGATGCAAAAATGATGTGGTTTTACGACTCACATTCTCCATTTGTGAATTTAACCAGACTTCAATTTGAATAATAGCATGAACTTCTCGTCTAACTTTACACACAATGTCTTACTTTTCACAGTATCTTTGATGTGGCATGTACTGCAGAGTTGTATAAAATAAAACTTATTCTGCGTAGCACAACCACTGAAGAGCGGATATACTTGCTGCTAAACCTGTGAAGGAAGTGAACCATGATGAAAATAGAATAAGATAACTTAAAGAAAAATCAATGAAATGTTAAGTAATTTTTGGAACATTACAGATTCCAATGAGGGAACAAAATAAGTAACATTGCAACTAAATGTGCAGCAAAATGCGTGAATAGACCTTTGCGGAAAAACATTGAAATATTATACCATGAATCTCATAAAAACAAGAGGTTAAAGTGAAAGTTTTTATATCCAGAAAAAAAAAAACAGTTGCGTCAAATCGAACCTTCAAAAATTATAAATAGCAGGGTACCGGAAAATTACCGGTCGCCTGGGCACAAAAAAATTTGGTTCTTGTGCCCAACTTTTTACTTCAAATTTCGTAATTTGCAGTCATATTAATTACTTTGAGTTCGTAGATGCAAAATGTAACTTCAACAACATTGTGATTTTAATAAAAATCAAACCGAAATTTTCTGCTTTGATCACATTTATAAATTCTGTCAGTTTTTATCCTGAACCAGTGTTTTTCAAGCAGAGAAATGCGATGAGGAAAATCTACCTCTGAGTCACGTGACTAACCAGTCAGATCGCGGAAGCATTGAAGATCACACTTATTTGGTTTAAGCTGCCGGACCGGGAGCAGAAACAATGAAGACGCGGCGACGCCCATTGCAGATTCTCCGAAAAAAGTTTGCAGACTGTTTTTCTATTTTCTTAACATTAAAATTGAAGTTTTTGAGATTTCTTTAAATTTTAAAACAAAGGAAGGAAAATTTTCACATTTTTAACGTTGGCTCCCGTTGATTTAAGATGTAAAGCTGTAATCGATAGATCACGTAGACAATTATAATCAATAGATGCCCCCCTCATTTTTATTTTAGCTTTCATCTCTGAAGCGATATTTTTATGCGCACTTCTTAACACACCACACACGTTTGATGTGTGTGATGATTAAAAGCTGACATACAGACATGATTCGAAAGCTAATGAGTCGCAATTCTTTTTCTTTCTTTTTTTTTTTTTTTTTTCCCCTGCATGGAAGTGAACCCTAAATTTTAATCTAACTGAAAGTTAAATTAAGGTGATTTTTTTTTTTCTTTTTTTACAAGAGGCATACCATACCTTTTTTTTTTTTTTTTTTTGCCGCCCGTTGGCTGCAGTGGTCTCAGCGATGGACCTCTGATCATTCGTCTCTGAAAATGGTCCGGGTTCGAATCCCGGTGAGGCATGGCTGATGTTGTGTTTGTCTTACGAAGAGCACTGGCTCTCTCCCTTCCTGGAACCAGTGGCCCTAAATTAGGGATGGGCGGCTGCTTATGGCTCATTGAGTTGCTAACGGTAGAGTCGCTTAACTCCTTTAGCGGCGATGTACCAGAAACAAATGATGCTCCCTCCAATTTCTGCGCTCCCCCAAAGAGAAATGCTTATATAGCGGCCGGGTTTTATGAAAGCTATGGCAAAACAATTCCTCTCCCCCTCTCACGTCAACAGTACCTAGCATAAACCTCGTCACAACCAACCAGCACCACTTCCCACCATAACCCCTACCCTGGTGCTAGGAAGGAGCTCCCTTAGTAGTCCATTGTTCTCCGCTCCAAGGTCCCAAGGCATGATGGGGAAAGGGCAAAATTACCACTGACCACGAGCATCACAGCTACTGGGTAAGAAAGAAACAAGTGATTCAAACATATTTTCTCTCTCTTTGTTAGGATTCGTAGCCATTATTATAGCCTTTTCAGCACGTAATCACTATCCCGAAAGGATTAGTGTCAATCATCCCCATAAAATGATGAATAAGAAAGCTAAGGGAAAGCAAACGCTCTCTGATGCGCAAGGAGTCACTCTCAATCCGCCTTCGGCTCACTTTATTAGACAGCGAATATATCCGTTGGAGCTGATTTCTAGCCCATTTTGCTAAACCAGAGTTAACTCGTTCCAGCCGGTTAAAGGGTTAAAACCTCTATTAAAAAAACAAAAAAACATTTTTAAAGCATTTTCTGTTTTTTTCGCGGCTGTCAGCTTTCCGTAAGTTGAAAAGCGTTGCAACTTTTTTCCCACTTTTTGCTTCCAGATGAAAAGCTCTTCACTTCAGTATTCAGTTAGATTGATAAGGCGTCTTTTTTTTGTTCTTCACTCTTTATTATTTTTTTTAAATCATATTTTTACACATTTTTATTGTCAGTCTTGTAGGCTTGTAGCGGTTGCATTACAACGAGGCATTTCCAGAAGTTGATTGCAGATTTTGCGTTTTTGGCTTCTGAAAGTTCGGAGCCATGCGCGCATTTCGGAAGGGGGGGGGGATTGACTTCGTAGCATTTTATTTTATCTTTTTTACTTCCAGTTGGCTTTATCTCGGATTTTTTTTTCTAAAACCACATCTTTACATATTGTTTAATCGTTCTCCCCTGCTTTGTTTCCAGAGCTGTATTACACGGTACTCCGGAAGCTGACGGTTGCAATTTTTTTTGGCTATGTATTTTCTTCCAAATGAGTTTAATCTCAGATTAGATAAGGTTAAAAGTTTTTTTTTTTCATATTCATTTTTATGTTTTGATTTTTATCAAAACTAGAACTCCTGAGATTTATATACAGATTTTGAATTTCATTTAGCAGTCAGTAGTTTGGGTAAATAGGCAGTGCTTTAAAGTACACTTAGTATTATTGCTCTTTTGTTCCGACATCATCTCACCATGCATTACGTTTGTGCACTGATACTTTGAAATTTGTTTTCCTTTCACCTGGCACCTAAATTTTGGAGCTGGCTCCTAGATCTGGAGCTTATTTTTCCAGCCCTGATATAAATAAAATTAATATTTTCAAACAACTTTAATTCCAAAAATATAGACTTACAAAATATGTAAAAAAAAATGTAATTTAATAACTGGCAACTGCAAGAGAAACGACAATAAAATTAAAATTATTTCTATGTAAACTAAATGTTTGATACAATTCCTATAATACATTGAGAACAGGCCTTGATTTTGCAAATTTAGAGGCCAAAAACTTCTGTAAAAACAAAAAAACTCAGATGATGTGAAAAAGAAATAATCGAAAGTTCAAGTTAAAATAAAATTAAGTATATTAATCTAAGTAAAAGCCTTGAGTAAGAATGTTTTAATGTTCTGTAAATAATTTTTTTTTTAATCTACAAGCATAAACTATCTGGTTCCATTCCGTGTCAAATTAACACAATTTTAATATGAGGAATTTTAACTCACCTCCTATCTCAGGGATTTCGATGAAACTTGGCACAGAAGGTAGCCTACATATAGATGAAGAAAAATACCCAATTTTATTAAAATATATCGACCCATTTTGAAAATACGGCAATGTGAAGTTGTCAAAAATCGTCCAAAAAACACTCCCCCACTCGCCATAATTTCAAATTGCTGTAGCAACTTTCCTAATTAAACTAAAATGATGGGAGAGAAAATGGTCATTTTGCAGCATTTTCCAAGAGCTTTCCTCATGATATACAACACAATATGGGTTTTGAGATGAAAATTGTTTTTTCAAATTTAAATTAAAATTTTTAATTTATCAAAAAGCGCATCTTCAAAAATTTTTCAAAAAATTATATACAACACTTCACATTATTGTTAACTAATTCCCTATAAGTATGAAAGTGGGTACTGTCATGGGTTCACACCTTTATAAAATTTCAAAAATCTTACATATTTCACAAAAAAAATTACATTTTTTGTAAAATTTATAGATTTAAACAAAAATATACATAACTTACCCTTAAGTAAATCTTCACTTTTTCATAAATTTATTTGTTGTTTATTAAAAATGTAACTCAAGGCTGACTATGACAGAGGTGATTATTCTATTAGAACTACTAAAAATATAAGTTTTTTATGAATAAGTAATTGCAATCTGATAGGCCATGATTATTGAAAAGTTTTGAGTATATATAAAAAGTACAAATTGGGATAAAAAAATCTAATTGTTTATTCCAACTATCATAAATAGTTTAAATTGCAATTTTATTGGATCTGCTCTGACCCAGCTATGCCAGTTCAGGGTCAAGCCACATGTCAGGAACTGCCAGAGTCTGGAGCTGTTATGACTCAAACTGGTTTAAACTCTGTACCAACTGGTTTAGAAGCCACTTTAAACTGTTCCAACTGGTTTTAAATCACAGAGCAGACTGATCAGTCTTCATACTGATTTAGCGGCAGTTGCCCATGTGTATGTTGTTGAGTGATTAATGTAAATGTATTAGTATAAGTTACTTCTTTTAAATGTTAATATTTTGTGAGGTGTTGGTGATTAGTGAAAATGAAAATATTTTCAAAGTTGTTACTCATTATTTCAGTATATTTTCTTAGTGTCCTCTTCAGAAACATTTCTAAATTTTAACTGAGATCTGTGTGATATTATACAATGGAGAAAGAAAGATATCGGACACTACAATGTTGCAATCCTTTAAAAAACCATAATCATTCTGTGAAAAAACATAAAGAGACTAAGAAATGTGCCTGAATGGAAGTGTGATATGTTTCCTGATATGATGCCAAAGATATCAAAAAATTGTGATAATTGTGGAAGCAGATTGGTTCATTGAAAAATATGCAAGAAAATGATTGCAGTTTGGATGATGATGATGAAACAAGCCTATGATCCTCCACCTTCAGCTGTTTCTGGAGACACTAAATACATCTCTTCAGGAATTAGAGTCCCCTGTATACTTAGTACAAATCTTTCAGATGAAACAGTATTCAACCAAAAAAATTTAAAAAAACATTAGGGTTAGCACTTGCCAAAAACAACTATTTTTGCTAATGCAGAGGATTCTTCAGAAAATGAATGTGACTCACTGAAACAATCTGTCATAGGTAATCTGAAAACTAGCTTTTCTTCCAAAGTAGTAGGAAAAAGAAAGTAATGCTACTAACCTGTTTTGCCTGAATCCTTGGAGTTATAAGAAAGAAAATGTGTGAATTCAATGATCCCTAACTACATGGTACGCCAGGCAAAATGGCTTTTGAAGGAAAAGAGGTATATTAGAAAGTCCTGACCAAAAACCTGGGAAAGAATTCTGTCACAAGAAGTTGTGCAAAATTAGTATACTCTTTTTATATGAAAATGATGAAATAATAAGTAGAGTAATGCCAGGAAAGAGAGACTGTGTAACTGTGAAGGGGAGAATGGAGAGTAAAAGAACAGTTATATCTAAAAAGACTTATTTTGTGCAATTTAAAAAAAAGCATATAACATTTTCTCAAAGATAAATTTCAAGAAATGAAGATTGGGTTTTCTCAAATTTGCAGAACTGCACCCAAAACATTAGCATTTTAGCAGGACATAGTAGAATATGTACATGCCTGCTAAAAGTTGCTACAGTATCATACACTGACAGGAAAAAAAATCCCAACACCAAGAAGGGGTTGTGTTAGATAAACGACAGTTGGTAGGTGGTGAGAGTACATCTGTAAGATGACTGATCTATGCAAATTTCGCGAAAGCTCGGCGCATATCGTGTGGCGCTTAAGTAGCGCCCCTCGGAACATGCAAAGCAGGTTTGTTGTAAATACGCGCTGTAACGTTCGTGAGCGTTAGTTATCGTTGAGATTCGACGTAGAGTGTTGATGTTAGTCAAGAATGCCTTTAAGAAGACGAAGAAAGCCATTATCAACAGCTCACAGAGTTTTGAACGAAGGTCGTGTAATAGGACTATGAGAAGGTGGATTTTTCTTTTCCACAATATTGCAGAACGACTTGGCAGGAATGTAGCCACTGTGTGCATGATTGTTGGCAGCGGTGGTCAAGGGAAGATACTGCCTCAAGAAGACCCGGGTTCCAGCTGGCCACGTGGCACTACTGAGAGGGAAGACCACCGTGTCACGGCGTATGGCCGTGGTGCATCGTACCGCGTCTCGCGACAGCAATTCGAGCTGCAGTTGCACACCACAGTGACATAACGAACTGTTACAAGGAAGCTCGGTTACTTGAAGGACAAGCTCCGAGCCAGATGCCCTGTAGCGTGCATTCCACTTACTCCAAACCACTGCTGTTTGCGACGTCAGTGGTGCCAGCTTAGAGCTCATTGGAGGGACGGAAGTGGAGATCTGTTGTGTTTTCTGACGAAAGCCGGTTCTGCCTGGGTGCCAGTGATGGCCGTGTGTTGGTTAGGGAGGTGGTTGCAGGTGAGCGCCTGCAACCAACCTGTCTGCGGCCGAGAGACACACTGGACCTACACTTGGAGTTATGGTCTGGGGAGCAATTTCCTATAGCAGAGAGCAGGAGCACTCTCGTGAGTTTACATCCCACGCACCCTGACGGCACAGGTTGTACGTCGGTCTGGTGATTCAACCTGTTGTGCTGCCATTCATGAACAGCATTCCAGGGTGTGTTTTCCAACAGGATACCGCTCGCCCGCATACCGCTGTTGTAACCCAACATGCTCTACAGAGTGTCGACATGTTGCCGTGGCCTGCCTAGATCACCAGATCTTTCACCAATCAGAGGCACGTATGGGACATCATTGGAGGCGACAACTCCAGCCTCACCCCCAAGCCAGCATTAACCGTCCTGTATTGACACTGGACTCTAGTGCCAACAGGCATGGAACTCCATCCCCACAAACTGACATTCAGCACCTGTACGCACACAATGCATGAATGTTTGCGTGCTTGCATTCAACATTCTGGCGGTTACACCGAAAGTTATTAATGTATCAGCATTTCACATTTAAAATGGCTCTTCTCGCGCTTACATTAAGCTGTGCATCTTGAAACCTTAATCGATTAAATATGTTACCTATACAAATGTATTGCCAAGCGCCATTTTCATTTCCTCTACAACTATTTTTTCGTGGTGTTGGGATTTTTTTCTGTCAGTGTGATATAGAAATAGTTGGAACTATGTCCTGCCAAAATCCTACAGTATCATATATAGGAAGCACTAAAAATAAAAACTAAAACATCGCTTTACAACAGCAATTCCCTCTACGTGTAATTGGCAAAAAAAAGAAGCAAAAATTGTCATTGGTCCAGTACTGTATTGAACAAAAGCAATACCCAAAAAGTTTGAAGTTTGATGAAATAAAAATTATTAAGAATTGTCGTATGGAAAGGCATTTGAGATTGGCGGGAGACAGTGTTGATTGAAAAAAAGACACACAGGTTATGTAATGTTAATGATCCTAACAGCTTAAAACACATAATGGAAGGATTTGATCAGAAAGGAAAGCTGCAGAGAAGAACAGATTGGAAAAGGCAAGAAAAAAAAAATGCTAATATTGAAAAAAAAAAGAAGGGGAAAAAAATGTTAGAATATAAGATGATCAGTTTCAAGAATCAAAATACGATCAGCTATCTAGAAACAGATATTTATAAATACGAAAGGAAAAAGCAAGGCTATTGGGTCATCTGATACGGATGGCGCCACTGTAAAGCCTGAACGACGGGAAACAGGAATGAGACTACGATGATGCTCACCGCGATCACTGGAACATTCACTGCAACGTTTCGTGGGTGGTGACTGGAGTGATGCATCTGTTGCATCCGCCTCCTTGGAGTGAAATGGCCTGGGCAGAAGGCTGAAAGTGCTTGGACCTTATGCTTATTTACTGAGTGGAGAGAGGTTCGTGATTGTTGAGTATAGTGAGTTGACCGTAGCCAGGTATTTAGGTTTGTTTTACATTGGGCACTGATGCTGCAATTGTAAATAATTATGGGTTACAGTTTTAGTACTTTTTTTTTAATCTTTGACGTTTTAGGAAATGTGCAAATATAGGTTTTTATTGGATTAAAGTGTTTTAGGGCATGTTCAATTATGTATATTTGTGGTAGATTATTTTGAAAATCCGAAATTTGGTCATAGGGAAAAGAAGGGAAGGTAAATAAAATTTGCAGATATGAATTGAAAAATATATATATATGCCATATTTTACTTGATCCACGGTTTTGAACCACGATGTAAATACAGAAAAATACGCGTTGGAAATGATAGTAGAGACGGAAACCTCCTAAAAAGATTTAGGGAATAAATGTTGGAGAGTAACCTCAAAATATCCAGAGCCTGTTATGTCTAAATGGCACGTGAATAATTAAGCAGCTAGATGACATTTGGACATTTGCAATGCTGTATGAATATATGATAGTGGAACACACTCAGTATGCTGTTTGCACTACACATCAAAGTGTCAATCAACTAATGATAGAAAATGCTAAGCTTGGTGTGTTAACCAATGGAGAATTGGCCTCTTATAAAAACACTGTTTGGCAAAAGGGCTGTGCAACCCAGCATCAATTCACTGCATTTTGCGAAACTGTAGTTCTTGCCCAGGAAGCAACCCTTAATAAACAGTACACTACAAAATGCAAAAATGGCATTTGATAATAATATGGTTGAAAATATCACTTTTCGAGCAGTGGGTTTCAGTAAACAGATGTAACTTGGAAAACAAATGCAGACCTCACATCGGAGTTTATTGGAATTATTTTCTGAAAAATTTACTACATTGATACTCCATGATTTTCTAGCTAAGCAGCAAATCTCTTTTATAAAATGAAGTAAAGCTGGAAAACTTGAATGAGGGTGAATATGTTGTTACATGTGCACTCTCATCTGAGAATTACACTTTTGTGATCCAAGATGAGGCCCAGAGTTATCATTGGTCAAGTGATCATGTAACAGTGCACCCCTTTGGCAAGTGTATTACAAAGGAGAGAAAGAAAACAAGAGCACATGAGCTATGTCATAATTTCCTAAACTGTCTAGAGCATAACACCATAGCAGTCTACTGTTGCTTTTTAAAAAAAGCTAATTCAATTTTTAAAAACCAAATTTCAAACTGATATGCAGAAGATATACTACTTCTTCAGATGGCAGTGCAGCCCAATTCCAAAGAATAAAAAAAGAATTTTGTAAACTTATGTTTCCACAAATAAGATTTTGGCATTGAAACAGAATGGCATTTTTTTGCCTCTGCTCATGGAAAAGGACCTTGCGATGGTGTCGGTGGCACTGTTAAGAGTTTAGCAACAAAAGCAAGTCTGCAGAGGCCATATGATAACCAAATTCTTACTCCACAACAACTTTTTGATTGGGCAGTTACATTACATCTGTACACTTTGAATTTTCAACACAAAAAGAGTAAGCATTGAAACTGAAACATTTCCCAGAAGAGAATTCATATTAACCAGTTCATATTCCGACTAATCATCATGATCATCATTGTCAACCTCTGGTTATCAATCCACTGCTGGACCCGAAAGGTCTCCCCAAGGTTTCCTCCACAACGGTACTGTCTTGTGCCAGTCTCCTCCATGTCACTCCCCGCACATACTTTCTGAATTTCATCCACCCATCTCCCATGTGGTCTTCTTTCTGGGTCTTTTACTGTCCCTTGGAATCCAATCTAAAATTTCGGCTGTCCATTGATGATCTGTCCTTCTGGAAGTATGTCCAGCCCATTGCCATTTCAGGGATTTTATTCTGGTCGCATGATGTCTTCCCTTTCCTTTGTCATTTCTATGTCCAGCCCATTGCCATTTCAGGGATTTTATCTCTGGTCATGCGATGTCTTCCACTCTTGTCATTTTTCGGATCCACGAGTTCCTCTTCTTATCTCTCCTGGTTAAGCGCACCAAGCATGCACCTCTCCATGCTACCTTGAGTTGTCTGCAGCCTTTGTATAAGTCTCTTATAGTTAAGGTCCACGTCTCTGCACCATACGTAAGCACTGGAAGGATGCATTGATGAAACACTTTTCTTTTACAAGACATAATGGCATATTGCTCTTGAAAATTATGCTGTTTCTTCCAAAAGCTCTCCGAGGCAAGTTTTGTACGCTGATTCATTTCTTCATCAATGTGACCCTCACTTGATATCTGCTGTCCAAGATAAACGTATGTGCCTGTTATCTTCAAAAAACACAAGGCTAAGAGAAATGAAGACAATGAAATTTATAATCAAAGAAAGGTAAGAAAAAAATAGAATAAAATATATAGAGTGCATTCCCTTACTTGGAAGGTGTCAGTAAAGAAATTAATAGGGCAATGTGCCAAATTTGGACTTACAACTAGGAAGTTCAGTGAAACACCTTGAAAAATCTGACTATTAACAAAAAAACTGAGAGCAAAATATTAGAGGAGATCAAGGTCTTACGAAATTCCCATTGCACACATACCCCCAATATCGTACATAGGGAGTACTAAAAACAGGTTAAGAAAAGGCCAAAACAACACGAAGCTCTGACTGGCAAAAAAGTTAGCAAAAACTGCATTAGTGCAATCCAATTGACCACCAAACATACCCAAAATTCGAAGAAATTGAAATGCTAAAAAGGAATAAAAAATCAGAGAGAGACTCCATGTGATGAAAATGGAGGAATCGATCCTAATTTATAAAAATAAAACAAGGGTGTGCAACCAGAATGACCCTAATATACATTATCTAGCTTTTGGAAAGAGCTAATAAGACAAGAAAAAGAACAACAAAAGAAAAATCGACAAAAGAGAGAAGGGAAGAGGAATAGGAAATGAAATGAAGAAGAATGCAGAAAAACAACATCAATGACCATTTGAAGAAGAGAGGGGGGGGGGGGCGATATATAAGGTGTGTTCAAACTGAGAGACTGAAGCTGGATTCAGGAGTGGCTACAGCACAATAGATCATATCCACGTACTCTGAGAGAACTAATTGAAAGAGTGAGGGAATATGAACTTCCATTGTGCATGGCTCTTATCGATTATCGGCGTAGGCCTTTGATCTGCGGAAACCATCAGCAGCGCAATGGCTCTGAAATCCTTGCGGTATTGAAGATGCGTTCATTAATATTATTAATAACGTCTATGAAAATGCAAGTGCAAAGATCAAGCCGTTTTGGTAAATACAACACACATAAAAATTTGAAAGGGGTGTGAGGTCATGTGACACCATATCTCTGAAGCTTCCTTAATGCCACATTGCAAAATGTCTTTCACCTACTGAACTGGGAAAACAAAGGGATAAAGATTAATGGAGATTATCTAACCCACCTTCGCTTTGCTGCTGACGTCATTTTTGCAACTACCCCATCAGAGCTGCAGAGTATGATCCGTGGAAACTATTGCTGACAGGAGTAAAGAAGTGGGATTAAAAATGAACTTTCAGAAGACAAAAGTGATGTTCAATGCTTTTACAAGAAATGAAGATTTATCGACATAGAGAAAAGCTGGAGATAATAGACACGTACGCTTATCTTAATAGCAGATATCAAGTGAGGGTCACATTGATGAAGAAATTAATTTGGTGTACAAAACTCACCTGGAGAGCTTTTGTTAGAAACAGGGCATAATTTTCAAGAGTTAAATGTGCCATTATGTCTCTAAAGTGAAAGTGGCTGATTCAATGTATCCTTCCATTAGTTTATTGAGGGAGCAGAGACGTGGATCCTAACTAAAAGAGATATACAAAGGCTGCAGATAACTTCAAAGCAGCATGGAGAAGTGCATGTCAGATGTAACCATAGATATAAGAAGAAAGAACTCGTGGATCCCAAAAATGACAAGAGTGGAAGACATCAATGACTGGAGCAACTCCCTGAAATGGCAGGGCTGGGCTGGACATACTGCCAGAAGGACAGATCAACGATGGACAGCCGAAATTTTAGCATTTGGGGATTCCAAGGGACAGTGGAAAGACCCAGAAGAAGACCACATGGGAGATGGGTGGATGAAATTCGAAAGTAAGTGGGAAAAGACATGGAGGAGAGTGGCACAAGGCTGACAGACGCTGTGGAGGAAACTTGGAGAGACCTTCTGTCCGGCAGTGGATTGATAATGGTTGACAATGATGATGACACACTATCTACCAACAAGTAATTGGACACCTGAGATAGCAAAGGAAAAACAAAGTTTATTCAATTCTCTAATAGTTGGTGGAGCTCTCCATGAGCAAGATTACAGCTGTGGCCCCCTGGGGCATACTCTCAACAGGCGTTGTATGACTCTAGCAGTATTTTCTCTTCCACTCGGCTTGGAAAAGACAGGTCAGTTCCTTCACTTATTTCGGAGGGGGGGGGGTCGATGCTCCAACCTGTCCCAGAGGTGCTCGATAGGATTAAGTTCTGGGCTGTGAGCAGGCCAGTCCATTCACTAATCCTGGCTGTCGCCTATGCCTGGGCCATGGTGGACCTCGCAACATGACAGGTGGTATTGTCATCCTGAAAGTAACATGGGTCCACCCCCAGTAAAACTGCTCACAACGTAGGAAGCACATTTTCATCCAAAATGGTGCAGTAGGTCTCGGCGTTGAGTCTACCAGGAATTCCCTGACCAAGGGTCCCGTGCTGACCGCCTGGTAGAGAAACACCCCCATAGCATACTCCAATCACCGCTGAACTTCACAGCTGGCACAATAACATTGTTCTCGAAGCTGAACTGTAGAGGGTGAACCTTGATTTGAGCTGCTCCAGAGAACCTGTTTCCACTGTTGACGCTCTTTGCACCACGCAATGAAAGTGCTGCTGGACTTGGCTATCAAAGGCTTGTATGCGGCAGCATCGTTCACGACACCTGAGCAGATGGGCTTCCTTACAGATCGTATTAATCGGAAGAACACTCCCGGATGCCTGTTGAAAGTCCCTCACAGATGTGGCCCATCGATTTGGTGCAGCTCTTCTGAATTTCACTGGCTAGCACCCTTCGGTCTCCTGACTCTGCTTCGTGGGTCTGTTGGGTCGGGGCATTGATTCCCGACAGTCACCTCTCATCTTCCACTTGTTAATCACGTATTACCGTCGATTTTGGGTACTTCAACCTGCTGGATATGTCGCAGATGGATTGGCCATTTCTGTGAAATTCGACGACAGACCCCTTTCTCGAAATCAGAGAGCTCTAATCCGCGTGGCATCTTGCATGCTTAATTGGTTGGCAATGCGAGCAGTTTCCCACAATATATTCAACGGGCGGCAGCTGTGACAGCGTATCAGAACCGCAGATACTGTCGATTGCAGGGGTGTCCAATTACTTTGCTGTTAGATAAGGGTATAGTAAAAAAGAAAAGAAAAAAAGGTCAAATTAGTGAAACATAGATATGTGTCAGCTAGGTTAACAGTAGGTAAAGTATTCAATACAGCTTATCCGAGGAACGTGCAACGTGGGGTATCGGACTCCATTGACAAGAAATAAACCATGAACATCGGGTGTGGGAAAGTCTTCACACTCCTGAGGAAGGCTAAAGACTCGGTAAAAAATTTAGAGCATTAATAACGGTAAAGAATTGAAGTTGTTGAATCCTTAAGCGAAAATCTGCCGAATCTGCCCAAAGTAGGCAGAGTGTTGGATGTGAAAGGTAGATGCACGTACAACGGACAAATATAACAATAGCGCCAACGGTATTCCTTAAACGTACATGAAAAGTGAATAATCGCTAGAAAACGGAATGCCTGTGTAAGCATTATCCAACTAATAGAAGGTCTCCAAATTTCTAGAAGAGTGTTTTAGCGATCTGTTACCATCAAAGGGACACAGAGGTTACATTACATGCCTTTATACCGATAGCATCAAGCATATCAAAAAAATAGTTGGTGAAAACGTTTTCAGATATAAATATAATCGTACTGTTGAAACAGTCACAAAATCTCCGAAAAAACTGGCTTTGAGAGATATTCATGGATACATTACTGCCATCTATGACAAGAAATGGTGGCTAGCTTATGTTTTGGAATTAAAGACAAAGAAGTTTTGATAAAGCAGTTACTTTCCTTCACCCAGCTGGTCTATCACTATCTTTACATATCCTACAAAACCTGATATTCTGTGGGTATCTGTAAATGATGTTCTTTGTAAAGTAAACCCAGTAACTTCAACAGGAAGAATATATCAAATTCCTGGGGATGATACTGTAAAAGTCAAACAGCGTTTAAAGAGAAGTGAAATCTTAAAACACATACTGTTTGTATCAGGTTTCGCTAGTGACATTTCGAATGTGCGTGTTAACAGTAAATTTGAATGTGTACATGCTATTAAGAATAAAGAGTGAAGATTTCTGCTTTCACAGGTAAGTTATGTATGGTTTCCAGCTTAAATTTATAAATTTTACAAAAATGTAATTTTTTTTAGTGAAATATGTGTTTTTGAAATTTTATAAAGGTGTGAACCCATGACAGTCCCACTTTCATACTTAGGGAATTAGTTAACAATAATGTGAAATGTTGTATATAATTTTTTGATACTTTAAAGATGCACTTTTTGATAAATTAAAAATTTCAAATTTAAATTTGAAAAACAATTTTCATCTCAAACCTATATTGTAGCTGTATATCATAGGAAAGTTCTTGGAAAATGCTGTTAAATGACACCTCTCCCACTATTTTAGCTTAATTAGAAGAGTTGCTACAGCAATTTGAAATGGTGGGCAAGTAGGGTGTTTTTTACGATTTTTGACAACTTCACATCAGTCATATTTTTAAAATGTTCTTATTACATTTAATAAAATTAGGTATTTTTCTTCAACTATATGTAGTATTAATTTCAGCCAAGTTTCATCAAAATCTGAGATGCAGGGGTAAAATCACTGTGTTGACTTGACATGGAATGACTCATCTGCAAAATTTGCTAATAACTTGGAAACTATCTGCACAGGCTGTATTTCCATATTCTGCTACTATGGGCATGTAAGATTCTCTGAAATGCAAAGGTGTTATTCAATGCCCAGAAGTTGTGAATACATGATATTTAGCTTGTCATTTCCATGGAGTTTTTTTAATACTCTGTAATATAACTAAGTTCTTTACTTAATCTAACATTTTCTTAATAACTAGAAGATCAGCTATGCATTGCAGAATGTGTTTCTTTGTGATATAATGTAGTTAAAAGTTGCAAAGGCACTTTATTAAAGTAAAAATGAGTTCTTTAAAATGTCATTGTTATAGCTTAAGTCTTGTAAACCATGACTACATTCTATCACCTGTTCAAATTCAAAGATTTCCCACAACCAGTTATGTGTTCAATTATTTTAGTCAATGCTTTCCCGGAAGTTGACTTCACTTTGTTCCTAAATCATAGAATTGAAATAATTAAATTTTAACTGTGCAGTACGGCATACTTAACTAACACATTTTGGCAGATCCATTAGAAGATGGGCCTTATCAAAACTGTTCTCTGTTGAAGATATCAGTTAAGAAATGTCCCTTGTGATTCAAAAAATTACTTCTGACAAAATATTTTTTTTTTTTTTACTAAAGAAAGACCTATTCTTTATAAACACCAATCTTTTCTACTTTTCATCAACCAATTTATGCATCTCTTTTCGTGATGAGTGATTAAAATGGGTGTTGCTTATGTGATACACACATAGTAAAGGTAGTACAATAAAATGAAAACTATAATGATTAACTGAAAACAAACCTAAGGTTTGTTTTTATCGTATATTAATTTCACACTTTAGGCAGTAGTGTAACAATGAACCAAATTAAAAATAATAAAGAGTGAAGAGGGAATAAATTACATTCAGTGGTCAAAAAACCAGTACTCCTGTGCACTATGATTTTCGCCCCCTCCTACCAGTGAATCCCCCTTCCCAGCCAATTTAAAGTAGCACTTCGGGAACATATTCCAATGATGAAGAGGTCCATAGGAAGGTATGGGGATATGGTTGAGACATGAAGCTTGTTTTGAAGAATCAACACAAGGAACAAAGATATGTGAAGTGCTTTAAATTTAAGGGCTGCTACATTGAAGTTCATTAGTATAAACATGTTGGGTTAACATATGAGGTACAGGCATCTGATGACATTATGAACTCATAGAATATCCCTTGAAATTTTTAGTATTGCTTTTGCATAATTAGTTTTTCAGAGTATAAGTAATAGTGCTGCTGGTTTATCAACAGTTTCATTATGCCTTTTCAACTTTTATTGGTGTTCACTCATGTGTTTTGTTTTCAGCCAAACCGCAATGCTGCTGTCAGTAGAAAAACTAGAAAGCAAAAGTAACACAGGGATCGCATTCCTCCTAAAATTCCTAATATTTTGTGACCCTCCTTAAATTCCTAAAATTATACCTAAAATTTGCTATTCATCCTAAAATTTTCGTAAGCTTATTTATTAAAAACACAACCGTTATTAACGCCAATAAATTTACCATTACGCAGGGTGCGCACGCGTGCTTGAAAACCTGGAAAGTCCTGGAAAATCATGATTACGTTTTCAAGGCCTGGAATATCCTGGAAAAACGGTGTTTTTTTTAATGCCGTCTTGAAAAGCCTTGAAATTTGAAATTAGTGCTTAAAAAATGCCCTTTTAGGAAATCGTGTTACTGTTACCCCTTCATTTTTTAAAGTTCCTTTTCTCTGTTCTCAAAGAAACCACCGGCAGCGGTTTCCGATGTGCACCAAATCCTAATTTGGCTGGGGGGAAAAAAAAGAAAAAAAAAAGGCACTACTTCCAGTGCAATAAAATTGGATGATTACTAGTAGGTCGAAGGGGAGCTTGATGTCCGTCCGACAATTGAGAACAGAAGGGGAAAGAAGAGGCATTTAGCATTTGCAGGGGGTCGCATATGTACCAAGTCAGCTGGCATCCACCAGTGAGGAGTATGCCTGAACAACACATTCATCTTCTTCTTGTTTATGTGCATGCCACCCTCCCTCCCCTCAAGAGACTTCCACTACTTATGATAAAAAATAAGAAAACTATCTTTGCGAATTTTTCACGAAAGTGACTGAAATTTTTACATTCACTGTAATTGGATTACAGAAGCTCACTTCCAAAATTCCAGTTGAATCGGTTTAAAACTTTAAAAGTTAGCATTGGTAATTTTTATTATAGACAAGTATGTGTGCCTCTTTGGACAGAGTGAGCCTCCAGCAGAAAGGGTGTTACCATAGCAACGGTTGATTGACAGCTGGGAGCGCTGATCTGAAGCCCTTGGTTGGGAAGAAAGCAAACACCCGTTTATCACTTCCACAGCACAAAAGGACTAGGAGAATATTTTCAGAAATCCATTTTTCTGAATTTTGAAAATAACACAGTAAAATTTTTACAGTAGTTAAGATACATCACAATAAAGTTCTAGTGCAAATTTCGCCAAATTCCGTTAGGAACTTTAGCAGATGCAAAAAAAAAAAAAAAAAAAAAAACGTTGCATAATCAGATTGAAGAAAAAGAAACAGTAATTATAAATTACGGGAAAAGCAAGTGAATTTATTTTTTTTAGATGCCATGGTTTATTTAAACAGAGTGATACTTAAATTTTTTTTCTGTGATGATATGGACTCTATTTGAATTACAAACACGTTTTTATTCAGACGTCTGAGTTACTGTTTTAATAAAAAAATCATCTATAATTAAAAAGTTTTCAATGGATTTAAGCAATATTCAGCAGATAAACAAACGTATTTTAGTAAATTGCAACATCATGACGTAAATTTGGTAATTTAATTTTGTCGAAAATTGGGGAGCATTTTTTTTTACAGTTTCTATTATAGTTAAAGTAAGGAGGAAGGGTGCAACTTGACAGTTCAGTGAGCTGCAGGTGGTGATTTATGGCGATGTGCCAAATGAAAAGAAGCCATTCCATCAGGTAATTCCAAAGGTTGTGTTGTGTGGACGCGTCCTCCTGCTGTTTGATCTT